>CM038147.1:32522773-33256456 GCA_021437245.1 Aegilops speltoides
CTTTGGCTTACTTCCTTTCTGCAAGAAGAACCCGGCCCCCGCAGTGAGTCATCAACCTCAATGAATACTCTCTACTATATTGCACCTTGCTTTTACTCATAACCCCTTTATCTTTTTCACAGGCCGGTGACAACTTCTGGAAGGTCAAGTATGACCATGAGGCTGCCAAACAAGCCAGAGCGGCCAAGAGAACCGAAAGAAAAGCCGCCAAAACGGGAACTTCAAGGAAGAAGAAGCCAAGTGCTTCAGATTTACTCAAGTTGGACGACACTTCTGAGGATGATGAAGAGGTAATCCTGAATTTTCCTGACTCTTTTGCTTTCTATCTTTTCAGGAGGATACGGGGAACAGCCAAGCGGTTGACGAAGAGGTAACTTTAATCTCCTCCGACTCAGAGCCTTTGCCAAAGCAAAAAATCTGAAAGGTGACCCGGAAAGTAAGATTTTCACATCCTCTAGCTTATCAAGATCCTCAATTTCTTTTGAAGCAACAACAGCTTGAAAGCCGGAGGCAGACCCGAACCAGCAAGGATTTAGAGCTCTCCTCCACTTACCCGACGAACGAGAAGCGCCGATCGAGGTTATCTCGATTTACGCTCTGCTTTACCTTTGGTGGGTTTAATTCGCCAACCTCTCAATTCATCTGACTCCAATTATCAGGATACCTCTCCTTCCTCCGGCGAGTATATGCAATCTAACATGCCGGCTTTCAAAACTGCCCGGGTAATGTAACTTTGTTTACCTTATGCTTTACCTTACTCATGCTTTTGTATTCATCCTTCTGCCTTTGTTGACAGCATGCAAGTGAAGCCCAGTAAGAGGGCAAAGAAGAGTAAGCCGTCCCAAAACCCAGTCGTGACTGGACCGGAGCTTGGCACGGCTGCTCCTGACAGTTCTACCCATCAGCTGCTGCCTGAACCAGCCTATGACATTCCAGCACCAACCTCTGATCCACCCGCTGAAGATACTCTCAACAGCTCTGATAACCCGGAAGCTCCTAGCCCGGCCAAGAAAATTGACCCGGAAGTGGAGATTCTGAAGACTCAGTTTGTTGAGCCAGGGCAGCCCACTGTCCTTGCCAAATGCTCTGCTAAGGAGGAACTTCTGGAACGCCGAAAGGCCAAGCTGGACATTGCTAATTATACCCATTTAAGCATTGGAGATATAGTCTCTGGCTATCTTAATCAAGTATATAGCAGCCGTGACCTGGAAATTGACATGGTGAAGCAAATACAGCAAAAATCCGAGGTATATCTTATGCCCCTTTTCTGAATCATACTTACTGTATCAGCCCCCAAGTCTATTGCTTATGAATAAATATGTTGTAGACTTTAGGATACTGCTTAGCACTACTATGTCCGATTTAGAAAGAAGATATTTAACCCGGTTGTAACATGATACCTTGAACTTGCAATACACATTAGCCCCCAAGTGTCAAGTATCTTTGCTTGTAAAGTGCTTGAGACTTAATTTGCATGAACCGGCATTGTAAGTTAAAATTCATGATTCTGACTATAACCCGGCATCAATGCAGGCCACCGTAAGTCAATTTGAGTCGGAGATTGCTGACCTGAAGAGCCGTCTGACAGCTCAAGAACTTGAAATTCAAAAGGCCAACTCCAAATTTGAATTCGGCGTCTTTGAACAAGAGAAGTTGAAGAAGAATTTTGAGGCGGAGAGGAAAATCTGGGCTGATGAAAAGGCTTCATTGGTGACCCGGGCCGAGACGGCAGAGGCATCACTTGCAGAAGCAACAATCGAGCTGTCCGACTTAAAGCACCAGATATCTCAAATGGTCTCAGCCATCTTCGGTAAGTTACTGTATATAACCTCAAATATTGTAATCCTTCCTTTGATGACTACTTTAATCGTTATCTCCAGCTCACCTTATGCTTTGTGAACGCAGGCCCCAGGAGCACAAACCTCAAGCAGAACATGTTGATCAAACTGAAAGCGGTTTACACTCTAGTGGAGCAGCTGTACACCGGGTCACAACGTGCGTTGGCCGTTGTAGCTTTATCAAATAACACTCCCCACCTCCTGCAAGACATGCTGAAGTGTCTTGCTGTACTACCTCAACGGGTCCAAGATCTAAGGCGGGCGTCCTCAAGAGCCGGGGCCATAGCCGCATTGAGCGGGCAAAGGCATGGATCCCAGAACTAGACCCGGCCGACCTCGCTCTTGGATACCCGAGTCTGAAAGAGGATGGGACAGTATTTGATGATCAGGATTTCACCGCCTGCGTCAAAGACATATGCCCCGTGGCTACCCTCATTGGGAATGACACTGACCTTACCAAGTATCAGCCGGCTATGACAGTGAGAACCGGAGAATTCCAACACCTCCCTATGATCAAGTCAGCCTGATCCCTCCAACTCGTAAGCATACCTTTGCCCCTGAAGTGGACCCAGCTGGTTTAATAGATGATGAAGCCGAGTTTGAAGCCTTGAGTGGCATTGACTGGGCCTCGTCAACCTTCCAGGACAAGGAAACCGACGGAGAGGCGGAGAAGGATAACCCGGAATCTTCAAGCCCACCAAAGGAGTGAACCGCCAGGCGTTTATGACTTTGCAAAAAAAAACAATGGTTCATTTATTCAGACTCGGGGAGTCTTGTAATAGGGTAGAAAAACCTCTCAATTTTTGTCATGCCTTCGCGCATGTTTATGGCGCTTAAGACTTTTGTAAGCCACCATCGCTATATATTTCCAGCTTATGTTGATCGTTTATTTCCTTGATGTTAAATTTGCTTGCCTTATCCTGCATATAAAACAAGCAAAATTCCCTTGGCGGTTTATCGCATCGGGGGTCACATAAGGTATTGACAACCCAGAGGGCGAACCCAAAACATCATATACAGGCCGATTTATGATTATATTTGTTAAACATAATCACAATAGCATACCTGCAATCCCTTTGGTAATCTCGCCTGCCTATATGACCTTCACCATGCGGGTAAATTCAACTCCTGAAACTTGGAACATATAATGTTCATCTGGCACTTAACAACCTGGGGTGATCAATATTAAGCCAGAAAAACAAAAAAACATCTCATAGTGCTTTCAAAAAGGTCTCAAGATAGTCAAATAATTATGCTTATGAAATATAATGGATAATAAACAATATTCAAGGGCTTCTGATTCGAATACAATCAGTAAACTATTCCAAAGGGGTTAAGCTAAGATTCGGATACGATCATATAGCCCCCAGTGGCTTTGGCGATGCCGATCAAGTGGGTATCGACAGCTATGTTCTCTTTGGTTCGAATACGACCTATGTTTGAACAGGAAGCCCCCAAGTGACCATAAGAGTTGTTTAATGACGCTGATTCGAATACGATCCACGTCAGACCCAAAGAGGTTAAGCTATGATTCAAATATGATCAAGAAGCCCCCAAGTGGGTTTGGCAGCGTGCCGATCAAAGTGGGTATCGACAGCTATGTTCTCTTTGGTTCGAATACGACCTATGTTTGAACAGGAAGCCCCCAAGTGATCATGGCTAGATTCAGATATGATCATAAGCCGAACCAAAGGGAAAGCCGGATTCAGATATGATCCGCTCCCTGTTGGTTGTTTCCACCACCTGATAAAGAGGACATATAAACTTTTGAAGGTGAAAAGGACAGACGTCCTGCTTTATTGCTTTATATAATATGTACATCGTCAAAATATATACATCTTGAGAGTCGGTGGCTCAAGTATAGTAAGGCCGAAGATGGGCGATATTCCATGGCCGGCGGGTCTCCTCCTCCGACTTACGTGAGTCTTTGTGCTCTTGAACATCGATAATGGTAGTATGACCCGTTGTTCAGATTCTTGCTGACCCAAAGGGTCCTTCCCAAGGAGGGGATAGCTTGTGCATATCAGACTGATCCTGGATGAGCCGGAGCACTAAGTCGCCTTCCTGAAAGGTTCTGCTTCTAACCCGGCGGCTGTGATAGCAGCGCAGGTCTTGCTGGTAAATCGCCGAGCGGGCTATTGCTAAGTCTCGCTCCTCATCCAACAAGTCAAGAGCATCCTGATGAGCTTTTTCGTTATCAGCCTCAACGTAAGCCGCCACGCGGGGTGAGTCGTGTCGGATGTCACTTGGCAGGACTGCCTCTGCTCCATACACCATGAAGAAAGGGGTGTAACCTGTAGATCTGTTAGGTGTAGTGTTGATGCTCCATAGTACAGAGGGTAACTCCTCCACCCAACAACCCGGAGTTCGCTGCAAGGGGACCAAGAGCCGGGGTTTGATACCCTTCAGGATCTCTTGATTAGCTCTTTCTGCTTGACCATTGGATTGAGGATGAGCAACAGCCGAAACATCAAGCCGGATATGTTCTAGTTGACAGAACTCTGCCATGGCACCCTTGGAAAGATTAGTGCCATTATCAGTTATGATGCTGTGTGGAAAACCAAAACGAAAAATCACCTTTTTCATGAACTGAACCGCCGTGGCTGCATCACACTTACTGACCGGCTCTGCCTCAACCCACTTTGTAAACTTATCCACTACCACCAGGAGGTGTATCTTTTTATCCTTAGACCTCTTGAAAAGTCCAACCATGTCAAGCCCCCAGACTGCAAACGGCCAAGTAATTGGAATCATCCTCAACTCTTGAGCCGGCACATGAGCTCGTCGTGAGAATTTTTGACATCCGTCACATTTGCTGACTAGATCCTCCGCATCAGCATGAGCCGTCAGCCAATAGAAACCATGACGGAAAGCTTTGGCGACAAGAGATTTTGAACCGGCATGATGACCACAATCCCCTTCATGGATCTCACGAAGTATCTCCTGACCCTCTGCAGGCGACACACAATGTAGAAACGCCCCAGTGACACTGCGGTGATGTAACTCGCCATGAACAATCGTCATAGATTTGGACCGCCTGATGATTTGTCTCGCCAAGGTCTCATTCTCAGGCAACTCTCCTCGGGTCATATAGGCCAAATATGGCACTGTCCAATCAGGGATGACGTGAAGAGCTGCCACCAGCTATGCCTCCGGGTCTGGCACTGCTAGTTCTTCCTCTGTAGGTACCTTGACAGAAGGATTATGCAAAACATCGAGAAAGATGTTAGGCGGCACCGGCTTAAGCTGAGATCCCAACCGGATTAAAGCATCAGCCGCCTCATTCTTCCTTCGATCAATGTGCTCCACTTGATAACCTTTGAAGTGCCCAGCCACAGCATCTACTTCACGACGGTAAGCCGCCATAAGGGGATCCTTGGAGTCCCACTTGCCTGACACCTGTTGAGCCACAAGATCTGAATCGCCCAAGCACCTTACCTGGCTCAAATTCATCTCTTTGGCCAACCGGAGACCATGGAGTAAGGCCTCGTACTCAGCTGCATTGTTAGTACAAGGAAACATAAGCCGGAGCACATAACAAAATTTGTCACCTCGAGGGGAAGTTAAAACAACTCCAGCCCCCGAGCCTTCTAATTGTCTAGACCCATCAAAGTGAATAGTCCAATATGTGTTATCCGGCTTCTCCTCCGGTGCCTGCAACTCTGTCCAATCATTCATAAAGTCCACCAAGGCTTGAGACTTAATAGCAGTACATGGCATATACTTCAAACTGTGAGGCCCAAGCTCAGTAGCCCACTTGGCGACTCGTCCTGTGGCTTCCCTGTTCTGGATGATGTCCCCCAAGGGGGCAGAACTTACAACAGTTATAAGATGACTTTGGAAGTACTGTTTCAGCTTCCGGCTTGCCATAAACACTCCGTAAACGAGTTTCTGCCAATGTTGATACCTTTGTTTAGACTCAATAAGCACCTCACTGATATAATAAACCGTCCGTTGAACCGGATGCTCCTTGCCTGCCTCCTTATGCTCCACCACGATGGCAACACTGACAGCTCGTGATTTAGCAGCCACATATAACAGTAATGGCTCTTTATCAATGGGAGCCCCAAGAACCGGTGGCTCAGACAACTGTCTCTTTAAATCTTCAAAGGCAGTATCAGCAGCATCACTCCAGACAAAAGTGTCTGTCTTCTTCTGTTGGAAATATGCCCTAGAGGCAATAATAAAAGTATTATTATATTTCATTGTTCATGATAATTGTCTTTTGTTCATGCTATAACTGTATTATCCGGAAATCGTAATACACGTGTGAACACATAGACCACAATATGTCCCTAGTGAGCCTCTAGTCGACTAGCTCACAGATCAACAGATAGTCATGGTTTCTGACTATGGACATTGGATGTCGTTGATAACGGATCACATCATTAGGAGAATGATGTGATGGACAGACCCAATCCTAAGCATAGCACAAAGATCGTAGTTCGCTTGCTAGAGCTTTGCCAATGTCAAGTATCTCTTCCTTCGACCATGAGATCGTAACTCCGGATACCGTAGGAGTGCCTTGGTGTATCAAACGTCACAACGAATCGGGTGACTATAAAGGTGCATTACGGTATCTCCGAAAGTATCTGCGGGTTGACACGGATCGAGATCGGATTTGTCACTCCGTATGACGGAGAGGTATCTCTGGGCCCACTCGGTAATGCATCATCATAATGAGCTCAAGGTGACCAAGGTGTTGGCCACGGATCATGCATTACGGCACGAGTAAAGTGACTTGCGGGTAACGAGACCGAACAAGGTATTGGGATACCGACGATCGAGTCTCGCAAGTAAAGTACCGATTGACAAAGGGAATTGCATACGTGGTTTGATCAATCCTCGACATCGTGGTTCAACCGATGAAATCATCGAGGAGCATGTGGGAGCCAACATGGGTATCCAGATCCCGCTGTTGGTTATTGCCCGAGAGTCGCCTCGGTCATGTTCAAGGTGTCTCCGAACCCGTAGGGTCTACACACTTAAGGTTCGGTGATGCTAGGGTTGTATGAATATGAGTATGCAGCATACCGAATGTTGTTCGGAGTCCCGGATGAGATCCCGGACGTCACGAGGAGTTTCGGAATGGTTTGGAGGTAAAGAATAATATATAGGAAGTGGTATTTCGGCCATCGGGAAAGTTTCAGGGTCTCCCGGTAATGTACCGGGACCACCGGAAGGGTCCCGGGGGGTCCACTGGGTGGGGCCACCCATCCCGGAGGGCCCCATGGGCTGAAGTGGGAGGGGAACCAGCCCATAGTGGGCTGGTGCGCCCCCCTAGGCCCACCCCTGCGCCTAGGGTTGAAACCCTAGGGGGGGGCGCCCACTTGGCTTGGGGGCACTCCACCCCTTGGCCGCCCCTTGAGATTGGATCTCCAGGGCCGGCGCCTCGAGGCCTATATAAAGGGGGAGGAGGGGGCTGCTGTACCCTTGTGCTTGGCGCCCCCCCCCGCTACACCTCATCCTCCTCGCGTAGTTGCTTGGCGAAGCCTGCCGAGATCTGCTGCATCCACCACCACGCCGTCGTCTCAGCTGGATCATCATCAACCTCTCCTTCTCCTTGCTGGATCAAGAAGGAGGAGACGCCTCCGCACTGCACGTGTGTTGAACGCGGAGGTGTTGTCCGCTCAGACTTGGACATCGGTGATCTGAATCACGCCGAGTACGACTACATCATCACCTTGCAAGCTTCCGCACGCGATCTACAAGTGGTATGTAGATGCAAACTCTCTCCGCTACTCGTTGCTTAGATGAACTCATAGATGGATCTTGGTGAAATCGTAGGAAAAATTTTAATTTTCTGCAACGCTCCCCAACAAAGGGCATCATGAGCTAGGTCTATGCGTAGTTCTCTAATGCACGAGTAGAACACAATTTGTTGTGGGCGTGATCTTGTCAACTTACTTGCCTCTACTAGTCTTTTCTTGCTTCAACGGTATTGTGGGATGAAGTGGCCCGACCAACCTTACACGTGCGCTTACGTGAGACCGGTTCCACCGATTGACATGCACTAGTTGCATAAGGTGGCTGGCGGGTGTCCGCTCTCCCACTTTAGTTGGAGCGGATTCGATGAACAAGGCCCTTATGAAGGGTAAATAGAAGTTGACAAAATCACGCCAGGTTATTCGTAGGTAAGAAAACGTTTTGCTAGAACCCAATCGCAGCTATCGTAAAAGATGCAACAACAATTAGAGGACGTCTAACTTGTTTTTGCAGCGATTGATCATGTGATGTGATATGGCCAGAAGTTGTGATGAATGATGAATTGTGATGTATGAGATCATGTTCTTGTAATAGGATTCACAACTTGCATGTCGATGAGTATGACAACCGGCAGGAGCCATAGGAGTTGTCTTTATTTTTTGTATGACCTGCGTGTCATTGAAGAACGCCATGTAAACTACTTTACTTTATTGCTAAACGCGTTAGTCATAGAAGTAGAAGTAGTCGTTGGCGTGACAACTTCATGAAGACACGATGATGGAGATCATGATGATGGAGATCATGGTGTCAAGCCGGTGACAAGATGATCATGGAGCCCCGAAGATGGAGATCAATGGAGCTATATGATATTGGCCATATCATGTCACAACTATATAATTGCATGTGATGTTTATTATGTTTATGCATCTTGTTTACTTAGGACGACGGTAGTAAATAAGATGATCCTTACAAAAATTTCAAGAAGTGTTCTCCCTAACTGTGCACCGCTGCTACAGTTAAATCGCTTCTAAGCACCACGTGATGATCGGGTGTGATGGATTCTTACATTCACATACAACGGTGTAAGACAGTTTTACACAACGAAAACACTTAGGGTTAACTTGACGAGCCTAGCATGTACGCACATGGCCTCGAACACGGAGACCGAAAGGTCGAACACGAGTCGTATGGAAGATACGATCAACATGAAGATGTTCACCGACGATGACTAGTCCGTCTCACGTGATGATCGGACAAGGGCTAGTCGACTCGGATCGTGTAACACTTAGATGACTAGAGGGATGTCTAATCTAAGTGGGAGTTCATAAATTTGATTAGAACTTTATTATCATGAACTTAGTCTAAAACCTTTGCAAATATGTCTTGTAGATCAAATGGCCAACACTCATGTCAACATGAACTTCAACGCGTTCCTAGAGAAAACCAAGCTGAAAGATGATGGCAGCAACTATACGGACTGGGTCCGAAACCTGAGGATCATCCTCATAGCTGCCAAGAAACAATATGTCCTAGAAGCACCGTTAGGTGACCCACCTGTTCTCCCAGCACTGCAAGACGATTTGAACGTTTGGCAGACACGTGTTGATGATTACTCCCTCATTCAGTGCGGCATGCTTTACAGCTTAGAACCGGGGCTCCAAAAGCGTTTTGAGCATCACGGAGCATATGAGATGTTCAAGAGCTGAAACTAGTTTTCCAAGCTCATGCCCGGTCGAGAGATATGATGTCTCCGACAAGTTCTATAGTTGTAAGATGGAGGAAAATAGTTCTCAAGGAGCACATCCTCAAGATGTCTGGTTGCACAACCGTATGACCCAAATGAACATTAACCTCCCGATGAGGCGGTCATTGATGAATCCTCCGCCGCTCCCACCAAGCTACAAGAGCTTTGTGATGAACTACAACATGCGGGGATGGTGAAGACCATTCTCAAGTGTTCTCGATGCTGAAGTTAGCAGAGGCTGAAATCAAGAAAGAACATCAAGTGTTGATGGTCAATAAGACCACTAAGTTCAAGAAGGGTAAGGGTAAGAAGAACTTCAAGAAGGACGGCAAAGATGTTGCCGGGAAGAAGTCAAAGAATGGACCCAAGCCTGAGACTGAGTGCTTTTATTGCAAGGGGAAGGGTCACTGGAAGCGGAACTGCCCCAAATACTTAGCGGATAAGAAGGCCGGCAACACCAAAGGTATATTTGATATACATGTAATTGATGTGTACCTTACCAAGACTCGTAGTAACTCCCGGGTATTTGATACCGTGTCGTTGCTCATATTTGTAACTCACAGCAGAGCTGCGGAATAAACGGAGATCGGCGAAGGACGAGGTGACGATGCGCCTCGGGAATGGTTCCAGTCGATGTGATCGCCGTCGGCACGCTGCCTCTACATTTACCCACGGATTAGTTTTGAACCTTAATAATTGTTATTTAGTGCCAAGTTTGAGCATGAACATTGTATCCGGATCTCGCTTAATACGAGATGGCTACTCATTTAAGTCTGAGAATAATGGTTGTTCGATTTATATGAGAGATATATTTTATGGTCATGTCTGATGGTCAATGGTTTATTCTAATGAATCTCAAGCGTAATATTACACATGTTCATAGTGTGGATGCCAAAAGATGTAAAGTCGATAACGATAGTCCCACATACTTGTGGCGCGCCGCCTTTGGTCACATTGGTGTCAAGCGCATGAAGAAGCTCCATGCTGATGGACTTTAGAGTCTCTTGATTATGAATCGCTTGACACATGCTAACCATGCCTCTTAGGCAAATGACCAAGACTCCGCTTCTCCTAACAATGGAGCGAGCAACCAACTTGTTGGAAATCATACATACCGATGTGTGCGGTCCAATGAGCGTTGAGGCTCATGGAGGATATCGTTATGTTCTCACTCTCACCGATGACTTGAGTAGATATGGGTATGTCTACTTAATGAAACACAAGTCCGAGACCTTTGAAAAGTTCAAGGAATTTCAGAATGAGGTGGAGAATCAACGTGACCAAAAGATAAAGTTCCTACGATCGATCGTGGAGGAGAATACTTAAGTCACGAATTTGGTACACACTTAAGGAAATGTGGAATCGTTTCACAACTCACGCCTACGAACACCTCAAATAAACGGTGTGTCCGAACGTCAGAATCGCACTCTATTGGATATGGTGCGGTCTATGATGTCTCTTACTGATTTACCGCTATCATTTTGGGGATACGCCTAGAGACAGCTACATTCACTTTAAATAGGGCACCGCCTAAACCGCTGAGACGACACCGTATGAATTATGGTTTGGGAAGAAACCTAAGCTGTCGTTTCTAAAAGTTTGGGGATGTGATGCTTATGTCAAGAAACTTCAACCTGAAAAGCTCGAACCCAAGTCGGAAAAATGTGTATTCATAGGATACCCTAAGGAAACTGTCGGGTATACCTTCTACTTAAGATCCGAAGGCAAGGTCTTTGTTCCCAAGAACGGATGCTTTCTGGAAAAAGAGTTTCTCTCGAAAGAAGTAAGTGGGAGGAAAGTAGAACTCGATGAAGTACTACCTCTCGAACGGGAAAGTGGTGCAGCTCAAGAAAATGTTCCTGTGATGCCCACACCAACTGAAGAGGAAACCAATGATGATGATCAAGGTACTTCGGATCAAGTTGCTACTGAACCCGTGAGGTCCATTAAGGACACGCCCGCACTGCAGTGGTACGGCAACCCTGTCCCGGAAATCATGTTGTTAGACAACGGTGAACCTTCAACTATGAAGAAGCGATGGCGGGCCCGGATTCCAACAAATGGCTTGAAGCCATGAAATCCGAGATAGAATCCATGTATGAAAACAAAGTATGGACTTTGACATACTTGCCCGATGATCGGCGAGCGATAGAAAACAAATGGATTTTTAAGAAGAAGACGGACGCGGATGGTAATGTTACCATTTATAAGGCTCGACTTGTCGCTAAGGGTTATCGACAAGTTCAAGAGATTGACTACGACGAGACTTTCTCTCCCGTAGCGAAGCTAAAGTCTGTCCGAATCATGTTAGCAATTGCCGCATACTATGATTATGAGATATGGCAGATTGATGTCAAAACGGCATTCCTTAACGGACATCTTAAGGAAGAACTGTATATGATGCAGCCGGAAGGTTTTGTCGATCCTAAGAATGCTAACAAAGTATGCAAGCTCCAGCGATCCATTTATGGACTGGTGCAAGCATCTCGGAGTTGGAACATTCGCTTTGATGAGATGATCAAAGCGCTTAGTTTATGCACTTATGGAGAAGCCTGCGTTTACAAGAAAGTGAGTGGGAGCTCAGAGCATTTCTCCTATTATATGTAGATGACATACTATTGATGGGAAATGATACAAAACTTCTGGACAGCATTAAGGCCTACTTGAATAAGTGTTTTTCAATGAAGGACCTTGGAGAAGCTGCTTATATATTAGGCATCAAGATCTATAGAGATAGATCGAGACGCCTCATAGGTCTTTCACAAAGCACATACCTTGATAAGATTTTGAAGAGGTTCAAAATGGATTAGTCCAAGAAAGGGTTCTTGCCTATGTTACAAGGTGTGAGATTGAGCTCAGCTCACTCACCGACCACGGCAAAAGATAAAGAAGAGATGAGTGTCATCCCTATGCTTCAACCATAGGATCTATTATGTATGCCATGCTTTGTGTACTGCACCGATGTAAACCTTGCCATAAGTTTGGTAGCAAGATACCAAAGTAATCCCGAAAGGAACACCGGACAGCGGTCAAGAATATCCTGAAGTACCGAAAAGGACAAAGGACATGTTTCGCTTATGGAGGAGACGAAGAGCTCGTCGTAAGGGTTACGCCGACTCTAGCTTCGACTCAGATCCGATGACTCTAAGTCACAAACCGGATACGTGTATATGTTGAATGGTGGAGCAAGAAGCTGGTGCAACCGCAAGCGAGCGTCGTGGCGGGATCTACGGTGAAGCGGAGTACATGGCAGCCTCGAGGCAGCGCATGAAGCGATTCGGGTGAAGGAGTTCATCACCGACCTAGGAGTCATACCCAATGCGCCGGGCCGATCAAACTCTTCTGTGACAACACCGAGCTATTGCCCTTGCCAAGGAGCTTAGGTTTCACAAGAGGACCGCATACATCAAGCGTCGCTTCAACTCCATCCGTGAAAATGTTCAAGATGGAGACATAGAGATTTGCAAAGTGCACACGGATCTGAATGTCGCAGATCCGCTGACTAAACCTCTCTCGCGTGCAAAACATGATCAACACCGTAACTCTATGGGTGTTCGATTCATCACAATGTAACTAGATTAGTGACTCTAGTGCAAGTGGGAGACTGTTGGAAATATGCCCTAGAGGCAATAATAAAAGTATTATTATATTTCATTGTTCATGATAATTGTCTTTGTTCATGCTATAACCAGTATTATCCGGAAATCGTAATACACGTGTGAACACATAGACCACAATATGTCCCTAGTGAGCCTCTAGTCGACTAGCTCACAGATCAACAGATAGTCATGGTTTCTGACAATGGACATTGGATGTCGTTGATAACGCGATCACATCATTAGGAGAATGATGTGATGGACAAGACCCAATCCTAAGCATAGCACAAAGATCGTGTAGTTCGCTTGCTAGAGCTTTGCCAATGTCAAGTATCTCTTCCTTCGACCATGAGATCGTAACTCCGGATACCGTAGGAGTGCCTTGGGTGTATCAAACGTCACAACGTAATCGGGTGACCATAAAGGTGCATTACGGTATTTCGAAAGTATCTGCTGGGTTGACACGGATCGAGATCGGATTTGTCACTCCGTATGACGGAGAGGTATCTCTGGCCCACTCGGTAATGCATCATCATAATGAGCTCAAGGTGACCAAGGTGTTGGCCACGGATCATGCATTACTGAGACGAGTAAAGTGACTTGCCGGTAACGAGACCGAACAAGGTATTGGGATACCGACGATCGAAGTCTCGCAAGTAACGCATCGATTGACAAAGGAATTGCATACAGGGTTTGATCGAATCCTCGACATCGTGGTTCAACCAATGAAATCATCGAGGAGCATGTGGGAGCCAACATGGGTATCTAGATCCCGCTGTTGGTTATTGCCCGAGAGTCGTCTCGGTCATGTCTCCGTGTCTCCCGAACCCGTAGGGTCTACACACTTAAGGTTCGGTGACGCTTAGGGTTGTATGAATATGAGTATGCAGCATACCGAATGTTGTTCGGAGTCCCGGATGAGATCCCGGACGTCACGAGGAGTTTCGGAATGGTCCGGAGGTAAAGAATAATATATAGGAAGTGGTATTTCGCCATCGGAAAGTTTCGGGGTCTCCCTAGAATGTACCGACCACCGGAAGGGTCCTGGGTCCACCGGTGGGGCCACCCATCCTGGAGGGCCCCATGGGCTGAAGTGGGAGGAACCAGCCCATAGTGGGCTGGTGCGCCTCTAGGCCCACCCTCGCGCCTAGGGTTGAAACCCTAGGGGGGGCGCCCACTTGGCTTGGGGGCACTCCACCCCTTGGCCGCCCCCCTTGAGATTGGATCTCCAGGCCGGCGCCCCGAGGCCTATATAAAGGGGGAGGAGGGGCTGCTGTACCCTTGTGCTTGGCGCCCCTCCCCTGCTACACCTCGCCCTCCTCCCGTAGTTGCTTGGCGAAGCCTCGCCGAGATCTGCTGATCCACCACCACGCCGTCGTGCTGCTGGATCATCATCAACCTCTCCTTCCCCTTGCTGGATCAAGAAGGAGGAGACGCCTCCCGTCCCGTACGTGTGTTGAACGCGGAGGTGCTGTCCGTTCAGCACTTGGACATCGGTGATCTGAATCACGTCGAGTACGACTACATCATCACCTTGCAAGCTTCCGCACGCGATCTACAAGTGGTATGTAGATGCAAACTCTCTCCCGTTACTCGTTGCTTAGATGAACTCATAGATGGATCCGTAGGAAAAATTTTAATTTTCTGCAACGTTCCCCAACATCTTCATCATCTGATGCAGCGGCAAGGCCTTCTCACCTAACCGGCTTATGAACCGACTTAAAGTAGCAACACGACCTGCCAGTCGCTGAACATCATTGATGCATGCTAGTTTAGCCAGAGAGGTAATCGCCTTGATCTTCTCCGGATTAGCTTCAATGCCTCTGTTTGAGACCAGAAAACCCAAGAGCTTGCCTGCAGGCACACCACATACACACTTGGCTGGGTTAAGCATCATCTTATAAACCCGGAGATTATCAAAGGTCTCTTTCAAGTCAGATATCAAGGTTTCCTTCTCTCTGGACTTCACCACAATGCCATCCACATAAGCGTGAACATTGCGCCCGATTTGATCGTGGAGACAGTTCTACACACATCATTGATAAGTCGCCTGAGCACTCTTGAGCCCAAATGGCATAGATACATAACAGAAGGCTCCAAACGGAGTGATGAAAGCCGTCTTCTCCTGGTCCTTAACTGCCATTTTGATCTGATGATAACCAGAGTAAGCATCCAAAAAACTCAAACGCTCACAACCCGCCGTAGCATCAATGATTTGATCAATACGGGGGAGAGCAAAGGGATCAGCCGGACAAGCTTTATTTAAGTCCGTGTAATCCACACACATCCACTAGGTGCCATTCTTCTTGAGTACGAGCACCGGGTTAGCCAACCACTCCGGGTGAAGAACTTCAATAATAAACCCAGCCGCTAAGAGCCGGGCGACTTCCTCTCCAATAGCTTTCCGTCTCTCTTTGTTGAACCGTCGAAGAAACTGCCTAACCGGCTTATACTTCGGATCAATATTAAGAGTGTGCTCAGCGAGTTCTCTTGGTACATCCGGCATGTCAGAAGGTTTCCATGCAAAGATGTCCCGGTTCTCACGGATGAACTCGATGAGCGCGCTTTCCTATTTAGGATCCAAGTTGGCACTGATACTGAACTGCTTAGATGAATGACCTGGATTGAAATCCACAAGCTTGGTTTCAGCAGCTGACTTAAACTTCATAGTCGGGTCATGCTCGGTGGTTGGCTTTTTTAAAGAGGTCATATCCGCCGGGTCAACATTATCTTGATAAAACTTCAGCTCCTCTGTTGCACAAACAGACTCAGCATAAGCCGCGTCGCCCTCCTCACATTCCAGGGCTACCTTCCAACTCCCATGCACGGTGATGGTGCCCTTGTGACCCGGCATCTTAAGCTGTAGATAGACATAACACGGCCGTGCCATGAACTTGGCATAAGCTGGCCGTCCAAACAGAGCATGATATGGACTCCCAATTTTGACCACCTCAAACGTCAATTTCTCAGCCCTGGAATCATATTCATCTCCAAAGGCCACTTCCAGTTCAATCTTGCCAACTGGGTAAGCCGATTTACCAGGAACCACTCCATGAAAGACAGTGTTGGACGTCTTCAAATTCTTATCAGTTAACCCCAGGCGCCGAAAGGTCTCATAATAGAGGATATTGATGCTGCTACCCCCGTCCATGAGTACCTTAATGAATTTATATCCACCAACCTGAGGTGCTACCACCAAGGCTAACTGACCCGGATCATCAACCCGGAGGGGGTGATTTGCCCTGCTCCATACAACGGGCTGTTCTGACCACCTTAAATAACGGGGAACCGCCGGCTCAACAGAATTCACGGCCCTCTTATGAATCTTCTGGTCACGTTTGCACAAGCTGGTGGTGAACACGTGATACTGCCCACTATTCAGCTGGTTCGGATTGCTTTGATAACCCGACTGCTGCTGCTGTTGCTCCCCTTGACCAGACTGCTGTTGATTATAACCACCTTGATGTCCCTGAAAACCGGAGCTTGAACCGCCACCCGGGCCATGAAAGCCACCAGCTCCTGAGTCGCCGCCTGACCCATGATTGCCATCAAACATGTTGGAATTCTTGAAAGCCTTCATGATCGCGCAGTCTTTCCATAAGTGGGTGACGGGTCGTTCCCGGGTGTCGTGTCTCGGGCAAGGCTCATTGAGTAGTTTCTCAAGAGATGGGCCTGACCCGCCAGATCTAGGGGGCGGTTTTCCCTTACGTCTCTGATTATTACCCTGCGCATTGGCATTGGCCACAAACTCCGGGTTACCCTCCGCCTTACGCTTATTGCCTCCTTGATTCATCGGGTTATGCTGCTGGCCCTTTCCATTGCCGTTCTTCTTTCCCTTCCTTGTCTTTTCCTCATCAGACGCGGGATCCTTGGTACTGTCAGAGTTGGCGTATTTGACTAAAGCTGTCATCAGCGTACCCATGTCGTTGCAATCACGCTTAAGGCGCCCCAGTTTCTGTCTCAGCGGCTCAAAGCGACAGTTCTTCTCCAACATAGGGACCGCAGAGCCGGCATCCATCTTGTTAGATGAATGTATTATCTCCTTGACCCGGCGTACCCAGTGAGTCGTGGATTCACCCTCCTCCTGCTTACAATTTGTCAAGTCCACAATCGACATAGATTGCTTGCAAGTGTCCTTGAAGTTCTGGATGAAACGGGCCTTTAGCTCTGCCCACAAATTGATGGAATTGGGCGGCAAGCCCTTTAACCAAGACCGGGTCGTTCCATCTAACATAATGGTGAGGTACTCAGCCATTGCTGCGTCGCTGACCTCCAACAGCTCCATGGCCATCTCATAACTTTCAATCCACGCTCCGGGCTGTAAGTTGGCCGTGTAATTCGGCACCTTTCGAGGTCCCTTGAAGTCCTTGGGAAAACGTACATTACGCAGAGCCGGTACCAAACAAGGAACACCGCCGGTTCTAGTAGCCACTCCCGTCTCAACGGAAGTCGTCGGATACTCTAGGAAATCTTGATGAGCCATCTGTTGAGCCGCTAGCTGAGCCGCCCGCTCGTTCTCCTGACGTATTCGGTCTTGCACCGGATTATAGCCACCGGGCTGGTTACGGCGCTGGGCCTTGCTTGACAAAGCTTCTGACTCCATGCGCCTGCTGTAACTTGGACTTCGCTTTTGATGAGGCGGTGCTAACCAAGGCGGAGGAGTTGAATGAATCCTGTCCCGCCTATAAGAATAAGTCTCTTGCTGAGCCAGGGTCGTCTGGACAAGTTCTCTGATCCTTCGGGTCTCCACCGCTATCGGATCATCACCGTCCACTGGGAGAGCCGCCAAGCGCGCCGATGCTGCGATTAAGTTCTCCATGGGGTTGTAAAAGTGACCCGGCGGTATCGGCACGTAACGGGGCGGTGCCATGCTCCCATGAGGAGGTGCCATCTCCCGAGGCTGAGCCGGTCCTCCTGTTCCGGCTGTCATAAACTGATTTGCATCTGGCGGGTTACTTGGGCCGGCCCCGGGTGTAGCAAAAAGATTCCGAGGATCATAAACCGGAGGTAAACGGGACTGGGTTTGCTGATGTCTCCTCCTCATCACCTCGTTAGACGCGTTCAGGTTCATCGTGAGCTGGAAAGCCTGCAACTGTAGCCGTTGTGCCCGTGCATCGAAAGCCACCCATTCTATGGCTAACCTGGTGTCCTCAGCTGCCAAGGCCTCCTTGGCCCGAGCTATTTCCTCGCGCACCCGTGCCACCTCCGCATCATGCTCATCTTTATTTGCAGGAATAACCGTAGCGGCTAATAGGGCCGTGAGCTTATCCATGAGATCTATCAGCACCTGAGCCGGCGGGCGACAGGCCCTCTGCCCGCTGCTCTGCCCCTGCACGTTATTGTCAGTAGCGGTTGTAGAGCTTTGGCCGGGTTGAGTCCCAGCCATGAAGACTCATGCCCATCTTGGCGGCTCATAGGGGTCCGGAATACTAGTGCCATCGGAACAGCCCCCAAGCACGCCGTCTTGCACTTGGTACAGCGAATCTGCTGAACTGGCGGAGGAATCACCGTCCGAGAGGACGGCCGTCTCACCGCCGTCTTCAGATCCTGCAGAAAGTTCCTCCCCGTGGATGCATCCCACGAAGGCACGCTTCATCACGGGTTGAACTCGGGCCTTTCTCGCACGCTGAGCCGTCTCGACGAGGTCGGTGCAGTTGTCCGGCTCAGGGCCCGGCTCACCAATCCGGCCGATGAAGACGTGGATTCCGCCGAAGGGGACCTCAGATCAGACTCAATTGAGCCGCGTCGGGGCCCCAGCCTTCATCGTCGATGTAGATCTTGCCGCGACGACACTTGGTCATCCGGCCCACTGCATATCCCTTGAGCCCTTCAAGTTGCCCTTCAAGAACTCAACCACTCCACCGCCGCCCCCCGGTGGGCGCCAACTGTCGTGGAATTGTCACATCAGATGTCCTAGTGAAAGGACTTAGTCGTGGAGTCATCGTAACTAGGAAGCTTGAAGGGGTTAATCAGGACAAGAGACACGAGAAATTATACTAGTTTGGCCCCTTACGGTGAAGGTAGGCCTACGTCTAGTTGGGTTGGTATTGCTTGATGTTTGGATGACCAGGGAGCGAGATACGCTTTGCCCGGTTCTCGATGAGTTGTTTCTTGCCCTAAGCCGCCAGCGGGTCGCCCCCTTATATACACGGGTGGACGCCCTGCAGCCTACAGAGTCCCGGCCGGCTCATAGACAGTGTCCGACTCGGTGATTGGTTAAGTCTACCTTATGTTACAAGTCATATCATCATGGCGGTTTACCACTATGGGCCTTAGCCGTCTGTGGGCCTTAGACCCTTTATTGAACCGCCATCTTCATGCTTGGTCTTGGGCTTCTTTCTGATGAGCCTTCTTTGCGTAACCCGGCCCCTCCTGGGCGGCTTACACAAATAGTTATATCCCCAACAAACATAGCAAGGCGAATAAGATTATCTTGATATTGCACAACCCAACATGCTACCTAGAGTGAGCAGTTAATTGATGTGCTTGCGTACCAAAGGGAAGCAATATATTGACAAGTGATTACATGGAGAAAAAATATAGCAGAATACCACGATGAACGTGAATATTACATACCCTGAATATATTTATATTTTGAATATCATTTGCTCTTTCCCAGAGCAGTCGTAGCATCAAAATGAACCTTTGAGTATGTACCGGGAGCTGGAAATTTTTATAGTGTGATACTAGGAACTCATACCTCTTGAACCAGAAGTTGGTAATACTACAGTTAACACAATACAATTTCTTGCCACTCAGAGATAATCTAAGTTCTTGAACTGATGGTATTCCTGTACTCGCACTGCAGTTGCTCAATGCTTCCTCAATCTTAATATAAGAAAGAAAACAAAATATAAGTTATGGGCAAAAGTAGAAAGCCATAAGCTTAAAAACGAGGCATACACAACTAGGAAAGGAATTTTTAAGTAATGGATAGTAAGAAAATAGAAAGCTCCAAGAAGTGAGCATACTAGACACAAAATGACATTGCAATATATAAGAGAAAACATGATAGAATACCACATCAATATAAGGGACATCATTACTGCCAAAGGGAAATACAAATATAAATTAAAGAGCCACGCTGTTGAATATCACATTACCATAGAGGGCAACAAACAACAACTTCATGTCTAATTGTATCCAGTCTTGTGATGCTTGCTTAAAAAGAAACGGAAACGGTCATGCAATTATAAATCCTGTTATGGATGAGCTCCATGCTTAGACGGGAAACCTACTTTGGCGCTTTCCAATCGCTACTTCCTCCCTCCTGGACTCCACAAGGGAGTTTTTGTTGTAGCAGGACAAATTTTGGTTCAACTATGTTTCAAAAGTAAGAGTTATCCAGTCACCACCACATATACTAGACTGCGACAAGAAAGTTCTCCAACTCGATAGCATTCATAAAAAACGTTTGAATGTGTTTAAGTTGACCTAGGAAATTATCAAATACCCTCCTTACACTAGGCACCATTTCCAATCCAGTATTAATGATGATATAAGCTATATCTCTTTGTGCTTACACTCGGCGACATTTTAAAAAATTGGTATTCCAAATTATATTACAAACCTGATGGTATTAGATATGTCTTCCTCAGATTTCATTTCTTCCTCTGCATCATAGCGCAAATGAGCTGGTCAATGTGCCTTCAGGTACACAAGTTGAGAACAACACAAGCCAATATTTGGCACAAAAACAACAATATTACTTGTATGCTTCGAATATAATTATTATATGGTAGTACGGCAAGAATAAAGATGCAAGACGGCATGAGAGAAGGATTACCTTTCTATTAGGATGAGCTCCGTAGACTGTTTGCCTGCCTGCTCCTGATTGTACTCACCCGATTGGATGTGTCTCTCGACTTGAAGTAGCAACTTGGTGAGGCAGATCTGCGAGGGGGGATGTTGGATCCGTGAGGCCTTGTTTGATAGGAAGGGATTGTAGAGGTTTTAGGAGGGGGGGATTTCAGGGGATTTGGTGAATCCCCCTCTTCCACCCAATCCCCTCAAAACCCCTTGAATTCGCAAAACCCTTCCTTTCACAGTCCTCTTTGTTTAAAATTTCTATTTGGTAGAAAGGGTTTGTCATGTTGACATAACATGGTGTAGAACATATAAAAATCGAATCTTTACAATGTAACAAACTCCCCTTATATCCTTGCTACATAATTGTAAAGGTCACCTGATTAAAATGACTTGAAATCAATATCTCATAAGTTAGCAGCAGCTTCCCAACAGCAACATAATTTTGCATGGCTTGATATCAATATCTCATCACAGAACAACATAATTTATCATAACGGCATGATTTTGAATTCCCAAATCCCAGATTCATAATTTATCATAACATAATCTTTTGCAGCAAACAGTTCATCACAGCCACAACATCATTTTGCAACAAAGATAATGCAAACAAATGTATCCATCTTTTGGTGTCATGGTCATCTAGCATTGAGAACCGGAGAGAAATTTATCCATCCGGCTTGTTTATTGTGGCTTCTTTTGGTACTTGAGAACCTAATGAAACAAAAAGAGATGAAAGTTAGAGTGCCTAGATGAACATTAGTTCTACTTACAGAGGGAGTAATACATTTGAAAGTATAATAGTAGATTTCATCAAGTATTGCCGGAACATAGTAAGCAACTAAGCATGATACAAAGGGAGTAGGTAACACAAGGCCATTATTCAGTTTTAGTCAAGTTGTGCCTCAAACGGAAAGCATCACCATTAGGCTAATCAAAATATAGGAGAAAAATGAATGAAAAAAATGATACAAACTAGTAAATCATGAATTACTTCCAGCAGCTTGGTATCTTCAAACAAAGATATTGCATGTCTAATACGTAATTTGGGTAGGGTTCAGCTAATCAGCAAACAGTTGATTTTAAAGCAGGATAGCATGTTTCGGGATGTCCTTTCTACTCCAGCTTGATGTTCTTTCATGGAAGTATGTTAAAAATCAAATAACATACTTAAACACAGCGAAGAGAAGCATAGTTTGCGTAAGATCATCAACAAATCCTAATAGTAGATAATGAAGATGCCAATAAACCGAGATCTAATGCAAAAGGCACCAAAAGATCATCATGCAAAGAAGCTTATTACCCCACAGGATCTGGGTATCAAACTCTTCACATGGAGATTATACTTGAGATAATCTTGTGCAACAGAAAAAGCATGGTGCGAAAATACTAAACTAATCAAATAGCAAATAAACATGCAAGATTAGTTCTGCTTTGTTTGCTCACATCACAAGTAATGATCGAACAATATATATAGGGTAGGTTCAGATCGCAAGTTACTACATCATCTAGTTCGCTCAACATCAGCAAGTTCTCTCCACTAATGTTTTTTATGAACTATCCGCTCATATTGAACCTCCATGCATGCAAAAGTTAGCTAGCTAGCTAGATAAAAAGATGGATGAATGAGAAGCTAGCAACACTACCATGAACTTTGTTTTCATTGTGAATAATCGACTAATGAAGACCGCATTGAATTATGATTACTGGTATGATGAAGACACTACAAACAGAATTTCCTTTAACATAGGTGTATTCTCGCACTATGGGGATACATGTACAAACAGAAGTGAGATAATCTAAATCTTACGATAAATAATTCTGAATGTTGACAAATAACATGAGCACGACAACCATGTATAGATGTGTGTATGAGTACATCAAAGACGGATAGGAAGATAATAACCTAGCAATTTTCTTTTAACAAATCATCACAATCTGTAGAGTCAATGACACACAAAAAAAAGATGTCTCCCTCGAATGGGCTCATTTTTCACCGTTGTACTCGCACAAACATAAGAAAACAGTAATAAAATCGTGGACCAATGAGCTGTACATTGTTGTAATATGTTACTTCATTTGTCTCGTAAGTTAGTGTCCGTGTAAGCTGTATTTTGTTGGTGTAAACCTCGGAGGGTATAATGTAGTTTTTGCTTAAATCATTTTTGGGGCAACTCAAGATAAATTTTGTGAGGAAAATGCCCAAATGTAGCACTACTGTTCCTATCATGGCGTAAACAAGTTAAATAAACAGGGTCGGCATGGAAATAACATCAATAAAATCTGAGACCCAACTCCAGATTTATGTGATCTTGACTCGCCTCTTGATTGACGAAGAGCCTTAATTAGTGAGCTGCTAAGCTTGGCAAGTGCTTGGCATCATGTGATCCCGACCGGCCTCAATTAGAAAGAATGCATACTACCATTTATATTTTAATTTCATTGGTCCGTGAGATGTCCACGATGTAAGCAGGATGACATTTCCTTCCCAAAAGAGCAAACTAACAGCCAATTCATGAAGTGGGGCAAATGTCACAAGAGAAATGGAGTAAGGTAGCTTACCTTAAGCACGTTGAGTCAACTCGCCATTTCGCTCCAAGAAACACTGCAGCACTCTCTTCATCTTCGGCGCGAATTAAGAAAGATCTCACGGTTCTCAACACTTTTGAACACTTTGTAGGCAAGTGGCTCGCTCATCGCGGCGGATGCTTTCCATCTTGTGCAAAACAGCAATGCACTTGCGATGGAGAATTCTTGGGCATTTTTGCCCGACCAATAGAGCCGACTCCTCCTCCGCTTGCTTTCGCTTGATCTCCACATATTGTGCCATCACTTCCACCATAGGATCATCACGCTTCTTACCCTTCTTTGATTCCTTCACATGCTTGTTGCTTGAAGTAGCAGCACCACCTCTTTGTGTAGCACCTCTTGAACCATCACTTGGGGCAGACCTCTTGGACCATCACTTGGGACAAAGATCACTTGGACCATCACTTGAGGCAGCAACACTTGGACCATCACTTGGGGCGGCATCTCTTGGATCATCATACATATGTAAATCATCACCGTATTGATTCAGGTCAAAAGAGAAGGCAGTCTTCTCTCTTTCAACTTCAAGATCACCATCACTCACTTCAGAACCTCGCTTGATGTGAAATTGAAGTTACCTTCGCTATATGCCCCGCACAAACACCCAAGTTATCATTAAAGGCCACACAAAGAATGAAATGAAAATTCATTATAAAGGACAACAAAAGAGAGGAAATGAAAATCCATTCAACTCAAGAACTCACCATCATACGATCACCAAGCTTATCGAGAGGGAAAGGGCTTATTCGAACTTAGCAATTTCGCCACGATCAGATATATAAAAGAAATGATTTATCAAACTTAGACTGCTCAAAAATAAGATTGATTACAAAAGAATGGAATACAAGTCATCAAGTTTTGCAAAGACAAAATGCACTACACTAGAACTTACAAATATCAAGTTTTGCTAAAGATTAGCGTCCGCATCTATCATGTGTGTATGATAGTTCCAAATGACACCACTGCTTATGGGTATCCTTAAGAAGTTTGTATTGACCTTTCAAGTCTTTCTGCTTCCTGAATCAGAACTTTGTAAAATTTGTGTGGCCAAATCTTTCATGAAACAAATCCGCCATCCTATTCCATGCTTCAGTTGACCAACCATTTTGTCCTCGATGATACGGAGTGTTGTGTTCCTGAAGTATCTCCACTAAACCCTTCTCCAAAGCTGGGTTCCATTGAGCTCTTGGCTTTTTAACTACACCAACACAAATTTACATTGTTCAAACTTAATGCTCAACATGATAAGAGGAGTTACTATCATTCAATTTGAAAACAAATAGTGATGAACTATCATGAGCTAGCTAATATTCAAAATGAGAAATATTAAGTAGAACAATCACAAACATCAAAACTCTAGCACAAGATCTGAGAAATGGAGATTAAGTAGACCAAATACCTCTTGGAGTTGTCTTTTTAATTTTGGGTGATGGCTTCTTGGCACCGTGTGAAGCTTTTCTCCCACTTGCTTTCATCACATTATACTTTGGAGACCCCTTTGGATACATATCTGCATTTCAACACACACTACATTATTAGATGATGAAGTTAATTAATATATATATATATATATATATATATATATATATGATTAAAACACACACCATCATGTTGGCTATTCAGGATGGTATGCTTCCCACATTTGCATTGCTATTTCATCCCTTAGAGTGTTCCCTAAGTCGTTGTTCCCATAGTTATTCTCGTCGCCATTCGGGAGATCAACAAAAACATTTGGCGCTATGTTATCGGGCTGGTTGTCAAGCCAAGTCTCATCACCATTCTCCATTTTGATGATATTGTGAAGAACTGCGGCAGCTGCGGGAAGTTTCACTTGGTTCTCGATTGAATGCAGTGTGCCAACATGAAGAATTGGGAAGCGCTTAAGAATTCCTAGAGACCTTTCCACATGGTTCCGTAGAACAACATGCCGATGATTGAACAATTCCCTGTGGTTTTGTGGTCGAGGGTGTCCATGACCAAATTCCTTCAAATGATACCGGACACCCCGATAAGGTGCGAGAAATGACTGAGTGTTTGCATAACCCCCATCAACTAGGTAAAACTTTCCCTCGGGTACTCTAAATCCTTTGCTTTGCGTAATGAAGAACCCTCGATCCGTAGTGAACCCTCCCAACCACATGATATGAAAGTGAATCTCAGATCGAAGTCACAGGCAACCATAATATTATGACTCAAGGTACCCTTCCTATTCCGAAATGGAGCAGCAATTCCAGGTGTTGCCGTTATAGGAACATGTGACCCATCAATGGCTCCTAAACAGTTCTGGAAGCAAAGATTGCAGGTCAATAAAGAACTATAAGTTAGATAAGAAAAGAAATTATGGAAGCGTTAAAAATGGAAACCTGGAAGTAAGGATAAAATCTTGTGTCGGTGGAGATTACTGGATGTGGCTCATCAATGTTCGGGGGCTTCAAAAATCGACTAGCTAAAATGGGGACGATGTTGAAGAACTCATTGATGTACTCATGAAATGTTTGTCCACTATGCTGAAATTCTAGCTGAAGATCTTCATAAGATGCGCTAGAGACACCATGTACAAGAAAAAGGCTAACTTCTCCTCCACCTTAATTCTTTTATCCGATATCGATTTTCTTCTAAGGTAAGATGCCAAAGCACGGAAGATACGTGGCTCCATCCTATAAGCTACTAGGCAATTCTTCACATGGCCTGTAAGGATATCATCAACCCGCTTCTTGCCATATAAGATGGAGCTATGTCGCTGAGTTCTCTCGATTGGCCCTCTACTACGATTCGATGCAATACGGGCAGAATAAAGGACATCATATCTTCATCATCCTCTCTCTCCTCTTCCTAATTCGATCGATAATCTCGGAGTTCATCTCAAGACTAAAACTAGAATCGGAAGCAACAAATAAGAACTACATTTTAATGGTTTACTTGACTTGAAGCAAATTATTAATAAGACATACACACATAGTAAGACTACAAGAGCCATCAAGTAGGATATAGTACTTGTTAAGACATGATAGAAATAAGGTCAAGAGGCCAAAAGTTGGTGTATATTACGAATTTAGGTGTGACAACTGGATCCCAAGATGGAGGCAACTCGTCCACCCTAACAAGAATCCAAGCAGCAGCCTCTGTCAAAATAAGAACATACCAAAGAGCATGTAAGATGACACACAATCATTCATATATAGTATAGAAACAAACATCCCTACTGCATTGTTCCACCAACACTCACAGAGAATTAACCAAAAGTTACATCTTACTGGGAAAAGGCCACTCTTCGATCGTGGTTAAGGAGGCTGATGGTGGTTGAGCGTGGAAGAGGCTGCAAGGTCCATGGAGGAGAACAAGTTAGCAAGGTCCATTACATAGATTCAGTTCAATGGAAATGCTAGCTAGCTAGATAATAAATGAATGACATAAATAAGAACCAATCATGTGATACCATCAATACAAGACCAAGTTAGCTAGCTAGCTAGAGGACTATTTGCTTCACTAAAAGTGCATGAAATTAGACTTGTAACTTGTGCTGTCCATGGTCACAGCTCACCTCACTTGTGATACCATCAATAAGAACTATATTCACTAAGACATACATAATGATCTAGAATATTGTGCAAAGGAATATTTTGCCCAAACTACGGATGTCGTGTTCTCCACAGGGACTAGGAGACGGCAACTATGCTCGGCTAAAGCTAGGTGACACAATATTTGGTGACGAAAACAGAAAATAAAACCTAAACTAAACAAGGTAGTTCCCGAAGGTCGTCGCCAAAGAGAATGCAAAATAAGCAAAGATACATTCAGATTATACTGTCTTTTTGGTAAGGCTTGAGGAATTAAAACACTAACACAGACAAACATCAATGATGAAAGGGAATCAACAAGACATGAACACATATAACCATCAAACATATAACAGTGGGATGAATCACGGCTATATGGCTGAATATAAATGTTTCACAACACAAACTCGCACACAAATTTTTGTATCACAAGTACTAAGTAAAAACATAAACTACAAACTGGAACAAGTTCACAGGGTTAGGTACACATATATGGTGATGGATAAACCACAGATAGACAGCAAGAACAATTCAACTAGTGAGAACACACAATATGTGATACAATATTTATAAGTACGAAACTGAACCATTCACGAATTGCAAGCATTCATAGAATCTGAACATTACAGGGCATTACACATCTCCTATTACAGAAATTCAGAGAATATAGAGAGGGAAAAGAGAGATAGAAGCAGTTTATGGTTAAGATTAGGAGCACCAGGGGCGTTTGAGAGAAGGTGCAGCAAGAAAGAGGAGCAACGGCAGTTTTGGGGAGAGGTAATAGCAGCCAGCAGTTGGTTCAGAGAAGGAGCAGCAGCTTGGGATTTTGAGAAGAGCAGCAGGGAATAGGAGCAACAACAAGGAGAAGTTCAGAGAAAAGCAACAGCAAGGGGCAGCAAGCAGCGGACGGAGGGAGAAGAAGCAGCGAGGGAGATGAGGTGCTGGTCGCGCGGGGGACCAGACGCCCGTCTGGCGGGTCGCGCGAGTGGCGGCGCTGGTGGGTGGCGCTGGAGATGGTGATGGTGATGGTGCAGCGGCGGGTGATGGAGATGGCGAGGATGGGTGGCTGGGTGGCACTGGTTGGCGCACCGCCGTGCCGGCCTGGCCGCGGCGGCGGCCGGTGGTGGAAAGGTGGGGTGAGGGGAATGGAGATGTCAGGCCCTAGACGACAAGGGGAAAGGAGGGGAGGCGAGGCGAGGGCTTACCGAGGTATGGCGGAGGAGGTACGCCGGCGTAGAGATGGCGTTCGACGGCGTGCTGTGGAGGAATCGAGCGGTGGCGTGGTGAGCAGGCGGCGGCGGCGTGGTGTCGTTCCTCCCAAATCCACGAGGTCCCCCTCGAGGGTTCTGTACCGCGTGGAAAGGAGGGTGTAGGAGGGGGTCGGAGGGGGTTGGGCCGTCGAATACCCGTGTACCAAATGGGCCCTCGCGGTTCTGCGGGGTTTCTGGGCCACGCGAGGAAACTACCTTCAAAACCCCCTCGATCCTCTCCTACCAAACGAGGCCTGAGGAGGAATTGTTGGATCTGCCATGGGAGGCAGAGGGGAGAAGGAAGGGGCGAACAAGCAGGCTGAGGTGGTGACGACGTGAGGAGGGGGCGCTTGTGCATGCTGTGACGCAAACACACGCAGGTGCCGCCGAGGAAACGGCGTGGGTTGCTCGACCGGCGAGGACGAAGTGACGATATGGAGACGATGTGGTGGGGTGGCGGAATCGGGGGTGTAGCGGCGGACTGAGGCGACAAAGGCGGCGACCGATGCTGCTGGGACAGCGCTGAGGGTTTAGACGGCGGTGAGGGGGCGGAGTGCGGCAGAGTGGAGACGAGGGACGAGAAGGTTCTGATTTGGGGATCGAGGGTTTTTTCTCTTTTGTACTGGGCCTATTCCTGTGAGCCCAATAACCCACAGGTAAACTGCCCGAGCGCGCGCGGCCAAATTCCTTACCGCGGGAAGGCCTTTTTAGCGGGAGGTTAGAGCGCGAAAGGCTAAATATTTTTCCTGTGGGCCAAGGACGCACACGAATATTAACTTTGCCCTGTGGGTGGCTTCGGGCCCGACAGGAAAATAATCCTACCCACAGTATAACTCACGTTTCTGGTAGTGAGATTTGTTTAAAACAGAGGGAAATTGCCTTGGTGCCTGGTGCCTGTAGTGTAGATGGATGGGGGATGACTGGATGGTTGCAGTAATGCCTGATGGAAGCGGACCAGTTCTAAGGCTCTTGCGCGGGGCTCCGGCTCAGCGGGCAGTGCAGCATTGGAGAGGGGAGGGAGCAAGCCGGAGGGGGGCTAGGGAGGGGAGAGAGAGGGCCGGACCTACAGTCCCGCCGCCGTCAGCTAGGCTTCTCGCCCACCTCACCAGACGTGGCTGCTGCCATGGGTGCTTGGATGGGCTTTGGACCTGAGTTCGTGGGCTTCAAAACTATATAACATATGTGCTCAATTTTTTGGGGCCAAATTCTTTGGTATTCCATGGAATTCCAAGGAATACCCCCAGCGCCGCCACTGAAGGAAATATGCCCTAGAGGCAATAATAAAGTTATTATTTATTTCCTTATTTCATGATAAATGTGAAGGAAATATGCCCTAGAGGCAATAATAAAGTTATTATATATTTCCTCATATCATGATAAATGTTTATTATTCATGCTAGAATTGTATTAACCGGAAACATAATACATGTGTGAATACATAGACAAACAGAGTGTCACTAGTATGCCTCTACTAGACTAGCTTGTTAATCAAAGATGGTTATGTTTCCTAACCATGAACAAGGAGTTGTTATTTGATTAACAAGGTCACATCATTAGTTGAATGATCTGATTGACATGACCCATTCCATTAGCTTAGCACACGATCGCTTAGTATGTTGCTACCGCTTTTATCCATGACTTATACATGTTCCTATAACTATGAGATTATGCAACTCCTGCTTACGGAGGAACACTTTGGTGCTACCAAACGTCACAACGAATCGGGTGATTATAAAGGAGTACTACAGTGTCTCCAAAGGCGATGTTGGGTTGGCGATTTCGAGATTAGGTTTTGTCACTCCGATTGTCGGAGAGGTATCTCTGGGCCCTCTCGGTAATACACATCACTTAAGCCTTGCAAGCATTACAACTAATGAGTTAGCTGTGAGATGATGTATTACGGAACGAGTAAAGAGACTTGCGGTAACGAGATTGAACTAGGTATTGGATACCGACGATCGAATCTCGCAAGTAACATACCGATGACAAAGGGAACAACGATGTTGTTATGCGGTCCGACCGATAAAGATCTTCGAGAATATGTAGGAGCCAATATGGGCATCCAGGTCCAGCTATTGGTTATTGACCGGAGACGTGTCTCGGTCATGTCTACATTGTTCTCGAACCGTAGGGTCCGCACGCTTAAGGTTTCGATGATGCTTATTATGAGTTTATGTATTTTGATGTACCAAGAAGTTCGAGTCCCGGATGTGATCACGGACATGACGAGGAGTCTCGAAATGGTCGAGACATAAAGATTGATATATTGAAGCCTATGTTTGGAGTTCGAATGGTTCCGGCGAAAACAGAATTTACTGAGTACCGGAGGTTACCGAACCCCCGGAGGTAAATGGGCCATAGTGGGCCTTGGTGGAAAGGAGAAAGGGCCAGCCCTAGGTGGTCACAGCCTCCCCCTTCCCTAGTCCTACTAGGACTAGGAAAGGGGCCGCCCCTCTCTCTCTCCTCCCTCAGGAATCCTATTCCAACTAGGATTGGAGGGGGAATCCTACTCCCAGAGGGAGTAGGACTCCCTGGCGCGCCTCCCTTGGCCGGCCGGCCCCCTCCCCCTTGCTCCTTTATATACGGGGGCAGGGGGCACCCTAGAACACACAAGTTTGATCTACGGATCGTTCCTTAGCCGTGTGCGGTGCCCCCCTCCACCATATTCCACCTCGGTCATACCGTCGCGAAGCTTAGGCGAAGCCTGCGCCGTGAAACATCAAGATCGCCACCACGCATCGTCCGACGGAACTCTCCCTCGACACTCGGCTGGATCGGAGTACGAGGGACGTCATCGAGCTGTACGTGTGTCAAGAACTCGGGGGCGCCGGAGTAACGGCGTCGGGATCGGTCGGATCGCGAGGAGAACGTACGACTACTTCCTCTACGCCAGATCGCTTCGCCGGGTCTACGAGGGTACGTAGACAACACTCTCCCCTCTCGTTGCTATGCATCACCATGATCTTGCGTGTGCGTAAGAAATTTTTTGAAATTACTACGTTCCCCAACAAAATGTTTATTATTCATGCTACAATTGTATTAACCGGAAACATAATACATGTGTGAATACATAGACAAACATAATGTCACTATTATGCCTCTACTTGACTAGCTCGTTGAATCAAAGATGGTTAAGTTTTCTAGCCATAGACATGAGTTGTCATTTGATTAACGAGATCACATCATTAGAGAATGATGTGATTGACTTGACCCATTCTGTTAGCTTAGCAGTTGATCGTTTAGTATGTTGCTATTGCATTCTTCATGACTTATACATGTTCCTACAACTATGAAATTATGCAACTCCCGTTTACTGAAGGAACACTTTGTGTGCTACCAAACGTCACAATGTAACTGGGCGATTATAAAGGAGCTCTACAGGTGTCTCCGAAGGTACATGTTGAGTTGGCGTATTTCGAGATTAGGATTTGTCACTCCGATTGTCGGAGAGGTATCTCTGGGCCCTCTCGGTAATGTACATCACTATAAGCCTTGCAAGCAATGTAGCTAATGAGTTAGTTGCGGGATGATGCATTACATAACGAGTAAAGAGACTTGCCGGTAACGAGACTGAACTAGGTATTGAGATACCGACGATCGAATCTCGGGCAAGTAACATACCGATAACAAAGGGAACAACGTATGTTGTTATGCGGTTTGACCGATAAAGATCTTCGTAAATATGTAGGAGCCAATATGAGCATCTAGGCTCCGCTATTGGTTATTGACCGGAGACGTGTCTCGGTCATGTCTACATAGTTCTCGAACCCATAGGGTCCGCACGCTTAAAGTTCGATGACGGTTATATTATGAGTTATGTGTTTTGATGTACCGAAGGTAGTTTGGAGTCCCGGATGAGATCGGGGACATGATGAGGAGTCTCGAAATGGTCGAGACGTAAAGATCGATATATTGGACGACTATATTCGGACATCGGAAAGGATCCGAGTGATTCAGGTATTTATCGGAGTACCGGAGAGTTACGGGAATTCGCCGGGGAGTATATGGGCCTTATTGGGCCATACGGGAATAGAGGAGAGAGGCCAAAAGGAATGAGGCGTGCGCCCCCCTTCTGGTCCGAATTGGACAAGGGGTGCAACCCCCTTTTCCTTCTTCCTCTCCCCCTCTTTCCTTCTCTCCTACTCCAACAAGGAAAGGAGGAGTCCTACTCCCGGTGGGAGTAGGACTCCCCCTTGGCGCGCCCTCCTCCTAGGCCGGCCGCCTCCCCCCTTGCTCCTTTATATACGGGGGAAGGGGGCACCTCGAGACACAACAATTGATCCCTTGATCTATTAGCCGTGTGCGGTGCCCCCTCCACCATATTCCACCTCGGTAATATCGTAGCGGTGCTTAGGCAAAGCCCTGCATCGGTAGCATCATCAACACCGTCATCAGGCCGTCGTGCTGACGGAACTCTCCCGCAAAGCTCTGTTGGATCGGAGTTCGTAGGACGTCATCGAGCTGAATGTGTGCTTAACTCGGAGGTGCCGTACGTTCAGTACTTGGATCGGTCGGATCGTGAAGACGTACGACTACATCAACCGCGTTGTGCTAACGCTTCCGTTTTCAGTCTACGAGGGTACGTGGACAACACTCTCCCCTCTCGTTTCTATGCATCACCATGATCTTGCGTGTGCGTAGATTTTTTTTGAAATTACTACGTTCCCCAACAGTGGCATCCGAGCCTGGTTTTATGCGTAGATGTTATATGCACGAGTAGAACACAAGTGAGTTGTGGGTGATACAAGTCATACTGCTTACCAGCATGTCATACTTTGGTTCGGCGGTATTGTTGGATGAAGCGGCCCAGACCGACATTACGCGTACGCTTACGCGAGACTGGTTCTACCGATGTGTTTTGCACACAGGTGGCTGGCGGGTGTCGGTTTCTCCAACTTTAGTTGAACCGAGTGTGGCCACGCCCGGTCCTTGAGAAGGTTAAAACAGCACTAACTTGACAAACAATCGTTGTGGTTTTGATGCGTAGGTAAGAACGGTTTTTGCTCAGCCCGTAGCAGCCACGTAAAACTTGCAACAACAAAGTAGAGGACGTATAACTTGTTTTTGCAGGGCATGTTGTGATGTGATATGGTCAAGACATGATGCTATATTTTATTGTATGAGATGTTCATGTTTTGTAACCGAGTTATCAGCAACTGGCAGGAGCCATATGGTTGTCGCTTTATCGTATGCAAGGCAATCGCCCTGTAATTGCTTTACTTTATCACTAAGCGGTAGCGATAGTCATAGAAGCAATAGGTGGCGAAACGACAATGATGCTATGATGGAGATCAAGGTGTCGCGCCGGTGATGATGGTGATCATGACGGTGCTTCGGAGATGGAGATCACAAGCACAAGATGATATGGCCATATCATATCACTTATATTGATTGCATGTGATGTTTATCCTTTATGCATCTTATTTTTCTTTGATTGATGGTAGCATTATAAGATGGCCTCTCACTAAATTTCAAGGTATAAGTGTCTCCTTGAGTATGCACCGTTGCGAAAGTTCTTCGTGCTGAGACACCACGTGATGATCGGGTGTGATAGGCTCTACGTTCAAATACAACGGGTGCAAAACAGTTGCACACGCGGAATACTCAGGTTAAACTTGATGAGCCAAGCATATACAGATATGGCCTCGGAACACTGAGACCGAAAGGTCGAGCGTGAATCATATAGTAGATATGATCAACATGTTCACCATTGAAAACTACTCCATCTCACGTGATGATCGGACATGGTTTGGTTGATTTGGATCACGTGATCACTTAGATGATTAGAGGGATGTCTATCTAAGTGGGAGTTCTTAAGTAATATGATTAATTGAACTTTAATTTATCATGAACTTAGTCCTGATAGTATTTTGCAAATTATGTTGTAGATCAATAGCTCGCGTTGTTGCTTCCCTATGTTTATTTTTTGATATGTTCCTAGAGAAAAATTATGTTGAAAGATATTAGTAGCAATAATGCGGATTAGATCCATAATCTGAGGTTTATCCTCATTGCTGCACAGAAGAATTATGTCCTTGATGCACCGCTAGGTGATGACCTATTGCAGGAGTAGATGCAGACGTTATGAACGTTTGGCTAGCTCAATATGATGACTACTTAATAGTTTAGTGCACCATGCTTAACGGCTTAGAATCGGGACTTCAAAGACGTTTTGAACGTCATGGACCATATGAGATGTTCCAGGAGTTGAAGTTAATATTACAAGCAAATACCTGAGTTGAGAGATATGAAGTCTCCAACAAGTTCTATAGCTAAAAGATGGAGGAGAATTGCTCAACTAGTGAGCATGTGCTCAGATTGTCTGGGTACTACAATCGCTTGAATCAAGTGGGAGTTAATCTTCCAGATAAGATAGTGATTGACAGAGTTCTCTAGTCACCATCACCAAGTTACTAGAACTTCGTGATGAACTATAGTATGCAAGGGATGACGAAAACGATTCCCGAGCTCTTCGTGATGTTGAAATAGACGAAGGTAGAACTCAAGAAAAGAGCATCAAGTGTTGATGATTGACAAGACCACTAGTTTCAAGAAAAGGGCAAAGGGAAAGAAAGGGAACTTCAAGTAGAATGACAAGCAAGTTATCACTCCTGCGAAGAAGCCCAAAGTTATGCCAAAGCCTGAAACTAAGTGCTTACACTGCAAAGGAAATGGTCACTGGAAGCGGAAATGCCCTGAATATTTGGTGGATAAGAAGGATGGCAAAGTGAACAAGGGTATATTTGATATACAGGTTATTGATGTGTACCATACTAGTGTTTATAGTAGCCCCGGAGTATTTGATACTTTTTCGGTTGCTAAAAAATTAGTAACTCGAAACAGGAGTTACAGAATAAACAGAGACTAGTTGAGGGTGAAGTGACGATGTGTGTTGGAAGTAGTTCCAAGATTGATATGATCATCATCGCACATTCCCTATACTTTCGGGATTAGTGTTAAACCTAAATAAATGTTATTTGGTGTTGGCATTGAGCATGAATATGATTCGATCATGTTTATTGCAATATGGTTATTCATTTAAAGTCAGAGAATAATTGTTGTTCTGTTTACACGAATAAAACCTTCGATGGTCATACACCCAATGAAAATAGTTTGTTGGATCTCGATCGTAGTGATACACATATTCATAATAGTGATGACAAAAGATGCAAAGTTGATAATGATAGTGCAACTTATTTGTGGCACCGTCGTTTAGGTCATATCGGTGTAAAGCGCATAAATAAACTCCATCAAGATGGATTTTTGGAATCACTTGGTTATGAATCATTTGATGCTTGCGCCTTTTGGGCAAGATGACTAAAGCTCCGTTCTCCGGAACAATGGAACGAGCTACTGACTTATTGGAAATAATACATATCGATGTATGCGATCCAGGGCCGTCTCCAGGAATTCGGGGGCCCGGTGTGTAAAGAAAAATGGGGCCCTAAATTTAAAAAAAATACAATTACACAAGCATAATCACCTAATTATGTAATTAAAATTTATATTATTTCATACAATGCTTAGAATATTCTGCAGTATCAATGCGAAATACTAAAACCTAAATTAAACTCATTCTCTATTTAAAAGTGTCATCCGTCTTGTGTTTCTTGAAATGAAATCTTCAATTACATCTTCATAATTAATCTTCTCCAAGACATCATTTTCAAGTGCTATTGTCGCCAAACCATTGAGTCTTTCTTGTGTCATAGTTGAACGCAAATATGATTTCAACAACTTGAGTTTAGAGAAGCTCCTTTCCGCAGTTGCAACAGCTTCTGTGAATGGTTAACAAAATCTCATGCACGCAATAATAGCATTAGGATAGAAGGGCGCTTCATCGTAATCTCAAGAATATCAACGGGCCCATAGATTTCTTAACTAAACTCGGATGAAAATTAACTCTTAAAACAATTCAGCTCCATCAATGTCTTTGTGTTCTCCACTCTTAAGTGCATCCTCAAGATTAACACAAGCAGCCAAAGAACTCTTATCATCCATAGATCGCAGCCCATCCGAAGTAAATAAGAAACCAAAAGTTTTTTCATACCCCTGATATTGCTCAAACCTCCTGGTAAGTGAAACTATAGCTTGATCAACCACTTGCAGAAAATAATTGACCCTAAATGACTCCTCTGCAGATTGTGAAGCACTAGATGCATCATCTGCACCCTCATCGAATTGTCTTCTTCTTTTGATTTTCTGCTTGGTGCGGAACTCTGGATGAATATCCATCTCCACTGCAATTTCTTTTGCATCTTCCAATGCTTTTGAAAAGCTAGTTTCTCTATACTTGTCGAAAAAGCAAAGCAGACCCTGTATAGACTCAATTGCAATATCAATAAGCATGTCCTTTGATTGTAGCTACTTGCTAACCAAATTAACAGTGGATAATATATCATACCAGATAATTATTGACACTAAAAATTCAAAACCACCAAGTTCATTTTCTGCCAATGATTGTGCTTCACTACTTGTCAATGGATCCTTATCAGTTTCAGCCACTTGTAGTAAAGCCTCCCTTATTTCTGGTATTTGAATCCGTATAGCCTTAACACTCTCAACATGACTCTCCCAACGAGTAGATGACAATGACTTGACAGTCAACTTCTTTAAGTTATCTTTGAGAATTTGCCATCGTTTAGTCGAATTAGCAAATATTGTATAGATGCGTTGTATAATTCCAAAGAAGTCTATTGCTTTACGGTAAGACTTCGCCATATCGCATAGTGCCAGATTTAGACTATGACAACCACAAGCTAAATAAAATGCCCTTGGATATTTGTCCAGAAATTTCTTTTGTACCCCTTTATTGTTTCCTTTCATATTTGACCCATTATCATAACCCTGTCCTCTCACATTATCCACATCAAGGCTAAGATTATTCAACTCCTCTTCTAGAACATTAAACAAACCTTGCCCAGTGGTATCATTGACCTCCAAAAAGCCTAAGAAAGATTCTTCTATGCAAATGTATGTAAGATGTATCTACATACCTAATTATCAAAGACATTTGTTCTTGGTGGCTTGCATCAGGAGTACAATCAAGAATAATTGAGAAATATTTTGCTTCCTTTACCTTTTCAATGATTCTTGACCTGATGGCAGTAGCGAGCATGTTTATTAACTCATTCTGTATAGAAGGGCCAAGGTAGTGATCACGAATTTTTTTCATTGGTGATGCGGTCAACATGCTCTTTGATAATTGGGTCAAATTCAACCAACATTTCAATCAGTCCTAGGAAATTCCCATTGCTCTCTTGGTACAACTTGCTATTGCTGCCACGAAATGCTATATTATGTTCTGCAAGAAATTTTACAATCAACAAAATCCTGAGCAAAACTTTTCTCCAATGGTCCTTTTCCTTTTCAAGTTCTCGCTGAGCAACTTTATCAATTGTTTGATTCTTCTGCATCCTGAGATGGAAGTCATACCATGCAGTCATATTTGTGATGTGCTCTCCACTTGATTCATGCTCTTTTAGTCTAGCCCCAAGATGAATCCAGTCACTTAAACCCCCATTTGCTAGCTGTCCTCTCACATGCCCCCTTTTTAATAATTTGCAACAAAAACAAAATGCTTTATCGAGGCCACTGTTGTACACAAGCCACTCTCTGTCAAACTTTTCTCCATTTGGGAGAATTCTACTAAATGATAATGCAGAAAACCTTCTAGAGAACTTGTCATAAGGACCATACTCAATATCTTCTCTTTTAGGACCCTTTAGCAGCAAGATATCAATCTTTTTTGGATCAAGTCCATCCCAATTTCTAGGATCAAATATATCAGGCTGAACGGAATTATTCATGTCATCCAAAATATTAGGATCATGATCTTCATCTAAAATATTGACATCATTACCTTCATCAATTTCTGTAGCGGCAACCTCAACCTCTTGCGCATTATTAGCAAGACCATGATCACCTTCATGAATTTCTGCAGTGACAACCTCAACCTCTACTGCATTATCATCGTGACCATCATCAATATTACCATCTGGAGTATGATTTTCAGAATTATTTTGGGGTACTATCACAACATATTTATCAAGAGCACCCCTTTGAATTTCAGCATCTTCTTCTAATTTCTGTTTCTTCTTACGCTTGAAGGCACAGAATCATACTTTCTTCCAGAACTAGAATGCATGATTATTTCTGTTTCAGTGAAATATATACTCTTTCAATTTATTTGACCTGATGAGCTCACATGAAATATACGCTTGTGACATGTATAGGTAGTTCAAAAAACTTACAATCAGATAGAACCTTGATTTTGTACTTGGATGATAGTACGAGCAACTACTGAAATTCTCGAATCTGTGACTACTTTTGAACTTGAAGGACTGCACAAAAAATCGTTCCCAAACATATTAACACAACTCTATAATTTGTATCAAAATTAGAGAAAAGGGAGAGCGAGGGAGCAGGAGGGCACCACACTGGTTGGTCTTCGTTTCTGTTAGGCGGCACCGCCAGCGATGTCGGGCCGGTCACGGCCGCGACGCGCGCCCAGCGCTAGAAAGTAGTCCGCTTCTTGCCGTCGCCTCGCTGAACTCGCAAGGTTGTAACGCGATCGCCACCGAGCCGCCGATTCATCGGAAGCGATGGGGAGATGGAAAGCCTAGCGATCGAGCAGGAATAGGAAGCGGAAGTTACGGAACATACCGCTTTGGGGCTGTCGTTTATCTGCGATCGATCAATCCACGCGACGGGAAAGCGTATCGCTGAGACTTGACCGGACCAGGCCCAAGAAGGCCTAAAACTGATTTTTTTCCAGACTATACATATATGTATATGGACCCTAGTTGGGGGCCCCAGGATTTTTGGGGCCCTGTGCGAGCGCACAGCTCGCACAGGCCCTTGGACGGCCCTGATGCGATCCAATGAGTGTTGATGCTCGTGGCGAGTATCGTTATATTTTCTGAACTTCACGGATGATTTGAGCAGATATGGGTATATCTACTTAATGAAACACAAGTCTGAAACAGTTGAAAGGTTCAAAGAATTTCATAGTGAAGTGGAAAATCATCGTAGCAAGAAAATAAAGTTTCTACGATCAGATCATGGAGATGAATATTTGAGTTACGAGTTTGGCCTTCAGTTAAAATAATGTAGAATAGTTTCACAAACTCATGCCACCTGGAACACCACAGCGTAACGGTGTGTCCGAACGTCATAACCGCACTTTATTTGATATGGTGCGATCAATGATGTCTCTTACCGATTTACCAATATTGTTTTAGCGTTATGCATTAGAGATAGCTGCATTCACATTAAAATAGGGCACCATCTAAATCCGTTGAGATGACACCATATGAACTATGGTTTAGCAATAAACCTAAGCTGTCACTTCTTAAAATTTGGAGTTACGATGCTTATGTGAAAATTTTTCAACCTGATAAGCTCGAACCCAAATCGGAGAAATGCGTCTTCATAGGATACCCAAAGGAGACTGTTGGGTACACCTTCTAATCACAGATCCGAAGGCAAAATATTCGTTGCTAAGAATGGATCCTTTCTAGAGAAGGAGTTTCTCTCGAAAGAAGTGAGTGGGAGGAAAGTAGAGCTTGATAAGGTAATTGTACCTTCTCCCAAATTGGAAAGTAGTTCATCACAGAAATCAGTTCCAGTGATTCCTACACCAATTAGTGAGGAAGCTAATGATGATGATCATGAAACTTCAAATCAAGTTACTACATAACCTCGTAGGTCTTCCAGAGTATGGTCCACACCAGAGTGATACGGTAATCCTATTCTGAAAGTCATGTTACTAGACCATGATAAACCTACAAACTATGAGAGCGATGATGAGCCCAGATTCCACGAAATGGCTAGAGGCCATGAAATCTGAGATAGGATCCATGTATGAGAACAAAGTGTGGACTTTGGTGGACTTGCTCGATGATCGGCAAGTCATAGAAAATAAATGGATCTTCAAGAGGAAGACAGACGTTAATAGTAGTGTTACTATCTACAAAGCTCGACTTGTTGAAAAAAGTTTTTGACAAAGTTCAAGGTGTTGACTACGATGAGATTTTCTCACTCGTAGCGATGCTTAAGTCTGTCCGAATCATGTTAGCAAATTGCCACATTTTATGAAATATGGCAAATGGATGTCAAAACTGCATTCATTAATGAATTTATTGAAGAAGAGTTGTATATGATGCAACCAGAAGGTTTTGTCGATCCGAAAGGTGCTAACAAAGTGTGCAAGCTCCAGTGATCCAATTATGGACTGGTGCAAGCCTCTCGGAGTTGGAATAAACGCTTCGATAGTGTGATCAAAGCATATGGTTTTATACATACTTCTGGAGAAGCCTGTATTTACAAGAAAGTGAGTGAGAGCTCTATAGCATTTCTGATATTATATGTGGACGACATATTGTTGATTGGAAATGATATAGAATTTCTGGATAGCATAAAAGGATACTTGAATAAAAGTTTTTCAATGAAAGACCTCGGTGAAGCTGCTTACACAATGAGCATCAAGATCTATAGAGATAGATCAAGACGCTTGATAAGATTTTCCAATGAGTGCATACCTTGATAAGTTTTTGAAGTAGTTCAAAATGGAACAGCCAAAGAAGGAGTTCTTGCCTCTGTTGCAAGGTGTGAAGTTGAGTAAGACTCAAAACCCGACCATGGCAGAAAATAGAAAGAGAATGAAAAGTCATTCCCTATGCCTCAGTCATAGGTTCTATAAAGTATGCTATGCTGTGTACCAAACCCATTGTATACTTTGTTCTGAGTTTGACAAGGGAGTACAATTTTGATCTAAGAGTAGATCACGGAACAACGGTCAAGAATATCCTTAGTGAGGACTAAGGAAATATTTCTCGATTATGGAGGTGATAAAAGAGGCCTGTCGTAAAGAGTTACATTGGTGCAACCTTTTACACCGATCTAGATGACTCTAAGTCTCAATCTGGATACATATTGAAAGTGGGAGCAATTAGCTAGAGTAGCTCCGTGCAGAGCATTGTAGACATAGAATATTTGAAAAACACATACGGCCCTGAATGTGACAGACTCGTTGACTAAACTTCTCTCACGAGCAAAACATGATCACACCTTAGTACTCTTTGGGTGTTAATCACATAGCAATGTGAAACTAGATTATTGACTCTAGTAAACCCTTTGGGTGTTGGTCACATGATGATGTGAACTATGGGTGTTAATCATATACAGATATGAATATTGGTATTAAATCACATGGCGATGTGAACTAGATTATTGACTCTAGTGCAAGTGGGAGACTGAAGGAAATATGCCCTAGAGGCAATAATAAAGTTATAATTTATTTCCTTATTTCATGATAAATGTTTATTATTCATGCTACAATTGTATTAACCGGAAACATAATACAAGTGTGAATACATAGAAAAACATAATGTCACTATTATGCCTCTACTTGACTAGCTCCTTGAATCAAAGATGGTTAAGTTTCCTAGCCATAGACATGAGTTGTCATTTGATTAACGAGATCACATCATTAGAGAATGATATGATTGACTTGACCCATTCCGTTAGCTTAGCAGTTGATCGTTTAGTATGTTGCTATTGCATTCTTCATGACTTATACATGTTCCTACAACTATGAGATTATGCAACTCCCGTTTATCGGAGGAACACTTTGTGTGCTACCAAACGTCACAACATAACTGGGTGATTATAAAGGAGCTCTACAAGTGTCTCCGAAGGTACATGTTGAGTTGGCGTATTTCGAGATTAGGATTTGTCACTCCGATTGTCGGAGAGGTATCTCTGGGCCCTCTCGGTAATGCACATCACTATAAGCCTTGCAAGCAATGTAGCTAATGAGTTAGTTATGGATGATGCATTACATAACCAGAGAGAGACTTGCGGTAACAAGATTGAACTAGGTATTGAGATACCGACGATCGAATCTCGGGCAAGTAACATACCGATGACAAAGGGAACAACGTATGTTGTTATGCGGTTTGACCGATAAAGATCTTCGTAGAATATGTGGGAGCCAATATGAGCATCCAGGTTCCGCTATTGGTTATTGACCAGAGACGTGTCTCGGTCATGTCTACATAGTTCTCAAACCCGTAGGGTCCGCACGCTTAAAGTTCGATTACAGTTATATTATGAGTTATGTGTTTTGATGTACCAAAGGTAGTTCGGAGTCCCGAATGAGATCGGGGACATGACGAGGAGTCTCGAAATGGTCGAGACGTAAAAATCGATATATTGGACGACTATATTCGGACATCGGAAAGGATCCGAGTGATTCAGGTATTTATCGGAGTACCGGAGAGTTACGGGAATTCGCCGGGGAGTATATGGGCCTTATTGGGCCATACGGGAATAGAGGAGAGAGGCCAAAAGGAAGGAGGCGCGCGCCCCCCTTCTGGTCCGAATTGGACAAGGGGTGCAACCCCCTTTTCCTTCTTCCTATCCCCCTCTTTCCTTCTCTCCTACTCCAACAAGGAAAGGAGGAGTCCTACTCCCGGTGGGAGTAGGACTCCCTCTTGGCGCGCCCTCCTCCTAGGCCGGCCGCCTCCCCCTTGCTCCTTTATATACGGGGGCAGGGGGACACCTCAAGACACAACAATTGATCCCTTGATCTCTTAGCCGTGTGCGGTGCCCCCCTCCACCATATTCCACCTCGATAATATCGTAGCGGTGCTTAGGCGAAGCCCTGCGTCGGTAGCATCATCAACACCGTCATCACGCCATGGCGTCGATCTTGAACTCTCTGCAAAGCTCTGCTGGATCGGAGTTCGTAGGACGTCATCGAGCTGAACGTGTGCTGAACTCGGAGGTGCCGTACGTTCGGTACTTGGATCGGTCGGATCGTGAAGACGTACGACTACATCAACCGCGTTGTGCTAACGCTTCCGCTTTCGGTCTACGAGGGTACATGGACAACACTCTCCCCTCTCATTGCTATGCATCACCATGATCTTGCGTGTGCGTAGGATTTTTTTTTTGAAATTACTACATTCCCCAACAGCCACTGCATTGAATGATTCCCATTACTTCATTGCTTCAAAACATTATCATTAATACCTCAATTTTTCATGACCATATTGGGGCTCTCTAGACAAGTACCATATTGGTCATCACTTGCTATTATCCATTCTCCATCAAAATCTCTTGAGAGGCACGATGAATTTTTCACTTGAATTACTTGCTTCACGACTTGACCAACCATGGCTCAATGAACTCATCATGATCTCGTCTTCAAGCCATATATATCATTTATTATCTTTAATCTCCTCTCAAGATCTTGATCCATTATAGCCCAACTCATAATTAAGTTGACGCATGACAACTTTCGAGATCCTCCAATGAATTCCATTTTGATCACATCTCATTCATCACATGTAATTCATCTCGATCATATTTGATTCAATCATTGAACTCATTCTTGATACACAACTATATGTAGATGCCATTCATTCTGAATCCATTCAATCTTCTTATTGCATTACCCACGGAACAACCTTCATACATAACGTGATGCCATTGTTTCTCTATAGGAATTGTCACTCATTATTAAGTGTTGATGCATATGTTTGTGTTGATGGATTTCATCCTTCAATTCATCCAATATTCTTCATGCATTGCCAATGGAATTTCCCTTCAATTGTATATCTCAATGAAACATTAGTCCATAAGAATTGTCATTAATTACAAAAGCTGCACATGGGGACTACATGAACTTTTTGTATCTTCACGAAACCTCCTGAAACTTGCACCAGGGGACAAAAGTGTCTGTTTTTTCACAAGTCAAGGGACTATATTTAATATTTTATTTAGTGAGGGACAATTTTTAGGCTTTCGGTACAGTTAACGAATGAAATAATTTTCCCGTCCATTTATTAATCTTAGCTTCCTAAGATTTTATATCGATACAATAGTTGGAAATGACAATTCATAAAGTTGGCACACTGTACCACATTGTTTTTAGTTTGTATATGATATACAAATTGAATAAATTGGGTTGAGTCGTCAAAAAATGGAAGAAATGCTACTTAAAAAGGAATGTTTGCCACCATTTATATGAAGAGTTGAAGCCAGGTATGAACCTAGCTCGATCCGTTGGATGCAGCAAAATTGAGATTAACATGGATAGTGAAGAGGTGGTTTCATCCTTGAAAGATGGTGCCTCGTCCTCCGTCGCAAGTGACATATTTGATGATTCTTATTTCATGGCTTTAGATTCAATCATGTTTTATATGATCATTGTAATAGAGAAAACAATCAAGTTGCTCACGAACTAACTAGGATAGCTAGATTTTCTCCTCTAGTGTTTTGATGGATTATAAAAAGAGTTGAAGCCAGGTAGTTAGCACCTATCGGGGATTAGACCTGTACAATGCAACATGCAAGAGAGTTGCTTAAAAATAGACTACCTTTTCTTAAACACCAATGCTTATTTCTACAGCAGGTGCCTAATTAAACTAAACGTATGCACTCTAACAAAATGAGCATCGGTTCGTAAGTAAAAACTGATTTGTTTTTCTAAAAGCCCATTTAAGCACCATGAATTGTATATGGTATTAGAAAAATGCAAAACCGAGGAAAGGTGACAAGCCGACTTGACGCCGCTGAAGGCCATGAGAGAGAGAGAGAGAGAGAGAGAGAGAGAGAAGACAGATGGCTCACCTCCTCAGACTATTGCAAGCAACCGAGATTTTTTCTTTAAATTTATGAGATTGATACTTACAGATTAGCATCGAGAGACAAAATTAAATTATATGGTCTTAATGGTACTCCATCTATTTAGACATAAGAAAACCTCGTGTGTAGGCAATAATTGATGTTAACATTATGCTTAAGGCTCATTATGTTTGTAGGTTATTTTTGATACATAACATTTGTTTCACCAGAATGAAGGTACTAGATCTTTTTAGGGCTGACCTAGTTTCTAATGATTCTTAGCATCAGGTAAGGTATCATGAAAATTTTATAACGAGTGACGTGGACATGATATTTCAATTCTACTACTCCCCATATCCATATTAATTGTCCCAACTTTAGTCGGAGGAGTAGCTAATTATCCGTGCGTCGCGCCAGCGACAACATATTTTAACGGTTGAACATCAACCGGTGTCCGACATAAAGCTTACACCCACCATATTCTAGATTTTGGTTTGATTTGAGTATGTGTAGGGGAAGACAACAAAAGCTTTGATTTAGCTGAGGTTTTGGTAATATTTGATATGATTTCATTGAGTTAATTTCCCGCAAAAAAAAAAGATTTCATTGAGTTAATGCAGGACGTAGTTTTGGTGAAATCTGATTGGGTTAATACATGATATTGTGTTGAGCAGGACAGGGAAATATCAATTTGATTTAATGAGGGGGAGGGAGGTGAGGATAATCGCACCAACTTTCCTTTAATACTTTTTATTAATACTTAGAGATAGAGATAAAGATAGAGATAGAGAAGATACTACATTTTTGTAATTTGGAAATCCTGTGAGCCGAATGAGCCTTAAATGTGAGCCGAATTAACAGAGGAAAAAAAATCCCAAGAGAGTCTCCTCGTCGTCGTCGGGCCGGCCGGACCGACGGAGCCCGGAGCCCTGAGCCCGTCCCCTTTACCGACAAATCACGCGACCGCGTGCCCACCAAATCCCAAATCTCACCGTCTCCGCCCCCCTCCCCGTCCCCTCCCCTCACCCCCCAGATCGCACCAACCGCCGCCGATGGCCGCCGCCGCCCCGCCGCTCGCCGCGGCGCTCCTGGCCGTCCTGCTGGCGCTCGCGGCCCCGGCGGCGGCCGAGATCCGCTCCACGGCGATCCGGGCCGACCCGCGCACCATCATCCCGCTCGACGAGTTCGGCTTCTCCAACCAGGGCGTGCTGGAGCTCAACGTCACCGGCATCGCCTTCGACCCCCCCGCCTCCCCCGACCTCGACCTCTCCCAGTTCGGCTTCTTCCTCTCCACCCTCGACGCCTGGGTGCACGTCCTCCGCCAGCTCCAGGACCTCGAGGTCACCTGCGCGCTCCAGTCCGACCTCGTCAGGCTCGCCTACTCCTTCGACCGCCTCCGCCCGCCCGCCAACCCCGCCGGCGTCCCGGTCGCCCGCTCCTCCTCCTTCACCCTCGCCTTCCGCGTCACCGAGCCCGGCCAGTACACGCTCGTCTTCGCCAACTGCCTCGCCGGCGCCGGCGGCGACCTTAAGGTCTCCATGGACGTCAGCTCCGCCATGTACAACGTCGACCCCGCCACCGGCCAGCGGGCCTACCTCTCCGTCGGCTCCTCCGCGCTGCCCTCCATCTACTTCCTCTTCTGCGTCGTCTACGCCGCGCTCGCCGCCGGATGGGTCTCCATCCTGCTGCGCAAGCGCACCGCCGTCTTCCGGATCCACTACTTCATGCTCGCCGTGCTCGTGCTCAAGGGCTTCAACCTCCTCGCCGAGGCCGAGGACAAGTCCTACATCGAGCGCACCGGCACCGCGCACGGCTGGGATGTGCTCTTCTACATCTTCAGCTTCCTCAAGGGGATCTCGCTCTTCACGCTCATTGTGCTCATCGGCACCGGCTGGTCCTTCCTCAAGCCCTACCTGGCGGACCGCGAGAAGAAGGTGCTCATGGTGGTCATCCCCCTCCAGGTCGTGGCCAACATTGCACAGGTGGTCATCGATGAATCCGGGCCGTATGCCCGAGACTGGGTCACCTGGAGGCAGATATTCCTGCTTGTGGATGTGGTCTGCTGCTGCGCCATTCTATTCCCGATTGTGTGGTCAATCAAGAACCTCCGGGAGGCTGCCCGCTCCGACGGGAAAGCCGCAGTGAACCTGATGAAGCTCACCCTTTTTCGCCAGTACTACGTGGTTGTCATCTGCTACATTTACTTCACACGTGTTGTGGTGTACGCGTTGGTGACCATCACCTCGTACCGGTACCTCTGGACTAGCGTCGTGGCTGGAGAGATTGCCACCCTTGCATTCTATGTATTCACTGGGTACAGGTTCCGGCCTGAGGTGCATAACCCATACTTTGCCATTGATGATGATGAGGAAGAGGCTGCAGCTGAAGCACTCAAGTTGGATGATGAATTTGAGCTATGAGTACTAAAATTTGGCGGCCTTTTCCCTGCCAGTGCTACACAGGTGTTATATGTGCTTCTACAGGACAAATGCTTTTCACAAGACAAATGCGATAGACTGGTATCTAGTCCATACCCTTTTGTTTTTCATTTCAAGTTAGTTAACATTTTGCGTTACTGTAATTTGGTATCAACCACCCTGTGTGTGTGTGTGTGTGTGTGTGTGTGTGTGTGTGTGTGTGTGCGTGCGTGCGTGTGTCAAGCAATGCAGCAGCTTGATTGTACTTAAATACATTCTTGAGATGAGCTGTTCTTCATTGTACCTCTGTAGCTATTGTTGTATCTAGATGTTTACTTTCTGTCTGGTAAAAGAAGTTGACTGTGATTCAGTTTGTTGATTCATATGATGCTAACTGTTGCTCCGAGTTCTGACTTATTCTACATTACCCGTATGCACGTCCTGTTGCTTTTGTTCTGTAGGATCCTTTTGTTGTATAACGGGGAAACAAGTTGAAGTCTACAATGCACTTGAGTAGGTGAACACAGAAATTACTGGCTGGTACCTAGAGCAGCACAGTACGTTGCAAATGTTGTTTGTATTTCACATGATTCTGACCTACTTGCATGTTTCATGTGCATTATAGTTGTTTTGCGTATGCTTTGATAGTACTGTGAAGGTTTAACATATATTCATATAAGCATCACCTTGATCCTTGAAATTTTGTCCCTAGAGTCAGTACACCTGTCTAGTTAGAGTAAACTGCCAGTAGTTTGTCTGGTTTGGGATTTTCAGTTAGGATTATTGAGCACACATCTGCAAAGACAGTAGGTTGCCCCTTGAAATGTCTAATTTGACTATGTCTAATTGTCAAATTATTGAATAAGGTTATATGTCTATGAATTTTGTCTACAGTTTGCCCTTGTCAAAGTACTGAACGGTTGTGTTGAAAGGTGCACTGGGCTATGGCCAATCTGGACTTTGATCCTTGAGATTTTGTCCCTAGAATCAGTACACTTTCTAATTAGAGTACATCCCCACTTTTGCAGTTTGTCTGGTTTGGGATTTTCAGTTAGGACTGTTGAGCACATATCAGCAAACGCAATAACTTGCCCCTTGGAATGTCTAATTTGATTATGTCTAGTTGATTTTGGCATTTAAATTCTTGAATAAGGTTATATATGTCTATGAATTTTATCTACAGTTTGCGCTTGGCAAAGTACTGAACTGCTGTGTTGAAAGGTGCGCTAGGCTATGGCCAATCGGGACTTTGATATTTTGTCACATCTCATTGCAGCATTGTTTTTTCATAGTTGGGGTAGTATTTTTATTTTAGAGCATCTTTGCTGGATGTTTTCAGAGTCGTACTAAACAGTTGTATTATTTACAGTGGTACTCCAGATAGTTTCTCTTGTCTTAACTCGATCATCTTCTTGTATTACATTGTCTTCTTTTTTAATTCATAGTTTGCTGCATCTTCAGATATACACTGTTTTGCTATGCCTCAAAATGTTCCTAATTTGATCTTAGAACATGAGCACATAGTTTGAAATTTCGATCTGGTGGACATGATTTACGGCATCTAGAATGATGCCAGCTTTGTTCTGTAAGTAGAAGACCAAAATGTCTCACCCATCTGGCATCATAAATGTTCATTTTGCTTTGTATATACCTCTTTCCTTAGAGGCTTGGCATCTCCCATGATTCTGGATTCTACAAGGGCAGATAGTTCCATTTCTTGGTCCTTTTAGGGTTTGATGGATACGGGCCTAGTTAAGTATATGCTTGGGCTTGTGGTTGAATGCTGTCATTGCCATAGCCCATGCTTTGCTTCTAGAGTTGTAATTTCAGATCTTTCATTAGCCTGTTTCTGAAGCATGATAGAGAAGATGCACTCCAGAGCAGCATTTCCTTACATGCAACAACTGTTAAGAATTTCATTCATAGACATATATTCCAGTCTTCTGCATCTATTCAGGCTGAACCTGACTGCAAGCATGGAAGTCCTCTTTCTGTAACTAGGAAGTTGCTTGCTTTGCTGGGTATGTCTGAAAAATACACGCATCTCGTTATGACTAAAAGATACATGTACAGCTTTGACTATTGATAAAAATATGTTTGCGGGGTGTCTAAAAGATCTTAACATTGCTTTGGATCTACAACAAAAGATATAGAAACAAATGAAGTTGACTTAGGTTACTGCTAAACAGGAAGTCAAAGATGCATCGACCTTCTGTTTTTCATTTGAAGTTAGTTACATTTTTCCTTGCCGTGATTTTTTTATCAACGGTCCTGTGTTTGTTCTTGTGTCAAACAATGCAGCAGCTTGATTGTACCTAAATACATTCTTGAGATTAGCCGTTAGTCATTGTACCTCTGTAGCTATTGTTGTATCTAGATGCTTACTTTCTGTCTGGTAGAAGAAGTTGACTGATTCAGATTGTTGATTCATATGGTGCTAATTGTAGCTCTGATTTCTGACTTATTATACATTACCTGTATGCATGTCCTGGTGCTCTTGTTTTGTAGGATACTTTTGTCGTATAGTAGGGGAAACAAATTTAAGTCTGTAACACACATTAATAAAGTTCAACACGGAAAAACCATTGACCGGTTCCTAGAGCAGCATAATAAGTTGCAATTTTTTGTATTTCACATGATTCTGACCTACTTACTTGTTTTATGTATGCATTATCATTGTGTTGCATATGCTTTGATGTTATTGCGAAGGTTTAACACATAAGCGTCACCTTGATCCTTGAAATTTTATCTCTTGATTCAGTACACTACTGTCTAGTCAAGAGTACGTTCCCACTTGTGGCAGTTTGTCTAGTTTGGGATTTTCAGTTAGGACTTGATGTGCACACATCAGCAAACAGAATAAGTTGCCCCTTGGAATGTGTAATTTGACCATGTCTAGTAGATTTTGACATTTCAATTTTTGAATAAGGTCCTATGCTCTGTAAATATTATCTACAGTTTGCCCTTGTCAAAGTGCTGAACTGTTGCGTTGAAGACTGCATTAGGCTATGGCCAATCTGGAGTTTGATATTATGTCATATCTCATTGCAGCGCTGATTTTCTCTCTCTTTTTGACCTGATACACAGTAGTGAAGTCATTTTTTTTTGTGCTATATGAAACCATTGGACCAGGAATCTTCCAACTTCCATTGTACAAGAAAAATGAGTGGGCTATAATAAACACGCAAGTGGCACATTGCATGAAACATTTCAGTTGGACTGGATACTTTTATTGGCTCCCAGAGGACTTATATGCCTCTAGGGAGATTGAATTGCGTCACATCTTGTCGCATTAGTATAAACATGGAAGAAAAGTAAATTGGTTCCCTGCTAGACTAGGAAGATTGTAAGCCATTTCTTAATTCAGTTGGGAGTCCTGGAGGTTTGTTCAAAGCATCACGTCATCAGAAGAGGTGCATCTTTGCTGCATGTATTTTCAGAAATGAACTAACAGGTGTATTATTTGAAAGTGGTACTAGCAGGCGGGGTCGGGTGTGGGTAGTATTTTATTTTTTAGAGCATCATCGCTGGATGTATTTTCAGAAACGTAGTAAACAGGTACTATTTACAGTGGTACTAGTTGCAGTCTTGCAGATGGTTTCTTTTGTCTTTACTGAATCATCTTGTATTTTTTTTCTTCATAGCTTGCTGCATTTTCAGATGTACACTATTTTCCTGTGTCTCAAACTGTTCCTAGTTTGATCGTTGAAAGTAAGTGCGTGGTTTGAAATTTCGATCTGCTGGACATGATTTACGGCATCTAGAATTATGTCAGTTTTGTTTTGTAACTAGAAGACCAAGGTGTGTTACTCACCTGGGATTGCAACTGTTCATTTTGCAATATTCCTTATATTGAAATCGAACATCATGGTGCTACTTGATATTTATGAGACGAGCATCTCCCATGACTGAATCAGCAACACTGAATTCTACAAGGGCAGTTGATTCCATTCCTTGGTCCTTTTATGAATTTAATGGACCTGGGCCTAGTTAAGTATAGGCTTGGGCTTGTGGTTGAATGCTACCGTTGTCCTAGCCATGTATTTTCAGAATTGAGCTAAAGATGTGTATTACTTCAAAGTGGCACTAGCAAGTTTGGGGGTAGTATTTCTGATTTTAGAGCACCTTTGCTGGATGTATTTTCAGAACCGTACTAAACTGGTCTATTACTTACAGTGGTGGTCGCAGATGGTTTCTCTTACCTTAGCTACAATCCTTTTCTTGTATTACAGTCTTCTTCTTTTCTTCATAGTCTGCTCTCTGCTGCATCCTCAGATGTACACTGTTTTTGCTATGTCTCCAAATGTTCCTAATTTGATCTTTGAAAATAAGTGTGGTTTTAAACTTTGATCTGCTAGACATGATTTGGGGCATCTAGAATCATGTCAGCTTTGTTCTGTAACTAGAAGGCCAAAGTTTCTTGCTCATCTGGGATCTGAACTGATATTTATGAGACTTGGCACCTCTCATGACTCAATCAGTGACACTAGATTTTGGATTCTACAAGAGCAGTTGATTTCATTTCTTTGTCTTTGAGGATTTAATGGACCCGGGCCTAGTTAAGTACAGGCTTGGGCTTGTGGTTCACTGCTGTCATTGTCCTAGCCCAGCTTTCTTTGCTTCTGGAGTTGTAATTTCAGATTTTTCATTAGCCTGTCCCTGAAGCATGATAAAGAAGATGAAACAACTTTAAGAATTTCATTCATATTCAGTCTTTTGCTTCATTCAGGCTGAACTTGACTACAAGCAAGTCCTATTTCTTTAACTACAAGCAAGTCCTATTCAGGCTGAGTGAAAAATACATGCATACATGTACAACTTTGACTGCAATTGATAAAATATGTTTGTGGGGTGTCTAAAAGATCTTAACATTGCTTTAGTTCTCCAGTAGAAGATCTAGAAACAAGTAAAGTGGACTTGAGGTAGTACTAACTGGAAGTCAAAGATGCATGGAGGCCATTTAAATAGTTTTAGTGCATATACCAACACCTCGAGTTTTGCAAAAGAAAGCGTAGTTATGGTTTGAAAAGGTTCAACTTTCCCTGCTGCAAATTAGCTGGCAAGTAATCCTTGGTTTCTATGTGGTGAAACAACTAGTATTATTTTATTATAGAGATGAGCTTAATAGGATTTGATTTCCACCCGGACCGGGGAGAAGGAAAACGTCCCGATCGTGCTTGCTAGGGTAAACCTTACTGAATCTACCATAATGAAAAGTTCGTTATGACGTGTTGACGGATGGTTTCAGAACTGGTGATCATTAACAAGGTGGAGCAACTTTTCATCTAGTGGATGGAGCTATGCATGGTAAAGCCCGGATTCTAGCTTGCCTAGTAATTGTTCTCCTTTTTGCTCATGTTAACATCAGATCTTTAGGGACGGCACTTCCCCCTGAGAGTTAGTGCCTGGAGCTACTGATTTGATCTGGTGTTGAAAACTTGCAGGCCTCCTTATCGTGCAGCTAAAATAAATAAACCAAGTTTGTTACTCCTCTGGTGCTGTGGGCACTCCCTCAAGTCACTAGCTCTTGCCGGTCTGGTCATGCACGCTGCGGACATGGACAAATGGTTATCCTGGTATGGGCTCTCCTTTTACCCTTTATGTTATTATGCTATTTTGCTACTGCTTAGCTAGCTAGGGCAAGATCCTATGTATCTTCTCCATGGATGACTTTGGTGGCCTGTCGCAGTCTAGTTCCCAGATGGTGCTTGCCTTGGTCTGCACTTGTTGCCCTGTTTCCCATCCATCTGCACTGCGGGTTGGACATGGACTGATGATCGATCCTTCGGATGCAGGTTGGACAGCGTCGCGAGGCTGCACGTATGCGACGCTGGTGATGGAAGCCGCTGCAGCTTTACTTGCTCTCAGGTCTGATGCCCACAACACGAGCCAAAGCAAAGGAGGACGTGGCATCGCAGTGCGAGTTGTCTGGTTCATGGGAAAAAGTGTGATGCACACCACATTCAACCGCGTTTGCAACCTTTTTCCATGTGATTGATGGAAGAAGATCGATGGGATCGGGAGTGCGCCACGGTGTTCCAGAATCACAATTCTGAATCCAACCAAGTGTGCTGAGTAAGTTACTATGACTTGGTCAGTATGGTTTGAGGATCGGTGTCGATGCACCTGTAGTGCAATATTACGTTACTACTTCCTGTGGGATTGCAACCTTTTTTGCATGTGATTGATGGAAGGAGATGGGATCGGGAGTGCGCTACGGTGTTCCAGAATCTTGATTCTGAATCCCACCAAGTGTGGTAATTTACGATGACTTGGTCAGTAATTCAGTATGATTTGAGGATCGGTGTCGATGCACCTGTAGCACGACGTTACTTGCTTTTTGCCAGTCAGGATGAAGGTGAGTTCTGTTCTCTGGGCGACATGCGACTTCTTTCGAGATTTAATCTTCTCATGAGCTCCATCTTGGCTTATTTCTGAAGCCAGATGCTAACTGCAGAGCTGATGTTCTCCGTGCCGACTTTGGACCACCAGCAGAGAGGGGTTTCTACACGCCACATCAGGTGTTACCGCGTAAGTAGTTTAGCCATAGCACATCACCAAACATAGATAACATGTTTTTCTCACTGTTGGTCAGTTTTCCTTTGTCAAATGCACCTGTCTGCTTTCAGGTTGCCTGCACGCAAGAGGCTTCAGGCCAATTCTTGATTACCATACAGCTGAACTGAAGCTACACCTGACCTAAACCCGGCACAGTCCACACGGATACTGCAGACAACGCTCGAATTGAAGCCTCTTCCAGGTTATGAAAAATGTTTGCTAGCTCAGGGGCGACCGCCTATATGTCTTGTTTGCGTCGGATGGAGACCGTCGCCACATGGCACGCAGTCTTCCTGCTCATACATTTTGTTTTTGACGGGTCGCTGCTCTGATTTGGTATAGTGGCGCCGGTCGTTTGGTGCGGGTGAGTCCAGAATGGTAGGACGGTCCTCCCAAATAGCCAGGCAGAACCAGAGAATTGACTGTTCGAACAGTTGCTCTTTGCTTTTTTGTCTTTGTGATTATTATTTTTGCTTCCTCTGTTTAGGACAAGGCTTCTTCGACAAAGCCATAGACAAAAAAAAATGCAGGTAATATTACACCAGTAGACCAAACTTTTTTCTTCACAAAAGAAGTGGATTTATGTACTCATACAGTTTGTCCTTCTTTTGCAGTGCAGATTTGATCTGTGGCAATGCTGAAGAAGGCTCTGATTATCTACTCCCACTATCAGCTCAAGCATTGCTCAATCATTTGAGGAACAGAGCTAGTGCGAGGCCTCGCCCACGCTAGCGGCTGCTACCTAGGATTCCTAGGACTACTTACTCTTCTGTCCTTATACGAGCGTAGTGGGGTGTTAGGTGCTGCTAATGTAATGCGGATGATTAGACGCCCGATCCCCGACGGCAACATACATAGTGGCGAGGAGGAGCAGTAGACAGGCGCCGGGTGCTGGCCGCCTTGATGATTAACGCAGTGGTGGTGGTCTTGGAGATCAATCACTCTGCAAAGTTGTTGCAGGCCAAGGGGTTCATGGTGGAGGAAGAATCCTTGGCCTTGGCCTTTTGATTGTGCGTGGCGCCTTTGCCATGCACGAGTTTGGCCGTTAGCGCACGCATGATGATGATGCCTCCTAGTCGTAGGCCACGCCTGGCCCATGCATCGTCTGCATATGTATGATGCCATCCTGATGCCAAAACTTTGTCATAAGTCATAACTTGATCATGCCATCCAAGTAAAATAGACTTGATAGTTTAAAGCAAACTCCATCATGCTTGTGCTTCGTTTCTTTCGATTGTTGTTGCTGCTGCTATATATATACTCATGAGTATTGTTTTTTCTTTTTTTGCGGGGACTCGTGAATATTGTTTATGCGATTTATTTGGTTAGGCAAAGTACATGCATGGTTTAATCCTTTTTGTTTGGGAAAGAAAATGGGTGCCAGTTAGTCAAACGGCAAGTACGACGAGCAAATACGTTTGTGCTACTTCCTCCTTCCTAAATATCAGTCCTTTTAGGGATTTCAATATGAACTACATACGAAGCAAGACGAGTGAATCTACACTCTAAAGTATGTATATATACATCCTTATGCAGTTCACATTGAAATCTTTTAAAAGACATATATTTAGGAACGAAGGGAGTATTGAGGGTGAAATCATCACGCGGAATGGAACTATTTGAGGGGATACCGGACTGTTCTCTTTACAATGCTACAGTTCAAGTCCAACATATAGGTGTAAAGTACTGGCCATCTCAAGTCAAGCTACCGATCGGATGAAGTACACCCTGGAGGATATTCACCTGACTACGGCTTTAGAATCTTCTTTCACCAAAGACTCATGCATGCTGGGGTCTTTAGAATCGTCTTTACACCTATATTAGACTTGATATGAATATCATCCGGTGTGAGGGCAATCCTCTTGTCGCAAGTTGGTCCGTCGTCCAAAGACGATTCTAAAGCACCAAGTCAGCTGGAGCTCCCACCAATATTTTGTTCCGGCTCTGCAAAGTTGCTCCCGGAATTGCTTCTCACACGCTCTTCGAATGTCAGATGTCAGGAGAATGTAGGTCACGATGTTAACCTATTTGCAGGTATGGACCGATGTTGCGCAACATTAGGCAGTTTTTTGTGCCACCAAGGGTCCACGCAAAAGGCCACTCCCCAATCCGTTGGAATTCTCATGTGTTGGAAAATCCGCAAGAAATGAACACTAAGGCCTGAGAGCTAGCGGTGGGACTGGAGCTATCGTCCGATCACTACTGCTGCATCGCGCGAGAAGTGACGAGGTGACGATGCGAGAAAGCGATGCGGGGTGGAGGCCATTGATTAGCAGGCCGTAGAGTAGGAGACGTGGTGACCACGCATCAGGTTGACATGGACTGTTCATCGGGGAATGATTCTATGAAGTGAAGGCATACGACAGTGTGGAGCGATATGACATGCCCGATTGATAGGATCAGATTTCGATGAATATCCATAAGTCGAAAGACTTCTCTATTTTATCTGATCAAACCAGACGCAATGTCGGAGCAACTATCTAATTTCGAAAGTTAGATATTATCAATCACTTTACATAGCAAATGACAATATTGGATAATTAATTACAGATGAACAGCATAAAATCTACATTGATAACTTCACGAATTGATTAGATAGTGATAACTGACTTGACACGATGTTAATATAGTATTCAATAATACAGTTAAACGATCAACATATGATTACGTCAAACTTCTATTAGTATACAGTACTAGTATACGTCATGGAACTGATAAGCTATGGAATCAATATCAATCACAGGTAATCATGAACGAACAATCATACATGCTCATATCTCAAGAATCATATCAATAGATCACTCAATAATAACTAATAATACAAGAACAACATCTATTATACGATGAAACAAGCTTGCATATCAACTATCATTAATAAATGCATATTGATCATTACTATCAGTCAAGTAACATACCATCTAAGCAACTTGAATTCATATCACATAGTATGCACTTACTTTAGTTCAATGTAGATCTATCAGCATTATGCATCTCATAGCTCTCATGCCTGGGACAGACACGATTTGCTACGTAAGAGCTCTGCAGACAGCTTCCACGACTAAACGAGCTGAATCATGTCCATGCATCTGCTAATGTCTGATTCTTACGAGCTTTACAATGTACTTCTGATTCCAATTGCAAACTATGATCTATGATGCACGTTGCAGTTCACATTGAAATCTTTTAAAAGACATATATTTAGGAACGAAGGAGTATTGAGGGTGAAATCATCACGCGGAATGGAACTATTTGAGGGGATACCGGACTGTTCTCTTTACAATGCTACAGTTCAAGTCCAACATATAGGTGTAAAGTACTGGCCATCTCAAGTCAAGCTACCGATCGGATGAAGTACACCCTGGAGGATATTCACCTGACTACGGCTTTAGAATCTTCTTTCACCAAAGACTCATGCATGCTGGGGTCTTTAGAATCGTCTTTACACCTATATTAGACTTGATATGAATATCATCCGGTGTGAGGGCAATCCTCTTGTCGCAAGTTGGTCCGTCGTCCAAAGACGATTCTAAAGCACCAAGTCAGCTGGAGCTCCCACCAATATTTTGTTCCGGCTCTGCAAAGTTGCTCCCGGAATTGCTTCTCACACGCTCTTCGAATGTCAGATGTCAGGAGAATGTAGGTCACGATGTTAACCTATTTGCAGGTATGGACCGATGTTGCGCAACATTAGGCAGTTTTTTGTGCCACCAAGGGTCCACGCAAAAGGCCACTCCCCAATCCGTTGGAATTCTCATGTGTTGGAAAATCCGCAAGAAATGAACACTAAGGCCTTCAGTGCCCTCTGTGCCGGCGCAAACACCAAGGAGCAAGGTCGAGCTTGGCTCATTGTCCTTATGTGATTTGAGCTCTTTTTACTTTATATCTTGGCCAACATGTTTCCTTCTTCTTAATGATAAGGCAGAGCTCTTGCCTTGTTTCAATTCTAAAAAATTGAAGTACCCGACTGACAAAATAGTTTAAGAGGTCAATTAACAGAGTTGTGTGCTCATGATTTTTCAGTTAGCTCATGAGTACAACAATCTATCGTGGATGGAAATCAACATATGGAACAGGACGATTTTGGGGGCGAGACACTTCTATCTGTATGCTTGATATAGGTGTAAAGTACACATCATCTCAAGTCAAGCTACTCGAATGAAGTAACCCCAAAGGATTGGGCGCCTCCTAAATGCAAGATATTAGCATGGTTGCCCTTTGGAATCGCCTTTGGGCATCAGACCGACTTGTGACAAGAGGATAGCCTCACCAATCATTATGCTAGCTCCGCAAAGACACTTCCGAGATTGCTTCTTACATGCTCTTTGAATCTCGATACTTCAATGAAATATGGGCCACGGCGCTAACCGATTTACTAGGCATGGATCAGCTGGCTATGTGACATACCATTGGGATGGCTTTACATGCCATCCAGGCGTCCCCGCAAAATGATAGCCTACATTGGTTGTGATTCTCGCGCGTTGCAAAATCTGAAAAGAAAGGGCCTTCAACTAAAAATCACCCATGCCCTCTGTGTTGGTGGAAAAATCATAGAAGAAGGTTGGGCTTGGGTCTTTGGGAAGCAAAGCATTTTGCACAAATTATGCCTCACCATGCCTTCTACTGCTGCTCTTTCAGTCCAAAAAAAAAGAATCAATGAAATGGCCCCAATCCAATTTTTTAAAATGAAGTACCCTACGGAATATTGTAAGTGGTCAACTGATTAACAGGCTTTCTCTCCGCTCACCAGATTTCAGTTAGCTAATATATATATATATATATATATATATATATATATATATATATATATATATATATATATATATATATATATATATATGGACTTGATGCATGACATGATATATTCTTGAAGTGGACTGGATCTTTCTTCTGCTCTGAGTTATGAATGAATGAATATACAAAAGCAAATCCCTACGGCCTTTTGAGCCGTCACGCAGGGCCGGCTCTATGCATGCAAAGTTAATTAAAAACCAAGCAAAGCAACTAAGCAAGCATCCATCCATAACAGCAGACTACTATATATCCATGGCTGACTTGGTGTTAGCTCGTGCCAAGTCCAAATCAGCTCTGCAAACCTGCCCACTTACATCATCACGCGATCAATTCATGGCCTACACATAAAGAAAAACTAAATAAAAGAGAAACCACATACGCACAGACATTCTTGCTCTTCATCATCGCCCAAAAAGATGTGGGTTTTCTTTCTCTTTCCTCTTTCCGGAGGACCAGCTAGCAAGAAAGAAAGCAGAAGGAATTAAGGGACAGCAGCGGGCTTGACGAGCATACGTACTTCCTCCGCTTTTATTTATTCTGCATATTAAAGTTGACTAAAGTCGAACTTCGTAAAATTTGATCAAGTTTACGAAAAACAATATAAACATAACAAATATATATAATGTGAAAGTACATTCAATAATAAATCTAATTGTATTGATCTGTTATTGTATATGTTCATACTTTTGTTTATAAACTTTGTCCACGTTTATAAAGCTTGACTTTGGTCATAGCTAATACATGGACTAAATAAAAACGGAGGGAGTACGGCGCCGACGGCAGTGCTACCGCAGCTTGGGGCGTATGCATCGCAGCACGTACCGCCAGGGCCACAAGACATCAATCAATCAGATAGATGGATGGATGGATGGCGAGATCGTATCCATCCCCACATTCCAAACCCCACAAAAAAATGGCCCGGACCAGGCCAGCAAGGAGTGAGTGCTCAGTACGCGGAGCGACGGAATTCGATGGCCGTCCGGCGGTGCTGGCTGGCGTCGGAAAGCCCGCCCATGGGGGCGGGTTTGACATGGAGATGGACAATGGGTGAGCCGGCCCACTCACCCACTCACTCGCACTGGCCAACGACAACTCCCCGCTGATTCGGTCATCATGTTTGTGCTATGCATGGCCCCAATCCGCTCACGCACTGACACCACGCACGTAGCACATGCATGCTCGATGATCTCAATATTCGTCTCCCCACCAAACCAGTACACTACAGCACTACGTGCGTACCGTACGTATCCATATCCATGGTAGATCCATCACCCGGCCGGCTTTACTTGGTGATCCTGTCGTTGCTACGTCCATCGACCGATTAGTTAGTTAGTAGCAGTAGTATTCCCATGATTACTCGTACAAAAGCTCATTAGCCAGGTAAAATAAAGTTAGCATATATACCTCCATTAGAGGAGGGAGATCGGCAGCTATTATTGCGCTCTGGAACAAGTGTGCACACCCTCCACTAACATGCCGGAGAGCGAGAGATGATCATGCCTGACAATTCAGTTTTAACGGTGCCCGCACTAGCAGAGCTAATGCAAGCTCCCCCACTCTCAGTGATTCTCAGCGAGTACCTAGCTAGCTAGCCAGTTCAAGTGTAGGAACAACAAAATAAACAAACAACAACAAACAGGAAAAATGGGAAATGGTTGTTGCCGCTGGCGTCTAGAAGGTCCAAGTGTACGTGTGCCCATGGAGACTCGGACACAAACCACGGCCGACCGCGACGGAGGAGACAAAGCGAAATCCCGCGTATGTCGTTGATGTTGCCAAAAGAGAAAATAGGGCGAACAAATATTCCCACTCCTCCCCAAGCGGCCCGTGGGCAGGGCCAGATGATTCCAGTGAGGGCCTGCTCCATGCTGACAAACGTACCCGGCGTCCACATGCCGGGCGGCCATCCGGGTGCGCCATCTTGGCGGGCGGGAAAATTGTGTTTCACATGCACTTTTTTATTAAATTGAGTACACATCAATTTTCTTCTCCGTTGCAACACATGGATATAAGTGCTAGTCTAACCTAATCGCGACGGCCCCCACGTAACTACTTGTCTCTGAGTAGTGCGGCTCCGTTGGATTTTCCTGCCAATTTTTTTTTATTCACCCTAAATTACATGTCGAAAGATTCTGTGTCGGAGTCTCATCCACATTCCCGCACTAAGTACGATAATATTTCGGCTCGGTTCCTCATTATGATGATGTGCGCATTGTCATGCGGTTTCTTGTATATCTTGTTTCTCCTTCTTCTATAAAGCTAAGGTGCGCAATTCGTACTCTCGGAAAAATATTTCGCTCGGTTCCTCTTTTTGACATCATTTACTCTGGACTCATTTCTGCCACGTTAATTTTGACATCATTTCCTCTTTGTTTACATCTTTTTTTTTCACTTTCTGTGAACGACGGGACAAATAAGTAACACACTGCACACAACCTTCACAAGAAAAGCTCTTCTCCTCCCGCCAACACTGCCAGCGGTCCATCCCATCTCTGATGGTATCTAGGCCATGGAGGTGCGGAGGATCTCGGCCCCTCGCCGGTGGGAGGGACCCTGTTCTCGTTCTTGTTAGAGTCAGCGTCTTGGTTAGGGTTGTGTAGTGGTGGCAATGTCCTTAGTAGGAATCTTGTCTCTCACGTTCTAGCATCGTCGGAGGCGTGTGGAGGTTTGTCTCCGTTGGATCTTGTGGGATTCGATCGGTCTTTGGTCTTCGTGGATCTATTTGAATCCGGTCTTCATTCCTCTTCGTTTAGGTGTTTACATGTTTAATCCTTTTTATCTCGACTTTCTTCATCGGCGATGGTTGCTACTCTGGTGCGCTGGTCCTATGGGGCCTTAGCACGATGACTTTTCGACTGTCTACAACAACAAGGCTTGTCCGGCTCCGATGAGGGAGGGCCGACGACGGCGGTGCGCCTTTGCCTCGCACCAGTGCTTGTTGTCGTCGCTAGGTGGTCCACGGACATGGTTGTAATTTTTATTACCTCTGTTGTTTTTTGTACTGCCATGATGAAAGATGAATAGATTGAAAGTCTCTTGAAAAGAAAAACAGCACACAGCCCTCCGATGCTACATATATATTTTCATTTAGGCAACGCAAACAGAAGTGATATGATATATAGGGCCTGTTCGGAGGCCCTCCGCTCCACGAGGCAGCTCCCGGAATCGACGGGAGTTGTAGTTAAAAAGTATCGGAGCGAAAGAAACGGTACTACGCAGATTCTAAAATACAGCGGAGCGGGTGGACTGCCGAACGGCCCCATAGATGCAGGGTCCGGTTTGAAAATGAAAACCGTGTCTTCAAGTATGCCGACTGCAGCAGAGCCGATCGTCCACCCACCCATCCCATCCGTGTCGAAAATTCTTGGCCTTCCGCGTCGCCCGAGAGACGAGCAAACTTTCCTGGTAAAAGATGAGGAAGTTCACCTCTCCCAAATCAATCGATCATTGCCGGTAAAACTCATCATCACATGCATACGCAACGCCTATGATATTTCGTTCATGGGGCCGATCGGACGTGTTGCAGGTCGACACGCTCGGGTTTGGTCGGATTAATTTAGATTAGATATCTATCTGCATGTCGTTCGTCGAATCCATATATCCATCCATCCATCCATTGGTCTGTCTGCCGTGGTTGACCACTACTCGCTTTCATTCTTGATTAATTTAACTCATCGTTTGGTACGCACGGTGACTTCTGCAGCAGCAACAGTGATGCACGGAGACATAGACACGGACCTGGTAGGTAGTAGGCGAGCGCCGTGACATTTTTCATCAAAGGAAAAGAAAGGAAGAGAGTAGGGCCGTTTGGAGGCCAGCGGCGGGACACATCTAGGCCGGAGCAGCCATTAACGGCTCGACACACAGCTCGCAATTACCATCGGCCGCACAGCCATCAGTCCATGCCAGCCTGATTAATTAGTTTGGTGCATGCATAATCGTGCACATTAGCTGAGGCCACTAGCAGATACTCCCTCCGTTCCAAAATAGATGACCCAACTTTTAAAGTTGGGTCATCTATTTTGAACGGAGAAATAACTAAAAGGTGTGATGCTACGTGCATGGACCTGCATGCATGAAAGACCTCTCCAGGAAACCAGAAGCAGCCATGATGCCGAATCGCTGCAGTACGTACGGAACAGAAGGTCCGTCTGCCACTGTAATAACCGTACGTGTTGTCTTAGGGGAACCACGTAATTCTCTTTCCGGGATGCGCGTACGTGATCGGTCGGGTCAAGCGTGTCGGCAAAGGTGACGAGCGTTGTCATCCGCGTCCATCCTTTTCTTTTGGGAAAAATATATTTTTCGTCCCTTAATTTCTTGATAGTCTAGAAATGATCCCTCAACTCTAATACCAGTAAAATCTTGTCCTTCAATTTTTAAAACCGGATATTTTTCGTCCCTTGAGTTGCTTCGGGTAGTTTTGTGCTGGCGTGGCATAGTTTTGACCATTGACTTCGCCACCTCATTGTGCATGTCGGCACATCCACGGCGAGCACATGCTGGACGCCATTGTGCATGCCACCTCGGGCTCCAGCGTGTGCAGCAGCAGCAGGCTGAGCACGTCTGCATGGCTCGCGGGGCCGTCGAATGCCGTCGCGGTGCTGACAACCAGTCTGTAGACGAGCCTTTGGCATTCATAGCCAGCCTTCGTGTGCGTGTCGTGTTTCCAGCCGGTTGGCTGCGTGCGTGGGAGTGGTGCGATTCTGGCCGGTGGTAAATCAATTAGCTTAGCTAGCTTCGCACTGGTGGATCGTTCAAGTTGATTGCTGCTCTAAACGTGTGCGTCTTGCTGTATCAATCGGAGCTAACTACGTTTGTGCAAGATGGGCGAGGCGGGGGAGCATAGCTGCATAGAGGCGAGGCCACGGCTGCCAGAGGCCGCGGCCGGAGCAGACGCACGTGGATTGTGGCGAGGTGCTCCCGTGGGTGGGCAGAGAGAGAGAGATAGAGAGAGGGGAAGAAGACGAAGGTGAGGTGGACAATGAGGTGGCGAGGTCAACGGTCAAAACCATGCCATGTCGGCACAAAACCATCCAAAGCAGTTTGAGGGATGAAAAATATCCGGTTTCAACAATTGAGGGACTAGATTTTGCTGGTTTTAGAGTTGAAGGACTATTTCTAAACTATCAAAATAGTTGAGGGACGAAAAATATACTTATCCCTTTCCTTTTTGGCATGCGGCGACCATGCATGTGTGTGTACGATCGACCATAGCACGGAGAAGATAGGCCGGCCTCGACGACGCGCCGGGGCAACGACTTTTCCCTACTAGGGGCTGGCCGGGTATGCGGCCACGAAAACAACGTGCGCCCATTCGTGCATACGTACGTGTTAGGTGCACTGCCGTGCTACACTATTAGGTGCTCATGTATGTGCATTCCGTGTGTACATGCAACGGGTTAATCACCGCGCGCACAGCTAGCCTAGCTATTTGGAACACATGATATGTAAAGCGCAGGAATATAAAAGTATAGGAGTACTATATCCACCTGCACATCTGTTCAACTCATCATGTCCTGAACAGGTTGCACTAGCAATTTTGTTAAGGACAACTCATCAATTGGTCAAATGTGGTTCCAAGTGGAAGTATGGTACAAAACGTGGTTCACATTATTGAATTTCATATAGGTGTGCGTGGTACTATATCAGATCTCCAGTACATCCATCCCTAATATCCCAACTTACAAATATATCTCTCGACGATGCCAACTACGGGCCGACAGGCGTGGAGCGGATCACGGTGGCGATTGTGGAGGAGGCGTGAGCAGAGGTGGCGACAATCGGCGGAGGATCTTGCGAAGGGCAGCATCGGGTAATCTGAGAGGCGTGGCGGAGCAGCCACATGCGGAGGGGGCGCGTGGCTGGTGGGGTTCGCGAAGGCAACCCAATGGTCGCTAGCCACATGAGGAATGGTGGTCCAACAGTGGAGGCGAAGATGTTTGTCGGGCGGAGGCGGCTGACTTTGGCGGTGAGGTAAGGTGGCGTGGGGATCAATAGCGGCGGGCAGGCGTCTACGGTGGATGGCAGCCGTGTCGAGTCTGAGTTTCAGGCGGTTGACTCCGCCACCCTAAATTTGATTATAGGGAATATGCATCTTTCACTCTATTTAGGGGAAGATTGGGTATTTTTCATGATTACAGAAGAAAAAATGAGTACATGAAACTGTTGGAACACGTTTTTTGTGCTAATTTCCCCTACACGTGATTTTTCTCTTTTGAAAATATGAAAACTGCCGGAGATGATATGAGGAAATTACCCATGGAGGCATGGAGCACCCCTTCCTCGTACATTTGTAAGATCTGACCGCCACTCGTTTCATGAATTGTCAAAAAACGTGCATCCAGGAACATAGGATTTTTTTTTTTGCACGGGCCAAAATGCTTAACATTTTTGTCTCAAAATTTACAGGTAGCATCTGGATGTGCCTAGCTAAGATCACATGAAAATTTTGTCTTGTTCTTTTACATTTGCAAAATTATTTTGGGAGCCAAATTTAGTTTCGGTTTTGTACCATATAATCACTTGGAACCACATTTGACCAATTGATGAGGTGTCCCTAACAAAATTGCTAGTACAACTTTGACGCTTTGAACACATGTGCAGATGCAGGATATAGTACTCCTTTGCTTTTATACGAGCGGTTGGGGCGCGCCATGGCGCGCCTCCTGAAAGGAAGTTTGGGCGTTGCCAGCTTGTATGCACCCTTTTCATTGCTTTTGCTGCTTCTTACATGTACGTGAGCATTAGCATAATTTAGTACGGCTGATTGATTATAGTTAGTGATAGTCATTTAGATATGCTACTAAAATGACAATTGGACTGCTAATTAGTATATCAGATTCAGTAATGCAGAAACAAAGCAAAAGATATTTATTACAAGTAGAGAAACATATATTCAGTGCACAACCATGAACAACTGGTAGCATAGTTTTTATAACACAGAATTGACCTTACAAAAGAGAACAAATAGTACATCAAAAGTGGATGCCCAGACAACTGGTAGCATAGAACATAAAATTAATCATGTTGGCTACACTTGACTTCTTATGATCAAAAGAGATAAAATAGCACATCAAAAGCAGATGCCCGAATGACCTTGTCCATTTCAGGCAGGTGAGTGTTGTCATGACTGCAGTACCATTGGTTGCATGGCGTCCGTTGGAAATCGACAAGGAAACTTGGGGGAGTACTTCTCATTTTTTAGATAAAGTAAAAATGTTATACGTAACCACAAGTAATGTATTTAGCTTAGGATTGGGTGCCAAGGTTTTTTTAGCACCTACCCACACATCACCTAGCATTGGTGCTAGGTAATTTCACCTACCTGCAGTGATTGGTTAGCATCTAGCAATGTAGATACTGTAAGCCATAACCTGGTGTTGTCCTAAACAAAATGTATACTTTCTCACAAAAAGTACTGCCTGGTTAAGGATAACTGGACTCGCCCTAGCGCATAACAGTCACATGAAAATAGTTTAGATGATATACTGGCATGACGGAAGAAAAAATGCAAAGGGCACTGGAGTATAGAAGAAAATTAGAATGTACATAATATTAGTTACCTGTAAATAAGGAAGTACAGTCGTATTGTCACTTATCAGATCAGCTGTGAAGAAAGAAAAACCTGTCAAGCATGAACAAATTATGATAAACGCACTGTTCAAGAATTCACCCGATTAATCAGTTAACGGGCCAGTTAATCGCTACTCATAGCATGGCTGAACCGAATAACACCTATTCGCCGCGTTAACTTGTCAGGCCGATTAATTAACCAGTTAGATCGATTAATCCCTGCTGGCCCATTAACGGGCAGGCAAACAAGGCCAAATTTTTGGCCCGTAACCTTTCGAGGCCATCCGGCTCCTTAATGGCTAGGATTAGAAAATTTACCTCCTCTCTATGTTTCCCATATGTGTATGGAAGAATGTTTTGGTATACTACATAGCTGAGAGCACGAGAGTATGCTATAATACATAAAAAATCTAGATATATGTTGGCAAGTTCCTATTCAATCTACCGATTAATGGTCGACCGATTAGTCCAGTTAATAGGCCGATTCACCGATTAGTTGCTACACCTAAACCGACCGAGCAGCTACCAGTTAAATATTTCTTGAACATTGGATAAACGTAGTTAATTTGAAGCATGATAGTGGTAGATTATGATAAAAATGATTCCTAGAGAGTAAGAAGCTTTAGGGCATGCGTTTCGGGGTGGATCAATAGGATTTGAAGCAAGCTGATGAAATATTTTAACAATCTATCAGAATGATAGAACTCGTGATGCAGTAAAGGCAGTTATCCGACAAGATCAATTTCAGCTAGCAGAACAGATAGACGGAACAAATATTCATGGAAAATGGTAACAAAGGAAGCGGGTTAATTTCATGGGAACATACAAATTAATCCTGCTCCAACCATAGATGCACAAAATTATTGACAGAAATTGTCCAAGCCATCAACGCTTTTTTGGAAGAACAAAGAGATCATGAGGTGCACCCAGATCACCTCTGAACAAAAAAAAGAGAGAACAAAAGAGCACAGATACTACAATGATAGCTAACTTTCTGGTCATCTCTGTAACATGGGTAGCGCTAAAAATGGAACAAAAGAAAATCTTTGTGAAATTGGATTGACTAAAAAATGCACGCAATGCTATGTTCAGTAATTGCTGGATTGACTAAATATTGCTCCCATAGTGAGACGCAAGAATGCAGAACACAAGATATGAAGGAGGAGTGTCGGGAACAAAAGGCAGACTCATTTTCCTGTTCTAGAGATGCCTTCAATTTTCACTATAGCAAATATAGTAAGAAACCTTACAATTCAAGGATTCAAGCTTTGGTAGAAAGAGATCAGCTGGGTCTATGGCATTTTCAATTCCTGGAAAACATAACAGGCTATCAGTGAGCAAAACGGTACAAAATGCCAAGTAAGGTTTCTTTCCTTTTCTTTTCCAGAGTTAAAAGTGTACATTGTAGGTGTGAGTATCGCAGAAAACTGACCTATTAGCATGCATCTTGAGAACCGGTGGTTGGTAAGCATGAAAAGGTCATGTAGCACAGCCCGTTCTCGTGTTATTAAGTAGTCCATCTCGTCCATAGCGATCAATCTGGCAAGCAGCAAAAACAGTTCAGGTACCAGAATCAAAATGGCAAGAAAAGCCATTATCGTACAAGCAGGTTTAAATAGTTCCTACAACATCCTCCTTAAAGTTTCTTTGTGAGAAAACATACGACACAGTTGCTGAAGTGGTGACAATCTGCCACTTGCCTTTTTTCAAACCTAGAATTTTTGTTGTGAGAAAATATATTGATCTTACACAACTATAGCAGCTATGTACACATAAATCAATCTTACTGAATTTGTTACATGCCCACACCCGAAATATTATGCCCACAACCTTTCACTAGTAGAAAACGGAGCTTTAGCGCCGGTTCGTAAGAGAACCTTTAGTACCGGTTACATAACCGGCACTAATTTGTCGTCACTAAAGGCCCCCCTTTAGTACCGGTTCGACACGAACCGGCGCTAAAGTGCCACCACGTGGCGTGAGCTCGCGCCCCGGTATGGGGGACCTTTAGTACCGGTTCGTGTTACGAACCGGCACTAAAGGTTTTTTTTTTGAATTTTTTTTTAAATTTTGGAAAAAAAATTTGAAGTTTTTTTCGATTTTTAATTTTTCTGAATTATTTGATGATTTAGTCTCTAATCACCTCTCTTAATTGCTCAAGTATGGATCACTCATTTCAAATCATCTAACTTCCCGACCGGTCACCCATCCCTCTCACTACTCTAGCCCGAGCACGCTTAACTTTCGGGTTCTATTCTCCTTCGTTTCCTGACAATAGTAAGATGTTAATCCTATTAACCCTCAGGAGTTTAGCTTGAGCATGAAGTCACACGTTTCACCGTTTGAGTTTGAAACTATTATTCTAAAAAACAGTAATTATTTAGTAACGCTAATATTTCTTGAATATTGACCATAGCTTGACCACAGTTTGACCATAGTTTGACCAGATTTGACCAAAATTCAAAAAATTGAAATAATTATTTAGTAACACTAATATTCTTGAATAATTATGTAGTAACATTAATACTTCTTGAATAAGTAGTTTGACCAGATTTAACCAATTTTTTTTAAAAAAACTAAAATTATTTAACCATATCTTTTTTCCTTTTGGAATTTGAGGATTCTAAATAATTCCAAATCGGCCGTAGGATGTCTCCATCGGATGCGGATTTTCGTGCTGAATTTTTGATATATTATCGTTTTTTCCGACATCGTATGCAAAAGTTATAGCCGTTTACATTTTCCCATCGGATGCGAAAATTGCCCTATAGTGCGGTTCGTGCCACGAACCGCACTATAGGTCGAACCTTAGTACCGGTTCGTAGCGCGAACCGGTACTAAAGGTCTAACTTTAATACGGTTCGTGCCACGAACCGGTACTAAAATGATCGTGAAGGCCCGACCGGCGCCACCTGCCACCACCCCTTTAGTACCGGTTCGTGCCACGAACTGGTACTAAAGGTTCAACACGAACCGGCATTAATGCAAATCCGTTCGAACCGGCACTAATGTATACATTAGTGCCGGCTCTAATACAAACCGGCACTAATGTGCTGCACGTTTGACCCTTTTTCTACTAGTGTTTGTGTCCCATCAAATACCTTGTTAAAAAATCCGATTAAGCATATGGTGATCTGAATCCAAGTAAGAGAAATCAGGGATTATATCCAAAAGTTCACATCAAAATCTTTCTCTCTAACCTGAAAGAGAAACATACAAGCAAATCATTCAGCTATTGTATTGTTAAGATAGGTTATTCAAACTGGAGAAAGTATGTAGTACCGAGTACGCCGGTTCTCTTGTGCATCCAATCAGTAGTTATATCCTAATGAAGCATCAATTAGTCTGAAGTACCTAAGATTCTATCAGCCGTTCTCAAATACAAAAGCAAAATAGCAGATCGACCCAAGGATTACCATTATCTTCTTTAGTTCCTTTCACTTCTCCAGCTCAAAAGGAAGAGATGGATAGAACACGGTAAATAAGGCATGAAATAAACATCACCCACTTTCTAATAACTAAAGAAGTAAACATTTTACAGTTGAAATAGGGAAATCAATGATTGGATTTAAGCCTCATTACTCTAAGTATCTCATAATTATTTTTGTTGAAAATCCTAAGATATCCAAGGCACACATCTAAATTGAATGATAAGATGAATGGACTTGCATAAACACTAATACTGACCAGCAACCCTTGTGCGCAATGTGCATAGAGGCTGACATGTATCTCTTCCTCTCTCAAGCCCCATGACGACAGGAAGAATCTTCTGCATACTGTGAGCACGAAGAATGATGAAATGCGATGAGAGCATCAATGCATTGAAAGAGCCACACATGAGGCATTTACATGTACGTGGTGAACTACCATTCTTCTCCTTGTTGAGCAGTGGCAACTGGAACACAAGCCAGTAAGCCACAAAAGTCGGTCCACATACAACAGTGCCACCACCGCCAAAGAATTTCCGAAAAATCTGCACTAACAAAGAAACAGCAGCCTAAACAACACCCAAGACACCCAAAAAGAGAACATCATGATACAAAAACAAACATGAAGCAGTGGCTGCATCCACAACACAGACCACCAATGCAACCCACTCGAGCAGGCACATATCATCAAGAAGCCCCCGATCCACAAACTCACAGCAACACACATCACACATCTAGCAGGACAATACATCAGCAACACTAAAAACGTACATGTTTAATTTGATTATATATAGGACCTGCTAGCAGCAACATGTTCTAGATCTCAGGTTTGGTGACGTGTTCTAAGTCTAGCTCAATCTGCAAAATTAAATAATATTCAGACATTCTGAATGAGGATAACTGAATGTGAATACTGTAAACTTGGGAGTCTCTATATTTACTTTTTACTCACCAAACAATATGCTTTAGAGAATCAAGAAAAGGATCACTTGGATGCCCATTCTTACAAAAGCTTGAACCAAATGTTGCATTCAATATCCCTGGGGTAGGCAAATATATAATTGAAAAGATATTGAGTGATGTCAAATTGTCAATAGCTCCAACACATTTCCATTTTGCAGCTTTTGAACCAAAAGCACTAAAAAAGCAAGACAATATAGAGAGGTGATTTTACCATAGACCCATAATAGTGATAAAAAGAACAATATGTAGTTATCTGCATAAGTATATAACTCTCATGTAAGATGAGGTTTCATGTTTTTTTTGCTTGCATCACACAAGCTCCTTAACTATAAGTTAGATTAAATGTACCAACAAATTCAAACATAAAAGTGTTGTGATTCTATTGGTTTTTATGTCCTCCGTGCAGGGCATAAACCTTCTTACATTATTGCTGTAATCTATCATATAAAAATTCAACAACTTAGACATCAGATCAGATAGAATCAGAAACATTTTGTGATTTGGATAAGTACGTAACATCTGTAATATTTTTCCTTGAGATCTAAATACATCTCACATATTATTTCATCCTTTTTTAGTAAAAAAAACTCTGAAAAAATGTAACCCAAAATGTAATGCAGCTAAGAAGTTGGGATATGGTTCAACTTTCATAACCTCAAAATGCATGGCTAATTACCAATTAGGATGTACAGTACAAATTGTAAAATTAATTAATTATTTCAAAGCTCATGACAAACAAATAATGTCGTGGTGATGGTTGTATCAAATGGCAAGAGAGAACTACAGAGCAATACAATTGTGCAAGAAATTAGCACCAGAAACTATATATATGTGAGTCGGTCTAACACTCCATACTTGCATAGCATCACATCAATCTCAAATCATTCATGAGACATCAAACAAAAGGAGCACGGACGGGGCAAGGAAGCCATACCCATCAACCACTAAAGAAAGATGAATTGGTTCATGGAAAGCTTTGCTTAAAATAAATCACCTCTTCAAGAGTCTCTTTCCTGCAAGGCTGCAACTCTCGGGGGCGAGGGCGCGGAACTGGCGACGGCTCCTTTGTCTCGCTCATGGTCTCCCGCGGCGACATCATCCAGTGCTCGTCCTCCTGCGTCTTGCTCGGGTCGAGAGCTCGCGGCACCACCCGCCTTCTAGCTCTTGACGTCCTCACGCCAAAGCAGCGATGTGGGTGTGTCGGATCTGAGCCTACATAGGATCCAAACCTGCTGGTCGATCTGCGGCGAGGAAGAGGGAACGAGGTCGCCGATGGTGGGGGAGAAGGTGAGGAGAGGAGAGAAGAGGAGGTGGCGGCGGCTGTGGGGGACGCCGCCGTTGAGTTGTAGCAGCGGCAGACGAGGGGGAGAAATCGGGGAGGGAGATAGCCACATAGGGTTGGGGAACGGGGGCATCTATTTCTCTTATTTTATTTTCTCCTCGGCACAGTAAAAAAGACAGGTGTACCACGCGAGAGAGCGCACCTGCCGCGACTGTTAATGGATTGTATTCCTGCGCTTTTTATATCATGTGTTCCAAATAACTTCCTCCTGCACTTTTACTGTTCATCCGGGAGCATATGCTCCGGAGCTAAACATTCTTCACATTATCGCGAAAATTGAAATATAAGTCTCACTGTATTACAAAATACACAGTTCGACAAGGAATAAACTCAATTATTTTGACACAGAGTGGTGTACAGCTATTGTACTCCCTTCGTATCGAAATAGAAGACGCATTTTAACACTATGACAGCGGAAAAAACTTGATTTCCCATATACATGTTTTTTTAATATGAAAGTCGTTGGAGACGCTCGAGGAAACTACCCATGGAGGCATGGAGCACCCTTGCTCATACATTTGAAAGATCCAACGACCACTCGTTTCATGAATCGTCGAAAAACTTACCGTGCAATTATGTCTGGCACTATAAGGATATGCAAACATATGGTCAACTCACCATTTCATAGGTGTAATACGAGGAGACTGAATGAAGTCTATGATCGACCAAAGCCCCACCCATCTTCCTTATCCGGATAGAAATCTCATTTCATAAGTAGATACGGCTAACAAAAAAAGTGCACATGTGCATATCTTCAAATTAATAATCAATAAACTACAACTCCATCCGCAACTTTGGTCAATTAATTAAGTAGTATAGCTTGAAATATCAAAGTCAACAACCGTTGTTCTCCTGTGACAACTTATGCTATCAGTAATTTTCAAAGGCAATTATTTCTATCAATTTCTAGTCTCCATCCTGGCTTTTGGCTCCTGTAGGGGGGAAAGCAGGAGACAGATATGCACGAGCAGGGCCCGGACAGAACCCTACAACTGAGCTGCAGAATCAATATCCATGCATATGCACACCTTTCTTTATCGGTTTACCAGAGAAGTCAAGAAAGCTGTTCCTTTAATTGCTCTGGGCTTTCTTCCCTCCAATAGCTAACCTCGATGGATCGTCTGCTGGCAAAGTTCGCGATCTAGTACTACTACTCCCTCCGTTTCTAAATAATTGTCTTTCTAGAGATTTCAACAAGTGACTACATACGGAGCAAAATGAGTGAATCTACACTCTAAAACATGTCTACATACATCCGTATGTTGTAGTCCATTTGAGATGGTTAGAAAGACAATTATTTGGGAACGGGGGGAGTAGTATCTTGTGGAACTTGACTTCCCTTAATTTATCACAATATCACGCATGAATATGAAAGAAAAGAGAGAAACGGCTGGCACACGCACATCTTTTACTCTCTGCTCTTAATTTCCTCTTATAATTTATGACATCCTGTTGCTGTCTTGCTGCTCGACGGTGCTGTTGGTGCTGTTCTGTTGCCCATGCTGTGGAGATTTTTAAGGTCGCGTGTCCTTTCTCAGACCTCTTCCTCCTCCTCCTCCTCCTCCTCCTCCTCTCTCTCTCTCTCTCTCTCTCTCTCTCTCTCTCTCTCTCTCTCTCTCTCTCCGGAGTTTCCCTCTCAAGGTTGGTGGCACTTCTCCTCTGGAACGAACGTAACTAATCCCATCACAAGGCTAGCTAGCTTGGCAGTAGCTATATATAACCACCCCCCGTCCGTTGCCATTGTTTCCTTGCACCCCATCACCGGCAACAACTTCATTCCCCTCGACTCGACACCATCGCCTCCCCTCCCCACCTGCTCCGTCCCCTAGATAGATTCAACAATTGCTGCTAGTTGTATGCTATAGCTAGGTGGATCATTTCACTCCAGCTACGGTAGTGTCTTCATTATCTATTCCACTGTTTTAAATAGCCTGCTATAGCTCCGCTATAGCACGCTATAGCATTTACAAAAGGTCTTGCGCTAAGAAACTTTGGTCTAAACAAATAAACAAACATTTTAAATAGCGCGCTATAGCTCCGCTATAGCACGCTATAGCATTTGAAAGAGGTCCGCCGCTAAGATGCTTAGCGCGCTATTTAAAACTATGATCTATTCTATAGTGATCGCTGTGTGTGTGAGATTCACCCATCGATCATGAGCATCTCCGTGAACGGGCAGTCCGTGGTGCCGCCGGGGTTCCGGTTCCACCCCACGGAGGAGGAGCTGCTCACCTACTACCTCGCCAAGAAGGTGGCCTCGCAGCGCGTCGACCTCGACGTCATCCGCGACATCGACCTCAACAAGCTCGAGCCATGGGACATCCAAGGTGAGTTCATGCATGAGTTCCTCCACAATGCTAGTTCGCATGTGCGTGTCCATGGTGAACTCAACTAACTGGCCATGGAACAACGCATGCAGAGCGCTGCCGGATCGGAACAGGCCCGCAGAACGACTGGTACCTGTTCAGCCACAAGGACAAGAAGTACCCCACGGGGACGCGCACCAACCGCGCCACCGCTGCCGGCTTCTGGAAGGCCACCGGCCGGGACAAGGCCATCTACTCCACCGCCGGCTCCGGCCGCATCGGCATGCGCAAGACGCTCGTCTTCTACAAGGGCCGCGCCCCACACGGCCACAAGTCCAACTGGATCATGCACGAGTACCGCCTCGACGACGCCGTCGTCCCCGTCAACCCCACGGGCACGGCCGGCGACGCCACCTACTACTCCAGTGCCTCATTCCCGGTAAGTTCTCTACTAGTACAGTCTCTCTCCGCCAGTCTCTAGGCTGTACAATACTGTAGTAGTACGTCGCAATTGCATTCACGGCGGCCGGCCGGGCGACAGGGATAGAGATAGCTTGCTAGTGGTGCATGCGTGCGATTAATGTACATACTGTACGCACATACTTCCTGTGTATGTACACGTGGCACATATGCGACTGTAGACGACAAAGGCTGGCGAAGATTATGTCCGGGTGGTGGTTGGGAACGAAAATCTTTGAGCATCTGAAACTTACACGCTTTTCACGCCCTTCCATCTAACAACCAATCACAAACCTCTCCCCGATTTTCGGGGTGGCGCCCCACTCACCTATTGACCAATTAAGGTTAACCATCCTATAAAAACCTGTAAATCGTTTGTACGTGTAGCATTGCCGGGTTGGGAATAGGGACACACATGACATGATGCGAGTGGGGACTGGGATTTCCTTTCGGTGGGTCTGGCGTCACGGAAAGTTGGTTTAGCATACTTGCAAACAACCATAATCTACTTTTTTTATTTTTTTAAAATAACGGGTTATACCATTTACCGATGTGCAGAAGCTATGAAAGTTACAACTACTAGCAAAGTTAAGTCCTATTTAGTGTTTCTCTTAAATCATAAAAATATATGAAAAAGTAAGCATACGATCGGACATAGTACTTGACATACGGTCATACACATGTTCAGACAAAAAAAAAGATCACTGATCGAGCATCATAATTCATGAACGTTATTTTCTTTAGCGTTTAAAATACATAGCTTTTAGCGGAAAGGGCTCTGCAGAAGCTTACCTCATTGACACAACTACACCACACTGTCTCTCTCAAAAAAAAAAACTTGTATGACAAACTACTGCTAGAAGTAGTTCCTTCGAAAATTCAACACCATGCATAATTAGCCTAGTCTAGTCACGACAAACAATTGCATGTAATTAAGCACGTCACACGCGCTTGATTAGTCAAATGACGTTGTCTATGGTTAAACTCGGTTCCACTTTGTATTGCGGATTTGTGGCCTCTCGACTGTAACACTATAACTTTGCAATAAAACTTCTGTTACCCCGCAAAGAAGATAATTGACGCTGTTTATCCGTATCATATGAACAGATACACGGCGTGGCTGGCGACCAGTCGTCGACGCAGGAGGACGGTGGGTCATCTGCCGGGTGTTCAAGAAGAAGAACATCGTCGTGCAACGCCAAGCTGGCCAGAACCACGGCGGTGGCGGCGCATCGTCCAACAAGCTAGTCGGCGCCGGTGCCATGGACCGCAGCCAGAGCAACTGCTCGTCGACGTTGACCGCCGCCAGCGACCACTCCAAGGCGCAGATGATGCACTGCTCCGGCAACGACGATGGGCTCGACCACATCCTCAGCTACATGGGTCGCTCATCCACGGCATCGTGCAGGCAGGAAACCAAGCCCACCAACCCGTCATCGTCAGCGCTGGACCACCTGATCAACGGCGCGTGCCACAACGGCAGCAACACCCTGTATGACAAGTTCATGAAGCTCCCGCCGCTCGAGCACGTCGTCCCCGGCAGGCTGCTGTCGCCGCCGACCGAGTACTGCGGTGACTGGGACGCTCTCGACCGGCTCGCCGCCTATGAGCTCAAGGGCCTCTCTAACCCCGCATTGGCCGAGACGACGACCGGCATATCCTACATTGCCGAAGAGCTCGGTGGCGCCACCTCCTACTCTACCGGTGGCACGCTACACGCTTCCTCCGCCACCGGGGCTGGCGACGGTGACCTGTGGAGCCTGGCGCGGTCGGTGTCATCGCTACACGCCGACTTGGCGATAACCTGTTTTAACACTGTCGGGTGTTGACACTGTCCAAGCCCAAACTTGCTTATTCTTATAAGGATATTTTTCGTATATAGAGCTGATTCAATCGCATGCACTACAGGAGTGTCCAGATTCTACATAACGAGATGCAGAGTGAATATGTTCAAAGAAATGTTGTCATACAAAAAAAGAGTAAAAATAGATAAATAACCTAGGATGGAGGAGGTCCTATCCAAAGACCACACAACCATCCATGATTGCAGAACACCTTCCTCTGCTGGAGCCTTCTTCATCAACTTTGCTGCAATGATGACGATGTGGGGATAGGGCTCTTTGGACTATGGGTTCAAAACAGTAGATATGTGTCATCTGTTCTATGTCGTTCTTCAATACAGAGATGTCTAACATTATTGTGATCGTTTGATGTAATTCTCGATGTGTTTGTCCTCGTGTGATGACCCTTTGACACGGACGGAAGCCGAGCCCTGGCACTCAGCTTACACACCGCCGTTAACGTGGCCAAGCCGTCAGTTGCCTTTTTTCATTTTTACCGTGGGCTACTACTCCCTCCGTTCTAAAATAAATGACTCAACTTTGTACTAACTTTAGTACAAAGTTGGGTCATCTATTTGGAACGGAGGGAGTACTTTTACCGGCGTAGTACCTCTTTGCCTGTCGATAACAAAGACCGGGAGGAGCGTCAAGTGGTGGTGGGCAGCAACGAGTTGGGCTTCAACCAATATGGCTCCAACATGACCCTAGGCCTCGACATCGACAAGGGGGTCTCGGCGTCCTGTGACTCGGAGGGGCGCTCGATGCTCGTCTCCCCGGTGGCTGCGGTGGTGGGCGAGCCTCGGGTCACGGGGCGCTCTCCCAAGGTGGCGTCCGGCCTCGGCGATGGCGGGACGAGGCTCCACAAAAAGCCGGCGGGCCGAAAGACTCCCACGGTGGCGCCGGCGAGCCCTCCCTTGGTCCGTGCGGGCACGCCTGCCCCGCAGCGATCGGTGGTGATGGCGCTGGCCTCCCCTGGGGGTCCGGCTGGTGGCTCCCCGTCGGTCATCTCCCCTCCGGCCTCTGATGCACTCCGCGCGGAGGTGTCCAAGGTGGTGCCCATACCCACGGCCAAGCGTTCCAAGGCGGTGGTGGCGTCCCCAGCGACGCAGAGCGGCGGCGAGCTCGTCCGAAGGTGCCAAGGGCAACCTTCAAGCCCTCCAGCGTGCCCAACCTGCGAGCTCGAAGAACACGAAACCGAAGGTAACCCCATGCCCGCTTTACGATCTTTGATGAATATTCGATGAGTGCTTGGGATGTATCTTAGCGGATAGTGGAGTAGCGATGGCTGACGAGGGGGAAGCGCACGAGGTGCTTTCTCTTATTCGTGCTAAGGAAATCGTGCAGGCCGCGCTTGCTCAGGCAGCGTTGTCCCGCGTTGCGCCCGAGAACGAAAGCGAGGCTTGTGGTGACTGTTGCGCGGCCCGATCAGGAGGACATAGCAGCAGGGGCTGCGTCGTCTCCCTCCAACCGTCGTCCTGCCAAGACACGGCGCGTGGCCAAAGCGGTTACCGCTCGCGGTATTCACCTCCGCAATCGCATCATATAATGCGTTTCATTTTCTGGAACATCCGAGGCTTCGCCACGCTGGGGGCGGACCCGATTAAAAAGTTCATTGAACGAAGAAATCGGCGTGGTTGGCTTGCGTGAAACTATCAAGGCCGATTTCAACCATCGGGACCTGCTAGCCGTTGACCCGTTGGGCGTTTTGTTTGGCATTGGGTGCCCGCGGTAGGACACTCGGGGCATGTTGCTAGGCATCAACCTAGTTTGCTTTGAGGTGGTGGCATGGGATGCCGGCCGTTTCTTCCTGTTGGCCCACGTGCGCCACCGTGCAACTCTCCAAGAGTGGGAGGTGATCGTGGTGTATGGCCCGGCCGACCACTCGCTTTCGCTTGAGTTCTTGTCCGCTTGTCGAATTCCGCGGACTCGATCTCTTGGAGGCTTTCGGGCTCTGGCAAATTCTCTGTCAATTCCCCATACAGAGAGGTCTCTCGCGGCCAGATCCCGTCGGCGGCCACGGGGCTTTGGAAGGCTAAAATCCCCCTCAAGATCAAGGTCTTCCTCTGGCAACTTTGCCAAGATCGCCTTCCTACCTCTATTAACCTTGCTAAGCGCAATGGCCCCGCCTCCGGTCCTTGTGCGTTGTGCGGGGCTTCGGAAGATGCTGACCACACTTTCTTTCGGTGCTCTTTGGCTCGTTTTGCCTGGAGCGCGGTCCGTGAGGCTGCGGGGGTGGATTGGGATCCACGCTCCCGATCCGAGCTCGTGTCTTCCTTGTCTCTGGTTCAAGGCACGGCTCGTAGGGTCATGTGGACTTGTGCGGCGGCCATGTTATGGGCTATTTGAAATATTCGTAACAAGTTTACTATTGAGGGCGTGTTTCCCTCGCATCCCGCTGACGTAATCTTCAAATGCATCGTGTTCTTGCAGCAATGGGCTCCGCTGGGAAGACAATAGGACTCTGATCTTCATCGCCAAGCTATTTGTCGTCTTCGCTCTGTCTACTCCGAGTCTCGAGTTCCGTCGTCCGCGCCGTCAGCTGCCGCATAGGGATGGGCAGCCCCTTTTGGTCCTAGTATCATCCGATCCTGCGTGCTCGTTTTGATTGGCCGGTAGCACCTTGTAACGCACTTTATTCTCTCTTATTGTGGCTGTTTCCTTAACCTAATCGTCCAATGTCTGGCGCCGTGTGTTGGTCCTGTGGTTGTGATACTCTGCCTAAGTTGTGGGCTTTATTAATTTAAAACCGGACGTCCCTGACGTCTATGTTCTAAAAAAAAAGTTCATACACTGTCTGGGTATAGGCATAGTGCGCATCATCACCGAGTGTCACATTCGGCGAGTTGTTGCCGAGGTGAAATTACTCATCGCTGAGTGGATTGCACACCGTCTTATAAGCTTTTTCCTGTTGTGTTAATTTGCCGGTCAGAATGCAGGAGAGTTCTGTTTTCTCAATGAGACGCGAGTTCTGTCGATATTAAATTGTACTCCCTCGGTAAAGAAATATAAGAGTGCTCTTGCATTCCTTTACAGAGGGAGTAATAATCTTACTCATGATCTCTATCTTTGCTTGTTTCTGAAACTAGATATAGCAGAGCTGATGATCTTGGTGCCGACTTTCGACCACCCGTAGAGAGGTTTTCTACTACACACACATCAGGTAGCACATCGTTAAACATAGATAATATATTTTCTAATAGTTGGTTAGCTTTCCTTTGTCAAATGCACCTATCTCTTGTCTGCTTGCCTGCATGTCAGAAGCTTCAGTCTATTCTGGATCACCATACAGTTGAACTAAAGCTACACCTGACCTACACCAAGCAGGGGACAACTCTGGAACTGAAGCCTCCTCCAGGCTAGCTAGGAAGAATGTTTCCTAGATCAGGGGCGACCACCTATATGTCCTGTATGCATCAGATGGAGACCGTCGTCATATGGCTCGCAATCTTCATGCTCATACATTTTGTTTTCGACGGGTTGCTGCTCTGATTTGGTACCTGTATGTCGTTTGGTGCGCGTGAGTCCAGAATGGTCCTCCGAAATAGCGAGGCAGGACCAGAGAATTGACGGCTCAAACAGTTGCTCTTTGCCTTTTGTCTTTCTGATGATTTTGTTTTTTTGCGGGAAAATTGCTTCCACTGTTCAGGACAAGGCGTCAAGGCAGCCTAGCAATTCAATGCACCCATACACAAAAAAATAAAAATTGCATGTAATAATACAACAGTATACCACAATTTTTCTTCCTTCAAAAAGAAGCGGATTTAGTGCTGAAGAGTGCTCTGATTATCTACTCCCACTATCAGCTAGCTCAAGCATTGCTCAATCATTCGAGGAACGAGCTAGACAGCTAGTGCGAGGCCTCGCCCGCTCACTACAAGAAATATGTCAACTTGTGACCACCACTATTAGTCCTTTGAAAGGTCACAAATTTCCATTTGCGACCTTTTGTGACCAAAAAAGAAGGTCAAAAGCTGGCCGTCATAAATCGACTATAGCGACCTTTCTTCTAGAATGGTCGAAGATGTTCGACCAAAATATTCCTCTTGTGGCGTTTTGGTCACTAGCAACCTCCCCGAGCCACGTAGGCATCCAGTGGCAAGTGATGTGGCACAAGATTCAGCCGGTCCAATTAGGTGTTTTACATGGGCGAGCCCATTAATTCAGCCCATTTATTGTTTTTTCTTGCAATTTGGGTAAGCTACACGGGCTAGGCCCTATAATTGACCTTTTATTTTTGGGTTGTGGCCCTTTTTTCCTTTTTCAAATGGGTCCCAATTGTCGAGTTCGATAAGCGGGTCCCAAATGTCCGATTCTGGTTTGTGGAACTTTGTTGTCATGAACTTTGTTGTCATGGCCATGTTCCTCATATTTCAATATGCCAATAATTAAACAACCAGTATTTAAATCAAAATAGATGAAAAACAGTGTAACAAGCCGATTCTAATATACAAATGCGATCAATCATTACATCAACAAGAAGCAACAATCTGTTACATCAACAAGAAGCAACAATCATCACATCAACTCATACAAATGCGATCACAGATAACAAACTCTCTGGTGTACAATATGTCCAAGTAGAAGACTTCTTTTATGATGTGCCACTCGATCAGAGATCTTCACCATCTTGTCCGCTTAACACGGGATCACAGAAAGTGGATCTTTAGGGGACTGTCAAACAAGAAGTGAAAACCATTACTTAGAACGGACATTGTTTCTCTTTTTTTATCGGTTAGATCAGACATAGTTAAGACATTTATGAGTCAACATAAGTAATGAAGATTTAGATCCTAGTGTGGAAAAGGGTTGACACGACGGACATACAAAGCCGGGTTCTAACAAAGCTGCCCCAATAAATTCGATGAAATCGGATATTGGCAACTTCATAGCATCGGCTAACTTGAGGTGGCAAAATAAAATAAACTATGTGCCTTTTATTGCGGACTAATGCGGATGATCTCTGCATGTAAGGAGAATATCACAACAATCGGTGATTCACCGGCTATAGGAGCAATCGGTAAACGAAATGTAATCCTAGTAGAACAAATTTATGACATCAATGAATACGAGTCAGTTACCAAATCAAACCGGGGACGGATCAGCAAAGTCAATGGATCCTAATTGAACTCTAAGATCTGAAGACTCTTCATGAAACTTGAGAAAGGCCAACTACAACATGAAACCACACTACTTACATGATGGATGTGATACGGACAAGAAACTAAGTAAAATTGATGCATGGATCGAGGCGCTCACGGATCTCGAGGCGGGGAGATCTTCGCAAGCACACTTCCAGAGAGAGAAGCAGAGAGAAGGCGAGAGCGAACATGTATTCGACATTTCTACCATTTCGATACATGCACAACAAAGAGTGGCGCTCTGTTCTTACCACGACACAAGCAAGAGATGACCCCGGATGATGCACTACTTCTCCAGTCGCACTCAAGGCTCAACCAACTCCAGCGGTATGGGCGATGCCCCTCCTTGCTCTGTCCGGACGGTGGGGTGCAGACTCGAAGCCACGCACATTGCAACTTGAGTTAATGCAGCAGACAATACAAGGCGATATCAAGCGAGCACAAATCGAGAGAAAGTTGCGGTCCGGGCTGACCTTCAAGGGAGCATCATGGTGCGTCGTGGTGCCTTCATCTGGAATCATAGGTCGGGTTACGGGCTGCTGCTTTGCTTCCCCATATAGCACACCAGGTTCTCCTAAGATAAACTGAAAACACAAAACATTGATTAGGGAGTTGGTACATAAGAAAAGGAATTCATGCACGAATGGCATATACAATTAAAAAAGCAGGCATCACATATTATTAGAATTGCATATTAGATGGCTGCAAGGTAAGTGTTTATTCATATAAAGTAACTATAATTAGCACCCAACAGCTAGATAGCATATGGTGGAGAAACTAGTTTCAGCTTATCCAGAAATACCAGCGTTGTGCACACCAGGATAAAATCAAAGAATCCAAGAACAAGACACTTGGAGCAAGCAACTGATGTAGTAAACAAGCTTTGATGATGCTAAATGCAACAGGTTTGCATAACCTGATTCACAAGGCTTGAGTAAATCGAGTGCCAAGGGGAAAAACAGAAGCCAAAACCAAGAATTGCAAGATTTAGTATAAAGGATATAACTCAGCATTCAGATATTTCTCATAAGATTGCGCACTAATCCAACACGATATACAGAAGGTGTCCTCATAGCTTTACTAATACCGGGAGTATGGATAGTGGGGTATAGAAACAAAAGCAATCCATTGTCATGTTCTAGGAACTGACTATTAGAGTACATGCTCAGGATATAAGTGGAAGCAAAATAATATAATGAGATGTCACCATACGTATGTGCATAATAATTGTACTAATATAATCTGACTTGATTTCTTTCTTAAAAAATTCTTATCAACATGGCTGTCACCATACGTATGTGCATAATAATTGTGCGTATATAATCTGACTTGATTTCTTTCTTAAAAAATTCTTATCAACATGAACAAAGATCATCTAACCAAATAAACTAATTTTTCAAAAGTTATGTGACTTCTGAAAATTCAGTTCATTTAGTTGAACTAAAGAGGCCCACGAGAATACCATACAGGGGTGCCCATTTGCACTCCTACACTCTAACACACACACACACACACACACACAAACACACACACACACACACACACTGTGGAGACTTTTGAGAAATTCAGTAAACTCGGTGAAATTCAGTAAACATGGAGTAGAGAAGAGAGGTTCGGACTTGGACCCAATGTAGGAGCTGGTGTGAGAGATGATCTGGTGTAGGACTTGGAGATGAGCTACAGCAGTGGAAAACTTGTAGCCACCGCCACTGCTGCCAGTGGCGGCGCGACCCACCGGACAGCCCAGCCACGGTGTCGCAGCAGCAGCAGCAGGTGTTCAATTAGGCAAGCAACAAGCCGCATGATTTGCGTTCAATTAGCCGATGTTGAACAGGACCGCCTCTCCTCCATGGCTTGCAACCACCATGCACATTTCTGGCTGGTGCGATGAAGTGAAGCCCTTACGCTATCTTTGTAAGGATGGAAACTTCCCTGCACAGGGCAGGGAAATATGAATCAACTACACATACCTTGATGAGCAGAATCAACATCACTTGCATCTCAAAACTAGGCGCTATCACATCAGCAATGTTTCTTTTCTTTTGGCAAAATATCCTCACATTTGTACTAATAATCCAATCAGGGTATTTTACATCGATAGTAAAGAGGGCATTAAGCAACTAATTTAGGCATGGATCAATGAAACCACCAGCTACAACAAAGTCACAATGAGCAGGCTACAAGTCCGCTGCATATAAACACGTCCTAGAATGGCAAATCGAGGCGGGATCTAAATATGCAGAGGTGATAGCGCCTAGCATCAATTACAGATTTAGCACAAAGTCATTTGATTGTAGCAATTAGGATCTGAATATACAAACATGACTTGATGGCCATGAATCATAGCATGGTCTGCTTTGTTGCACAAAGGCCACAAACTTGAGAAGAGAGAGGAGGAGCAGAGGGATGATGTTCACCATGGGAGTTTTGTGTAGTCGGCGCCGTGGACAGGCGCCACAGCGGTTGTGGGACGGCCATCCACTGCCATCACGCACGCAGGTGGAGGAGGCCACCGAGGAGGCGCCAGCGCCGTCGATCCCATAGCGACCGGCGCAGGAGCACCGTCCATAAGGTGGAGATGCATGTGGGAGGGAGGGAAGGGCAAGCGAGGCACCGGAGTTGGAGCCGCCGCCGCCCGTAACCCTAGCCACGGGAGAGGTCGTGGGTGGCCTTCGGCGGATCTGGCCGGAGGAAGGGGTGGTAGGGTAGGGTGCTGCCACCGGCGGGGCGCCATGGTGGACCTTAGCGTGGGTGTCGGCGGGCATGGCAAAAGCGCACAAGGAGGAGGCCGTCGAAGCGGCGGCGACTGACCAGACGAACCCGCCGTCGCCGACCCTAGGCGGCAGGTGGACGAGTGGGTGGGCGACCTTGCGCTGGATCGAGGCCACAGGCGCGCAGCGCCGTCTGCAGAAGGCGGCGGAGGCCAGCCACCACGATGAAAGCGCCCGATGCGGCGGAGCATTCATTGCGGGTGGGGTGATTCGGGGCCGATCGCGGAGGTGGCGGGACGACCTAGAGACACTGGCAGCGTGAGAACACAGATCTGGGTGGGCGCCATTGCCGGGCGGGAGGAGGTGGCGGCGGCGGAGCCGAGGAAGGAGGAGTCACGGGTTAGGGTTTGGGAGGGATGGGATCGTGGGTGAGAGGGGGTGTGGGAGGGATGGGATCGGGGTGGGTGGAGTGCGTGGGGTTTCCCTTTTCATTTTCTTTTTTCTTTTTCTTCTCTATAGATAAATGGATGGATGGATGGATGGGCGCCATGTCATCAATCCGTGTCAAACCAACTCCACCAATGGGAATAGAGTATATGTGATTTGTGTATTTTAATTTGTTTTTCTTCTACTTTTGCACATGAATTTTTTTTAAATGGTCTCACATTGTGCACAAGTTGTATCTTGAATGACCAAAAATGTTGACTAAGGAATTTTTCATTTTCTTTGCACAAAGAAATCATTTTCCATTTTCGAATGCCCAAAATGTGGTTTTTTGTGAAGAACATACCAAATAATTGTTGCAAAATTGGACCAAAACAATTTTCTAAAATAGTAGACCATATTTAATTCGCAATTGACCAAATGGTAGGGTGTTAAAAGCTTTTATCCACCTCTCGTGAAAAAGACAAATTTCTGCCGATTCAGTTGGAAGCGGGTCAAATTTGAACTGGAGCTGCCTCATAGTTTGCTTTTTATTTTTTCAAAAATCATTTCTACGTACATAAGTATCTATTTAATCAGAGAAACATCAAAAATTTTGCAAGATTCAACCATTAGCTAGGAACGGTGAAGCCCGTCGTTTTGACTGCTATTTGAAACGGGCATAAAAAATTCAAAAAAAATCAAAAAATTGGGAAACATTCGCATTGTGTCATTATATGTGACCAAGTTTTCAGAAAAAATAATTAACTTGTAATACTAAAACTATTTTAAAAAAGTGTTCTTAGAAATGAGCTATCACGCGTGAAGATTCAGGGTTTTCAAGCCAAATGATAAATCTTATGGCCACATTCATGGCATAGTTTGTTCAAATAATCTCATATTGTGCACAAGGGTGTATATTGGAATGGCAAACAATGTTGCCTAAGTAAGTTTTCATTTTCTTTGGACGAAAAAACCATTTTCCATTTTCCGAGTGCCAGAAATGAGGTTTTTTTGTGAAGGAACTACCAAATAATTGTTGCAAAATTGGACCAAATCATTTTTCTAAAATACTAGGACATATATAATGCACAATTGACAAAATGTTTGGGTGAAAAAAGTTTTGATCCACCTCTGATGAAAAAGACAAATTTCCGTCGATTCAGCTGGAAGCGGGTCAAATTTGAACTGTAGCTGCCTCATAGTTTGCTCTTTATTCTTTCCAAAAATCATTTCTAGGTACATAGGTATCTATTTAATCATAGAAACACCAAAAAAATTCCAAGATTCAACCACTAGCTAGGAGCAGTCAAGCCGTAGTTTTGACCGCATATTAAAACAGGCATAAAAATTCAAAAAAATCAAAAATTGGAAAACCTTCGCATTGTGTCATTATATGTGACCAAGTTTCCAGGAAAAATAATAAACTTGTGTCTGGTAATTATTTTAAAAAGTGTTCTCGAAATGAGCTATCAAGTGTGAAGATTCATGGCTTTCAAGCCAAATGATCAATCTTATGGCCACGTTCATGGCATAGTTTGTTCAAATGATCTCATATTGTGCACAAGGGTGCATATTGGAATAACAAACAATGTTGCCTAAGGAAGTTTTCATTTTCGTTGGACGAAAAACCATTTTCCATTTTTGAGTGCGAAAGGAGGTTTTTTGTGAAGGAACTACCAAATAATTGTTGCAAAATTGGACCAAATCATTTTTATAAAATACTAGGACATATTTAATGCACAATTTACCAAATTGTTGGGTGTAAAAGTTTTGATCCACCTCTCATGAAAAAGACAAATTTCCGTCGATTCGGTTGGGCGGGTCAAATTTGAACTGTAGCTGCCTCATAGTTTGCTCTTTATTCTTTCCAAAAATCATTTCTAGGTACATAGGTATCTATTTAATCATAGAAACACCAAAAAATTCCAAGATTCAACCACTAGCTAGGAGCGGTCAAGCCCGCCGTTTTGACCGCATATTAAAAGCAGGCATAAAAATTCAAAAAATCAAAAATTGGAAAACCTTCGCATTGTGTCATTATATGTGACCAGTTTCCAGGAAAAATAATAAACTTGTAATCGGTAATTATTTTAAAAAGTGTTCTCGAAATGAGCTATCAAGTGTGAAGATTCATGGCTTTCAAGCCAAATGATCAATCTTATGGCCACATTCATGGCATAGTTTGTTCAAATGATCTCATATTGTGCACAAGGGTGCATATTGGAATAGCAAACAATGTTGCCTAAGGAAGTTTTCATTTTCGTTGGACTGAAAAACCATTTTCCATTTTTCGAGTGCGAAAGGAGGTTTTTTGTGAAGGAACTACCAAATAATTGTTGCAAAATTGGACCAAATCATTTTTATAAAATACTAGGCCATATTTAATGCACAATTGACAAAATGGTCTGGTGTAAAAATTTTGATCCACCTCTCGTGAAAAGACAAATTTCTGGGATTCGGTTGGGCGGGTCAAATTTGAACTGCAGCTGCCTCATAGTTTGCTATGTATTTTTCCAAAAATCATTTCTAGTTACATAAGGACCTATTTAATCATAAATACATGCTTTGGTGGCGTCATCGAGGTTTGGGCGGTGGCGAGGGCCCCAACTCTAGGCTGCGTAAACTTCGCATGCCGCCCGCGTGGTCACCGGCGTGACGTGGCGTTACCATGTGTTCAGGCGGCCTAGGCATGTCTAGTGGGTTGGGCACTCCCAGGTTGGTGCTAGGAATAAAATTACAACATAAGATTCTCATGAGGAGACCAATCGATGCTCAAACATGAATTAGCGACCAAGTGTTTGATTAGTGGTGCGGAAATGTACATGAATAATGGGCGTGAGTTTTGGCTGAGGATGATCAGTTACTAAGAAGACCGTTTTCACAAATTTTCAGCTCAAAGGAGGAGCCTAGGTGGTACTTGCTTTGCAAACCACCACCTTTGGACATAAATCTGAATGTTGAAGCTCGGCTCAAAATAATGAATGGATTGAGCTGGCATTTGGTGGAGGATGGTTATTTGGGCATAGGAAAGCACTGTAGAAAATGGATACTATTTGGACATGCCAAAGTGGTACTTCCTTCACAAACTGTACTCTGAACAAAATAGGAAAATGAATATTTTTGAATTATTTTGAACTAGGCAAGGAAGGTTTTACATATTTGACGAAGATATGACCCAAAGAATTTATGAGATTTTTTGGGAATTTTGGGAATGATAGAAATATAGGTTGCTTCACAACCTAGGGCAAAAACCCACATGGACATGACACATAGGCAAAACGATGAGGTGGCGCCTAGTCATAGCAACCCACCACAATTTACAAGGCTATGACCATCTATATTGGTCGTTAACAACTAGAAATAAGGCAGTGGACTAGCACTATTTGCTTTGTGACCATTTCGTGTAAGGAAATTACGACCTTTCTGACCAAAATGGTCGCAATGGTTCAGGGTTTGGAGCCCCCCGAACAGCTTTTGACCAATTGGTCCGAAATGGTCATAAATTTATTACCAATTCTTGAGGGTCACTAACGAAGGTCATAAGTTGACATATTTCTTGTAGTGGCTACCTAGGATTCCTATGACTATCCTTGCGGCGTGGTGGGGTGTTAGGTCTTTGCTAATATAATGCAGATGATTAATTAGGCGCTTTGATCCCGGACGGCAACGTACATAGTGGCGATGGCGGTGTCGACGGTGCATGGCATGGAGGAAGCGATAGTAGTGCGTGAGCGGCGCCGGGTCTTGGCCTCTTGGTCTTGGAGATCAATCACCTGTAAAGCCTGCGAAGCCAACGGGGGGTGATGGTGGAGGAATCCTTGGCCTTGGCCTTTTGATTGTCGTGGCGCCTTTGCCATGCGATTTCGCCGTTAAGCGTGCGCATGATGATGATGCCTCGATGCATGATTTAATCCTTGGACGGCGTCTAGCGGCGCCCATACTGATGTATGGTTAAAGCGGCGGTTATTTAAGGAAATTTTTGTCTCCTTTTCTAATCGGAAAATCTTTCTCATCTAATCCATTTTCCTTGACGCATTAAATAGCAACACAGCCATATCTTTCGGTGCATGCACTTTGTTCCTCTATGCATTTATTTGTGGTTTGATATTTTAAAAAGGCATAACTTTTAATCCGCACATCAATGCGATCTATTTTCACCGTTGGAATCTTCGCGGCATATGCTCTTCAAAACTAGATCCCGCATGGGTATGTTTCGACGAACTAGTCTACCTGCCAACTAAACATCAATATATGTGCAACTAGAGTACATGCCGCGCCAACTGAGCATATGTGTGTGCCAATAGTCTTTCTGTCAACTAAACATCAATGTGCATGCAACTAGACTATATTCCGTCATGGCGAGCATATGTGTGTGCCAATAGCCACGCCAACTAAACATCAATGTGTGTGCAACTAGACTACATTGCCGCGCCAACTGAGCATATATGTGTGTAAGTAGTCCTGTCAACTAAGTATCAATGTGTGTGCAACTAGACTACATTGCCGCGTCGATTGCACATATGTGTGTGCAACTAGTGTCCTGCCAACTAAACATCAATATGTGTGTAACTAGACTAAATTACAAGCCAACTGAGCATGTGCGTGTGCAACTAGTCCTTCTGTAACTAAATATCAATATGTGTGCAACTAGACTACATTATAAGCCAACTAAAACATCAATGTGTATACAACTAGACTAAATTACAAGCCAACTGATTTTAAAAAAGTTGCACCATGTAGTCTAAAGTTGCACAATGCGTCTTTAGTTGCACCATATATCACCAAAGTTGGCATCAAAAAAATTCATCGGAACATACCCATGCGGGATCTAGTTTTAAAGATCTCGGCGAGGATTTCAACGATGGAAGCGGATCTGAATTCGACGCGCGGTTTGAGAGTTATGGTTTTTAATTTTTTTGAAAGCTAGTTAAATCATGCACATGCGGAGAGAAAAGAACGCACATCACGTACTGGTTACCTTCCAAATTATATTCTCAAACCCACCATGTGCTTCCGACCAGGTGGCACCTGGACCACGTACGCGCAAGAAATCGTGGCCAGGGCCGGCCGCTCAGGACGCCTAAATAGTGCTTGTGCACTTTTAGATTTTAGGTTAATCCTTTTTGTTTGGGAAAGAAAATGGGTGCCAGCTAGTCACACGGTGAGTACGACGAGCAAATATGTTTATGCTATTGAGGATGGAAATCATCACACGGAATGGAACTATTTGAGGGGGACCCGACAGTTCTCTTTACAATGCTAGCTACGGTTCAAGTCCAACATAGGTGTAAAGTACTGCCCATCTCAAGCAGGTCAAGCTATCGATCGGATGTAGTACACCCTGGAGGATATTCACCTGACTTCGTGCTTTAGAAGCGTCTTTCACCAAAGACTCATGCATGCTGGGGTCTTTAGAATCGTCTTTACACCTATATTGGACTTGAGATGAATATATCCTCCAGGGTGAGAGCAATCCTCTTGTCGCAAGTCAGTCCACCGTCCAATTCTAAAGCACGAAGTCAGCTGCCCCACTAATCTTTTATTCCAGCTCTACAAAGCTGCTCCTGGAATTGCTCCTCACACGCTCTTCGAATGTCAGACGTTCTAGGAAAATGTAGGCTGCGATGTTAACCTATTTGCAGGTGTGGACCGGGTGCCGATGTGGCACAACATTAGGCAGTTTTTATGCGCCGAGGCGTCCACGAAAAGCCACTCCCAGATCCTTGCAATTCTCGTGTGTTGGAAAATCTCTAAAATGAACACTAAGGCCTTCGACTACATATCATCATTGCCCTCTGTCTTTGGCGCAAGCAGCAAGGAGGAAGGTCGAGCTTGGCTCATTGTCCTTCTGTGATTTGAGCTCTTTCTACTTTAGATCTCGGCCAACATGTTTTCTTCTCCTTATAATCAATGAAAAGGCAAAGCTCCTGCATTGTTTCAATTTTTAAAAATCTAGTAACTGACCGACAAAATAGTTTAAGAGGTCAATTAACAGAGTTGTGTGCTCATTATTCACCGGAGCCGCCGCGTCGGCGACAGCAGCGACCAGAGCCACAAGCCGACTGCACACGCAGCCGCGACAAGCCGACGGCAGCGCGCCCGATCACGCTCAGTCCGCGCCGCCGCCGACGTCTCTACCCGCCGCATCGTCCGTACTATCAGCCTAGTCTCCGCATCACGTCATCGATCCACGTAGTCCGCCGTCGACAAGGAGGCGTCGGCACTCGCGATGTCGCGACGTCCACAAGTTGTCAGTGCACGTCTACATAGCTGTCACTAGCTGTAGTTACTGTCGATGTACGTGAAGAAGAAGCTTAAGCGTACAGTGCTGAAACATCGACAGCTCGCACATGACGTGCCGCTCTCAGCGCGATACATAACAGCTATGCGCACGTGCTCAACCATATCAAACGCACCAATCGCGGATGACTGTGACTGACATAGAAAGTCTGAGACACTGATCACATTGTTACAACGTGAGTCGAGTGACCTTCATCATTAAACTCTATGCATTACGTTAGTTTACAGGTGACAATACTACAGAATGTAACATACTTGCATGACTAATACTTATGTCTATATACATTAATGATTACGTACGTACTGATACTGAACGATACAATGTCAACAATAAACACTGTGCATGCAAGTTATATTACAATGTCTTAAAAGCATAGCATTAAGAGCATAGAAGCATATTAACCTCATACTACGTCACTTATCAACAATAAGCTTAACATACCACTATCAGAATATATTAATACATCTAAACTATCTGTCACCATAAAGTTATAGTCTTAAAGGTAAAGCTCGTAGTCAACGTAGCATTAATCGGTCATACTGCACTGCGTACGCGTAGCCATCAAAAGCATATGATGTCGTAACTGAACAGATAGCTAGAATGTACTAGCGAATGACACTCGGTGATCAGCTGCAACGTCATAGCTTCGCAAAGCACTGCAACATCTCACAGTACGAGCCGTGCTAAGCACAGCTGCTGTCAGACGTCAGCACGGCCCCCACGTAACTACTTGTCTCTGAGTAGTGCGGCTCCGTTGGATTTTCCTGCCAATTTTTTTTTATTCACCCTAAATTACATGTCGAAAGATTCTGTGTCGGAGTCTCATCCACATTCCCGCACTAAGTACGATAATATTTCGGCTCGGTTCCTCATTATGATGATGTGCGCATTGTCATGCGGTTTCTTGTATATCTTGTTTCTCCTTCTTCTATAAAGCTAAGGTACGCAATTGCGTACTCTCGGAAAAAATATTTCGGCTCGGTTCCTCTTTTTTGACATCATTTACTACTGGACTCATTTCTGCCACGTTAATTTTGACATCATTTCCTCTTTGTTTACATCTTTTTTTTTCACTTTCTGTGAACGACGGGACAAATAAGTAACACACTGCACACAACCTTCACAAGAAAAGCTCTTCTCCTCCCGCCAGCACTGCCAGCGGTCCATCCCATCTCTGATGGTATCTAGGCCATGGAGGTGCGGAGGATCTCGGCCCCTCGCCGGTGGGAGGGACCCTGTTCTCGTTCTTGTTAGAGTCAGCGTCTTGGTTAGGGTTGTGTAGTGGTGGCAATGTCCCTTAGTAGGAATACTGTCTCTCACGTTCTAGCATCGTCGGAGAGCGTGTGGAGGTTTGTCTCCGTTGGATCTTGTGGGATTCAGTCGGTGCTGGTCTTCGGTGGATCTATTTGAATCCGGTCTTCATTCCTCTTCGTTTAGGTGTTTACATGTTTAATCCTTTTTATCTACGACTTTCTTCATCGGCGATGGTTGCTACTCTGGTGCGCTGGTCCTATGGGGCCTTAGCACGATGACTTTTCGACTGTCTACAACAACAAGGCTTGTCCGGCTCCGATGAGGGAGGGCCGACGACGGCGGTGCGCCTTTGCCTCGCACCAGTGCTTGTTGTCGTCGCTAGGTGGTCCACGGACATGGTTGTAATTTTTATTACCTCTGTTGTTTTTTGTACTGCCATGATGAAAGATGAATAGATTGAAAGTCTCTTGAAAAGAAAAACAGCACACAGCCCTCCGATGCTACATATATATTTTCATTTAGGCAACGCAAACAGAAGTGATATGATATATAGGGCCTGTTCGAGGCCCTCCGCTCCACGAGGCAGCTCCGGAATCGACGGGAGTTGTAGTTAAAAAGTATCGGAGCGAAAGAAACGGTACTACGCAGATTCTAAAATACAGCGGAGCGGGTGGACTGCCGAACGGCCCCATAGATGCAGGGTCCGGTTTGAAAATGAAAACCGTGTCTTCAAGTATGCCGACTGCAGCAGAGCCGATCGTCCACCCACCCATCCCATCCGTGTCGAAAATTCTTGGCCTTCCGCGTCGCCCGAGAGACGAGCAAACTTTCCTGGTAAAAGATGAGGAAGTTCACCTCTCCCAAATCAATCGATCATTGCCGGTAAAACTCATCATCACATGCATACGCAACGCCTATGATATTTCGTTCATGGGGCCGATCGGACGTGTTGCAGGTCGACACGCTCGGGTTTGGTCGGATTAATTTAGATTAGATATCTATCTGCATGTCGTTCGTCGAATCCATATATCCATCCATCCATCCATTGGTCTGTCTGCCGTGGTTGACCACTACTCGCTTTCATTCTTGATTAATTTAACTCATCGTTTGGTACGCACGGTGACTTCTGCAGCAGCAACAGTGATGCACGGAGACATAGACACGGACCTGGTAGGTAGTAGGCGAGCGCCGTGACATTTTTCATCAAAGGAAAAGAAAGGAAAGAGAGTAGGGCCGTTTGGAGGCCAGCGGCGGGACACATCTAGGCCGGAGCAGCCATTAACGGCTCGACACACAGCTCGCAATTACCATCGGCCGCACAGCCATCAGTCCATGCCAGCCTGATTAATTAGTTTGGTGCATGCATAATCGTGCACATTAGCTGAGGCCACTAGCAGATACTCCCTCCGTTCCAAAATAGATGACCCAACTTTTAAAGTTGGGTCATCTATTTTGGAACGGAGGGAGTAGCTAAAAGAAAGGTGTGATGCTACGTGCATGGACCTGCATGCATGAAAGACCTCTCCAGGAAACCAGAAGCAGCCATGATGCCGAATCGCTGCAGTACGTACGGAACAGAAGGTCCGTCTGCCACTGTAATAACCGTACGTGTTGTCTTAGGGGAACCACGTAATTCTCTTTCCGGGATGCGCGTACGTGATCGGTCGGGTCAAGCGTGTCGGCAAAGGTGACGAGCGTTGTCATCCGCGTCCATCCTTTTCTTTTGGGAAAAATATATTTTTCGTCCCTTAATTTCTTGATAGTCTAGAAATGATCCCTCAACTCTAATACCAGTAAAATCTTGTCCTTCAATTTTTAAAACCGGATATTTTTCGTCCCTTGAGTTGCTTCGGGTAGTTTTGTGCTGGCGTGGCATAGTTTTGACCATTGACTTCGCCACCTCATTGTGCATGTCGGCACATCCACGGCGAGCACATGCTGGACGCCATTGTGCATGCCACCTCGGGCTCCAGCGTGCAGCAGCAGCAGGCTGAGCACGTCTGCATGGCTCGCGGGGCCGTCGAATGCCGTCGCGGTGCTGACAACCAGTCTGTAGACGAGCCTTTGGCATTCATAGCCAGCCTTCGTGTGCGTGTCGTGTTTCCAGCCGGTTGGCTGCGTGCGTGGAGTGGTGCGATTCTGGCCGGTGGTAAATCAATTAGCTTAGCTAGCTTCGCACTGGTGGATCGTTCAAGTTGATTGCTGCTCTAAACGTGTGCGTCTTGCTGTATCAATCGGAGCTAACTACGTTTGTGCAAGATGGGCGAGGCGGGGGAGCATAGCTGCATAGAGGCGAGGCCACGGCTGCCAGAGGCCGCGGCCGGAGCAGACGCACGTGGATTGTGGCGAGGTGCTCCCGTGGGTGGGCAGAGAGAGAGAGATAGAGAGAGGGGAAGAAGACGAAGGTGAGGTGGACAATGAGGTGGCGAGGTCAACGGTCAAAACCATGCCATGTCGGCACAAAACCATCCAAAGCAGTTTGAGGGATGAAAATATCCGGTTTCAACAATTGAGGACTAGATTTTGCTGGTTTTAGAGTTGAAGGACTATTTCTAAACTATCAAAATAGTTGAGGGACGAAAAATATACTTATCCCTTTCCTTTTTGGCATGCGGCGACCATGCATGTGTGTGTACGATCGACCATAGCACGGAGAAGATAGGCCGGCCTCGACGACGCGCCGGGGCAACGACTTTTCCCTACTAGGGGCTGGCCGGGTATGCGGCCACGAAAACAACGTGCGCCCATTCGTGCATACGTACGTGTTAGGTGCACTGCCGTGCTACACTATTAGGTGCTCATGTATGTGCATTCCGTGTGTACATGCAACGGGTTAATCACCGCGCGCACAGCTAGCCTAGCTATTTGGAACACATGATATGTAAAGCGCAGGAATATAAAAGTATAGGAGTACTATATCCACCTGCACATCTGTTCAACTCATCATGTCCTGAACAGGTTGCACTAGCAATTTTGTTAAGGACAACTCATCAATTGGTCAAATGTGGTTCCAAGTGGAAGTATGGTACAAAACGTGGTTCACATTATTGAATTTCATATAGGTGTGCGTGGTACTATATCAGATCTCCAGTACATCCATCCCTAATATCCCAACTTACAAATATATCTCTCTCGACGATGCCAACTACGGGGCCGACGGGGCGTGGACGGATGCGGTGGCGATTGACGGAGGAGGCGGGCGTGAGCAGAGGTGACGACAATCGGCGGAGGATGCGCGAAGGGCAGCATCGGGTAATGCAGAGGCGTGGCGGAGCAGCCACATGCGGAGGGGGGGGGGGGTGCGCGTGGCCTGGTGGGGGTTCGCGAAGGCAACCCAATGGTCGCTAGCCACATGAGGAATGGTGGTCCAACAGTGGAGGGCGAAGATGTTTGTCGGGCGGAGGCGGCTGACTTTGGCGGTGAGGTAAGGTGGCGGCGTGGGGATCAATAGCGGCGAGGCAGGCGTCTACCGGTGGATGGCAGCCGCGTGTCGAGTCTGAGTTTCAGGCGGTTGACTCCCGCCACCCTAAATTTGATTATAGGGGAATATGCATCTTTCACTCTATTTAGGGGAAGATTGGGTATTTTTCATGATTACAGAAGAAAAAATGAGTACATGAAACTGTTGGAACACGTTTTTTGTGCTAATTTCCCCTACACGTGATTTTTCTCTTTTGAAAATATGAAAACTGCCGGAGATGATATGAGGAAATTACCCATGGAGGCATGGAGCACCCCTTCCTCGTACATTTGTAAGATCTGACCGCCACTCGTTTCATGAATTGTCAAAAAACGTGCATCCAGGAACATAGGATTTTTTTTTTTGCACGGGCCAAAATGCTTAACATTTTTGTCTCAAAATTTACAGGTAGCATCTGGATGTGCCTAGCTAAGATCACATGAAAATTTTGTCTTGTTCTTTTTTTACATTTGCAAAATTATTTTTGGGAGCCAAATTTAGTTTCGGTTTTGTACCATATAATCACTTGGAACCACATTTGACCAATTGATGAGGTGTCCCTAACAAAATTGCTAGTACAACTTTGACGCTTTGAACACATGTGCAGATGCAGGATATAGTACTCCTTTGCTTTTATACGAGCGGTTGGGGCGCGCCATGGCGCGCCTCCTGAAAGGAAGTTTGGGCGTTGCCAGCTTGTATGCACCCTTTTCATTGCTTTTGCTGCTTCTTACATGTACGTGAGCATTAGCATAATTTAGTACGGCTGATTGATTATAGTTAGTGATAGTCATTTAGATATGCTACTAAAATGACAATTGGACTGCTAATTAGTATATCAGATTCAGTAATGCAGAAACAAAGCAAAAGATATTTATTACAAGTAGAGAAACATATATTCAGTGCACAACCATGAACAACTGGTAGCATAGTTTTTATAACACAGAATTGACCTTACAAAAAGAGAACAAATAGTACATCAAAAGTGGATGCCCAGACAACTGGTAGCATAGAACATAAAATTAATCATGTTGGCTACACTTGACTTCTTATGATCAAAAGAGATAAAATAGCACATCAAAAGCAGATGCCCGAATGACCTTGTCCATTTCAGGCAGGTGAGTGTTGTCATGACTGCAGTACCATTGGTTGCATGGCGTCCGTTGGAAATCGACAAGGAAACTTGGGGGAGTACTTCTCATTTTTTAGATAAAGTAAAAATGTTATACGTAACCACAAGTAATGTATTTAGCTTAGGATTGGGTGCCAAGGTTTTTTTAGCACCTACCCACACATCACCTAGCATTGGTGCTAGGTAATTTCACCTACCTGCAGTGATTGGTTAGCATCTAGCAATGTAGATACTGTAAGCCATAACCTGGTGTTGTCCTAAACAAAATGTATACTTTCTCACAAAAGTACTGCCTGGTTAAGGATAACTGGACTCGCCCTAGCGCATAACAGTCACATGAAAATAGTTTAGATGATATACTGGCATGACGGAAGAAAAATGCAAAGGGCACTGGAGTATAGAAGAAAATTAGAATGTACATAATATTAGTTACCTGTAAATAAGGAAGTACAGTCGTATTGTCACTTATCAGATCAGCTGTGAAGAAAGAAAAACCTGTCAAGCATGAACAAATTATGATAAACGCACTGTTCAAGAATTCACCCGATTAATCAGTTAACGGGCCAGTTAATCGCTACTCATAGCATGGCTGAACCGAATAACACCTATTCGCCGCGTTAACTTGTCAGGCCGATTAATTAACCAGTTAGATCGATTAATCCCTGCTGGCCCATTAACGGGCAGGCAAACAAGGCCAAATTTTTTGGCCCGTAACCCCTTCGAGGCCATCCCGCTCCTTAATGGCTAGGATTAGAAAATTTACCTCCTCTCTATGTTTCCCATATGTGTATGGAAGAATGTTTTGGTATACTACATAGCTGAGAGCACGAGAGTATGCTATAATACATAAAAAATCTAGATATATGTTGGCAAGTTCCTATTCAATCTACCGATTAATGGTCGACCGATTAGTCCAGTTAATAGGCCGATTCACCGATTAGTTGCTACACCTAAACCGACCGAGCAGCTACCAGTTAAATATTTCTTGAACATTGGATAAACGTAGTTAATTTGAAGCATGATAGTGGTAGATTATGATAAAAATGATTCCTAGAGAGTAAGAAGCTTTAGGGCATGCGTTTCGGGGTGGATCAATAGGATTTGAAGCAAGCTGATGAAATATTTTAACAATCTATCAGAATGATAGAACTCGTGATGCAGTAAAGGCAGTTATCCGACAAGATCAATTTCAGCTAGCAGAACAGATAGACGGAACAAATATTCATGGAAAATGGTAACAAAGGAAACGGGTTAATTTCATGGGAACATACAAATTAATCCTGCTCCAACCATAGATGCACAAAATTATTGACAGAAATTGTCCAAGCCATCAACGCTTTTTTGGAAGAACAAAGAGATCATGAGGTGCACCCAGATCACCTCTGAACAAAAAAAAGAGAGAACAAAAGAGCACAGATACTACAATGATAGCTAACTTTCTGGTCATCTCTGTAACATGGGTAGCGCTAAAAATGGAACAAAAGAAAATCTTTGTGAAATTGGATTGACTAAAAAATGCACGCAATGCTATGTTCAGTAATTGCTGGATTGACTAAATATTGCTCCCATAGTGAGACGCAAGAATGCAGAACACAAGATATGAAGGAGGAGTGTCGGGAACAAAAGGCAGACTCATTTTCCTGTTCTAGAGATGCCTTCAATTTTCACTATAGCAAATATAGTAAGAAACCTTACAATTCAAGGATTCAAGCTTTGGTAGAAAGAGATCAGCTGGGTCTATGGCATTTTCAATTCCTGGAAAACATAACAGGCTATCAGTGAGCAAAACGGTACAAAATGCCAAGTAAGGTTTCTTTCCTTTTCTTTTCCAGAGTTAAAAGTGTACATTGTAGGTGTGAGTATCGCAGAAAACTGACCTATTAGCATGCATCTTGAGAACCGGTGGTTGGTAAGCATGAAAAGGTCATGTAGCACAGCCCGTTCTCGTGTTATTAAGTAGTCCATCTCGTCCGCAACGATCAATCTGGCAAGCAGCAAAAACAGTTCAGGTACCAGAATCAAAATGGCAAGAAAAGCCATTATCGTACAAGCAGGTTTAAATAGTTCCTACAACATCCTCCTTAAAGTTTCTTTGTGAGAAAACATACGACACAGTTGCTGAAGTGGTGACAATCTGCCACTTGCCTTTTTTCAAACCTAGAATTTTTGTTGTGAGAAAATATATTGATCTTACACAACTATAGCAGCTATGTACACATAAATCAATCTTACTGAATTTGTTACATGCCCACACCCGAAATATTATGCCCACAACCTTTCACTAGTAGAAAACGGAGCTTTAGCGCCGGTTCGTAAGGGCCTTTAGTACCGGTTACATAACCGGCACTAATTTGTCGTCACTAAAGGCCCCCCCCCCCTTTAGTACCGGTTCGACACGAACCGGCGCTAAAGTGCCACCACGTGGCGTGAGCTCGCGCCCCGGTATGGGGACCTTTAGTACGGTTCGTGTTACGAACCGCACTAAAGGTTTTTTTTGAATTTTTTTAAATTTTGGAAAAAAATTTGAAGTTTTTTCGATTTTAATTTTTCTGAATTATTTGATGATTTAGTCTCTAATCACCTCTCTTAATTGCTCAAGTATGGATCACTCATTTCAAATCATCTAACTTCCGACGGTCACCCATCCCTCTCACTACTCTAGCCCGAGCACGCTTAACTTTCGGGTTCTATTCTCCTTCGTTTCCTGACAATAGTAAGATGTTAATCCTATTAACCCTCAGGAGTTTAGCTTGAGCATGAAGTCACACGTTTCACCGTTTGAGTTTGAAACTATTATTCTAAAAAACAGTAATTATTTAGTAACGCTAATATTTCTTGAATATTGACCATAGCTTGACCACAGTTTGACCATAGTTTGACCAGATTTGACCAAAATTCAAAAAATTGAAATAATTATTTAGTAACACTAATATTCTTGAATAATTATGTAGTAACATTAATACTTCTTGAATAAGTAGTTTGACCAGATTTAACCAATTTTTTTTAAAAAAACTAAAATTATTTAACCATATCTTTTTTCCTTTTGGAATTTGAGGATTCTAAATAATTCCAAATCGGCCGTAGGATGTCTCCATCGGATGCGGATTTTCGTGCTGAATTTTTTGATATATTATACGTTTTTTTCCGACATCGTATGCAAAAGTTATAGCCGTTTTACATTTTCCCATCGGATGCGAAAATTGCCCTATAGTGCGGTTCGTGCCACGAACCGCACTATAGGTCGAACTTTAGTACCGGTTCGTGGCACGAACCGGTACTAAAGGTCTAACTTTAATACCGGTTCGTGCCACGAACCGGTACTAAAGGTGATCGGGGCCCCGCCCGACGCCACCTGCCACCACCCCTTTAGTACGGTTCGTGCCACGAACTGGTACTAAAGGTTCAACACGAACCGGCATTAATGCAAATCCGTTCGAACCGGCACTAATGTATACATTAGTGCGGCTCTAATACAAACCGCACTAATGTGCTGCACGTTTGACCCTTTTTCTACTAGTGTTTGTGTCCCATCAAATACCTTGTTAAAAAATCCGATTAAGCATATGGTGATCTGAATCCAAGTAAGAGAAATCAGGGATTATATCCAAAAGTTCACATCAAAATCTTTCTCTCTAACCTGAAAGAGAAACATACAAGCAAATCATTCAGCTATTGTATTGTTAAGATAGGTTATTCAAACTGGAGAAAGTATGTAGTACCGAGTACGCCGGTTCTCTTGTGCATCCAATCAGTAGTTATATCCTAATGAAGCATCAATTAGTCTGAAGTACCTAAGATTCTATCAGCCGTTCTCAAATACAAAAGCAAAATAGCAGATCGACCCAAGGATTACCATTATCTTCTTTAGTTCCTTTCACTTCTCCAGCTCAAAAGGAAGAGATGGATAGAACACGGTAAATAAGGCATGAAATAAACATCACCCACTTTCTAATAACTAAAGAAGTAAACATTTTACAGTTGAAATAGGGAAATCAATGATTGGATTTAAGCCTCATTACTCTAAGTATCTCATAATTATTTTTGTTGAAAATCCTAAGATATCCAAGGCACACATCTAAATTGAATGATAAGATGAATGGACTTGCATAAACACTAATACTGACCAGCAACCCTTGTGCGCAATGTGCATAGAGGCTGACATGTATCTCTTCCTCTCTCTCAAGCCCCATGACGACAGGAAGAATCTTCTGCATACTGTGAGCACGAAGAATGATGAAATGCGATGAGAGCATCAATGCATTGAAAGAGCCACACATGAGGCATTTACATGTACGTGGTGAACTACCATTCTTCTCCTTGTTGAGCAGTGGCAACTGGAACACAAGCCAGTAAGCCACAAAAGTCGGTCCACATACAACAGTGCCACCACCGCCAAAGAATTTCCGAAAAATCTGCACTAACAAAGAAACAGCAGCCTAAACAACACCCAAGACACCCAAAAAGAGAACATCATGATACAAAAACAAACATGAAGCAGTGGCTGCATCCACAACACAGACCACCAATGCAACCCACTCGAGCAGGCACATATCATCAAGAAGCCCCCGATCCACAAACTCACAGCAACACACATCACACATCTAGCAGGACAATACATCAGCAACACTAAAAACGTACATGTTTAATTTGATTATATATAGGACCTGCTAGCAGCAACATGTTCTAGATCTCAGGTTTGGTGACGTGTTCTAAGTCTAGCTCAATCTGCAAAATTAAATAATATTCAGACATTCTGAATGAGGATAACTGAATGTGAATACTGTAAACTTGGGAGTCTCTATATTTACTTTTTACTCACCAAACAATATGCTTTAGAGAATCAAGAAAAGGATCACTTGGATGCCCATTCTTACAAAAGCTTGAACCAAATGTTGCATTCAATATCCCTGGGGTAGGCAAATATATAATTGAAAAGATATTGAGTGATGTCAAATTGTCAATAGCTCCAACACATTTCCATTTTGCAGCTTTTGAACCAAAAGCACTAAAAAAGGCAAGACAATATAGAGAGGTGATTTTACCATAGACCCATAATAGTGATAAAAAGAACAATATGTAGTTATCTGCATAAGTATATAACTCTCATGTAAGATGAGGTTTCATGTTTTTTTTGCTTGCATCACACAAGCTCCTTAACTATAAGTTAGATTAAATGTACCAACAAATTCAAACATAAAAGTGTTGTGATTCTATTGGTTTTTATGTCCTCCGTGCAGGGCATAAACCTTCTTACATTATTGCTGTAATCTATCATATAAAAATTCAACAACTTAGACATCAGATCAGATAGAATCAGAAACATTTTGTGATTTGGATAAGTACGTAACATCTGTAATATTTTTCCTTGAGATCTAAATACATCTCACATATTATTTCATCCTTTTTAGTAAAAAACTCTGAAAAATGTAACCCAAAATGTAATGCAGCTAAGAAGTTGGGATATGGTTCAACTTTCATAACCTCAAAATGCATGGCTAATTACCAATTAGGATGTACAGTACAAATTGTAAAATTAATTAATTATTTCAAAGCTCATGACAAACAAATAATGTCGTGGTGATGGTTGTATCAAATGGCAAGAGAGAACTACAGAGCAATACAATTGTGCAAGAAATTAGCACCAGAAACTATATATATGTGAGTCGGTCTAACACTCCATACTTGCATAGCATCACATCAATCTCAAATCATTCATGAGACATCAAACAAAAGGAGCACGGACGGGGCAAGGAAGCCATACCCATCAACCACTAAAGAAAGATGAATTGGTTCATGGAAAGCTTTGCTTAAAATAAATCACCTCTTCAAGAGTCTCTTTCCTGCAAGGCTGCAACTCTCGGGGGCGAGGGCGCGGAACTGGCGACGGCTCCTTTGTCTCGCTCATGGTCTCCCGCGGCGACATCATCCAGTGCTCGTCCTCCTGCGTCTTGCTCGGGTCGAGAGCTCGCGGCACCACCCGCCTTCTAGCTCTTGACGTCCTCACGCCAAAGCAGCGATGTGGGTGTGTCGGATCTGAGCCTACATAGGATCCAAACCTGCTGGTCGATCTGCGGCGAGGAAGAGGGAACGAGGTCGCCGATGGTGGGGAGAAGGTGAGGAGAGGAGAGAAGAGGAGGTGGCGGCGGCTGTGGGGGACGCCGCCGTTGAGTTGTAGCAGCGGCAGACGAGGGGGAGAAATCGGGGAGGGAGATAGCCACATAGGGTTGGGGAACGGGGGCATCTATTTCTCTTATTTTATTTTCTCCTCGGCACAGTAAAAAAGACAGGTGTACCACGCGAGAGAGCGCACCTGCCGCGACTGTTAATGGATTGTATTCCTGCGCTTTTTATATCATGTGTTCCAAATAACTTCCTCCTGCACTTTTACTGTTCATCCGGGAGCATATGCTCCCGGGAGCCCAAACATTCTTCACATTATCGCGAAAATTGAAATATAAGTCTCACTGTATTACAAAATACACAGTTCGACAAGGAATAAACTCAATTATTTTGACACAGAGTGGTGTACAGCTATTGTACTCCCTTCGTATCGAAATAGAAGACGCATTTTAACACTATGACAGCGGAAAAAACTTGATTTCCCATATACATGTTTTTTTTAATATGAAAGTCGTTGGAGACGCTCCGAGGAAACTACCCATGGAGGCATGGAGCACCCCTTGCTCATACATTTGAAAGATCCAACGACCACTCGTTTCATGAATCGTCGAAAAACTTACCGTGCAATTATGTCTGGCACTATAAGGATATGCAAACATATGGTCAACTCACCATTTCATAGGTGTAATACGAGGAGACTGAATGAAGTCTATGATCGACCAAAGCCCCACCCATCTTCCTTATCCGGATAGAAATCTCATTTCATAAGTAGATACGGCTAACAAAAAAAGTGCACATGTGCATATCTTCAAATTAATAATCAATAAACTACAACTCCATCCGCAACTTTGGTCAATTAATTAAGTAGTATAGCTTGAAATATCAAAGTCAACAACCGTTGTTCTCCTGTGACAACTTATGCTATCAGTAATTTTCAAAGGCAATTATTTCTATCAATTTCTAGTCTCCATCCTGGCTTTTGGCTCCTGTAGGGGAAAGCAGGAGACAGATATGCACGAGCAGGGCCCGGACAGAACCCTACAACTGAGCTGCAGAATCAATATCCATGCATATGCACACCTTTCTTTATCGGTTTACCAGAGAAGTCAAGAAAGCTGTTCCTTTAATTGCTCTGGGCTTTCTTCCCTCCAATAGCTAACCTCGATGGATCGTCTGCTGGCAAAGTTCGCGATCTAGTACTACTACTCCTCCGTTTCTAAATAATTGTCTTTCTAGAGATTTCAACAAGTGACTACATACGGAGCAAAATGAGTGAATCTACACTCTAAAATATGTCTACATACATCCGTATGTTGTAGTCCATTTGAGATGGTTAGAAAGACAATTATTTGGGAACGGGGGGAGTAGTATCTTGTGGAACTTGACTTCCCTTAATTTATCACAATATCACGCATGAATATGAAAGAAAAGAGAGAAACGGCTGGCACACGCACATCTTTTACTCTCTGCTCTTAATTTCCTCTTATAATTTATGACATCCTGTTGCTGTCTTGCTGCTCGACGGTGCTGTTGGTGCTGTTCTGTTGCCCATGCTGTGGAGATTTTTAAGGTCGCGTGTCCTTTCTCAGACCTCTTCCTCCTCCTCCTCCTCCTCCTCCTCCTCCTCTCTCTCTCTCTCTCTCTCTCTCTCTCTCTCTCTCTCTCTCTCGGGTTTCCCTCTCAAGGTTGGTGGCACTTCTCCTCTGGAACGAACGTAACTAATCCCATCACAAGGCTAGCTAGCTTGGCAGTAGCTATATATAACCACCCCCCGTCCGTTGCCATTGTTTCCTTGCACCCCATCACCGGCAACAACTTCATTCCCCTCGACTCGACACCATCGCCTCCCCTCCCCACCTGCTCCGTCCCCTAGATAGATTCAACAATTGCTGCTAGTTGTATGCTATAGCTAGGTGGATCATTTCACTCCAGCTACGGTAGTGTCTTCATTATCTATTCCACTGTTTTAAATAGCCTGCTATAGCTCCGCTATAGCACGCTATAGCATTTACAAAAGGTCTTGCGCTAAGAAACTTTGGTCTAAACAAATAAACAAACATTTTAAATAGCGCGCTATAGCTCCGCTATAGCACGCTATAGCATTTGAAAGAGGTCCGCCGCTAAGATGCTTAGCGCGCTATTTAAAACTATGATCTATTCTATAGTGATCGCTGTGTGTGTGAGATTCACCCATCGATCATGAGCATCTCCGTGAACGGGCAGTCCGTGGTGCCGCCGGGGTTCCGGTTCCACCCCACGGAGGAGGAGCTGCTCACCTACTACCTCGCCAAGAAGGTGGCCTCGCAGCGCGTCGACCTCGACGTCATCCGCGACATCGACCTCAACAAGCTCGAGCCATGGGACATCCAAGGTGAGTTCATGCATGAGTTCCTCCACAATGCTAGTTCGCATGTGCGTGTCCATGGTGAACTCAACTAACTGGCCATGGAACAACGCATGCAGAGCGCTGCCGGATCGGAACAGGCCCGCAGAACGACTGGTACCTGTTCAGCCACAAGGACAAGAAGTACCCCACGGGGACGCGCACCAACCGCGCCACCGCTGCCGGCTTCTGGAAGGCCACCGGCCGGGACAAGGCCATCTACTCCACCGCCGGCTCCGGCCGCATCGGCATGCGCAAGACGCTCGTCTTCTACAAGGGCCGCGCCCCACACGGCCACAAGTCCAACTGGATCATGCACGAGTACCGCCTCGACGACGCCGTCGTCCCCGTCAACCCCACGGGCACGGCCGGCGACGCCACCTACTACTCCAGTGCCTCATTCCCGGTAAGTTCTCTACTAGTACAGTCTCTCTCCGCCAGTCTCTAGGCTGTACAATACTGTAGTAGTACGTCGCAATTGCATTCACGGCGGCCGGCCGGGCGACAGGGATAGAGATAGCTTGCTAGTGGTGCATGCGTGCGATTAATGTACATACTGTACGCACATACTTCCTGTGTATGTACACGTGGCACATATGCGACTGTAGACGACAAAGGCTGGCGAAGATTATGTCCGGGTGGTGGTTGGGAACGAAAATGCTAGACATACAAAGACTTACACGCTTTTACACGCTCCTTCCATCTAACAACCAATCACAAACCTCTCCCCCCTGATTTTCAGGGGAGTGGGCCGCCCCACTCACCTATTGACCAATTAAGGTTAACCATCCTATAAAAACCTGTAAATCGTTTGTACGTGTAGCATTGCCGGGTTGGGAATAGGGACACACATGACATGATGCGAGTGGGGACTGGGATTTCCTTTCGGTGGGTCTGGCGTCACGGAAAGTTGGTTTAGCATACTTGCAAACAACCATAATCTACTTTTTTTATTTTTTTAAAATAACGGGTTATACCATTTACCGATGTGCAGAAGCTATGAAAGTTACAACTACTAGCAAAGTTAAGTCCTATTTAGTGTTTCTCTTAAATCATAAAAATATATGAAAAAGTAAGCATACGATCGGACATAGTACTTGACATACGGTCATACACATGTTCAGACAAAAAAAAAGATCACTGATCGAGCATCATAATTCATGAACGTTATTTTCTTTAGCGTTTAAAATACATAGCTTTTAGCGGAAAGGGCTCTGCAGAAGCTTACCTCATTGACACAACTACACCACACTGTCTCTCTCAAAAAAAAAAACTTGTATGACAAACTACTGCTAGAAGTAGTTCCTTCGAAAATTCAACACCATGCATAATTAGCCTAGTCTAGTCACGACAAACAATTGCATGTAATTAAGCACGTCACACGCGCTTGATTAGTCAAATGACGTTGTCTATGGTTAAACTCGGTTCCACTTTGTATTGCGGATTTGTGGCCTCTCGACTGTAACACTATAACTTTGCAATAAAAACTTCTGTTACCCCGCAAAGAAGATAATTGACGCTGTTTATCCGTATCATATGAACAGATACACGGCGTGGCTGGCGACCAGTCGTCGACGCAGGAGGACGGGTGGGTCATCTGCCGGGTGTTCAAGAAGAAGAACATCGTCGTGCAACGCCAAGCTGGCCAGAACCACGGCGGTGGCGGCGCATCGTCCAACAAGCTAGTCGGCGCCGGTGCCATGGACCGCAGCCAGAGCAACTGCTCGTCGACGTTGACCGCCGCCAGCGACCACTCCAAGGCGCAGATGATGCACTGCTCCGGCAACGACGATGGGCTCGACCACATCCTCAGCTACATGGGTCGCTCATCCACGGCATCGTGCAGGCAGGAAACCAAGCCCACCAACCCGTCATCGTCAGCGCTGGACCACCTGATCAACGGCGCGTGCCACAACGGCAGCAACACCCTGTATGACAAGTTCATGAAGCTCCGCCGCTCGAGCACGTCGTCCCCGGCAGGCTGCTGTCGCCGCCGACCGAGTACTGCGGTGACTGGGACGCTCTCGACCGGCTCGCCGCCTATGAGCTCAAGGGCCTCTCTAACCCCGCATTGGCCGAGACGACGACCGGCATATCCTACATTGCCGAAGAGCTCGGTGGCGCCACCTCCTACTCTACCGGTGGCACGCTACACGCTTCCTCCGCCACCGGGGCTGGCGACGGTGACCTGTGGAGCCTGGCGCGGTCGGTGTCATCGCTACACGCCGACTTGGCGATAACCTGTTTTAACACTGTCGGGTGTTGACACTGTCCAAGCCCAAACTTGCTTATTCTTATAAGGATATTTTTCGTATATAGAGCTGATTCAATCGCATGCACTACAGGAGTGTCCAGATTCTACATAACGAGATGCAGAGTGAATATGTTCAAAGAAATGTTGTCATACAAAAAAAGAGTAAAAATAGATAAATAACCTAGGATGGAGGAGGTCCTATCCAAAGACCACACAACCATCCATGATTGCAGAACACCTTCCTCTGCTGGAGCCTTCTTCATCAACTTTGCTGCAATGATGACGATGTGGGGATAGGGCTCTTTGGACTATGGGTTCAAAACAGTAGATATGTGTCATCTGTTCTATGTCGTTCTTCAATACAGAGATGTCTAACATTATTGTGATCGTTTGATGTAATTCTCGATGTGTTTGTCCTCGTGTGATGACCCTTTGACACGGACGGAAGCCGAGCCCTGGCACTCAGCTTACACACCGCCGTTAACGTGGCCAAGCCGTCAGTTGCCTTTTTTCATTTTTACCGTGGGCTACTACTCCCTCCGTTCTAAAATAAATGACTCAACTTTGTACTAACTTTAGTACAAAGTTGGGTCATCTATTTTGGAACGGAGGGAGTACTTTTTACTCGGCGTAGTACCTCTTTGCCCTGTCGATAACAAAGACCAGGAGGAGCGTCAAGTGGTGGTGGGCAGCAACGAGTTGGGCTTCAACCAATATGGCTCCAACATGACCCTAGGCCTCGACATCGACAAGGGGGTCTCGGCGTCCTGTGACTCGGAGGGGCGCTCGATGCTCGTCTCCCCGGTGGCTGCGGTGGTGGGCGAGCCTCGGGTCACGGGGCGCTCTCCCAAGGTGGCGTCCGGCCTCGGCGATGGCGGGACGAGGCTCCACAAAAAGCCGGCGGGCCGAAAGACTCCCACGGTGGCGCCGGCGAGCCCTCCCTTGGTCCGTGCGGGCACGCCTGCCCCGCAGCGATCGGTGGTGATGGCGCTGGCCTCCCCTGGGGGTCCGGCTGGTGGCTCCCCGTCGGTCATCTCCCCTCCGGCCTCTGATGCACTCCGCGCGGAGGTGTCCAAGGTGGTGCCCATACCCACGGCCAAGCGTTCCAAGGCGGTGGTGGCGTCCCCAGCGACGCAGGAGCGGGCGAGCTCTCGTCCGAAGGGTGCCAAGGGCAACCTTCAAGCCCTCCAGCGTGCCCAACTTCTGCAGGCTCAGAAGAACCTGGAAACCGAAGGTAACCCCATGCCCCGCTTTACGATCTTTGATGAATATTCTGATGAGTGCTTGGGATGTATCTTAGCGGATAGTGGAGTAGCGATGGCTGACGAGGGGGAAGCGCACGAGGTGCTTTCTCTTATTCGTGCTAAGGAAATCGTGCAGGCCGCGCTTGCTCAGGCAGCGTTGTCCCGCGTTGCGCCCGCAAATGAAAGCGAGGGCTTGGTGGTGATCGCTTGCGCGCCCGATCAGGAGGACATAGCAGCAGGGGCTGCGTCGTCTCCCTCCAACCGTCGTCCTGCCAAGACACGGCGCGTGGCCAAAGCGGTTACCGCTCGCGGTATTCACCTCCGCAATCGCATCATATAATGCGTTTCATTTTCTGGAACATCCGAGGCTTCGGCCACGCTGGGAGGCGGACCCAGTTAAAAAAGTTCATTCGGAACGAAGAAATCGACGTGGTTGGCTTGCAGGAAACTATCAAGGCCGATTTCAACCATCGGGACCTGCTAGCCGTTGACCCGTTGGAGCGTTTTGTTTGGCATTGGGTGCCCGCGGTAGGACACTCGGGGGGCATGTTGCTAGGCATCAACCTAGTTTGCTTTGAGGTGGTGGCATGGGATGCCGGCCGTTTCTTCCTGTTGGCCCACGTGCGCCACCGTGCAACTCTCCAAGAGTGGGAGGTGATCGTGGTGTATGGCCCGGCCGACCACTCGCTTTCGCTTGAGTTCTTGTCCGCTTGTCGAATTCCGCGGACTCGATCTCTTGGAGGCTTTCGGGCTCTGGCAAATTCTCTGTCAATTCCCCATACAGAGAGGTCTCTCGCGGCCAGATCCCGTCGGCGGCCACGGGGCTTTGGAAGGCTAAAATCCCCCTCAAGATCAAGGTCTTCCTCTGGCAACTTTGCCAAGATCGCCTTCCTACCTCTATTAACCTTGCTAAGCGCAATGGCCCCGCCTCCGGTCCTTGTGCGTTGTGCGGGGCTTCGGAAGATGTCGACCACACTTTCTTCGGTGCTCTTTGGCTCGTTTTGCACGGAGCGCGGTCCGTGAGGCTGCGGGGTGGATTGGGATCCACGCTCCCGATCCGAGCTCGTGTCTTCCTTGTCTCTGGTTCAAGGCACGGCTCGTAGGGTCATGTGGACTTGTCTGCGGCCATGTTATGGGCTATTTGAAATATTCGTAACAAGTTTACTATTGAGGGCGTGTTTCCCTCGCATCCCGCTGACGTAATCTTCAAATGCATCGTGTTCTTGCAGCAATGGGCTCCTCTGGGAAGACAATAGGACTCTGATCTTCATCGCCAAGCTATTTGTCGTCTTCGCTCTGTCTACTCCGAGTCTCGAGTTCCGTCGTCCGCGCCGTCAGCTGCCGCATAGGGATGGGCAGCCCCTTTTGGTCCTAGTATCATCCGATCCTGCGTGCTCGTTTTGATTGGCCGGTAGCACCTTGTAACGCACTTTATTCTCTCTTATTGTGGCTGTTTCCTTAACCTAATCGTCCAATGTCTGGCGCCGTGTGTTGGTCCTGTGGTTGTGATACTCTGCCTAAGTTGTGGGCTTTATTAATTTAAAACCGGACGTCCCTGACGTCTATGTTCTAAAAAAAAAGTTCATACACTGTCTGGGTATAGGCATAGTGCGCATCATCACCGAGTGTCACATTCGGCGAGTTGTTGCCGAGGTGAAATTACTCATCGCTGAGTGGATTGCACACCCGTCTTATAAGCTTTTTCCTGTTGTGTTAATTTGCCGGTCAGAATGCAGGAGAGTTCTGTTTTCTCAATGAGACGCGAGTTCTGTCGATATTAAATTGTACTCCCTCGGTAAAGAAATATAAGAGTGCTCTTGCATTCCTTTACAGAGGGAGTAATAATCTTACTCATGATCTCTATCTTTGCTTGTTTCTGAAACTAGATATAGCAGAGCTGATGATCTTGGTGCCGACTTTCGACCACCCGTAGAGAGGTTTTCTACTACACACCACATCAGGTAGCACATCGTTAAACATAGATAATATATTTTCTAATAGTTGGTTAGCTTTCCTTTGTCAAATGCACCTATCTCTTGTCTGCTTGCCTGCATGTCAGAAGCTTCAGTCTATTCTGGATCACCATACAGTTGAACTAAAGCTACACCTGACCTACACCAAGCAGGGGACAACTCTGGAACTGAAGCCTCCTCCAGGCTAGCTAGGAAGAATGTTTCCTAGATCAGGGGCGACCACCTATATGTCCTGTATGCATCAGATGGAGACCGTCGTCATATGGCTCGCAATCTTCATGCTCATACATTTTGTTTTCGACGGGTTGCTGCTCTGATTTGGTACCTGTATGTCGTTTGGTGCGCGTGAGTCCAGAATGGTCCTCCGAAATAGCGAGGCAGGACCAGAGAATTGACGGCTCAAACAGTTGCTCTTTGCCTTTTGTCTTTCTGATGATTTTGTTTTTTTGCGGGAAAATTGCTTCCACTGTTCAGGACAAGGCGTCAAGGCAGCCTAGCAATTCAATGCACCCATACACAAAAAAATAAAAATTGCATGTAATAATACAACAGTATACCACAATTTTTCTTCCTTCAAAAAGAAGCGGATTTAGTGCTGAAGAGTGCTCTGATTATCTACTCCCACTATCAGCTAGCTCAAGCATTGCTCAATCATTCGAGGAACAGAGCTAGACAGCTAGTGCGAGGCCTCGCCCACGCTCACTACAAGAAATATGTCAACTTGTGACCACCACTATTGGTCACTGAAAGGTCACAAATTTCCATTTGCGACCTTTTTGTGACCAAAAACAGAAGGTCAAAAGCTGGCCGTCATAAACTGACTATAGCGACCTTTCTTCTAGAATGGTCGAAGATGTTTACGACCAAAATATTCCTACTGTGGCGTTTTGGTCACTAGCAACCTCCCCAGAGCCACGTAGGCATCCAGCGTGGCAAGTGATGTGGCACAAGATTCAGCCGGTCCAATTAGGTGTTTTACATGGGCGAGCCCATTAATTCAGCCCATTTATTGTTTTTCTTGCAATTTGGGTAAGCTACACGGGCTAGGCCCTATAATTGACCTTTTATTTTTGGGTTGTGGCCTTTTTTCCTTTTTCAAATGGGTCCCAATTGTCGTTTCGATAAGCGGGTCCCAAATGTCCGATTCTGGTTTGTGGAACTTTGTTGTCATGAACTTTGTTGTCATGGCCATGTTCCTCATATTTCAATATGCCAATAATTAAACAACCAGTATTTAAATCAAAATAGACGAAAAACAGTGTAACAAGCCGATTCTAATATACAAATGCGATCAATCTGTTACATCAACAAGAAGCAACAATCATTACATCAACAAGAAGCAACAATCATCACATCAACTCATACAAATGCGATCACAAGATAACAAACTCTACAGTGTACAATATGTCCAAGTAGAAGACTTCTTTTATGATGTGCCACTCGATGCAGCAGATCTTCACCATCTTGTCCGCTTAACACGGGATCACGAAAGTGGATCTTTAGGGACTGTCAAACAAGAAGTGAAAACCATTACTTAGAACGGACATTGTTTCTCTTTTTTATCGGTTAGATCGGACATAGTTAAGACATTTATGAGTCAACATAAGTAATGAAGATTTAGATCCTAGTGTGGAAAAGGGTTGACACGACGGACATACAAAGCCGAGTTCTAACAAAGCTGCCCCAATAAATTCGATGCAGATGGATATTGGCAACTTCATAGCATCGGCTAACTTGAGGTGGCAAAAATAAAATAAACTATGTGCCTTTTATTGCGGACTAATGCGGATGATCTACGCATGTAAGGAGAATATCACAACAATCACCGATTCACCGGCTATAGGAGCAATCAAGAAACGAAATGTAATCCTAGTAGAACAAATTTATGACATCAATGAATACGAGTCAGTTACCAAATCAAACCGGGGACCGGATCAGCAAAGTCAATGGATCCTAATTGAACTCTAAGATCTGAAGACTCTTCATGAAACTTGAGAAAGGCCAACTACAACATGAAACCACACTACTTACATGATGGATGTGATACGGACAAGAAACTAAGTAAAATTGATGCATGGATCGGGAGGCGCTCACGAGATCTCGAGAACTGAGGGAGATCTTCGCAAGCACACTTCCGCAGAGAGAAGCAGAGAGAAGTCGAGAGCGAACATGTATTCGACATTTCTACCATTTCGATACATGCACAACAAAGAGTGGCGCTCTGTTCTTACCACGACACAAGCAAGAGATGACCCCAGATGATGCACTACTTCTCCAGGTCGCACTCAAGGCTCAACCAACTCCGCGGTATGGACGATGCCCCCTCCTTGCTCTGTCCGGACGGTGGGGGTGCAGACTCGGAAGCCCTGCACATTGCAACTTGAGTTAATGCAGCAGCAATACAAGGAACGATATCAAGCGAGCACAAAGCGAGAGAAAGTTGCGGTCCAGAGTGACCTTCCAAGGGAGCATCATGGTGCGTCGTGGTGCCTTCATCTGGAATCATAGGTCGGGTTCTGGGCTGCTGCTTTGCTTCCCCATATAGCACACCAGGTTCTCCTAAGATAAACTGAAAACACAAAACATTGATTAGGAAGTTGGTACATAAGAAAAGGAATTCATGCACGAATGGCATATACAATTAAAAAAGTAGGCATCACATATTATTAGAATTGCATATTAGATGGCTGCAAGGTAAGTGTTTATTCATATAAAGTAACTATAATTAGCACCCAACAGCTAGATAGCATATGGTGGAGAAACTAGTTTCAGCTTATCCAGAAATACCAGCGTTGTGCACACCAGGATAAAATCAAAGAATCCAAGAACAAGACACTTGGAGCAAGCAACTGATGTAGTAAACAAGCTTTGATGATGCTAAATGCAACAGGTTTGCATAACCTGATTCACAAGGCTTCGAGTAAATCGAGTGCCAAGGGGAAAAACAGAAGCCAAAACCAAGAATTGCAAGATTTAGTATAAAGGATATAACTCAGCATTCAGATATTTCTCATAAGATTGCGCACTAATCCAACACGATATACAGAAGGTGTCCTCATAGCTTTACTAATACCTGGGAGTATGGATAGTGGGGTATAGAAACAAAAGCAATCCATTGTCATGTTCTAGGAACTGACTATTAGAGTACATGCTCAGGATATAAGTGGAAGCAAAATAATATAATGAGATGTCACCATACGTATGTGCATAATAATTGTACTAATATAATCTGACTTGATTTCTTTCTTAAAAAAATTCTTATCAACATGGCTGTCACCATACGTATGTGCATAATAATTGTACGTATATAATCTGACTTGATTTCTTTCTTAAAAAAATTCTTATCAACATGAACAAAGATCATCTAACCAAATAAACTAATTTTTCAAAAGTTATGTGACTTCTGAAAATTCAGTTCATTTAGTTGAACTAAAGAGGGCCACAGAATACCATACAGGGTGCCCATTTGCACTCCTACACTCTAACACACACACACACACACACACACAAACACACACACACACACACACACACTGTGGAGACTTTTGAGAAATTCAGTAAACTCAGTGAAATTCAGTAAACATGGAGTAGAGAGAGAGTTCAGACTTGGACCCAATGTAGGAGCTGGTGACAGAGATGATACAGGCTGTAGGACTTGGAGATGAGCTACAGCAGTGGAGAAAACTTGTAGCCACCGCCACTGCTGCCAGGTAAGCAGGCGCGACCCACTGGACAGCCCAGCCACGGTGTCGCAGCAGCAGCAGCAGCAGGTGTTCAATTAGGCAAGCAACAAGCCGCATGATTTGCGTTCAATTAGCCGATGTTGAACAGGACCGCCTCTCCTCCATGGCTTGCAACCACCATGCACATTTCCTGGCTGGTACGATGAAGTGAAGCCCTTCTGCTATGCTGTAAGGATGGAAACTTCCCCTGCACAAGGACAGGGGAAATATGAATCAACTACACATACCTTGATGAACAGAATCAACATCACTTGCATCTCAAAACTAGGCGCTATCACATCAGCAATGTTTCTTTTTCTTTTGGCAAAAATATCCTCACATTTGTACTAATAATCCAATCAGGGTATTTTACATCTGATAGTAAAGAGGGGCATTAAGCAACTAATTTAGGCATGGATCAATGAAACCACCAGCTACAACAAAGTCACAGCGAACAGGCTACAAGTCCGCTGCATATAAACACGTCCTAGAATGGCAAATCTGAGAGGCAGGATCTAAATATGCAGAGGTGATAGCGCCTAGCATCAATTACAGTATTTAGCACAAAGTCATTTGATTGTAGCAATTAGGATCTGAATATACAAACATGACTTGATGGCCATGAATCATAGCATGGTACTGCTGTTGCACAAAGGCCACAAACTTGAGAAGAGAGAGGAGGGAGCCAGAGGGGATGATGTTCACCATGGGAGTTTTGTGTAGTCGACGCCGTGGACAGGCGCCACCGCGGTTGTGGGACGGCCATCCACTGCCGTCACGCACGCGGTGGAGGAGGCCGCCCGAGGGAGGCGCCGCGCACGTCAGTCCCATAGCGACCGAGCGCAGGAGCACCGTCCATAAGGTGGAGATGCATGTGGGAGGGAGGGAGAGGACGAAGCAGAGGCACCGGAGTTGGAGCCGCCGCCGCCCCCGTAACCCTAGCCACGGGGAGAGGTCGTGGGTGAGCGCTCGAGGCGGATCTGGCCGGAGGGAAGGGGTGGTAGGGTAGGGTGCTGCACGCCGGCGCGGGACGCCATGGTGGACCTTAGCGTGGGTGTCGAGGCGGGCATGGCAAAAGCGCACAAGGAGGAGGCCGTCGAAGCAGGCGGCGACCTGACCCGAGACGAACCCGCCGTCGCCGACCCTAGGGCGACGCGGGTGGACGAGGTGGGTGGACGACGCGCGCTGGATCAGGGCCCACGGAGGGCGCGGCCGCGCCGTGCAGAGGAAGCGGCGGAGGCCCGCGGCCACAGTGAAGGCGCCCGGTACGCGGCGGAGCATTCTGTTGCGGGTGGGGTGATTCGGGGCCGATGCGGAGGTGGCGGGACGACCTAGAGACACTGGGCAGCGTGAGAACACAGATCTGGGTGGGCGCCGCTGCGGGACGGGGAGGAGGTGGCGGCGGCGAGGAGCCGAGGAAGGAGGAGTGCGGGTTAGGGTTTGGGAGGGATGGGATCGTGGGTGAGAGGGGGTGTGGGAGGGATGGGATCGGGGTGGGTGGGTCTGTGGGGTTTCCCCTTTTCATTTTCTTTTTTTTCTTTTTTCTTCTCTATAGATAAATGGATGGATGGATGGATGGGCGCCATGTCATCAATCCGTGTCAAACCAACTCCACCAATGGGAATAGAGTATATGTGATTTGTGTATTTTAATTTGTTTTTCTTCTACTTTTGCACATGAATTTTTTTTAAATGGTCTCACATTGTGCACAAGTTGTATCTTGAATGACCAAAAATGTTGACTAAGGAATTTTTCATTTTCTTTGCACAAAGAAATCATTTTCCATTTTCCGAATGCCCAAAATGTGGTTTTTTGTGAAGAACATACCAAATAATTGTTGCAAAATTGGACCAAAACAATTTTCTAAAATAGTAGACCATATTTAATTCGCAATTGACCAAATGGTAGGGTGTTAAAAGCTTTTATCCACCTCTCGTGAAAAAGACAAATTTCTGCCGATTCAGTTGGAAGCGGGTCAAATTTGAACTGGAGCTGCCTCATAGTTTGCTTTTTATTTTTTTCAAAAATCATTTCTACGTACATAAGTATCTATTTAATCAGAGAAACATCAAAAGTTTTGCAAGATTCAACCACTAGCTAGGAACGGTCAAGCCCGTCGTTTTGACTGCTATTTGAAACGGGCATAAAAAATTCAAAAAAAATCAAAAAATTGGGAAACATTCGCATTGTGTCATTATATGTGACCAAGTTTTCAGAAAAAATAATTAACTTGTAATACTAAAACTATTTTAAAAAAGTGTTCTTAGAAATGAGCTATCACGCGTGAAGATTCAGGGTTTTCAAGCCAAATGATAAATCTTATGGCCACATTCATGGCATAGTTTGTTCAAATAATCTCATATTGTGCACAAGGGTGTATATTGGAATGGCAAACAATGTTGCCTAAGTAAGTTTTCATTTTCTTTGGACGAAAAAACCATTTTCCATTTTCCGAGTGCCAGAAATGAGGTTTTTTTGTGAAGGAACTACCAAATAATTGTTGCAAAATTGGACCAAATCATTTTTCTAAAATACTAGGCCATATATAATGCACAATTGACAAAATGTTTGGGTGAAAAAAGTTTTGATCCACCTCTGATGAAAAAGACAAATTTCCGTCGATTCACCGGAGCGGGTCAAATTTGAACTGTAGCTGCCTCATAGTTTGCTCTTTATTCTTTCCAAAAATCATTTCTAGGTACATAGGTATCTATTTAATCATAGAAACACCAAAAATTCCAAGATTCAACCACTAGCTAGGAGCAGTCAAGCCCGCCGTTTTGACCGCATATTAAAACGGGCATAAAAATTCAAAAAATCAAAAATTGGAAAACCTTCGCATTGTGTCATTATATGTGACCAAGTTTCCAGGAAAAATAATAAACTTGTAATACGGTAATTATTTTAAAAAAGTGTTCTCAGAAATGAGCTATCAAGTGTGAAGATTCATGGCTTTCAAGCCAAATGATCAATCTTATGGCCACGTTCATGGCATAGTTTGTTCAAATGATCTCATATTGTGCACAAGGGTGCATATTGGAATAGCAAACAATGTTGCCTAAGGAAGTTTTCATTTTCGTTGGACGAAAAAACCATTTTCCATTTTTTGAGTGCCCGAAAGGAGGTTTTTTTGTGAAGGAACTACCAAATAATTGTTGCAAAATTGGACCAAATCATTTTTATAAAATACTAGGACATATTTAATGCACAATTTACCAAATTGTTGGGTGTAAAAAGTTTTGATCCACCTCTCATGAAAAAGACAAATTTCCGTCGATTCAGTTGGAAGCGGGTCAAATTTGAACTGTAGCTGCCTCATAGTTTGCTCTTTATTCTTTCCAAAAATCATTTCTAGGTACATAGGTATCTATTTAATCATAGAAACACCAAAAAAATTCCAAGATTCAACCACTAGCTAGGAACGGTCAAGCCCGCCGTTTTGACCGCATATTAAAACGGGCATAAAAAATTCAAAAAAAATCAAAAAATTGGAAAACCTTCGCATTGTGTCATTATATGTGACCAGTTTCCAGGAAAAATAATAAACTTGTAATACGGTAATTATTTTAAAAAAGTGTTCTCAGAAATGAGCTATCAAGTGTGAAGATTCATGGCTTTCAAGCCAAATGATCAATCTTATGGCCACATTCATGGCATAGTTTGTTCAAATGATCTCATATTGTGCACAAGGGTGCATATTGGAATAACAAACAATGTTGCCTAAGGAAGTTTTCATTTTAGTTGGACGAAAAAACCATTTTCCATTTTTCGAGTGCGAAAGGAGGTTTTTTGTGAAGGAACTACCAAATAATTGTTGCAAAATTGGACCAAATCATTTTTATAAAATACTAGGCCATATTTAATGCACAATTGACAAAATGGTCTGGTGTAAAAATTTTGATCCACCTCTCGTGAAAAAGACAAATTTCTGCCGATTCGGTTGGAGCGGGTCAAATTTGAACTGCAGCTGCCTCATAGTTTGCTATGTATTTTTCCAAAAATCATTTCTAGTTACATAAGGACCTATTTAATCATAAATACATGCTTTGGTGGCGTCACGTCGAGGTTTGGGCGGTGGCGAGGGCCCCAACTCTAGAGCTGCGTGAACTCGCATGCCGCCAAGCGTGGTCACCGCGTGACCGTGGCGTTGCCATGTGTTCTGGGCGGCCTAGGCATGTCTAGTGGGTTGGGCACTCCCAGGTTGGTGCTAGGAATAAAATTACAACATAAGATTCTCATGAGGAGACCAATCGATGCTCAAACATGAATTAGCACCAAGTGTTTGATTAGTGGTACGGGAAATGTACATGAATAATGGGCGTGAGTTTTGGCTGAGGATGATCAGTTACTAAGAAGACCGTTTTCACAAATTTTCAGCTCAAAAGGAGGAGCCTAGGTGGTACTTGCTTTGCAAACCACCACACCGGACATAAATACGAATGTTGAAGCTCGGCTCAAAATAATGAATGGATTGAGCTGGCATTTGGTGGAGGATGGTTATTTGGGCATAGGAAAGCACTGTAGAAAATGGATACTATTTGGACATGCCAAAGTGGTACTTCCTTCACAAATCTGTTACTCTGAACAAAATAGGAAAATGAATATTTTTGAATTATTTTGAACTAGGCAAGGAAGGTTTTTACATATTTGACGAAGATATGACCCAAAGAATTTATGAGATTTTTTTGGGAATTTTGGGAATGACAGAAATATAGGTTGCTTCACAACCTAGGGCAAAAACTGCCACATGGACATGACACATAGGCAAAACTGATGAGGTGGCGCCTAGTCATAGCAACCCACCACAATTTACAAGGCTATGACCATCTATATTGGTCGTTAACAACTAGAAATAAGGCAGCGGACTAGCACTATTTGCTTTGTGACCATTTCGTGTAAGGAAATTACGACCTTTCTGACCAAAATGGTCGCAATGGTTCAGGGTTTGGAGCCCCCCGAACAGCTTTTGACCAATTGGTCTGAAATGGTCATAAATTTATTACCAATTCTTCGAGGGTCACTAACAGAAGGTCATAAGTTGACATATTTCTTGTAGTGGCTACCTAGGATTCCTATGACTATCCTTGCGAGCGTGGTGGGGTGTTAGGTGCTGCTAATATAATGCAGATGATTAATTAGACGCCTGATCCCCGACGGCAACGTACATAGTGGCGATGGCGGCTGTCGACGGTGCATGGCATGGAGGAGCAGTAGTAGTACGTAGACAGGCGCCGGGTGCTGGCCTCTTGGTCTTGGAGATCAATCACACTGTAAAGCTTCTGCAGGCCAACGACGGGGGTGATGGTGGAGGGGGAATCCTTGGCCTTGGCCTTTTGATTGTGCGTGGCGCCTTTGCCATGCACGATTTCGGCCGTTAGCGTGCGCATGATGATGATGCCTCCTGATGCATGATTTAATCCTTGGACGCGTCTAGCCGGCGCCCGGCTGCCCAGTATGGTTAAAGAGCGGCCGGTTATTTAAGGAAATTTTTTGTCTCCTTTTCTAATCAGAAAATCTTTCTCATCTAATCCATTTTCCCGCGACGCATTAAATAGCAACACAGCCATATCTTTCGGTGCATGCACTTTGTTCCTCTATGCATTTATTTGTGGTTTCAGTATTTTAAAAAGGCATAACTTTTAATCCGCACATCAGAATTGCGATCTATTTTCACCGTTGGAATCTTCGCGGCATATGCTCTTCAAAACTAGATCCCGCATGGGTATGTTTCGACGAACTAGTCTACCTGCCAACTAAACATCAATATATGTGCAACTAGAGTACATGCCGCGCCAACTGAGCATATGTGTGTGCCAATAGTCTTTCTGTCAACTAAACATCAATGTGCATGCAACTAGACTATATTCCGTCGCCAACTGAGCATATGTGTGTGCCAATAGCCCTGCCAACTAAACATCAATGTGTGTGCAACTAGACTACATTGCCGCGCCAACTGAGCATATATGTGTGTAAGTAGTCCTGTCAACTAAGTATCAATGTGTGTGCAACTAGACTACATTGCCGCGTCGATTGCACATATGTGTGTGCAACTAGTGTCCTGCCAACTAAACATCAATATGTGTGTAACTAGACTAAATTACAAGCCAACTGAGCATGTGCGTGTGCAACTAGTCCTTCTGTAACTAAATATCAATATGTGTGCAACTAGACTACATTATAAGCCAACTAAAACATCAATGTGTGTACAACTAGACTAAATTACAAGCCAACTGATTTTAAAAAAAGTTGCACCATGTAGTACTAAAGTTGCACAATGCAGTACTTTAGTTGCACCATATATCACCAAAGTTGGCATCAAAAAAAATTCATCGGAACATACCCATGCGGGATCTAGTTTTAAAGATCTCGACGCGAGGATTTCAACGATGGAAACGGATCTGAATTCCGACGCGCGGTTTGAGAGTTATGGTTTTTTAATTTTTTTTGAAAGCTAGTTAAATCATGCACATGCGGAGAGAGAAAGAACGCACATCACGTACTGGTTACCTTCCAAATTATATTCTCAAACCCACCATGTGCTTCCGACCAGGTGGCACCTGGACCACGTACGCGCAAGAAATCGTGGCCAGGAGCCGGCCGCTCGGGACGCCTAAATAGTGCTTGTGCACTTTTAGATTTTAGGTTAATCCTTTTTGTTTGGGAAAGAAAATGGGTGCCAGCTAGTCACACGGTGAGTACGACGAGCAAATATGTTTATGCTATTGAGGATGGAAATCATCACACGGAATGGAACTATTTGAGGGGGACCCGACAGTTCTCTTTACAATGCTAGCTACGGTTCAAGTCCAACATAGGTGTAAAGTACTGCCCATCTCAAGCAGGTCAAGCTATCGATCGGATGTAGTACACCCTGGAGGATATTCACCTGACTTCGTGCTTTAGAAGCGTCTTTCACCAAAGACTCATGCATGCTGGGGTCTTTAGAATCGTCTTTACACCTATATTGGACTTGAGATGAATATATCCTCCAGGGTGAGAGCAATCCTCTTGTCGCAAGTCAGTCCACCGTCCAATTCTAAAGCACGAAGTCAGCTGCCCCACTAATCTTTTATTCCAGCTCTACAAAGCTGCTCCTGGAATTGCTCCTCACACGCTCTTCGAATGTCAGACGTTCTAGGAAAATGTAGGCTGCGATGTTAACCTATTTGCAGGTGTGGACCGGGTGCCGATGTGGCACAACATTAGGCAGTTTTTTATGCCGCCGAGGCGTCCACGCGAAAGGCCACTCCCAGATCCCTTGCAATTCTCGTGTGTTGGAAAATCTCGCAAAATGAACACTAAGGCCTTCGACTACATATCATCAGTGCCCTCTGTGCTGGCGCAAGCAGCAAGGAGGAAGGTCGAGCTTGGCTCATTGTCCTTCTGTGATTTGAGCTCTTTCTACTTTAGATCTCGGCCAACATGTTTTCTTCTCCTTATAATCAATGAAAAGGCAAAGCTCCTGCATTGTTTCAATTTTTAAAAAATCTAGTAACTGACCGACAAAATAGTTTAAGAGGTCAATTAACAGAGTTGTGTGCTCATTATTTTTCAGTTAGCTAATGAGTACAACAATCGATCGTGGATGGAAATCAACACATGAAACGGGCCGATTTTAGGGCCGAGGCACTTCTATTTGTATGCTCGATATAGGTGTAAAGTACACATCATCTTAAGTCAAGCTACTTGAATGAAGTAACCCCAGAGGATTGGGCGCCTCTAAATTCAAGATATTCGCATGGCTTGCCCTTTGGAATCCTCTTTGGACGTCGGACGGACTTGTGACAAGAGGATAGCCTCGCCAACCATTATGCTAGCTCTGCAAAGACACCCCCAAGATTGCTTCCTACATGCTCTTTGAATCTCGATATTTCAATAGAATATGAGCCGTGATGCTAACCTATTTACTATGCATGGATCAGCTGGCTATGGGGCATACCATTGAGATTGTTTTACGTGCCATGCAGGCGTCCCTGCCAAAGGATAGTCTCCATTAGATGTGACTCACGCGTTGCAAAATCTGAAATGAAAGGGCCTTCAACTAAAAATCACCCATGCCCTCTGTGTTGGTGGAGAAATCACGGAAGAAGGTCAGGCTCGGGTCATTGGGAAGCAAAGCATTTTACAGAAATTATGCCTTAGCATGCCTTTATTTTAACAATCACGAGGGGGGATCCCCACTCGGCGATGTGAGTGTTTTTTTGTTCTATTCCGGGTCTCGGCTTATTTCCTTCTCCTTAATTCTTTAGGAGCCTCTCCTGTTGCTCTTTCAGTTCAAAAGCAAATCAACGAAAAGGCCCCTTTCCAAATTTTAAATTTTAAACTGTAAGTGGTTAACTAATTAACAAACTTTCTCTCTGCTCACCCGATTTCAGTTAGCTAATTGACTATCAGAGAAGGAAAAAAGCTGCCACATGGAAAGTATATATATACGGACTTGTTGCATGACATGATATCATTGAAGTGGACTAGATCTTTCTTCTGCTCTGAGTTATGAATGAATAAATATATAAAAAAGCTGCCACCCGCCTCGCACGGCCGGCTCCATGCATGCAAAGTTAACTAGTAAAAAGCAAGCAAAGCAAGCAAGCACACTAGTATATATCCATATGGCTGACTTGGTGTTAGATCGTGCCAAGTCCAAATCAGCTCTGCAAACCTCCCCACTTACATCACACGATCAATTCATGTCCTACACCCAAGGAAGAAAATAAAAGGGAGACCACATACGCAGAGACATTCTTGCTCCCCATCCATCTTCGCCCAAAAAGATGTTGGTAAGAGTATTGTTTTTTCTCTATCTTCTTTGCTCTTTCCGGAGGGCCAGCTAGCAAGAAAGAAAGCAGAAGGAATGAAGGGACAGCAACGGGGCTCGACAAGCGTACGTACGTCGGCGTCGGTTGCCTGTAGTCGCCGACGGCAGTGCTAGCCGAGCTTCGGAGGTACGCGTCACAGCACGTACCGCCAGCGCCACACACATCAATCAGATGGATGGATGGCGAGATTGTATCCACCCCAACACTCCAAGAAATACCGGGGAAAAGGGAGGACACGGCGACTGGCCAGGCCAGCGAGGAATGAGTGCCCCGTGGGGCGACGGAATTCGATCGCCGTCCGGCGGTGCTGGCTGACGTCGCAAAGCCATGGGGGCGGGTTTGACATGGAGAAAAACGATGGGAGAGCCAACCCACTCGCCCACTCACTCGCACACTGGCCAACGCCAACACTCCCCGCTGATTGGTCATCATGTTTGTCTATGCATGGCCCCAATCCGCACACGCGCTGACACCATGCACGTAGCACATGATCACTTATCTCAATACTTTTCTCCCTACCAAATCAGTACACTACCACTACGATGCGTACGTATCCATATCCATCAATTATCAGACCTGCTTTAATAGTTTTTTTAAGGGGGTTTGCCCTGGCCTCTTCATCAGAAGAATGCATACGGCCATATTATTGATAATCAAAAGGTCCAACATAAGTCTCGAGGTCTAAAAAAAAGAAAATAAGGCTCACAAAGAGCAAGAATGCAAAACAGGATAGCCACAACCGGTAGTCAAAACATAAGATAGGAAACTAAACACCTATCCTATTACATGACCGCCATCCAAATCGGTTGAAGATATCCCGTGCTACCATCTCCCATCGGATAGATCCAGTAACCAAATGCTCCCTGGCCTCTGTCGGAGTGAGTAGCGACCACATACGGATGAGTGTAGTGGCCCGGAAAATATCCTACAAGAAATGAATATTTGTTGTTCTGTTAGAAACCAAGTCGTTTCTGCAGTTCCAAACTGCCCATAATAAAGCACATACTTCTACATGGATATGTCTTGCTATTTCAAAATCAATGCCATCTAGTCACGTCCCTGTTGATAGAATTCGGAAGACCTGCTTTAATAGATGACCTTGCCGTTGCTACCTTCCATCGATCGATCAGCTAGTTAGTATACCCATGATTACCCCGTAGAGAAGCTCACTAGCGAGGTAAACAAAGTTAGCATCCATATATCCCTCCATTAGAGAGAGAGCGCGGGCTATAATTGCGCTCCAGAAGAAGTGTGCACACCCTCCACTAATAATCAACCAAAGAGCCAGTCGATCGAGGTGGAGAGCAAGAGACCATCATGCGTGACAATTCAGTTTTAACGGTGCCCGCACTAGCTAGCTAGCAGAGCCAATGCACGCTCGTTCACTCTCAGTGAGTAAGTGAACATTCCACAACAAGCTACCTAGCGAGCTAGCTCAAGTGTAGCGAGTTAGCGACAACAAAACAAACCAACACCAACAAACAGAAAAAATTGGGTAGACTGTTGTTGCCGCTGGCGTCTAGAAGGTCCAAGCGTACGTGTGCCCACGGGCACTTGGACACGCACGCACCACGGCCACGACGGCGACGAGCGACGGACGGCGACGGAGGAGACAAAGCGAAATCCCGCGTATGTTGTTGGTGTTGCCAAAGGAGAAAAAGGGGCGAACAGGTAGAGAGTCCCTCTCCTCCCCAGGCGCCGTGGGTAGGGCGTGCTTGGTGCCGACAAACATCGCCGGCCGGCGTCCGGCGATCGAGATAAAGCGCGCGTTTAGTCGCTAGCAGCGTCGCTGGCGCTGCTGCAGTGACCGAACAGAGCAGCTAGTAGTACGCCTCCCCGTCTGGTGCTACGGTCGAGTAAACCGGCCTCGCTGGACTCGTCTCTGCCAACCTAAATTTGACATCATTTCCTCTTTGTTTTCGCCTTTTTTTTCACTTTCGGTGAACGAGGGGACAAATAAGTAACACAAACAGTACAAAGTCCTTCGATGCAACGTATATGCATGCATGGTGCGAAAATGAAAACCGTGCCTTCAAATAGGCCACTGACACTGAGCATCCATCAGTTTCCTGCTATGCACTGAGGCATGCCGACTACAGTAGAGCCGATGATCGTCCACCCATCCATCCCATCTCATCCGTGTCGAAAATTCTTGTCTTTCCGCGTCGCCACGATAGACGAGCAGAAATGCTCCGGCCCGCCGATGCACTTTTCTGGTAAAAAAGATGAGGAAGTTCCCGTCACTCAAATCAATCGATCGTTGCCGGTAAAACTCATCATCACGTGCATGCATACGCAACGCCCATCATATATTTCGTTCATGGGCCGATCGGACGTGTTGCAGGTCGACACGCTCGGGTTGGGTTGGATTAGTTTAGATTAGATATGAGAAGCTGCACGTCGTCCGTCGAATCCATATATCCATCTATGATCATCCGTCGGTCTGTCTGCCGCCGGTGACCACTACTCGCTTCCATTCTTGATTAATTTAACTCATCATTTGATACGCACGGTGACTATGCAGCAGCAACACGGACGGGGGTAGGTAGTAGGCGAGCGCCGTGACATTTTTCCTCAAAGGAAAAGCAAGGAAAGAGAGTAGGGCCTTTTGGAGGCCAATGGCAGGACACATCAAGGCCGGAGTGGCCATTAACGGCTCGACACACAGCTCGCGATTACCATCGGCCGTACAGCAATGAGTCCATGACAGCCTGATTAATTAGTTTGGTGCATGCATAATCATGCACATTAGCTTAGGCCACTAGCAGCTAGCTAGCTAAGCTAAGAGAGAGGTGTGATACGTACGTGCATGGGTCGACCTGCCTCTCCAGGAAGCCAGAAGCCATGATACCAGAAGGCAGATGACGGGCGTTGGTGTCAAGCTCAGAGATGTTCTTTTATCTTTTCAGTTTTGTCATGTTGGTCTTTACGTGGCTTATACTTTATTCTTTATGATATGATGAATGAAACACGTATTACCATGCAAAAAAGAAATACCGCGGCCGAATCGCTGCATACGTCAGTACGTACGTAAAGGAGAGAGACCGGCTCGAGCGCGAGCGAATGCAACGGGCTAGTTGATCAGTGCTGTGTCGGCACAGTTCCGAAAGGGTGAAGAACACACATAACATAACAGTCCCTCGGCCATTGTAATAACCGTACGTGTTGTCTTAGAGAAACCACGTAATTTTCTTTTCGGGATGCGCGTACGTGATCGGTCGGCAAAGGTGACGAGCTGGGAGGCACGGGAGTCGCGCGCGAGTTGACGCGCCACGCGTACCACACCTCCAAGCAAGCTATAGTCTCCAACCAAGCAGCGTCGTCGATCCTTACCCTTTTGGCAATCGGAAAGCGCTAGCTCGCACGGGAAAGACGTAGTACGTACGACGAGCTTGCCGCGTGAGCCACCCACCGCGCGAGCGCGCCCGGCTGGCGCCGTGCCGGCAAGGCAGTTCAGTGCGCGTTCGCCACCATGGCCGGGCCGCGGGCACGGATCGTACGTGCGTGCGTGTCGGCGCTCGCGCGCTGGAGCGCGGGGGCAGGCATGCACGGCCAGCCGGTCGCCACGACGCGCGAGCAGCGGGGGCATGCGGCGATCATGCATGCGTGTGTACGATCGAATTAGGGCTATCGCGTGGCTTGCAGCACGGAGAAGACCGATAGGCCGGCCTTGACGGCTTATCCCTGGGGCTATGCGGCCGCGAAAACAACGTGCGCCCATTCTTGCACGTACGGGTGGGGGAAGTCGGAAAAAAGTGGAGCGTGCACTGCCGTGCTACACTGTTAGGTGCTCATGTATGTGCATGCCGTGTGTACGTGCAACGGTTAATCACCGCGCGCGCAGCTAGCCTAGCTATTTGGAACACGTGATATGAAAGGCGCAGGAATATAAAAGCATAGGAGTACTATGTCCTCCACCTAAACCTGGCAATGGTTCTACAACTGAACCAAACCTAAACCATAACCAATCACTGTGGGGTTTGAACTATTACTAAACCACACCTCAAATCATGGCGCATAACCAAAATCAAACCAAACCATATGCTTTGTCCACCTAAACCAAAACCAAACCACTGTCCAATCTATGGGTTCAAACCAGTTCTTAGTGTTGGGTTGAAACCAAATCAAACTACTATTGTGTACTCCCGCCTCGGATAGTAGCAGCTGGTCAGAAAGGTGGACGGCGCAGGTCCTGGGCTTGTGATGGCGAGAGTGCACGTACAAGCTCTCGTATGTTTGACTCTTTCTTTTAACACAATGTTTGACTCGTTTCAGCAGTCGGCTTTTTCGTTCCTACACTCGTATACATACGTACATGACGTCATGCATGACACGCAACCGAGAAAATGGATGGATGGATCGAATTGAGTACTAGTCAGCTAGCTGCCCAACATGGATTGCACCAAGTTCGTGAGCAGAACAAACGTTTTTGCCAGTTGCACGGATGACGAAACCAATCCCAGAACCGGTTATGAACCACGATTAATAACTGTCAGCGACCAAACCATTTAGACCCACACCCAGCCATACCCAACTTGTTCCTACACAAACCAAAACCAAACTTAACTAGTAACAACCTGAGCCCATCCCAACCCAAACCAATCAAGCCCAGAGCAGAAAACCAAACTGTTGGCCCCAGTTAATCAAAAACCATTGCCAGATTTACCTCCACCTGCACATCTGTTCAACGCGTCGTGTCCTGGACAAGTTGTGCTAGCAATTTTGTTAGGGACACCTCATCAATTCGTCAAATGTGGTTACAAGTGGAATATATGGTGCAAAACGTGGTTCACATCATCTCAAAAATTGAAATAAAAGTTTTTCCCTCCCCCCCCCCCCATGGTGCTGAATAGGGAGTCAACGAGGCGCGGGCCGATGCGTTGTCGAGCGGCGGAGGAGGTACCGTCGATCGTGGAGGAGTTGCAACGGGCAGCATCAAGCGGTGGGGAGGCGCGGCGGAGGGGGCGAATGGGGATCTAGGAGGCGCGTGTGGCCGGATGGGGTTCCGCAACGGCAGCCCCGTGGTCGCTAGTGGTAGGTGGCATGGTGGTCCAATAGTGGACGATGGCTTAGGTTCTCGGGCCAAGGCGGCTGACCCCGACGTTGAGGCAGGGTGGTGCCGAGGTAGGCGTCTGACGGTGGATGGCAGGGGCACGCAGAGGCGTGAGGTTCGGGCGGTTGGCTCCCGCCACCATCAATTGGTTTATATGGGAATATGCATCTTTCGCTTTATATGGGAAAAATGGGATGCTTTTTTAATAATTACAAAAGAAAAATTGAGCATATGAAAGTTGCTGGAACGTGTTTTTTGTGCTAATTTCACCAGTATGTGATTTTTTTCTCTTGAAAATATGAGGAAACCACCCATCTAGGCATGGAGCACCACTTTCTCATACATCTGTAAGAACCTATGACCACTCGTTTCATTAATCGTCAGAAAGATTACCGTGCAATTATGTCGATACTATAAGGATATGGAAATAGATCGTCAATTTACCATTTCATAGATGTACTCTCGGCCGAATGAAGTCTATGATCGACCAAAGTCCCGCCCATCTTCTCTATCTAGATAGAAATCTCATTTCACTACTGGAATTGGCGGCTTTTTCGAGTGCCCGAGAAACTCGGCGAAGCCGGAAAAAAACTCGGCAACGACTCAGCTGAGAACTGCTGTCGGCAAAAGGCTTAAAGAGTATACCCCTCAAGCAAACAAAACTTTGTCGTGAGCCTTCTATGAGGGACTCGACAAAGATATTTCCAAGAACCAAAGGGAGACCTCTCAGCAAAATAAAGGGGACCTCTCAGCAAAATACAGTGACTTGACAACTCGAACAGAGATGGCGGTTGCCACGTGGCACATCTTTGCTGAGACTTACGTACATAGGTCTTGACAAACACGAATGAATAGGAGGCTGCCACGTCAACGTTTGTATGACAACGGGGCTTACGCCTTTTGTCGAGTTCCTTATTTTGCCTAGACCTCCTCGCTCTTGGCCCCAATCTTGCCACGTCTTTCCTCCTGTCCCGAAGCTATCACGTCCGGCGGCGTCCAGTGCCTCCTTGGCGGCGGTCGTACCTTCCTTTCCTGTGGTGGCGGTTCCAACCGACGACTTGGCTTCATCTTCTTTAAATCTTGCTCCGACGGCTTGGGATTGCTCAGACTCTGGCCAGGCAAAATCCTTGCTCGACCTTTCGATGCCGGCAGTGGCGACACCCGCGGGTGCAGTCCCCTTCTTGGAGGCGCTGCCATGGCCGACATCTGAGCCCCACTTCGAGCAACAGGTAGGTCCGGCTATACGGATCGGGCGGCCACGGCATCTCGGCATCGTTCTCCTTTGTGAAGGCGCAGTCTTGTATGCTCGCGGTGTCCTCGGTACTGGTTTTGGAGATTGGTCGTCATGTTAGTTTGGTTTGGTTTGCTTCCCAAGCCGGCGAGTTTTCGTTGTGTTGTTTTCTCTTTCTGGACCGAGCATCCCATGTCTCTCTACTCCGGACATCATGTTCACGCCGACTGAGTTTGTGTCGTGTGTTATATCACCACTTGTATTCATTCTTAACTTCTTCTATCAATGAAATGATACACAAGCTTTGCATATTCGCGAAAAAAAGAAACAACTAACCAAAAAAATACACATGAGAACATGCATATCTTCAATTTAACAGTAAATCAACTACAGTTCCATATATAACTTTGGTGAATTAATTAGGTACTGCTAGCATAGTTATAGTATAGCTTGAATATCAAAGTCGATCGACAGCCATTGTTCCCCTGTGACAACTTATGCTATCAATAATTTTCAAAGGCAATTATTTCTATCAATTTCTAGTCTCCATCCTGGCTTTTGGCTCCTGTAGGGGGAAAAGCAGGAGACAGATATGCACAGCAGGGCCCGGGCAGAACCCTACAATTGAGCTGCAGAATCATCCGCATGCACACATTTCTTTACCAGAGAAGTCAAGAAAGCTATTCCATTAATTGCTCCGGGCTTTCTTGCCTCCAATAGCTAACCTCGATGGATCTTCGGCAGGCAAAGTTCGCGATCTACTACTGCTCCTATCCTCCAACTAAAGGTGAGCAATGCAACTTTTACTAGCTTGTGGAACTTGATTTCCTCTTATAATCAATGACAACGTCACGCATGAACATGAAATAAAAGAGAGAAACGGCGGGCATGCACACATCTTCTACTTTCTGCTGCTTAATTTCCTCGTATAATTTATGACAGCGTCAACCGTGAACATGAACGAAAAGAGAGAAACGGCTGGCACAGACATATTGGTGTTGTTCTGTTGCCGTGGTTGTTATGCTGGCCATGTTGTGGTGCCTCATGATTTACCCGGCGATGGCGGTGACGTGACGCAGATCGGTTTGGGGCATGGTTTTCGTGGAGATTTTTAAGGTCACGTGTCCTTTCCTTTCCTTTCCTCTCTCTCTCTCTCTCTCTCTCTCTCTCTCTCTCTCTCTCTCTCTCTCTCTCTCAGGTTGGTGGCACTTCTCCTCTCGAGAACGAACGTAACTAATCCCATTACAAGGCTAGCTAGCTTGGTAGCTGCTATATATAACCATCCCTCGTCCGTTGCCATTGTTTCCTTGCAACCCATCACCGGCAACAAATTCATTCCCCTCCTGCTCCCTCCCCTAGATCGTTTCATCAATTGTTGCTAGTTGTAGGCAATAGCTAGGTGGAGCATTTCACTCCAGATACAGTAGTGTCTTCTTTATCTATCCTATTGTGATCGTTGTGTGTGTGAGATTCACCCATCGACCATGAGCATCTCTGTGAACGGGCACTCGGTGGTGCCGCCGGGGTTCCGGTTCCACCCGACGGAGGAGGAGCTGCTCACCTACTACCTCGCCAAGAAGGTGGCCTCGCAGCGCATCGACCTCGACGTCATCCGCGACATCGACCTCAACAAGCTCGAGCCATGGGACATCCAAGGTTTGTGAGCTCCTTCCCTTTTCCCTTGCGAGAACTAGTAGCGCCCAGTACTCAAGGATGGTGAACTAATTGGCCATGGAAAAAAAATGCATGCAGAGCGCTGCTGGATCGGAACCGGACCGCAGAACGATTGGTACCTCTTCAGCCACAAGGACAAGAAGTACCCCACGGGGACGCGCACCAACCGCGCCACCGCAGCCGGGTTCTGGAAGGCCACAGGCCGGGACAAGGCCATCTACTCCGCCGCCGGCTCCGGCCGCATCGGCATGCGCAAGACCCTCGTCTTCTACAAGGGCCGTGCCCCACACGGCCACAAGTCTGATTGGATCATGCACGAGTACCGCCTTGACGACGCCGGCGACGCAAGTTCCCACTACTCCGGCATCTCATCCCCGGTACGTCTACTGTACCACGTACTTCCAGTTCACACTATACTACTGTAGTACGTTGTGACTGCATGCACGGTGGCCGACAGGGATGGAAATAGCTCGCGAGTGGTGCGACTGTAGACGATCCACAAGGTCTAGTGAAGATTATGCGAGGGTGGTTGGGAATGGGAACGCACATGATGCAATGGGTTAATTTGCCAGTGGGAGCTGTTATTTCCTTCCGATGCATGTGTCGGCGTCACGGAAAGGGTAGCTCGAAGTAGTGGGTACTGGGTAGTAGGTTCATCACTTGCGAGCAGACATAATCGGAGTATTTGTTAAATTAAAATTGAAATAGCGGGGGCAGCTCAGCCAGAAGTTATAAAAAAATTATAGAGCTAAGTCCCATTTAGTCTTCCTTTTAAATCATGAATTTTTTTTAAAAAAAAATAAGAACACAATCAGGTACTATCATATATGTTTGCTGCTGGTCGAATAGTGGACCTTTGCACGCGGAGACAAACCTCCATCACCGAGCGAGCCTTTTCTATGGTCAAACCCTACGTGCATGCATGCACTTTTTTCTCTCGATAAAGGGCCATCGACAAATCCATATATTTGAGATCCATCGACAAAGACCTTTTGAGCCTTTTGAGCCTTTTGAGCTGGCTTCGGTAGTAGGAGTACCTTCAATCGCAAATTCAACACCATGCATAATTAGCTTAGCTACTCTAATTACCATAAAAAAATAGTGTGTGGCTAGGTCGCAGTCGACTAAATCTTAGTCGAATGACATAGTATATAAAAAGAAAAAAGGAAAAACTAAAAAGAAAATTTTGCACAAATCTCCAGGTAACATCAAACGAATATAACATCGATTGAGACATAACCAAGTCTCAGTCGCCTGAGACTTAACAAAACTGTAAAAAATAACCGCATGTAATTAAGCATGTCGCTTTTTGTAGCGACCGATCGAGGGGAATGATAAAAGTTAAAAGTAAAGTTGGGCAAATAATCCATTTTCTCGACCGATCGATCTGATTGTAAATTAATTGACGGTGTTATCCGTATGATATGCGCAGGTTCACGACGTGACCGGGGACCAGTCATCGTCGGCACAGGAGGACGGGTGGGTCATCTGTCGGGTGTTCAAGAAGAAGAACATCGTCATGCAACTCCAAGCTGGCCAGAGCGGCGGCGGTCGTGGCACAACGTCCAACAAGCTGGTCGGCGCCGGTGCCATGGAGCACGGCCAAAGCAACTGCTCATCGACGGTGATCGTCGCCAGCAACAACGCCAGGGGGCGGATGCAACAGCACCTGCCGCACTACCCCTCCAGTGACGACGCGCTCGACCACATCCTCAACTACATGGACCGCTCATCCACGGCATCGTGCAGGCAGGAGACCAAGCCCACCAACCCGTCATCGTCAGCACTGGACCACCTTATCAACAGCGCATGCCACAACAGCACCAGCACCCCGTACGACAAGTTCATGAAGCTCCCGCCGCTCGAGGACGTCGTCCCCGGCGGGCTCCTGCCGCCGCCGTCCGAGTACAGCGGTGACTGGGACGATCTCGACCGGCTCGCCGCCTACGAGCTCAACGGCCTCTCTAACCCCACACCGGCCCAGACGACGAACGACATGTCCTACATAGCCGATGAGCTCGGTGGCGCCACCTCCTACTCTAGCTGTGGCTCGTTACACACTCCCTCCGTCACCGGGGCTGACGATGGCGACTTGTGGAGCCTGGCGCGGCCGGTGTCGTCGCTACATGCAGACTTGACGATGACCTGGTTTAAGGCTGTCGGATGCTGACACTGTCCTAGCCCAAACTTGCCTTTTTTGTTTATAAGGAAATTTTCATATATCAAGCTAATACAATCGCATCGATTGAATGCGCAGATTCGAGTACTCCTGAACTAAGACCACAACAAGAATTATGAAATGGAGGGAGTACATAGCAAGATGCACAGAGTCAACACGTCTAAACAAAAGGTGTCAATGTGTCATACAGTTCCTGCAAAAAAAGTGTCATTATAGAAAAAGTAAAAGTAAATAAATAATGAGTAAATTGCAAAAAACCACCACAATTTGGCAGCTAAAACCACTTGAAAACATGCATTTTGGTGGATGTTCGATGACTTATGCACAATTGTGGTGGTTTTTTGTAATTTACCCATAAATAAACTAAGATAGAGGAGGTCCTATCCAAAGGCAATATTACATGTCATACAGAAAAGTAGATGTAGATAGATAACCTAAGATCATGGAGGCCCTATATATCCAAACACTACACAAACATCCATGATTGGAGAACACCTCCCGCTAGCGCCTCTTGGTCCTGACCCCTTTATATACCCCCTCCCCAACCCAACCATGAATATTCGAGAACTTTCGCACCGCTGCCTCATCAACTTTGTTGCACCGATGACCATGTGCGGGTAGCGTGCCTTGGACTATGGGTCCAAAGCAATGGCTTTGTGGCATCTCTCCCCCGTTCTTCGGTGCAAATATCTCATGAGCTGTCTAACATGATTGTGTTCAATAAGATGTATTTTTTGGTGTAATGAATTATCACTTTAAGACCAGAATATATTGTTTATTTATTAGTTTGTTTTGGTTCTTTGTTGCATAATTTCTATATGTACATGCTCTCTGACCTATTAGTCTTGCACTAGTCACATTTGTATGATTGATCTCTAAGATAGATTTTTGTATGTTTGTTGGGTTTAACCTTCCAGTAATCTATGTGAGTGGCAGAAAGACCAGAAAGGCTTGTAGTGTGTTATTGTCACTAAAGATAAACAATATAGTTGCCTAGTTGTCTCGTTGATGGACCGAAGGTAAAGAGAATATACTATCAACATTATGTCACCTTGCTTGATGCAGTGCTTTGTTTTATTACTTTTTTTTTAGCATAACTGCATATCTCATTAACCAGCAAAGGTGACTAACATTGCACATATGCAGCATCGCCGAGAGACCACGAGAGACCCCAGGTGTCCCAACACAAATGCGAAAAGACCCCCAAAGAAAGAGAAAGTACAATCCGGTCCCGGGGGGCCTTAACGCAGAAAGAGCCAACACCATCCGCCGCCCGCCGCCGCCAAGACGAACAGCAAAGGAAGACGCCAGAAACCACCAAGCCCTAAACCGAGGGCACACCATCGCCGGAAACGGCTTTCTGAGTCGAAGATGAGCCCCACCGCGAACGGCGAGGCGTAGCTGCTATGGCACGTCGACCGGGGAACATCCTCGTGCAAATCCTTGGTTCCAGCTCCGGCACCTCCGTTTGACGAAGTCGAAGGAGAATCACCAGATCTGCCGCCACAAACCGCCACCCGAGTGCTGGGCCGCCAAATCTCTCGCCAGCCGCCGCTGCCATCGCACAGGTGACCAATGCTGTAAGCTACGCAGTGTATTACCGGATTAGGAGGAGGAATTCGCCATTGCTGGCCTACAAGAGCTCGCGCAGCCGCGAGGTTCGGCCGAAGCCACCAGATCCATCCCAAGTCCTCACGCAACCCACGCCAACTGTAAAATAGTAGCGTACACCCTTAATGGCCCCAGTTTGGGCCTCCAAGCCACTGGCGGAGTCGACGGACGCGAGTGGGCCGAGCAGCCGGCCCACGAGTCGTAGCCTTGGTCTCGCGCTCCTTCGCTTGCTCTGCTTCGATGTCAAGGTCGCTGACATTCCCCCCTTCTTCAGAACCGGTTGTCCCCAAGCCGGGGCACGCGGAAACAGCTGACGAAGCGAGTCCTTGTCTTCCCAGGTTGCTGAAGTAGCATCACCTCCACTCCACTGAACCAGTACTTGTGCTACCGATCGGTTGTCAGCTCGACGAAGGCGCTCCTGCAGTATCTTAACGGGAAACTGAAGGTGAGCATCAACCGAAGGAAGCGACTTGCATACCTCATGTTGTGGATGCACACAACGTTTCAATTGAGAAACATGGAAAACAGGATGGATACGACTAGCTGCAGGCAACTGCAATCGATAAGCCACTTCGCCAATCTTCTCCAGAATCAGAAACAGAACAAAATATTTGAAGGCAAGTTTATGGTTTGCTCTCTGCACCACTGATGATTGCACATACGGCTGAAGTTTAAGAAAGACTTGATCCCCCACATCAAATATCCTTTCAGTACGTTTCTTGTCAGCTTGATGCTTCATTCTTTGCTGAACACGCAACAAATGCTGACGTACTGACTGTTGAACCACTGCTCGAGCATCCAACCACTGCTGCAAATCAACAGGGTCAATCGAATCTGAGATGGAAATGCCAAAATGCCGAGGACCTTGACCATAAAGAACCTCAAATGGAGATTTGTTGAGAGCTGAATGCCAGTTGGTATTATACCAAAACTCACAGAGAGAAAGCCATTTCGCCCACTTGTTCGGATGAGCACTGATGAAACATCTCAAAAAACACTCCACTTGCTGATTAACACGCTCAGTCTGCCCATCAGTCTCAGGATGATAGGCTGTGCTCATATTAAGTACAGCTCCTGTCCTCTTCACCAGAGCCTGCCAAAATTTGCTGGTGAAAACTGGGTCTCTGTCAGATACAATATAGAGAGGCATACCATGAAGCTTGTAAACATTGTCCAGAAAAAGTTCAGTAATCTTCTGAGCTGTATATGGGTGTTTGACAGGTATGAAATGACCATATTTTGTAAATTTGTCAATGACCACCATAATGCAGTCATACTGATCAGAAGGTCGCAACCCTGAGATAAAGTCCATTGTCACTGTTTCCCAAGCTTTACAGGTAGTGGAGAAAGTAACCCAGGATAAGCCACTCTCTCTGGTTTGGCCTATTGGCAAATGAGACAAGATTTCACAAATTGTTGGATCTGTTTCTTCATACCCACCCATTTAAACAGTGCTCTAATTCTCTTGTAAGTAACAGGGAACCCAGAATGGCCTCCCAAGGGGGTGTCATGAAAAGCTTGACAAATTTTTGTATGCAATCCCATGTCATTGCCCACCCAAATGCAACCCTTGTACCTCAACACACCTTGTATCAATTGAAAGTTGTTTCTGGATCCAGGCTGTACAGACAACTGCTGCAGTAATTCCTGTGCTTTGTTATCCCCTTTGTAACTTCCAACCACTTCCTCCAACCAACTAGGCTGAACCCCAGAGATTGCTAGCACTTGCAAATCTTCCTGTGGACTCCTGGACAATGCATCAGCTGCAGATTGTCAATACCTTTCTTGTAAACAATCTTATAATTCAATCCCATCATTTTTGTGAGAGCTTTTTGTTGCCAAGGTGTATGCAGTCTCTGATCCGAAAGATTGACCAAACTTTTTTGATCTGTTCTGATAATGAACTCTTGGAATTGTAAGTAAGGTCTCCATTTCTCAATAGCTAATAGTATAGCTAGGTATTCTTTATCATACGCAGACAACCCTCTGTTCCTGGGGCCTAGAGCTCTGCTGACAAAAGCAATGGGGTGACCCTGCTGCATCAGAACAGCACCAATCCCAACATCACAAGCATCAGTTTCAACCACAAACTGCTGTGAAAAGTCAGGTAATGCCAAGACAGGAGCATGAATAAGAGCTTGCTTCAAGGTTTGGAAAGACATTTCTGTAGCGGGTGTCCACACAAAGATAGCCCCCTTCTTTAACAATTCAGTGAGTGGTCTACTGATCATTCCATAATTCCCGATGAACTTTCTGTAGTACCCTGTTAGACCCAAAAATCCTCTGACATGCTTTACATCAGTAGGAACTGGCCAATTTTTAACAGTTGCAATTTTGCTAGCATCTGTTGAGACCCCTTGAAAGTGCGTTATATCGACTAGAGGGGGGGTGAATAGGCGATTTTTATGAAATTCTTCACTGAGGAATTTCCCGGTGAGGAAATTCCTTAGCGAAGAACTATTTGCAGCGGAATATGTACTCAGAAGTAAACATAACGGGATACACACATAGTCAGCATGATGAAATGAAGACTAAGACAGAGTACGGAAAGCGTAAACACAGGATAACAAGATGAAGACAAACAGACTGAAGAAATTGAGGAATTTGTGAAAGTCTTCACTCAAAGTCTTCAAGCACAGATATGAACAACATGCAACACAGAATGAGGAAATGAATGAGTTGAGGAAATAGAACCAGCAGTTGTTGAAGACAATGATTTGGTAAACCAGTTCCAACTCGCTGTCTCGGTTATGCGTCTGGTTGGAGCGGCCGAGTATTTAAACTCGAGGACACACAGTCCGGACACCCGATCTCGAGCCGCAACTCAGACACCCAGTCCTCACCGTATTCTCCTTGAACTAAGACCACGCAGGCCTCGTCCAATCACTCGTGGTAAGTCTTGGTGACTTCCAAACCTTCACAGACTTGGTCACTCGGCGATCCACAATTCCTCTTGGATGCTCTAGACCTTGACGCCTAACCGTGCGGAAGACGCACAGTCTTCAAAGGTAACAAGCGTCGGATCCACGCAGATCAATTTCTTGATGATGCTCAATCACTTTGGGTTTGTGGGGTTTGGTTTTGGGATTTTCCTCACTTGATGATTTTCGCTCAAAGTCCTCGGAGGATGGGTTGCTCTCAAATGACAAGTGTCAAGTTCTCTCGAGCAGCCAACCAACTAGTGGTTGTAGGGGCGGCTATTTATAGCCTAGGGAGCAGCGACATGATAAGACATAAATGCCCTTCAATGATATGACCGTTAGGTGGATAAGATATTTTGGGACAGCGGTAAGAAGACAAGAACGGTCGGAAATTTGACTCTCAAATTCCTCGGGGCTATCATGTTCCTCATCAGTGTAGGCAATTCAAGACTGGCGAATTCCTAACTCCTCGGTCGAAAGAAGTCATCATGACGGAAGAACTGTGTCTCTCACATCAAGAATTTGATCGAATCAGATGAGATTTCAATGGCTTCACTCGAAGGGATTGGTAGGTGTAGGATTTTGAGTTGAGCATCACATGGAAATTTTTCCTTAGTATTTCCTCGACCCCTTTAACGATGACGGTGTTTCCTATGACTCAAGAAAGAGAAAATGAAACTACGGAAACAAAAGTCTTCACGCTTCATATTCCTCGAATGAATATCAAGTCTTCAAGGTCACACCAATTTCTTCACTTTCAAAGTCTTGAAAAGTCTTGAAATATCAAAGTCTTGATCGAAGAACTTCATTTTTAGGGTCGACTTTCTCTGTAAATATCAAACTCCTCATAGACTTATAGACCTGTGTACACTCACAAACGCATCAGTTACTTAACCTATAAGTCTTCAATACACCAAAATCACTAAGGGGCACTAGATGCACTTACACCCCTTCACAACTAATGACATGGACCAGATAGGCAATCTCTTTCTTAGCAAAATCACACTTGCTCAGCTTGACTCTCCATTGTTTTTCCAACAATATGCTCAGCACCTTTTCCAAATGAATAAAGTGGTCCTTCAAAGTTTTACTGAAAATGAGGATGTCATCAAAGAAGCACACTGCACAAGGATCTTGTCCTCTCAAAACTGGAGCTAGATCTGTATTCATGGCTCCTTGGAATGTGTTAGGTGCACCTGTCAGGCCCATAGCCACTACAGTGAATTCATAGTGGCCAGTATGAGTTTGGAATGCAGTCTTGAATTCTTCTCCAGGTGCCAACCTGATCTGATGATAGCCAGCTCTCAGATCTAATTTTGAAAACCAACAGGCTCCAGCAAGTTGATCCAGTAGTTCATCTATAACAGGTATTGGGTGCTTGCTCTTAATGGTGAGGGCATTAACATGTCTAAAATCAATGACCAACCTCCAGTCTCCTTCTTCCTTTTTCTTGACCATCAGAGCAGGAGATGAGAATGGACTGTTGCTCACTTGAATTATTCCCCTTTGCAGCATTTCCTACACCTGCTTCTCCATTTCAACCTTCAGGTGATGAGGAATCATGTAAGGTCTGATAGACATTGGCTGAGCACCAGGGATTAATGGTATGCTATGATCATACTGTCTTCTAGGAGGTAAACATGTTGGGGGAGAGAAGACCACTGCAAACTTGTCCAACAAAGCCTGAATTTCAGGTAGCTGCTCCCTTTGCTCAACTGCAGCACTCTGGAAGATAGCCATTACTGTGAAGGCACATTCCTCAGGTAGATCTCCTCGCAAGGTGACAGAGACTCCCTTGTATTGGAATGAAATCCACTTCTGCTCCGAATCGATGTACATGGGACTATGTTTGGCCAACCAATCTAAGCCCAAGATACCATCATAGCCCCCCTAATGACAATAATCTGAAATCATGTGAAAAATCCTGGCCTTGACAACTCCACTGACATTGCTTCACCTGTTGTGAGCAAGTCAATTTTCCTCCACCTGCTACCTTCACACGTAACTGCCCTGATATCAATAATTTTTGGAAGCAGGAAATTTAAAGAGCTGTCCAAAAACGAATGAGTACTGCCTGAATCTACCAAAAATTTCAACTCTGTATTGCTGATATTAACTGACAAGGCCAAGGACAGTGTAGATACATTGTTGCTTGTAGCAGCTGCTGACAACAGCATCAAATTGTCAGAATCACTATCTGACCCATCCTGTGAAGAAGTGGAGCCTTGCAACTGGTCAATGAACTCTTGAACCACATGTAGCTGGACTGTAAATTTGCACTGATGGTCCTTGGACCATTTCTCACCACAAATGAAACACAATCCCTTGGCCCTCCTGAAATTCCTCAATGAAGTCCACTTATCTTCTACTGCCAGGGTTTTTGAGCTTTCAGTGGGTTTCTTATCTTCCACACTCTTTGCCTTGTAAGGATAAATTCCTGATGAAGTACTGCCTCTTTTTGTTGTGGAAGTGTACTGCATTTCTCCTAATTCCTCATGAAGCAGGGCCAGCTCATAAGAGGTATCCAGGTCTCGTGGTTTTTGCATGGCAATAGCCATTCGAACACCTGGTTTCAGATCATCAATGAAACGGGTGGTGTAATGCAGGGGGTCAGGGTTGGACTCATATGCAGTCAGTTGATCATACAGCTCTGCAAATTGTTCCACATACTCCTCCACTGATCCAGTTTGGTTGATTCTGAACATTTTCCTCAAGAGATTCTGATGCTGGTTCCGCCCAAATCTAGTCTGCAATAGGTTGCAAAATTCTGTCCAATGCAGTTCCACGGTTCGCCTCTGCACAGACTCCAACCATCGAGCAGCTGCACCTTCAAACTGTGCAGTGGCATAAGATATCCACCTGCGGTGGTGAGTGCCCCATAACTTGAAGTAATCCTCGCATCTAGCTTGCCATAATCGTGGATTGGACCCGTCAAACCGCGGCAATTCCACTCGGGGACCCGTGTTGAACTGCTCACCTTGATCCAGAGCAACAAGTTCACGGGGTGACTGAATCTCACTGGGAGATGACAGATCACGTGCTCCGCGAGCCGGAGGTGGAACGTAGATGTTCTGGGCACGCGCTTCTCTGGCCGCAGATGAGCTTCCGGGCCTGGCCTCGTAGTCAACCTTGTCACCCCGCTCCAGATCGGAGCGGATCTGCTCGATGTCGAGGTGGAGCTCGGAACGGACACCGTCGACGCGGGCCGAGATGAGGCCATCCAAGGTCTTGGTCGAATCCTGGAGCAGCTTGGTCATGGATTTGAGGAGGTCGTCGCTGTGTACCTTGAGGCGCTGCTCGAGATCGTCGTTGACGGCCGCCTTGACGAAATCATGGATGTTGCGGCCTTCCGCCGACAGCTTCCCCATGGCTTCCCGCTGGCGAATTTCGCGAAATCTGGTGCGGTGGGGGTGGCGGGGCAGCTCCAGGATTGAACGGCTCTGATGCCAGATGTAAGCTACGCAGTGTATTACCGGATCAGGAGGAGGAATTCGCCATTGCTGGCCTACAAGAGCTCGCGCAGCCGCGAGGTTCGGCCGAAGCCACCAGATCCATCCCAAGTCCTCACGCAACCCACGCCAACGGTAAAATAGTAGCGTACACCCTTAACGGGCCCAGTTTGGGCCTGCAAGCCATTGGGGGAGTCGACGGACGCGAGTGGGCCGAGCAGCCGGCCCACGAGTCGTAACCTTGGTCTCGCGCGCCTTCGCTTGCTCTGCTTCCATGTCAAGGTCGCTGACAAACGCCAGCCTGAGCACTCCTGTACAGAACTCCATCGGCTTCCCATCGACACCGGAGGACGTGTCGACGTGGCAGGGACAAAGCCGAGGAAGCAAAACTCCCGATCTGGTCGACGGCACCGCCTCCTCGACCAAACCCGAGCACACCAAGCCCACCGCCGCGCACGCCGGCCAGGCCAAACCTAACCTCACCGCCCAAGACGAGCGGCAGGAATCTACGCCGATGGCCCGTCGATCCCGTCCGAGAAGACGAGCTCGAGGTGTTGGAAATATGCCCTAGAGGCAATAATAAAAGGATTATTATATTTCAATGTTCATGATAATTGTCTTTTGTTCATGCTATAACTGTATTATCCGGAAATCGTAATACACGTGTGAACACTTAGACCCAATGAGTCCCTAGTGAGCCTCTAGTTGACTAGCTCGTTGTGATCAATAGATAGTCATGGTTTCCTGACTATGGACATTGGATGTCGTTGATAACGGGATCACATCATTAGGAGAATGATGTGATGGACAAGACCCAATCATAAGCATAGCATAAAAGATCGTATAGTTCGTTTGCTAGAAGCTTTGCCAATGTCAAGTATCTCTTCCTTCGACCATGAGATCGTGTAACTCCGGTTACCGTAGGAGTGCCTTGGTTGTATCAAACGTCACAACGTGAATCGGGTGACTATAAAGGTGCATTACAGGTATCTCCGAAAGTATCTGTTGGGTTGACACGGATCGAGATCGATTTGTCACTCCGTGATGACGGAGAGGTATCATCGGGCCCACTCGGTAATGCATCATCATAATGAGCTCAATGTGACCAAGGTGTTGTACGGGATCATGCATTACGGATGCAGTAAAGTGACTTGCCGTAACGAGACCGAACAAGGTATTGGGATGCCGACGATCGGGTCTCGGGCAAGTAACGCATCGATTGACAAAGGGAATTGCATACGAGGTTTGATCGAATCCTCGACATCGTGGTTCAACCGATGAAATCATCGAGGAGCATGTAGGAGCCAACATGGGTATCCAGATCCCGCTGTTGGTTATTGCCCGAGAGTCGTCTCGGTCATGTCTGCGTGTCTCCCGAACCCGTAGGGTCTACACACTTAAGGTTCGGTGGCGCTAGGGTTAGTAGGAAGTCAAGTATGTGACCACCGAATGTTGTTCGAGTCCGGATGAGATCCCGGACGTCATGAGGAGTTCGGAAGGGCCGGAGGTAAAGAATAATATATAGGAAGTGGTGTTTGACCATCGGAAAGTTTGGGGTTTCGGTAAAATCGGGACCACCGGAAGGGTCCTGGGTCCACCGGTGGGGCCACCTATCCGGAGGGCCCCATGGGCTGAAGGGGAAGGAACCAGCCCACAAGGGGCTGGTGCGCCTCTAGGCCCACCCCTGCGCCTAGGGTTGAAACCCTAGGGGTGGGGCGCCCACCGGCTTGGGGGCACTCCACCCCTTGGCCGCCGCCCCACGGAGATTGGATCTCAGGGCCGCCACCCCTGTGGTGCCTATATAAAGGGGGAGGGAGGGGGCTGCTGTCACGAACTCCCAAGGCGCAGCCCTCCCTCCCAACACATCTCCTCCTCCGTAAGAGCTCGGCGAAGCCACAGCCGAGATCTTGCTTCTCCACCATCACCACGCCGTCGTGCTGCCGGTGGAGCTGTCTTCCTCAACCTCTCCTTCCCCCTTGCTGGATCAAGAAGGAGGAGACGTCGCTCGTCCCGTACGTGTGTTGAACGCGGAGGTGCTGTCCGTTCAGCACTTGGCATCGGTGATCTGAATCACGTTCGAGTACGACTCCATCATCACCTTGCAAGCTTCCGCACGCGATCTACAAGTGGTATGTAGATGCAATCTCTCTCCCGTTACTCGTTGCTTAGATGAACTCATAGATGGATCTTGGTGAAGCCGTAGAAAAATTTTAATTTTCTGCAACGTTCCCCAACAGTGGCATCATGAGCTAGGTCTATGCGTAGTTCTCTAATGCACGAGTAGAACACAATTTGTTGTGGGCGTTGATCTTGTCATCTTACTTGCCTCTACTAGTCTTTTCTTGCTCAACGGTATTGTGGGATGAAGCGGCCCGGACCAACCTTACACGTACGCTTACGTGAGACCGGTTCCACCGACTGACATGCACTAGTTGCATAAGGTGGCTGGCGGGTGTCTGTCTCTCCCATTTTAGTTGGAGCGGATTCGATGAACAAGGCCCTTATGAAGGGTAAATAGAAGTTGACAAAATCACGTTGTGGTGATTCATAGGTAAGAAAACGTTCTTGCTAGAACCCAATCGCAGCCACGTAAAAGATGCAACAACAACTAGAGAACGTCTAACTTGTTTTTGCAGCGATTGATCATGTGATGTGATATGGCCAGAAGTTGTGATGAATGATGAATTGTGATGTATGAGATCATGTTCTTGTAATAGGATTCACGACTTGCATGTCGATGAGTATGACAACGGCAGGAGCCATAGGAGTTGTCTTTATTTTTTGTATGACCTGCGTGTCATTGAAGAACGCCATGTAAACTACTTTACTTCATTGCTTAGCGTTAGTCATAGAAGTAGAAGTAGTCGTTGGCGTGACAACTTCATAAAGACACGATGATGGAGATCATGATGATGGAGATCATGGTGTCAAGCCGGTGACAAGATGATCATGGAGCCCCGAAGATGGAGATCAATGGAGCTTGATGATATTGGCCATATCATGTCACAACTATATAATTGCATGTGATGTTTATTATGTTTATGCATCTTGTTTACTTAGGACGACGGTAGTAAATAAGATGATCCCTTATAAAATTTCAAGAAGTGTTCTCCCTAAGCGTGCACCGTTGCTACAGTTCATCGTTTCTAAGCACCACGTGATGATCGGTGTGATGGATCCTTACATTCACATACAACGGGTGTAAGACAGTTTTACACAATGAAAACACTTAGGGTTAACTTGACGAGCCTAGCATGTGCGGACATGGCCTCGAACACGGAGACCGAAAGGTCGAACACGAGTCGTATGGAAGATACGATCAACATGAAGATGTTCACCGACGATGACTAGTCCGTCTCACGTGATGATCGGACACGGGCTAGTCGACTCGGATCGTGTAACACTTAGATGACTAGAGGATGTCTAATCTAAGTGGGAGTTCATAATTTTGATTAAGAACTTTATTATCATGAACTTAGTCTAAAACCTTTGCAAATATGTCTTGTAGATCAATGGCCAACGCTAATGTCAACATGAACTTCAACGCTTCCTAGAAAACCAAGCTGAAAGATGATGGCAGCAACTATACGGATTTGGTCCGAACACGAGGATCATCCTCATAGCTGCCAGGAAGCAATATGTCCTAGAAGGACCGCTAGGTGCCGCTCCGTCGAAAAACCAAGGCGTTATGAGCGCTTGGCAAACTCGTCTTGATGATTACTCCCTCGTTCGATGTGGCATGCTCTACAGCTTAGAACCGGGCTCCAAAAGCGTTTTGAGCATCACGGAGCATATGAGATGTTCAAGAGCTGAAACTAGTTTTCCAAGCTCATGCCCGGTCGAGAGATATGATGTCTCCGACAAGTTCTACTGATTGTAAGATGGAGGAGAACAGTTACATCGGTGAACACATCCTCAAGATGTCCGGTTGCACGACGTATGACCCAGTTGAACATTAACCTCCCGGATGAGGCGGTCATTGACAGAATCCTCGATCGCTCCCACCAAGCTACAAGAGCTTTGTGATGAACTACAACATGCGGGGATGGTAAAGACCATTCTGAAGTGTTCTCGATCTTTGAAGTCGCAGAGGCTGAAATCAAGAAAGAACATCAAGTGTTGATGGTCAATAAGACCACTAAGTTCAAGAAGGGCAAGGGTAAGAAGAACTTCAAGAAGGACGGCAAGGATGTTGCCGCGCCCGTAAGCCGATTGCGGGAAGAAGTCAAAGAATGGACCCAAGCACGAGACTCGAGTGCTTTTATTGCAAGGGAAGGGCATCTTTGGCGGAACTGCCCCAAATACTTAGCGGATAAGAAGGCCGCAACACCAAAGGTATATTTGATATACATGTAATTGATGTGTACCTTACCAGTACTCGTAGTAACTCCTGGGTATTTGATACCGGTGCCGTTGCTCACATATGTAACTCACAGCAGGAGCTGGGGAATAAACGGAGACTGGCGAAGGACGAGGTGACGATCTTGCGCGTCGGGAATGGTTCGAGGTCGATGTGATCGCCGTCGACACGCTGCCTCTACATTTACCTCACGGGATTAGTGTTAAACCTCAATAATTGTTATTTAGTGCCAAGTTTGAGCATGAACATTGTATCTGGATCTCGTTTGATACGAGATGGCTACTCATTTAAGTCTGAGAATAATGGTTGTTCGATTTATATGAGAGATATGTTTTATGGTCATGCTCCGATGGTCAATGGTTTATTCTTAATGAATCTCGAGCGTAATATTACACATGTTCATAGTGTGGATGCAAAAAGATGTAAAGTTGATAACGATAGTCCCACATACTTGTGGCACTGCCGCCTTGGTCACATTGGTGTCAAGTGCATGAAGAAGCTCCATGCTGATGGACTTTTAGAGTCTCTTGATTATGAATCGTTTGACACATGCGAACCATGCCTCTTGGGTAAAATGACCAAGACTCCGTTCTCCGGAACAATGGAGCGAGCAACCAACTTGTTGGAAATCATACATACCGATGTGTGCGGTCCAATGAGCGTTGAGGCTCGCGGAGGATATCGTTATGTTCTCACTCTCACGATGACTTAAGTAGATATGGGTATGTCTACTTAATGAAACACAAGTCTGAGACCTTTGAAAAGTTCAAGGAATTTCAGAGTGAGGTGGAGAATCAACGTGATGAAAGATAAAGTTCCTACGATCGATCGTGGAGGAGAATATTTAAGTCACGAATTTGGCACACACTTAAGAAAATGTGGAATCGTTTCACAACTCACGCCGCTGGAACACCTCAAATAAACGGTGTGTCCGAACGTCGAATCGCACTCTATTGGATATGGTGCGGTCTATGATGTCTCTTACCGATTTACCGCTATCATTTTGGGGATACGCTCTAGAGACAGCTACATTCACTTTAAATAGGGCACCGTCTAAATCCGTTGAAACGACACCATATGAATTATGGTTTGGGAAGAAACCTAAGTCGTCGTTTCTAAAAGTTTGGGGATGCGATGCTTATGTCAAGAAACTTCAACCTGAAAAGCTCGAACCCAAGTCGGAAAAATGCGTATTCATAGGATACCCTAAGGAAATCTGTCGGGTATACCTTCTACTTAAGATCCAAGGCAAGATCTTTGTTGCAAAGAACGGATGCTTTCGGAGAAAGAGTTTCTCTTGAAAGAAGTAAGTGGGAGGAAAGTAGAACTCGATGAAGTACTACCTCTCGAGCGGGAAAGTGGTGCAGCGCAGAAACCGTTCTGTGATGCCCACACCAATGAAGAGGAAAACGTTGATGATGATCAAGGTACTTGGATCAAGTTACTACTAAACTTCAAGGTCCACGAGGACACGTTCCGCACTGAGTGGTACGGCAACCTGTCATGGAAATCATGTTGCTAGACAACAATGAACCTTGAACTATGAAGAAGCAATGGCGGGCCGGATTCCAACAAATGGCTTGGAGCCATGAAATCCGAGATAGAATCCATGTATGAAAACAAAGTATGGACTTTGACAGACTTGCCCGATGATCGGCGAGCGATAGAAAATAAATGGATTTTTAAGAAGAAGACGGACGCGATGGAAATGTTACCATCTATAAAGCTCGACTTGTCGCTAAGGGTTATCGACAAGTTCAAGGGATTGACTACGACGAGACATTCTCTCCGTAGCGAAGCTTAAGTCCGTCCGAATCATGTTAGCAATTGCCGCATACTATGATTATGAGATATGGCGATGGACGTCAAAACGGCATTCCTTAATGGACATCTTAAGGAAGAGCTGTATATGATGCAGCCGGAAGGTTTTGTCGATCCTCGAACGCTAACAAAGCATGCAAGCTCCAATGATCCATTTATGGACTGGTGCAAGCGTCTCGAGTTGGAACATTCTCTTTGATGAGATGATCAAAGCGTTTGGGTTTATGCGACTTATGGAGAAGCCTGCGTTTACAAGAAAGTGAGTGGGAGCTCAGAGCATTTCTCCTATTATATGTAGATGACATACTCTTGATGGGAAATGATACAAAACTTCGGACAGCATTAAGGCCTACTTGAACAAGTGTTTTTCAATGAAGGACCTTGGAGAAGCTGCTTATATATTAGGCATCAAGATCTATAGAGATAGATCGAGACGCCTCATAGGTCTTTCACAAAGCACATACCTTGATAAGATTTTGAAGAGGTTCAAAATGGATCAGTCCAAGAAGGGTTCTTGCCTATGTTACAAGGTGTGAAATCGAGCTCAGCTCGACCACCGACCACGACAAAAGATAAAGAAGAGATGAGTGTCATCCCTATGCTTCAGCCATAGGATCTATTATGTATGCCATGCTGTGTACTGACCGATGTAAACCTTGCCGTAAGTTTGGTTGCAAGATACCAAAGTAACCCGACAAGGAACACCGGACAGCGGTCAAGAATATCCTGAAGTACCGAAAAGGACAAAGGACATGTTTCTCGTTTATGGAGGAGACGAAGAGCTCGTCAGAAGGGTTACGTCGGCGCTTAGCTTCGACTCAGATCTGATGACTCTAAGTCACAAACCGGATACGTGTATATGTTGAATGGTGGAGCGAGAAGTGGTGCAGTTGCAAGCGAGCGTCGTGGCGGGATCTACGTGTGAAGCGGAGTACATGGCAGCCTCGGAGGCAGCGCATGAAGCGATTTGGGTGAAGGAGTTCATCACCGACCTAGGAGTCATACCCAATGCGTCGGGGCCGATCAAACTCTTCTGTGACAACACCGGAGCTATTGCCTAGCCAAGGAGCCGTGTTTCACAAGAAGACCGAGCACATCAGCGTCGCTTCAACTCCATCCGTGAAAATGTTCAAGATGGAGACATAGAGATTTGCAAAGTGCACACGGATCTGAATGTCGCAGATCCGTTGACTAAACCTCTCTCGCGTGCAAAACATGATCAACACCAGAACTCTATGGGTGTTTGATTCATCACAATGTAACTAGATTGGTGACTCTAGTGCAAGTGGGAGACTGTTGGAAATATGCCCTAGAGGCAATAATAAAAGGATTATTATATTTCAATGTTCATGATAATTGTCTTTTGTTCATGCTATAAGCGTATTATCCGGAAATCGTAATACACGTGTGAACACTTAGACCCAATGAGTCCCAGTGAGCCTCTAGTTGACTAGCTCGTTGTGATCAATAGATAGTCATGGTTTCGACTATGGACATTGGATGTCGTTGATAACGGATCACATCATTAGGAGAATGATGTGATGGACAAGACCCAATCATAAGCATAGCATAAAAGATCGTATAGTTCGTTTGCTAGAAGCTTTGCCAATGTCAAGTATCTCTTCCTTCGACCATGAGATCGTGTAACTCCGGTTACCGTAGGAGTGCCTTGGGTGTATCAAACGTCACAACGTAATCGGGTGACTATAAAGGTGCATTACGGTATCTCCGAAAGTATCTGCGGGTTGACACGGATCGAGATGGGATTTGTCACTCCGTATGACGGAGAGGTATCACTGGGCCCACTCGGTAATGCATCATCATAATGAGCTCAATGTGACCAAGGTGTTGGCCACGGATCATGCATTACGGACGAGTAAAGTGACTTGCCGTAACGAGACCGAACAAGGTATTGGGATGCCGACGATCGGGTCTCGGGCAAGTAACGCATCGATTGACAAAGGAATTGCATACGGGTTTGATCGAATCCTCGACATCGTGGTTCAACCGATGAAATCATCGAGGAGCATGTGGAGCCAACATGGGTATCCAGATCCGCTGTTGGTTATTGCCCGAGAGTCGTCTCGGTCATGTCTGCGTGTCTCCGAACCCGTAGGGTCTACACACTTAAGGTTCGGTGGCGCTAGGGTTAGTAGGAAGTCAAGTATGTGACCACCGAATGTTGTTCGAGTCCGGATGAGATCCCGGACGTCACGAGGAGTTCGGAAGGGCCGGAGGTAAAGAATAATATATAGGAAGTGGTGTTTGACCATCGGAAAGTTTGGGGTTTCGGTAAAATCTGGGACCACCGGAAGGGTCCCGAGGTCCACCGGTGGGGCCACCTATCCGGAGGGCCCCATGGGCTGAAGGGGAAGGAACCAGCCCACAAGGGGCTGGTGCGCCCCTAGGGCCCACCTGCGCCTAGGGTTGAAACCCTAGGGGTGGGCGCCCCCCCGCTTGGGGCACTCCACCCCTTGGCCGCCCCCGGAGATTGGATCTCCAGGGCCGCCACCCCCTGTGGTGCCTATATAAAGGGGAGGAGGGGGCTGCTGTACCAACTCCCAAGGCGCAGCCCTCCCTCCCCAACACATCTCCTCCTCCGTAAGAGCTCGGCGAAGCCTGCCGAGTATCGCTTCTCCACCATCACCACGCCGTCGTCTTGCCGGTGGAGCTGTCTTCCTCAACCTCTCCTTCCCCTTGCTGGATCAAGAAGGAGGAGACGTCGCTCGTCCCGTCACGTGTGTTGAACGCGGAGGTGCTGTCCGTTCGGCACTTGGCATCGGTGATCTGAATCACGCTCGAGTACGACTCCATCATCACCTTGCAAGCTTCCGCACGCGATCTACAAGTGGTATGTAGATGCAATCTCTCTCCCGTTACTCGTTGCTTAGATGAACTCATAGATGGATCTTGGTGAAGCCGTAGGAAAAATTTTAATTTTCTGCAACGTTCCCCAACACGAGGTGGAACAAGCCCCGGAAGAACAAAAAGCCGACGAGACGCAGCCTCCAACCAAGCGTCGTCCCCGCGAAAACGCACCCGAGCTGCGGCCGCCACCGACGACGAAGCCCGCGGGCCAGAGCAGCACCAGGATGAAGACATACTCGCGTGCAACTCCTCCCTCGCCTCCCGAGCCAGAGCCGGACGACGCCGGCGGGCGCCCAACCAGATCGAGTGCACGAATCGGAGCACACACAAGCAGCAGACCTGGAGCCGCCGCCATGGACGAGAACACGCAGCACCCGAAGCACACCAAGTCGCGGGCGTCTCCGCCACCCTCGCCGCCTGGCCGGAGCCAAGCGCGACACCGAGGAGCCTGCCGCGACAGCAAAAGCCTAGCTGCAGCCACCAAACTAAGCTATATATACAGCCCACGCGTGGATCTGGGCCCCCCTCACCTCACGACGCCGACGAGGGCGCCGGAAGCGAGGGGGCCCGACGAGATCGACGGCGGGTGCCCAGGCGTTGAGGTCGCCAAACGAGTCTCCTCTTCGATCTACTGTAGCGAGAGGGGAAAAGACAGAGACCCGCTTTGTTTTGTTACTTAATGCTTTGGTATGTATAATGAATTTTGGTCTTGAAGTAGAGTATTAGCGATAGATACAATTGAATATCAGTCTACGGATATAAGGAGTTAAGGACGGAATGTTTATATGCTGACATGTATGATCAAAATTAATAAATATTAAAAAAATGCAATTTAGCCGATACGCAACTGTAATACCATGGTATACGCGGAGTGCCATAGACGCCCGGTGTAGCTTTCGCCGTGGTGAAATTAGTATTTGACTAGTGGTTTGCACACTCGGCTTACAAGCTTTTTGTTGTAGAGTTAATTTGCCGGCCAGAATGCAGGGGAGTTCTGTTCTCTTGGCGAGACGCGAGTTCTTTCGAGATTAAATTGTAATTATCTTACTAATGAGCTCTATCTTCACTTGTTTCTGAAGACAGATGCTAATTGCAGAGAGGTTTTCTACACACCACATCAGGTAGCACATCATTAAACATAGATAAATATATTTTTCAATAGTTAGTTAGCTTTCCTTTGTCAAATGCACTAGTCTCTTGTCTGGTTGTCTGCACGCCAAAAGCTTACCATACAGTTGAACTGACGCTACACCTGACCAACACCCAACAGGGGACACTCCAGACAACTCTGGAACTGAAGCGTCCTCCAGGCTAGGAAGAATGTTTCCTAGATCAGGGGCGACCCCCTATATGTCCTGTATGCATCAGATGGAGACCGCCGCCATATGGCTCGCAATCTTCTTGCTCATACATTTTGTTTTCGACGGGTCATTGCTCTGATTTGGCCAGTGCTGAAGAAGGCTCTCATTATCTACTCAGCTCAAGCATAGCTCAATCATTCACCCACTAGCTGCTGCTACCTAGGATTCCTAGGACGTACTATTTTTCTGTCCATATACGAGTGTGGTGGGGTGTTAGGTGCTGCTAATAAACATCATTAGACGCCCGATCCCCGACGGCAACGTAGTGGCGGCCGACGGTGCATGCGGGAGCAGTTACGTGCACAGTCGCCGGGTGCTGGCCGACGTGATGATTAGGGAGCCGACCTCTTGGAGGAGATCACACCGCAAAGCTGCTGCAGGCCAGGGGATCATAGTGGAGGGAGAATCCTTGGCTTCGGCCTTTTATTTGTGCGTGTGGCTTTGCCATGCATGAGTTTGGCCATCTCCAACCAACGTCTCTTAAATTGGACTCACTATCTGTCCGCGAACGCGTCTGGACATGTCCGTGGACATAGATACGGGAGCCAATCATCAAACCATTTGCATCAAATTCGGACAACAACGAGCGAAGCGGAGCCTCATATGTTGTCTGGACTCCCGCAAAGCTCTCCCAAGTTTTGCTTCTGGTTTAGTGAAATTCAGACAAGGGGACTGGCAGCAGACGATTGAGGTAACCCGTTGGATGACAAAAAGTGCCCGGACAGCTTCGCTGGAAATTTATGGGCGTTTTGAGGCACCACGTTGGATATGCCATTCGGTCGTTAGTGCATGCACGATGATGCCCCGTAGGCCACGCCCGGCCCGGCCGGTCCATCCTGATGCCAAAATTTTGTCATAACTCCATCACACGAACTAATTAAACTGGACTTGATAGTTTAAACTAAACTCTATCATGCATGCATGTGCATTTGTTTCTTTTGCTTGTTTGTGTTGTTGATGCTGTTGTTGTATATACTCATGAGTAGTATTGTTTGTGCTCACGTGACTGATGAATTTGGATAGGCAAAACGTGCACCCATGATTTAATCCTTTTCATTTGGGCGAGAAATAAGAGTCAAATGGCAAGTACGACAAGCAAATAAGTCATACAAGGGATGGAGATCATCACATGGAATGGAACTATTTTAGGAGCCGAACATTTCTATTTGCCATGATATAGTTTATGTTCAATATAGCTGTAAAGTAGCACTGATCATCTCAAGCTACTAAAATGAAGTACACCCTGGAGGTATGTAGATATTCCCATGGCTTTCGTTCTTTAGAATCTTCTTTGGAGGGCGGACAGGTTTGTGACAAGAGGATGGCCTAACCAATCTTTTATTATGTCCCTACTAGGAAGCCCCCGAGATTGCTTCTCACATGCATATTTGAATTACAGATATTCGAAGATGATATAGGCAAGTATGGATCAGGTGGCGATGCTAACCTATTTGCAGCTGTGTGATGCTAACCTATTTGTAGGTATGGAAAAGGCAGTTTTTGGTGCCACCGAGGCTTCCGCGCAAAATTAAAGGCCACTCCTGGACGTGGATTCTCATGCATTGGAAATCTTGAAAGAAGGGAATACTGACATCTTCAACTACGAATCGCTAGTGACCTCTGTGCAAGTGCAAACATCAAGGAGGAAGGTCGACCTTGGCTCATTGGGAAGCAAAGCATTTTGCGGAAATTAGGTTGTAACCAGTCCTTTTGTGATTTGAGCTCCTTTTACTTTGGGTCTCTGCCAACTTGTTTCCTTCTCCTTAATCAATGAAAAGGCAGAGGTCCTTCCCTATTTCAATTAAAAGAATCAACATGCCCAGCGCATGGAATAGTTTAAGAGGTCAAGAAACAGAGTTGCTCATGAAGTTTCATTTAGTTAATAAGTACTACTATATGTCGTTGATGAAAATCAACACATGGAATGGAACTGTTTTAGGAGAGCTGTTATACGAATGATAAATTACGTCCAATTCACGTACGATATGTGGTAACAACCATCGATTGCCTCCCTAATTTGGTACCAAAGACCATCATATTGTAGCATGTAACCATCGTACCAAGATCGGATAGGAATATTCGCGTGTTAAGCTATTTTGTTGTTTTAGAGGCCAGCCACTTCTATTTACATGCTCGATATATGGGAAAAGTACACATCATCTCAGGTCAAGCTACGCGAATGAAGTAACCCCAGAGGATTGAGAGCCTCCTAAACATAGGATATTCGCATGGTTCACCCTTTGGAATCATGTTTGGACATCGGACCGACTCGTGACAAGAGGATAGCCTCACCAACCTATAAGCTAGCTCTGCAAAGCCGTTTCCGAGATTGCTTCTCACATGCTCTTTGAATGTTGATATTCCAAGAGAATATGGGCCGCCGTGGTTTCCTATTTACTAGGTATGGATCAGGTGGCTATTTGCCACAACATTGGGATGGTTTTGCACACCACTCATGCATCTCTGCAAAATGCTAGCCACCCATTAGCTGTAAATTCTCGTGCGTTGGAAAATTTGAAAAGATAGGTATGCTAGGGTCTTCAACTAAAAATCACCCCATGCCCTCAGTGTTGCTAAAAAAATCACGGAGGTAGGTAGGGGCTTGGATCACTGGGAAACAAAGAATTGCCCGTCCTTTCGTGATTTGAGCTCTTTTTACTTTATATCTGGGCCAACATGTTTCCTTCTCTTTAACCAATGAAAGGTACAATTCCTGCGGCATTTCCAAAAAAATAAATGCTGTGCACTATGGATTATTGCAAGTGGTCAATGATATTTTTTAACGAAAAAGTAGTTCTCGTCAACTAATTTAATAGAGCTCCTCTCCGCTCACCAGATTTCAGTTGGCTAATTGACTTTGGACTGGAAAAAATCTGCTACCTGGACTTGTTGCATGATATCTTGAAGTGGACCAGATCTTTGTTCTGCTCGAAGTTATGAATGAATGAATACACAAGCAAATCCCTATGGCTTTGGAGCATGCAATGCAAAGTTAATTAAAAACCAATCAAAGCGTCCATCCATCCATAGCACCACTTCATTATATATCCATAGCTGACTTAGTGTTAGCTCGTGTCAAGTCCAAATCAGCTCCGCATTTACATAACCCGATCAATCCATGGCCTACACACAAGTAACAAAATTAAAGGGAAACCACATACGCACAGACATTCTAGCTATCCATCATCGCCGAAAAAGATGTGGGTACTGTTTTCTATCTTCTTTCCTCTTTCCGGAGGACCAGCTAGCAAGTAAGAAAGCACAAGGAATTAAGGGACAGCAACGGCCCTTGACAAGCGTCGCCGTTGGTGGTCGTCGCCGTCGGTGGTCAGTTCTAGCCGAGCAAAAAATACCCGGGAAAAGGGAGGACACGACGAACTGGCCCTGCCCAGGCCAGCAAAAGGAGTGAGTGTCCCGTGGAGCGACGGAATTCGGTCGCCGTCCGGTGGTGGTAGCTGGCGTCGGAAAGCCATGGCGATCGACGATGGGCGAGCCGGCCCACCCACACCCACTCACCCGCACTGGCCGACGGGACGACGACAACTCCCCGCTGATTCGTTCGGTCATCATGCTTGCATGGCCCCCAATCCGCACACGCGCTGACACCATGCACGTAGCTACAGCACATGCTCGATTATCTGAATTTTTTTTTCTCCCGACCAAATCAGTACACTTACTACTCCTTACGTACACCATGCACGTAGTGATTTTGTCGTTGCTACGTCCATCGACCGATCAGTTAGTAGTGGTAGTGGTATTCCCATCCATGATAACCCCGTACGTAAAGAAGTTCATTAGTTAGAGAGGTAAATAAAGTTAGCATATATACCTCCATTAGAGGAGCGAGATCCCAGGTTATAATTACGCTTTAGAAGAAATTTCTAAAAAGACAAATATTTAGGAACGGAGGGAGCAGTTTGCTGTATGTACGTATAGTTATACACATAGGGCACGTACGATATGTACGTGTCATGCACGATAGGGATGTCAATGGCGCGCGAACCAACCTATGGTTGGATGGTTAGAGGGACTGGGGTATCCTAGCCCACCAGGGTTCAAGTCCTGATGCTCGCATTTATTCCTGAATTTATTTCAGAATTTTCAGGAGGAGCGTTTCCGTCGACGAGGTGCTTACGGTGACTTCGTAAATTTCAAGATGATATGTCGGCTCAGTCTTTCAGAGGTGCTCATAGGGATAGGGTATACGTGAGTGAGTTCATAGTGGTGAATGTATGCGCGTGTATGTGAGTGCTTGCGTCTGTGCTGTGTTAAAAAAATGGCGCAATAAACGCCGCACCCAAAAAAAAACTGAACAGAACCCGGTTTTATACCCCTATGTCACGGAGGCATGCCGACTATAGTAGAGCCAATGATCATCCACCCACCCATCCCATCCCTGTAATCTGCTAGCTGCTGACATACTGCCTCGAGAAATCGTGTCTTTCGGCGTCGCCACGATAGACAAGCAGAAATTACCCGGCTCGCCGGTGCACTTTTCTGGTAAAAGATGAGAAAAGTTGCCGTCACTCAAATCAGCCCATCATTGCCGGTAAAACTCATCATCACGTGCACGGGGCGCTTTAGAAATTGACACGCTCGGGTTGGTTCGGATTAGTTTAGATTAGATCCAGCCTCACGTCGTGCGTCGAATCCATACACCCATCTGTGATCTGTCTGCCGTTGTTGACAACATTTTTGATTAATTTAACTCATCGTTTGGTACGCACGGTGACTCGCCGATCGACTCCTGCAGCAGCAACAGTGATGTATGCACGGCTCGTGCGATGCGTGCATCCAACGATCCACGGAGACACATACACGAAGTAGTGGTGGCAACAGATTGATCTTAGGGTGTAGGTAGTCGGCGCCGTGATATTACCCATTTTTACAAAGGAAAAGAAAGGAGAGAGGGCACAGAAGTACGTAGGGCTGTTTGGAGGCCAACGGCGGGACACATCAAGGCGGGAGTGGCCATTAACGGGTCGACACAGCTCGCGCGCGATTACCATCGGTCGTACAGCCATGACAGCCTGATTAATTAGTTTGGTAGATGCATGCATCATCATGCACATTAGCCAGGATACGTGCATGTACCTGCGGGAAAAAGGGCTTCTCCGAGAAACCACAAGCCATGATACCAAATCGCTTAAGTTTTTTTTTTTTTTGCAGGAACCAAATCGCTTAAGTTATGTACTCCATCCGTCTCAAAATAAATGTCTCAACCTCAGTGCAACTTTATACTGAAGTTAGTATAAAGTTAAGACATTTATTTTGGAACGGAGGGAGTACGTAACGAAGAGAGACCGGCGGCTCGAGCGCATGCAATAGGGTTTACTAGTTGATAAATGCTCTGTCGGTACGTACTGGTTTAAAACGGTGAAAAACACACAAACAACTCCTGTCTGCCACTGTAATAACGGACTGACCATACGTGTTGTTTTTAGGGGAACCAGGTAGTAATTCTTTTTGGTTGATGGTGGAGCTCGATCGATCGGACACCCCATTGCCATTGACAACCCGTACGCGCGCGTGATCGATCGGGTCGAGCGCGTCGGCAACGGCGACCAGAGACCACCGGAGAAGGGGGACACAGGAGTCGCGCGCGAATTGACACGCCACAACTACCACCTCCAAGCAAGCCTCCAGTCTCCAACCAAACAGCGTCGTCATCGATCCTTTCTTTTCTGGCAATAGGAAAGCGAAGGGGCAGAGGCCTGCGACTGTCGCCGTGCCGTCAAGGCAGTAGTAGTACAACTCCCGAGTATGTACGTGTTGGCCACCGTGGCCGCGCGCCCTAGAGCCGCCGCGGGGCGGATCGTACGTGCGTGCCGACCCTCGCTCGCGCTCCTACGTGCATGCACGGCCGGCCGGTCCCCATGACGCGCATGCGGCGACCATGCGTGTGTACGATCGGCTTGGGACTATCGCGGGGCTTGCAGTACGGAGAAGATCGGCCGGCCTCTGTTACGTCCTCAAAGACTAGCCTGTTAGAAGGGGACACCCCGCCCTTATAAATAGTGTTATGTCTTCCCCCACAATCGATGTGGGATTAAACCCAACAGCCTCGACGACGCGCCCGGGCGACGACTTATCCCTGGGACTGTCGCCATGCGGCCGCGGAAACAACGTGCGCGCGCCCGGGCATACGCGCACGTACGGGTCAAGTCGGAAATGGAGGGAGAGAAGCGTGCACGCGTGCACTGCCGTGCTACGCTGCTACCTGCTCATCTGCAGTCCGTGCGTTTGTGCATGTGTACGCAGTACCCGCAACGGGTTTGGTTGCCGTGCGGCCAGTGAGCAAATTTGGAAAAGGGCAGGAGTACAGAACAAATCAGGAATTCACCCTTTTGGCTCTCAAAATGCAGGAACCACATTTTACACAATTTCTTTTTAATTTTATATGTATTAAATGGATTGCATCAATTATTTTTTTATATGAAACACACATACATGAAAAATGTATACAAATAAATATACAATTTGTGTAAAAATGTTTTATCATGAATTTAACAAGCATCTAAAACTGTTAATCAAGCATTTCAAAAAAAAAATCTTGAATTTTTAAAATGCTAAATGTGAATAGGAAAAATATTCTCATGTATACGAATAATATATAAAAACAAGTACAATATACATGAACAAAATGTTGATCATGTATTGAAAAATGTCAAAAACGTATAAAGAATTATTCTAGGTGTATACAACAATTGTACAAGATACATTAATTAAAAGAAGAGATCATGTCTATAAAATATTCCTGATTACACGAATAATGTACATTCTATGTGAAAAAATATTTACTGCAAAACCGAAGAAAACTAACGAACAAACATAAAGAAAACCAAAAAGATAATACGGAAACCAAAGGAAAAAAACTTGAAGAAACCACTGTAGAAGAAAAAAAAAGTAAAAACTGGAAAAGAAGCAAAGAAATATGATAAAAAATAAAGAAAGAAATAAATAAAACCGATAAAAAAAGATTATAAGAAAGAAAGGAAAAAACAGTGAAACCTAGAAAGAAACCAACAAAACCAAAATAAAAACGAAGATGAGAGAAAGAAAAAGCCGTGAACACCCAAAAAGAAACAAATAAAAACAGAAAAAACAAAGAAAAGAAGAGAAAATGAATCAAGAAACTAAACTAAACTGAAAAGAAAAAATAAATAAATTAAATAGACAAGGGAATTTGCTGAAGAAAACCGGGCCAAAACCAATAGAACAATCGAAACCTCCCGCGAGCGACAATAGTTTTTGAACGAAGCATAGCGAAAGGAAAAAAACAAGTTAAGTGGGTCGGCCCGGTGTGTGGGAAAACCCTGCTGCAACGTACGCCTCTCTTGCTATAAGCGAGATATAGTTCTCGCGTCGTTTGAGCATCCAGGAATTACCCTGGCTGCAAAATTCAGCATGATTTGTATCTCGCTTACAGCGCAAGGGAGCTATATCTCTCTTATAGTGAGACTAGCTCTTGTCTCGCCTGAATATTTGTTGTGGTCGCACAGTAATAGGCTGACCAATTGTTAGCAATTTTTTCGTCCGCGCTCGCTCGCTCGGTGGTGGTTGACAACATTCGCTGCATGTTTCTTCAAAAAAATATCTTTTTCATTTCTATCTTTTTGTTTCTTTACCGGTTTCCTTAGGCTGACCCATTTCCAGCTACTTTCCACAGTTTTCCCTCATTTTGCTTCATTTACAACTGTTTTGTATCATTGTTTTTCTTTTTTAATTTTGGTTTTTAATGAGTTTCTTCATTTTTCTTTGGTTTTCTTACTCGGTTTTCGTGGTTTGCACTCTTTTGCATTTCTTTTGCTTTGGTTTGCACAATTTGGTTTCTTCACTTTTTTATCTTTGTCGGCTTTCGTCAGAGTTTTTCTACGACTTGTCACTTTTTCTAATATACAGTGCACATTCTTGGTGTACACGTGAAACATTGTTTTGGTACATATTGAAAATTGTCTAAAAAGGTGATGTATAGTTTTCTTAAATGCATGCTTTGAACACTTTTTTGAATACATGATCAACATTTTACAAATACGCGACAGACATTTTCTAGTGGTAATAAATGTTTTTTGAATACATGATCAACATTTTACAAACTAGTAAGCATGCACGTGCAACGCACGTCTCAAACAAAATGAGTTCACATGGTATAATAATAAAATAATTAGAAAAAATCAAATAGCTACAAAATGTTATCATGTCACTCAAATGGTATTATCAAAAGTGCGACATATTTGTGATCCAAACACACGTATTATGATTATGAAATTAAAATAAAAACCATTATCAGTTTTTACAAAAAAGTTTTATAAAAGCTTTTAAAATCATCACAAGATCACGACTAAAAAAATCTTTGTGAAATCCTTGTGATATAACGTAAGTCATGGTGATAAAAAATTAGACCTACGCAGCTCAATCAGACACGTCCGTTTAATAAGAAAACAAAATTCACAACGCTGCACACTCACTCACTCCACCGTCCCCGCTAGGCATATCTCCCCGCCGTTCCCCATTCTCGTGGTCGCTAGCTACCCCTGTCCACCGCGTCAAGCCGGCCCGCGCCACGCCAAGCTGCTTCTACCGCCGGCGCCGCGCCTAGCTGCAGCCGCCGCCGCCAAATCTCCGCGAGCGGGATGCGGAGGCGTGGGATTCACCCCTCCCTCCTCCTGGCGACGCCAGGGCCATCCACAGCCGGCGCTCTCCGGTGGCCGCCCCTCCTCTTCGTCACCACCGCCAGCGGATGCGCAGGCCCCTATCCTGGCCCGCCCCTCCCTCCTCCTGGAGACGACGGAGCGGTCGAGCTCGGCATGCTCGCCGGCGACGCCGGGGCCCTCCCTCGTCCTGATGCACTCGTCGTCGCCGCCATGAGGCTATTCACCTCCCCCCCTGCTCGGGACGCCATGAAGGTCCGGTTCGAACTCTTCTTCTCCCCTCGATCCAGATGCTCTGCTGTCGGACCCCATCTTGATTTCTTTGTTTGATTAGGTCACAAGTAGGAGCAGTTGCTGCTCGCGACCTCCATCTAATTGATTAGGATGACCACGAAGACCTCCGCATGTTGTGCTGCTGCTCGGAACCCTCCCTTCAATTGTGCAATCTGGGTCACGTATATTGCTCAGTTGGGGTACCTCAACCCCAGAAATTTGGGTGACACGCCCTGCATGCACAATTAATTTTCATCCAGAAGAGGATTACAATCAGAATGTCAGGAAACATTATAGCAAAGCCAGTTAAATATACCTTGTGCAATATCTTTGATGATGCTCCCAATTGGTTGCATTTTCTGTCCAAGAGGCACAACAATAGCTCTTTTTGAGCTTCCTGTTATTTGTTGCCTCTGATATGCATCATTCGTGTGCAACCAATTGGATTCATCCTCGCATGTTAAATTATTGCCCTTGTTGTGAGGGACGCGTTCATGAGATGAATTTTGTGTATTTCATAAGCCTGCCAAACAAATTCAGCACCACATTAGTACCCTTTTTTTGGGCATATTCGATGAGCTAAGAACATGCAATAAATATTCTATGGTACCCCACAACCTGTAATGGCACATGTCAACTTTTGTGTGACACCGGATTGTCCTGTAGCTGGTGTGTGTGACAGTGTTATCATCGTTGAGGAGGCCAGTAGTAGTCTTTCTCTTTTCACCGGATAGGCGTTGTCGTCTTAATATCTCATCCCTGTTTTGTGCGTACCGCTCCCTGTCCCTTTGCCTCCTCAATTCCTTAGGGTCTGCATGTATGTGTCATAAAGATAATTAGTATGACCACATAGGGCTGCATCTAATTTGTTGATCATCATTACCAGTGGACATGGACACAGTGTTTGTATTTCATTTTCTTGTTCATTGATATCGGCAATCACAGCGGCCATTTTTTATCACTGTAGGCTTGACATTGTCTCTTGAATAATGAATACATCTTCCATGTTTTGTTAATACCGTTCCCCAACCATTTGCCTCTGCATTTAATTAGGTCCACATCTATGGCACATTGTTGTTAGTTTGGTGCATGGCATCTCATCAGTTATCTGAACAATACATAAGCATGTGGTACTTAAACAGTGGTGTTGAAGCCCGTTTCTTCTCACGGGCCTCACAACGCCTTCTAAGAATATCATCTTTATTGTATGCATAATACTCTCTGTTCCTCTGCCTCTTTAATTCTTTAGGGTCTGCATAAGTACATATCACAAGTTAGGATATAAGCAACGGCAAAAACAGCATCAGAATTTACAAAACGGTTGATGATAGTTACTGAATAACTGGTTGTTACTTATACCCTGAAATGGGGTGCGCGCTCCCGCATTATTGGGAGATGACATACCTTCGCCTTCATGTGAATATTAATGTCATTAAATTTTGAGAAGCATGGAAATTGTGGAAACTAATTATGAACACCAGAAGCAGATGCAAACATAGTACGCTGTCATTTCTGTCGATATTGTGTTTCAGCAGAGCTTTATTGACGTTAATACGAATTTGGAATGACAGATCCCCTTTCTGGACCACATTCAGTTGTTGGCTCTGCCCTTGACGTCCATGGTGACGCCGATGATGATATTGGCCCTGCTGTTGATCCTCAAACATAGACTGTTCCTTTGACAAGTAGAGAATTAATTTGTCAAGAGGACTTTGCGATTTAGTGGTCTTATGGAATTTTTTAGACGGGGGTAATATCTAATTCTGGTGGGGCAATAGAGTTCTATTCTTTATCCTCACGTATCTTTAGATTTTATGTATATGCTGGGGATGCAAATGAAGCCACCTTCTCTAAATTCTGAACACCAAATTTTGTTGACACCAGGCCTAGGGGATAGGGTGCATGATTCAGTTAGCCAAAACACTAACCACTAATTACATATGTAAAACAAACGGCTTCTAGCATTCTGATGTGCAACTGTTTATAGTTTATAACTCTATTCTGAAAATTCTAATTGTGAGTTATGCTGCAACAGGTCAAAGGAAGATGTTGAACCTAAAGAAGTGCAGGGAAGAATTACAGCTGCGTGTATCCGGCTGGCTCAAGGTGTATCCGGCTGGTTCAAGGGACGTGCAGGGCTCCTGGCACTGGGGATCTCGCGGACGGATGCCACACTGCGTGGACAGGGTCCTGGGTGTTCCGTCGCCTGGCCTCCCTGCTCTGGCGACCTCGCGTACGGATGCCACGCTGCTCGCGGCAACAATCCGCGATGACGATGGCGATGGTGCGACGTGCTGGTGCAGTGCCGCGAGGTCGGCGTGCAGGATACAGTGTTGGTGGGTGGCATCGAGGATAAGGGCGATTGGATCTGATTTCGTTAGTTTCCTAGTTTCCGATGACAACCGCGTGAATGTAGGGGATGAATGTGGGATTGCTATTTTTGTGCTGGTGGATGGATGCATGATTGTAGGGGACGGACGCAGGACTGGTATTTCTATGCTGGTGGATGGATGGTGGAGGTGGAGCATGGTCAGTCTAGGGAATTTGCTACGTGCACACGGTAGAGGTATTAGATCAAAGATGGCTGTTAGATTAGATTTGTGGGACTAATTGTGTGGTGCTGATTGGCTCGTGCGTTTTGTGGGACTAATTGTTGGGTGCACGTAAGAAAGTTCTTGTTTGATTGTTTAATAGTAGTAGAGATACGCGACAGACATTGTCTAAAAATGTGCATTTTTTTTAAACACCAGTAACATCATTATATACAAGTGTAACATGTTTTAAATATAGAACTAGATTTTAAAATATACCCCCTCCATCCCATAATATAAGACCTTTTTTGACACTATTACAAATAGTATTAAAAAATGTCTTATATAATGGGACGGAGGAGTATATTTTTTATATCTACTTTTATTTAACGTATGCTATACATTTTCCTATACATCAGAAACATTTTCTTATACTTGTTTAACAATTATGAAATACATGATCATCATTTTTTTTAAACACCTTGTATATGTTTTGTACAAATTTTTCATATACATGAGAAGCATTTCTTGATTACACATTTTATATTTTCCAAATGCTTGATTAATATTTTTCAAATACATAATTAAAAAGTTAAATGGTTGATTAACATTTTTAACTACATGCACTGATTTTTCATAGATATTGTATATTTTTTGTATACATGAGAAGCATTTTTTATATACACATTTGTCATTTTTCAAATACTTTATCAAAATTTTAAAAAAATTATCTAATTTTTTTCGTAATAGATAGATTTAGAATTTTTGAAAGAATAAGAAAAAGTAAAAAAAAGAAAGTAAAAAAAAAGAATTAGAAAAGAAAAACAAATAAACTCTCAAGGACTGCCGTCCTGTTAGGCCGGGCCATTCTCGGTGTTGCTTGAGGCGACATTGCAGTAAACCGTTACAGCGAGCCTCTCTTGTGGCTGGGGTTGTGGCCGGCCGAGTATTTGTAGCAAGTCTTTTTCTTCTTTGTTTCTTCCACACATTTTCTTCTCTTTTATTAGTTTTACTAGCTCAACTTTTCTTTGGTTTTCTTTGTTTCTTTCTTCATTTCTGTGCAAGACATGTCTGCATTTTTCATACAGATTATACAATTTCCGTATACAACAGGAACATTTTGCTGCACTCATTTAATATTTTCAAATACATGATTAATATTTGTTTAAATATATCTTTCCATGTGTGTCTACTATTTTCATGCATATTGTACATTATGTTTTTATATATCTAGTATATTTCATATGAAATATTTTTGAATAATTTTTGTATGATACGATATATTCTTTTGGACTATGCAAACATGATTTTATGTTGGATAATATTTTTGAAATAATGTCACATAAATTCTGTTTCAGATGCATTAACATTTTATTAATTTAACGTATATATTTTTTGAGTTGAAATAATATTTTATTACATTGTATAAACCATTTCAGAAAATGGGACTTACATATTTTTGAAACATTTGAACATTCTTAAAAGTAGAGTGAACATTTTTGTACATCGCATTTGCATTTTTTAAATACGCAACGAACAATATTTAAAAAATATTAAACTATTATTTTCATAATATATGTATTGGGTATTTTTGAAAGCTTCCAGGTTATCCATGTGCCAAAGTCATGAATTGGTTGCGTGATCTTGTAGGTTTCACCTCTAGCATACCCCAACTTGTTTGGGACTAAAGGCTTTGTTATTATTATTATTATTATTATGTATGTATGTATGTATGTATGTATGTATGTATTTGGTATTTTTGAAAGTATAAACAAAATTTTAAAAAAATGTGACGTTTGGATGGCGTCATCTTGGAGATACTATGTGGTAACCGGGCCGGGCCACGGCTGTTTTGCTACAGGCGATGCTCAAGAGTGAAATCACTAATTGAGGAGTACTCCTTCCAAAGATGATCCCATCTTTCTAGGTTACGACAAGTGGTGCACTGCATGTGTGGCACTTGTCGCAACCTTGGAGTTTTCCCTTTTTTCGTAGATCCATTTATTCAAATCATTTTATTAACCGTATGTCCAAATCTCGAACCGTTTTCACGTTGGATTCCTCGCGTCGAGATCTTCAAAACAAGATCCCATGTTGATAGGCTTTGATGAGTTTTTGTCATGAAAAAACCATACATAAAAACCGAACCGGGAGCACGTTTTTTTTCCTTTCCTCTTGCGGAAGAGGAAAGAAACATGTTTTTTTTGTTTCCGAGAGGCATGGCTATGCCTCTCACGAAAGGAAAAAACACATTTTTTTCATTTTCAAGAGGCATGGCCGTGGATCTTGCGGAAGCAAATCCATGCCTCTCATGGAAGCTAAACCTTGCCTCTCACGGAAAAAGGAAAAAAAAAGAAAATGCATCGAGAGGCACGGCCGTGCCTATCTAGAAAGAAAAACTGTGCCTATCATAAAAAAAGAAAACATGTTTTTTCCATTTTTGAAAGGCACGGTTTAAAGTGAAGGAAATATGCCCTAGAGGCAATAATAAAGTTATTATTTATTTCCTCATATCATGATAAATGTTTATTATTCATGCTAGAATTGTATTAACCGGAAACATGATACATGTGTGAATACATAGACAAACATATAGTCACTAGTATGCCTCTACTTGACTAGCTCATTAATCAAAGATGGTTATGTTTCCTAACCATAGACATGTGTTGTCATTTGATTAATGGGATCACATCATTAGGAGAATGATGTGATTGACATGACCCATCCGTTAGCTTAGCACTTGATCGCTTAGTATTCTCGCTATTGCTTTCTTCATGACTTATACATGTTCCTGTAACTATGAGAATTATGCAACTCCGCTTACGGAGGAACACTTTGGGTACTACCAAACGTCACAACGAATCGGGTGATTATAAAGGAGTACTACAGGTGTTTCCGAAGGTACATGTTGAGTTGGCGTATTTCGAGATTAGGTTTTGTCACTCCGATTGTCGGAGAGGTATCTCTGGGCCCTCTCGGTAATACTCATCACTTAAGCCAAGCATTATAACTAATGAGTTAGTTATGAGATGACGTATTATAGAACGAGTAAAGAGACTTGCCGGTAACGAGATTGAACTAGGTATTGGATACCGACGATCAAATCTCGGGCAAGTAACATACCGATAACAAAGGGAACAACGTATGTTGTTATGCGGTTTGACCGACAAAGATCTTCGTAGAATATGTAGGAACCAATATGGGCATCCAGGTCCCGCTATTTGTTATTGACCGAGAATGGTTTTAGGTCATGTCTACATAGTTCTCGAACCCGTAGGGTCGAGACGCTTAACGTTTCGATGACGCTTTATTATGAGTTTATAAGTTTTGATGTACGAAGTTTGTTCGAGTCCGGATGTGATCACGGACATGACGAGGAGTCTCGGAATGGTCGAGACATAAAGATTGATATATTGGAAGCCTATGTTTGGACATCGGAATGGTTCCGTGAAATCGGGATTTTACTGAACACCGGGTTACTGGAACCCTCCCGGGGATATTGGGCCTTAGTGGGCCAAGAGGGAGAAGAGGAGGGCCGGCCAGGCAGGCGCGCGCCCTATGCCCCTAGTCCGAATCGACAAGGAAGGGGCGCCTCTTTCCTCTTTCCCTCCCCCTTTCCTTCTCCACCAAGGCAGAGGCGGAGTCCTACTCCCGGTGGGAGTAGGACTCCTCGAGACGCACCCCTAGGGGCGGCCGCACCTCCCCCTCCCTCCTTTATATCTGGGGCGGGGGCACCCATAGACACACAAGTTGATCTACGGATCGTTCCTTAGCCGTGTCGGTGCCCCTTCCACCATATTCCACCTCGGTCATATCGTCATGAGTTTAGGCGAAGCCTGCGCCGTAGAACATCATCATCGCCACCCACGCCGTCGTCTTGACGGAACTCATCTCCGGAGCCTTTGCTGGATCGGAGGGTCGGAGATTGTCATCGAGTGAACGTGTCTTTGAACTCGGAGGCTCCGTGACGCTTGGTGCTTGGATCGGTCGGATCGTGAAGACGTCGACTACATCAACCGCGTTGTGCTAACGCTTCGCTTACGGTCTCACGAGGGTACGTGGATCTAACACTCTCCCTCTCGTTGCTATATCATCACCATGATCTTGCGTGTGCGTAGGAATTTTTTGAAATTACTCGTTCCCCAACAAATGGCATCTGAGCCTAGGTTTTTGCGTTGATGTTATATGCACGAGTAGAACACAAGTGAGTTGTGGACGATATAAGTCATACTTGCCTACCAAAGATGTCATACTTTGGTTCAGCGGTATTGTTGGATGAAGCGGCCCGGACCGACATTACGCGTGACGCTTACGCGAAGATCGGTTCTACCGATGTGCTTTGCACACGTGTGGTGGGCGGTGTCGGTTTCTCCAACTTTAGTTGAACCGAAAAGTAGCTACGCCCGGTCCTTGCGAAGGTTAAAACGGAGTCTATTTGACAAACTATCATTGTGGTTTTGATGCGTAGGTGAGAACGGTTCTTGCTAAGCCCGTAGCAGCCACGTAAAATTTGCAACAACAAAGTAGAGGACGTCTAACTTGTTTTTGCAGGGCATGTTGTGATGTGATTGTTGGAAATATGCCCTAGAGGCAATAATAAAAGTATTATTATATTTCATTGTTCATGATAATTGTCTTTTATTCATGCTATAACTGTATTATCCGGAAATCGTAATACACGTGTGAATACATAGACCACAATATGTCCCTAGTGAGCCTCTAGTTGACTAGCTCGTTGTGATCAACAGATAGTCATGGTTTCCTGACTATGGACATTGGATGTCATTGATAACGGGATCACATCATTAGGAGAATGATGTGATGGACAAGACCCAATCCTAAGCATAGCACAAAGATTGTGTAGTTCGTTTGCTAGAGCTCTGCCAATGTCAAGTATCTCTTCCTTCGACCATGAGATCGTGTAAATCCCGGATACCGTAGGAGTGCCTTGGGTGTATCAAACGTCACAACGTAACTGGGTGACTATAAAGGTACATTACAGGTACCTCCGAAAGTATCTGTTGGGTTGACACGGATCGAGACTGGGATTTGTCAATCCGTATGACGGAGAGGTATCTCTGGGCCCACTCGGTAATGCATCATCATAATGAGCTCAAGGTGACCAAGGTGTTGGCCACGGGATCATGCATTACGGTACGAGTAAAGTGACTTGCCGGCAACGAGACTGAACAAGGTATTGGGATACCGACGATCGAGTCTCGGGCAAGTAACGTACCGGTTGACAAAGGGAATTGCATACATGGTTTGATCGAATCCTCGACATCGTGGTTCAACCGATCAAATCATCGAGGAGCATGTGGGAGCCAACATGGGTATCCAGATCCTGCTGTTGGTTATTGCCCGAGAGTCGTCTCGGTCATGTCTGCGTGTCTCCCGAACCCGTAGGGTCTACACACTTAAGGTTCGGTGACGCTAGGGTTGTATGAATATGAGTATGCAGCATACCGAATGTTGTTCGGAGTCCCGGATGAGATCCCGGACGTCACGAGGAGTTTCGGAATGGTCCGAAGGTAAAGAATAATATATAGGAAGTGGTATTTCGGCCATCGAGAAAGTTTCGGGGTCTCCCGGTAATGTACCGGGACCACCGGAAGGGTCCCGGGGGTCCACCGGGTGGGGCCACCCATCCCAGAGGGCCCCATGGGCTGAAGTGGGAGGGGAACCAGCCCATAGTGGGCTGGTGCGCCCCCCTAGGCCCACCCCCTGCGCCTAGGGTTGAAACCCTAGGGGTGGGGCGCCCACTTGGCTTGGGGGGCACTCCACCCCCTTGGCCGCCCCCCTTGGAGATTGGATCTCGAGGCCGGCCCCCGAGGCCTATATAAAGGGGGAGGGAGGGGGCCTGCTGTACCCTTGTGCTTGGCGCCCCTCCCCCCGCTACACCTCGTCCTCCTCCTCCGTAGTCGCTTGGCGAAGCCTGCCGAGATCTGCTGCATCCACCACCACGCCGTCATGTTCTTTGGATCATCATCAACCTCTCCTTCCCCTTGCTGGATCAAGAAGGAGGAGACGTCTCCGTCCCGCACGTGTGTTGAACGCGGAGGTGCTGTCCGTTTAGCAATTGGACATCGGTGATCTGAATCACGTCGAGTACGACTCCATCATCACCTTGCAAGCTTCCGCACGCGATCTACAAGTGGTATGTAGATGCAAACTCTCTCCCGTTACTCGTTGATTAGATGAACTCATAGATGGATCTTGGTGAAACCGTAGGAAAAATTTTAATTTTCTGCAATGTTCCCCAACAGTGGCATCATGAGCTAGGTCTATGCGTAGTTCTCTAATGCACGAGTAGAACACAATTTTGTTGTGGGCGTGGATCTTGTCAACTTACTTGCCTCTACTAGTCTTTTCTTGCTTCAACGGTATTGTGGGATGAAGCGGCCCGGACCAACCTTACACGTACGCTTACGTGAGACCGGTTCCACCGATTGACATGCACTAGTTGCATAAGGTGGCTGGCGGGTGTCTGTCTCTCCCATTTTAGTTGGAGCGGATTCGATGAAAAGGGCCCTTATGAAGGGTAAATATAAGTTGACAAAATCACGTTGTGGTTATTCGTAGGTAAGAAAACGTTCTTGCTAGAACCCAATCGCAGCCACGTAAAAGATGCAACAACAATTAGAGGACGTCTAACTTGTTTTTGCAGCGATTGATCATGTGATGTGATATGGCCAGAAGTTGTGATGAATGATGAATTGTGATGTATGAAATCATGTTCTTGTAATAGGATTCATGACTTGCATGTCGATGAAGTATGACAACCGGCAGGAGCCATAGGAGTTGTCTTTATTTTTTGTATGACCTGCGTGTCATTGAAGAACGCCATGTAAACTACTTTACTTTATTGCTAAACGCGTTAGTCATAGAAGTAGAAGTAGTCGTTGGCGTGACGACTTCATGAAGACACGATGATGGAGATCATGATGATGCAGATCATGGTGTCAAGCCGGTGACAAGATGATCATGGTGCCCCGAAGATGGAGATCAATGGAGCTTTATGATATTGGCCATATCATGTCACAACTATATATAATTGCATGTGATGTTTATTATGTTTATGCATCTTGTTTACTTAGGACGACGGTAGTAAATAAGATGATCCCTTACAAAATTTCAAGAAGTGTTCTCCCTAATCGTGCACCGTTGCTACAGTTAAATCGCTTCTAAGCACCACGTGATGATCGGGTGTGATGGATTCTTACGTTCACATACAACGGGTGTAAAACAGTTTTACACAGCGAAAACACTTAGGGTTAACTTGACGAGCCTAGCATGTACAGACATGGCCTCGGAACACGGAGACCGAAAGGTCGAACACGAGTCGTATGGAAGATACGATCAACATGAAGATGTTCACCGATGATGACTAGTCCGTCTCACTGATGATCGGACACGGGCTAATCGACTCGGATCGTGTAACACTTAGATGACTAGAGGGATGTCTAATCTAAGTGGGAGTTCATAATTTGATTAGAACTTTATTATCATGAACTTAGTCTAAAACCTTTGCCAATATGTCTTGTAGATCAATGGCCAACGCTAATGTCAACATGAACTTCAACGCGTTCCTAGAGAAAACCAAGCTGAAAGATGATGGCAGCAACTATACGGATCGGGTCCGAACCCGAGATCATCCTCATAGCTGCCAAGAAATAATATGTCCTAGAAGCACCGTTAGGTGACCCACTGTTCTTCCAAAGACCGCAAGACGATTTGAGCGTTTGGCGGACTCGTCTGATGATTACTCCCTCGTTTAGTGCGGCATGCTTTACAGCTTAGAACCGGGCTCCAAAAGCGTTTTGAGCATCACGGAGCATATGAGATGTTCAAGAGCTGAAACTAGTTTTCCAAGCTCATGCCCGGTCGAGAGATATGATGTCTCCGACAAGTTCTACAGCTTGTAAGATGGAGGAAAATAGTTACACGGTGAGCACATCCTCAAGATGTCCGGGTTGCACAACCGTATGACCCAAATGAACATTAACCTCCCGATGAGGCGGTCATTGACAGAATCCTCCAGTCGCTCCCACCAAGCTAAAAGAGCTTTGTGATGAACTACAACATGCAGGGGATGGTGAAGACCATTCCTGAAGTGTACTCGATGCTAAAGTCAGCAGAGACTGAAATCAAGAAAGAACATCAAGTGTTGATGGTCAATAAGACCACTAAGTTCAAGAAGGGCAAGGAAGAAGAACTTCAAGAAGGACGACAAAGATGTTGCTCGCCCGGTAAGCCAGTTGCCGGGAAGAAGTCAAAGAATGGACCCAAGCCTGAGACTGAGTGCTTTTATTGCAAAGGGAAGGGTCACTGGAAGCGGAACTGCCCCAAATACTTAGCGGATAAGAAGGCCGGCAACACCAAAGGTATATTTGATATACATGTAATTGATGTGTACCTTACCAGTACTCGTAGTAACTCCCAGGTATTTGATACCGTGCCGTTGCTCATATTTGTAACTCACAACAGAGCTGCGGAATAAACGGAGATCGGCGAAGACGAGGTGACGATGCGCGTCGGGAATGGTTCCAGAGTCGATGTGATCGCCGTCGGCACGCTGCCTCTACATTTACCCACGGGATTAGTTTTGAACCTTAATAATTGTTATTTAGTGCCAAGTTTGAGCATGAACATTGTATCTGGATCTCGTTTAATACGAGATGGCTACTCATTTAAGTCTGAGAATAATGGTTGTTCGATTTATATGAGAGATATGTTTTATGGTCATGCTCCGATGGTCAATGGTTTATTCTTAATGAATCTCGGCGTAATATTACACATGTTCATAGTGTGGATGCCAAAAGATGTAAAGTTGATAACGATAGTCCCACATACTTGTGGCATCGCCGCCTTGGTCACATTGGTGTCAAGCGCATGAAGAAGCTCCATGCGGATGGACTTTAGAGTCTCTTGATTATGAATTGTTTGACACATGCGAACCATGCCTCTTAGGCAAAATGACCAAGACTCCGTTCTCCGAACAATGGAGCGAGCAACCAACTTGTTGGAAATCATACATACCGATGTGTGTAGTCCAATGAGCGTTGAGGCTCATGGAGGATATCGTTATGTTCTCACTCTCACCGATGACTTGAGTAGATATGGGTATGTCTACTTAATGAAACACAAGTCCGAGACCTTTGAAAAGTTCAAGGAATTTCAGAATGAGGTGGAGAATCAACGTGACCGAAAGATAAAGTTCCTACGATCGATCGTGGAGGAGAATACTTAAGTCACGAATTTGGTACACACTTAAGGAAATGTGGAATCGTTTCACAACTCACGCCGCTGGAACACCTCAAATAAACGGTGTGTCCGAACGTCGAATCGCACTCTATTGGATATGGTGTGGTCTATGATGTCTCTTACCGATTTACCGCTATCATTTTGGGGATACGCTCTAGATACAGCTACATTCACTTTAAATAGGGCACCGTCTAAATCCGTTGAGACGACACTGTATGAATTATGGTTTGGGAAGAAACCTAAGCTGTCGTTTCTAAAAGTTTGGGGATGCGATGCTTATGTCAAGAAACTTCAACCTGAAAAGCTCGAACCCAAGTCGGAAAAATGTGTATTCATAGGGTACCCTAAGGAAACTGTCGGGTATACCTTCTACTTAAGATCCGAAGGCAAGATCTTTGTTGCCAAGAATGGATGCTTTCTGGAAAAAGAGTTTCTCTCGAAAGAAGTAAGTGGGAGGAAAGTAGAACTCGATGAAGTACTACCTCTCGAACGGGAAAGTGGTGCGTCTCAGGAAAATGTTCCTGTGATGCCCACACCAACTGAAGAGGAAACCAATGATGATGATCAAGGTACTTGGATCAAGTTGCTCTTGAACTCGTGAGGTCCACAAGGACACGTTCCGCACCAGAGTGGTACGGCAACCCTGTCCTGGAAATCATGTTGTTAGACAACGGTGAACCTTCGAACTATGAAGAAGCGATGGCGGGCCCAGATTCCAACAAATGGCTTGAAGCCATGAAATCCGAGATAGAATCCATGTATGAAAACAAAGTATGGACTTTGACAGACTTGCCCGATGATCGGCGAGCGATAGAAAACAAGTGGATTTTTAAGAAGACGGACGCGGATGGTAATGTTACCATCTATAAAGCTCGACTTGTCGCTAAGGGTTATCCACAAGTTCAAGGGATTGACTACGACGAGACTTTCTCTCCCATAGAGAAGCTGAAGTCCGTCCGAATCATGTTAGCAATTGCCGCATACTATGATTATGAGATATGGCAGATGGACGTCAAAACGGCATTCCTTAACGGACATCTTAAGGAAGAGCTGTATATGATGCAGCCGGAAGGTTTTGTCGATCCTAAGAACGCTAACAAAGTATGCAAGCTCCAGCGATCCATTTATGGACTGGTGCAAGCATCTCGGAGTTGGAACATTTGCTTTGATGAGATGATCAAAGCGTTTGGGTTTATGCAGACTTATGGAGAAGCCTGCGTTTACAAGAAAGTGAGTGCGAGCTCTTTAGCATTTCTCCTATTATATGTAGATGACATACTCTTGATGGGAAATGATACAAAACTTCTGGACATCATTAAGGCCTACTTGAATAAGTGTTTTTCAATGAAGGACCTTGGAGAAGCTGCTTATATATTAGGCATCAAGATCTATAGAGATAGATCGAGACGCCTCATAGGTCTTTCACAAAGCACATACCTTGATAAGATTTTGAAGAGGTTCAAAATGGATCAGTCCAAGAAAGGGTTCTTGCCTATGTTACAAGGTGTGAGATTGAGCTCGGCTCAGTCACCGACCACGGCAAAAGATAAAGAAGAGATGAGTGTCATCCCCTATGCTTCAGCCATAGGATCTATTATGTATGCCATGCTATGTACCAGACCCGATGTAAACCTTGCCGTAAGTTTGGTAGCAAGATACCAAAGTAATCCCGGCAAGGAACACTAGACAACGGTCAAGAATATCCTGAAGTACCTGAAAAGGACAAAGGAGATGTTTCTCGTTTATGGAGGAGACGAAGAGCTCGTCGTAAAGGGTTACGTTGACGCTAGCTTCGACTCAGATCTGGATGACTCTAAGTCACAAACCGGATACGTGTATATGTTGAATGGTGGAGCGATGGTGTGTGCAAATGCAAGCGAGCGTCGTGGCGGGATCTACGTGTGAAGCGGAGTACATGGCAGCCTCGGAGGCAGCGCATGAAGCGATTTGGGTGAAGGAGTTCATCACCGACCTAGGAGTCATACCCAATGCGTCGGGGCCGATCAAACTCTTCTGTGACAACACTGGAGCTATTGCCCTTGCCAAGGAGCCCAGGTTTCACAAGAAGACCAGGCACATCAAGCGTCGCTTCAACTCCATCCGTGAAAATGTTCAAGATGGAGACATAGAGATTTGCAAAGTGCACACGGATCTGAATGTCGCAGATCCGCTTGACTAAACCTCTCTCAAGTGCAAAACATGATCAACACCGAAACTCTATGGGTGTTCGATTCATCACAATGTAACTAGATTAGTGACTCTAGTGCAAGTGGGAGACTGTTGGAAATATGCCCTAGAGGCAATAATAAAAGTATTATTATATTTCATTGTTCATGATAATTGTCTTTTATTCATGCTATAAGCAGTATTATCCGGAAATCGTAATACACGTGAATACATAGACCACAATATGTCCCTAGTGAGCCTCTAGTTGACTAGCTTGTTGTGATCAACAGATAGTCATGGTTTCCTGACTATGGACATTGGATGTCATTGATAACGGGATCACATCATTAGGAGAATGATGTGATGGACAAGACCCAATCCTAAGCATAGCACAAAGATCGTGTAGTTCGTTTGCTAGAGCTTTGCCAATGTCAAGTATCTCTTCCTTCGACCATGAGATCGTGTAACTCCCGGATACCGTAGGAGTGCCTTGGGTGTATCAAATGTCACAACGTGGCGGGTGACTATAAAGGTACATTACGGTATCTCCGAAAGTATCTGTTGGGTTGACACGGATTGAGATGGATTTGTCACTCCGTGTGACGAAGAGGTATCTCTGGGCCCACTCGGTAATGCATCATCATAATGAGCTCAAGGTGACCAAGGTGTTGGCCACGGATCATGCATTACGGTATGAGTAAAGTGACTTGCGATAACGAGACCGAACAAGGTATTGGGATACCGACGATCGAGTCTCGGGCAAGTAACGCACCGATTGACAAAGGGAATTGCATACAGGGTTTGATCGAATCCTCGACATTGTGGTTCAACCGATCAAATCATCGAGGAGCATGTGGGAGCCAACATGGGTATCCAGATCCCGCTGTTGGTTATTGCCCGAGAGACGTCTCGGTCATGTCTGCGTGTCTCCCGAACCCGTAGGGTCTACATACTAAGGTTCGGTGGCGCTTAGGGTTGTATGAATATGAGTATGCAGCATACCGAATGTTGTTCGGAGTCCCGGATGAGATCCCGGACGTCACGAGGAGTTTTGGAATGGTCCGGAGGTAAAGAATAATATATAGGAAGTGGTATTTCGGCCATCGGGGAAGTTTCGGGGTTTCCCGGTAATGTGTACCGGGACGACCGGAAGGGTCCCGGGGGTCCACGGGGTGGGGCCACCCATCCCGGAGGGCCCCATGGGCTGAAGTGGGAGGGGAACCAGCCCATAGTGGGCTGGTGCGCCCCCCTAAGCCCACCCTCTGCGCCTAGGGTTGAAACCCTAGGGGTGGGGCGCCCACTTGGCTTGGGGGCACTCCACCCCTTGGCCGCCCCCCTTGAGATTGGATCTCCAGGGGCGGCGCCCGAGGCCTATATAAAGGGGAGGGAGGGGGCTGCTGTACCCTTGTGCTTGGCGCCTCCCCCCGCTACACCTCGCCCTCCTCCTCATAGTCGCTTGGCGAAGCCCTGCCGGAGATCTGTTGCATCCACCACCACGCCGTTGTGCTGCTGGATCATCACTTGGACATCAATCTCTCCTTTCCCCTTGCTGGATCAAGAAGGAGGATACGTCTGCCGTCCCGTACGTGTGTTGAACGCGGAGGTGCTGTCCGTTCAGCATTTGGACATCGGTGATCTGAATCACGTCGAGTACGACTCCATCATCACCTTGCAAGCTTCCGCACGCGATCTACAAGTGGTATGTAGATGCAAACTCTCTCCCGTTACTCGTTGCTTAGATGAACTCATAGATGGATCTTGGTGAAACCGTAGGAAAAATTTTAATTTTCTGCAACGTTCCCCAACAGTGATATGGTCAAGACGTGATGCTATATTTTATTGTATGAGATGATCATGTTTTGTAACCGAAGTTATCGGCAACTGGCAGGAGCCATATGGTTGTCGCTTTATTGTATGAAATGCAAGCATACATAATTGCCTTACTTTATCACTAAGCGGTAGCGATAGTCGTAGAAGCAATAGATGGCGTGGCGACAACGATGCTATGATGGAGATCAAGGTGTCGCACCGGTGACGATGGTGATCACGATGGTGCTTCGGAGATGGAGATCACAAGCACAAGATGATGATGGCCATATCATATCACTTATATTGATTGCATGTGATGTTTATCCTTTATGCATCTTATCTTGCTTTGATTGACGGTAGCATTTTAAGATGATCTCTCACTAATTATCAAGAAGTATTCTCCTGAGTATGCACCATTGCGAAAGTTCTTCGTCTTTGAGACACCACGTGATGATCGGGTGTGATAGGCTCTACGTTCAAATACAACGGGTGCAAAACAGTTGCACACGCGAATACTCAAAGTTATACTTAACGAGCCTAGCATATACGATATGGCCTCGGAACACGGAGACCGAAAGGTTGAGCGTGAATCATATAGTAGATATGATCAACATAGAGATGTTCACCATTGAAACTACTCCATCGCACGTGATGATCGGACACGGTTTGGTTGATTTGGATCACGTGATCACTTAGATGACTTGAGAGATGTCTGTCTAAGTGGGAGTTCTTAAGTAATATGATTAATTGAACTTAAATTTATCATGAACTTAGTACCTGATAGTATCTTGCTTGTCTATGTTTGTTTGTAGATAGGTGGCTCGTGCTGTTGTTCCGTTGAATTTTAATGCGTTCCTTGAGAAAGCAAAGTTGAAAGATGATGGTAGCAATTACACGGACTAGGTCCGTAACCTGAGGATTATCCTCATTGCTGCACGTAAAAGTTACATCCTCGAAGCACCGCTGGGTGCCGAACTGCTTCTTGATGCAATCAAGCGACGTTAAGAACATCTGGCGAGCAAAGCTGATGACTACTCTATAGTTCAATGTGCCATGCTTTACGGCTTAGAACCGGCCTTCAACGACGTTTTGAACGTCATGGAGCATATGATATGTTCCAGAGTTGAAGTTAATATTTCAAGCAAATGCCCGGATTGAGAGATATGAAGTCTCCAATAAGTTCTATAGCTGCAAGATGGAGGAGAATAGTTCTCACGGTGAACACATACTCAAAATGTCAGGTATAATAATCACTTGATTCAACCGGGAGTTAATCTTCCCGATGATAGTGTCATTGATGTAATTCTCCAATCACTGCCACCAAGCTACAAGAGCTTCGTGATGAACTATAATATGCAAGGGATGAACAAGACTATTCCCGAGCTCTTCGCGATCTTTGAAAGCAGCGGAGGTAGAAATCAAGAAGGAGCATCAAGTGTTGATGGTCAACAAGACCACTAGTTTCAAGAAGAAGGGCAAAGGGAAGAAGAAGGGAACTTCAAAAGAACGGCAAGCAAGTTGCTGCTCAAGAGAAGAAACCCAAGTCCGGACCTAAGCCTGAAACGAGTGCTTCTACCGCAAGCGATCGACATTTGAAGCGGAACTGCCCCAAGTATTTGGCGGATAAGAAGGATGGCAAAGTGAACAAAGGTATATGTGATATACATGTTATTGATGTGTACCTTACTAATGCTCGCAGAGCACCGGGTATTTGATATCGGTTACTGCTAATATTTGCAACTCAAAGCAGGGGACTACGGATTAAGCGAAGATTAGCTAAGGATGAGGTGACGATGCGCGTGGGAAATGGTTCCAAAGTCGATGTGATCGCGGTCGGCACGCTACCTCTACATCTATCATCGGGATTAGTTTTAGACCTAAATAATTGTTATTTGGTGCCTGCGTTGAGCATGAACATTATATCTGGATCTTGTTTGATGCGAGACGGTTATTCATTTAAATCAAAGAATAATGGTTGTTCTATTTATATGAGTAATATCTTTTATGGTCATGCACCCTTGAAGAATGGTCTATTTTTATTGAATCTCGATAGTAGTGATACACATATTCATAGTGTTGAAACCAAAAGATGCAGAGTTGATAATGATAGTGCAACTTATTTGTGGCACTGCCGTTTAGGTCATATCGGTGTAAAGCGCATGAAGAAACTCCATACTGATGGGCTTTTGGAATCACTTGATTATGAATCACTTGGTACTTGCGAACCGTGCCTTATGGGCAAGATGACTAAAACACCGTTCTCCGGTACTATGGAGAGAGCAACAGATTTGTTGGAAATCATACATACAGATGTATGTGGTCCAATGAATGTTGAGGCTTGTGGCGGATATCGTTATTTTCTCACCTTCACAGATGATTTGAGCAGATATGGGTATATCTACTTAATGAAACACAAGTCTGAAACATTTGAAAAGTTCAAAGAATTTCAGAGTGAAGTAGAAAATCATCGTAACAAGAAAATAAAGTTTCTACGATCTGATCGTGGAGGAGAATATTTGAGTTACGAGTTTGGTCTACACTTGAAACAATGCGGGATAGTCTCGCAACTCACGGCACCTGGAACACCACAACGGAATGGTGTGTCCGAACGTCGTAATCGTACTTTACTTGATATGGTGTGATCTATGATGTCTCTTACCGATCTACCGCTATCGTTTTGGGGTTATGCTTTAGAGACGGCCGCATTCACGTTAAATAGGGCACCATCAAAATCCGTCGAGACGACGCCTTATGAACTGTGGTTTGGCAAGAAACCAAAGTTGTCGTTCCTTAAAGTTTGGGGCTGCGATGCTTATGTGAAGAAACTTCAACCAGATAAGCTCAAACCCAAATCAGAGAAATGTGTCTTCATAGGATACCCAAAGGAGACTATTGGGTACACCTTCTATCACAGATCTGAGGGCAAGGTTTTCGTTGCTAAATTCGGATCCTTTCTAGAGAAGGAGTTTCTCTCGAAAGAAGTGAGTGGGAGGAAAGTAGAACTTGATGAGATAATCAGTATCTACTCCCTTATTGAAGGTAGTTCATCACAAGAACCGGTTCTGTGACAACTACACCAATTAGTGAGGAAGCTAATGATATTGATCATGAAACTTCAGATCAAGTTTCTCTGAACCTCGTGGTCTACCAGAGTAAGATCCGCACTGAGTGGTATGGCAATCCTATTCGGAAGTCATGTTACTTGACCATGATGAACCTACGAACTATGAGGAAGCGATGATGAGCCCAGATTCCGCAAAATGGCTAGAGGCCACGAAATCTGAGATGGGATCCATGTATGAAAACAAAGTATGGACTTTGGTTGACTTGCCCGATGATCGGCAAGCTATTGAGAATAAATGGACCTTTAAGAAGAAGACTGACGCTGATGGTAATGTAACTGTCTATACAGCTCGACTTGTTGCGAAAGGTTTTCGACAAGTTCAAGGGGTTGACTACGATGAGACTTTCTCACCCGTAGCGATGCTTAAGTCTGTCCAAATCATGTTAGCTATTGCTGCATTTCATGATTATGAAATTTGGCAAATGGATGTCAAGACTGCATTCTTGAATGGATTTCTAGAAGAAGAGTTGTATATGATGCAGCCGGAAGGTTTTGTTGATCCAAAAGGTGCTAACAAAGTGCGCAAGCTCCAGCGTTCCATTTATGGACTGGTGCAAGCATCTCGGAGTTGGAATAAACGCTTTGATAGTGTGATCAAAGCATATGGTTTTATCTGAGACTTTTGGAGAAGCCTGATTTACAAGAAAGTGAGTGGGAGCTCTGTGGCATTTCTAGTTTTATATGTAGATGACATATTGTTAATTGAAAATGATATAGAATTTCTGGATAGCATAAAGGGATACTTGAATAAAAGTTTTTCAATGAAAGACCTTGGTGAAGTTGCTTATATATTGGGCATCAAGATCTATAGAGATAGATCAAGACGCTTAACAGGACTTTCACAAAGCACATACCTTGACAAAATTTTGAAAAAGTTCAAAATGGATCAGGCAAAGAAAGGGTTCTTGCATGTGCTACAAGGTGTGAAGTTGAGTCAAACTCAATGCCCGACCATAGCAGAAGATAGAGAGAAAATGAAAGATGTTCCCTATGCTTCAGCCATAGGCTCTATCATGTATGCAATGCTGTGTACCAGACTGACGTATGCTTAGCAATAAGCTTAGCAGAAGGTACCAAAGTAATCCAGAGTGGATCATCGGGCGGTGGTCAAGAACATCCTGAAATACCTGAAAAGGCCTAAGGATATGTTTCTCGTATATGGAGGTGACAAAGAGCTAGTCGTAAGAGGTTACGTCGATGCAAGCTTTGACACTGATCCGGATGATTCTAAATCGCAAACCGGATACGTGTTTATATTAAACGGTGGAGCTGTAAGTTGGTGCAGTTCTAAACAAAGCATCGTGGCGGGATCTACATGTGAAGCGGAGTACATAGCTGCTTCTGAAGCAGCGAATGAAGGAGTCTGGATGAAGGAGTTCATTTCCGATCTAGGTGTCATACCTAGTGCATCGGGACCAATGAAGATCTTCTGTGACAATACTGGTGCAATTGCCTTGGCAAAGGAATCCAGATTTCACAAGAGGACCAAGCACATCAAGAGACACTTCAATTCCATTCGGGACCAAGTCCAAGTGGGAGACATAGAGATTTGCAAGATACATACAGATCTGAATGTTGCAGACCCGTTGACTAAGCCTCTCTCACGAGCAAAACATGATCAGCACCAAGACTCCATGGGTGTTAGAATCATTACTATGTAATCTAGATTATTGACTCTAGTGCAAGTGGGAGACTGAAGAAAATATGCCCTAGAGGCAATAATAAAGTTATTATTTATTTCCTCATATCATGATAAATGTTTATTATTCATGCTAGAATTGTATTAACCGGAAACATGATACATGTGTGAATACATAGACAAACATATAGTCACTAGTATGCCTCTACTTGACTAGCTCATTAATCAAAGATGGTTATGTTTCCTAACCATAGACATGTGTTGTCATTTGATTAATGGGATCACATCATTAGGAGAATGATGTGATTGACATGACCCATCCCGTTAGCTTAGCACTTGATCGTTTAGTATTCTGCTATTGCTTTCTTCATGACTTATACATGTTCCTGTAACTATGAGATGTTGGGGAACGTAGTAATTTCAAAAAATTTCCTACGCACACGCAAGATCATGGTGATGTATAGCAACGAGATGGGAGAGTGTTTTCTACGTACCCTCGTAGACCGAAGCGGAAGCGATCACAACGTAGAGGAAGTAGTCGACGTTCTCCCCGCGATCCAACCGATCCCGGCGCCATTACTCGGCGCCCGAGTTCTTGACACACGTACAGCTCGATGACGCCCTCGGCTCCAATCCAAGTGAGCTTGGGAGGAGAGTTTCACAAGACGACGGCGTGGTGACGATCTTGATGTTCTACGGCGCAGGCTTCACCTAAGCTTTGCGACGATATGACCGAGGTGGAATATGGTGGAGGGGGGCACCGCACACAGCTAAGGAACGATCCGTAGATCAACTTGTGTGTCCATGGGGTGCCCCCTGCCTCAGATATATAAGAGGAGGGAGGAGGAGGCCAGCCCTCTCTATGGCGCCATGGGGAGTCCTACTCCCACCGGAGTAGGATTCCCCTTCCTAGTCCAACTAGTAGTCCTTCCATGTATTAGGAGTAGGAGAGAAGGAAAGGGAAAAGAGAAGGAGAAGGAAGGAAGGGTGCGCCCCCCCTCCCTAGTCCAATTCGGACTAGACCAAGGGGAGGGCGGCGGCCACCCTTTAGGCCCTTTTTCTCCTTTCCCGTATGGCCCATTAAGGCCCAATACGAATTCCGTAACTCTCCCAGACTCGAAAAATACCGAATCACTCGGAACCTTTCCGAACTCCGAATATAGTCGTCCAATATATCGATCTTTACGTCTCGACCATTTCGAGACTCCTCGTCATGTCCCCGATCTCATCCGGGACTCCGAACTCCTTCGGTACATCAAAACTCATAAACTCATAATATAACTGTCATCGAAACCTTAAGCGTGCGGACCCTACGGTTCGAGAACAATGTAGACATGACCGAGACACGTCTCCGGTCAATAACCAATAGCGGGACCTGGATGCCCATATTGGTTCCTACATATTCTACGAAGATCTTTATCGGTCAGACCGCATAACATCATACGTTGTTCCCTTTGTCATCGGTATGTTACTTGCCCGAGATTCGATCGTCGGTATCCAATACCTAGTTCAATCTCGTTACCGGCAAGTCTCTTTACTCGTTCCGTAATACATCATCTTGCAACTAACTCATTAGTTGTAATGCTTGCAAGGCTTAAGTGATGTGCATTACCGAGAGGGCCCAGAGATACCTCTCCGACAATCGGAGTGACAAAACCTAATCTCGAAATACGCCAACCCAACATCTGCCTTTGGAGACACCTGTAGTACTCCTTTATAATCACCCAGTTACGTTGTGACGTTTGGTAGCACCCAAAGTGTTCCTCCGGTAAACGGGAGTTGCATAATCTCATAGTTACAGGAACATGTATATGTCATGGATAAAAGCAGTAGCAACATACTAAACGATCGTGTGCTAAGCTAATGGAATGGGTCATGTCAATCAGATCATTCTACTAATGATGTGACCTTGTTAATCAAATAACAACTCTTTGTTCATGGTTAGGAAACATAACCATCTTTGATTAACAAGCTAGTCTAGTAGAGGCATACTAGTGACATATTGTTTGTCTATATATTCACACATGTATTATGTTTCCGATTAATACAATTCTAGCATGAATAATAAACATTTATCATGATATAAGGAAATAAATAATAACTTTATTATTGCCTCTAGGGCATATTTCCTTCAGTCTCCCACTTGCACTAGAGTCAATAATCTAGATCACATTACCATGTGATTAACATTGATAATTCACATCATCATGTGATTAACACCCATAGTTCACATCGCCATGTGACCAACACCCAAAGGGTTTACTAGATTCAGTAATCTAGTTCACATCGCTATGTGATTAACACCCAAAGAGTACTAAGGTGTGATCATGTTTTGCTTGTGAGAGAATCTTAGTCAACGGGTCTTTCACATTCAGATCCGTTATGTATTTTGCAATTTTCTATGTCTACAATGCTCTGCACGGAGCTACTCTAGCTAATTGCTCCCACTTTCAATATGTATCTAGATCGAGACTTAGAGTCATCCAGATCGGTGTCAAAACTTGCATCGACGTAACCCTTTACGAACGAACCTTTTGTCACTTCCATAATCGAGAAACATATCCTTATTCCACTAAGGATAATTTTGACCGCTGTCCAAAGATCTACTCCTAGATCACTATTGTACTCCTTGCCAAACTCAAGTCAGGGGTATACAATAGATCCGGTACACAACATGGCATCCTTTATAGAACCTATGGCCAAGGCATAGGGAATGACTTTCATTCTCTTTCTATCTTACGTCGTGGTCGGGTTTTGAGTCTTACTCAATTTCGCACCTTGTAACACAGCAAGAACTCTTTCTTTGACTGTTCCATTTTGAACTACTTCAAAACTTGTCAAGGTATGTACTCATTGAAAAACTTATCAAGCATCTTGATCTATCTCTATAGATCTTGATGCTCAATATGTAAGCAGCTTCACCGAGGTCTTTCTTTGAAAAACTTCTTTCAAGCACTCCTTTATGCTTTGCGAATAATTCTACATTATTTCCGATCTACAATATGTCATTCACATATACTTATCGAAATGCTGTAGTGCTCCCACTCACTTTCTAGTAAATACAGGCTTCACCATAAGTCTGTATAAAACTATATGATTTGATCAACTCATCAAAGCGTATATTCCAACTCGAGATGCTTGCACCAGTCCATAGATGGATCGCTGGAGCTTGCACACTTTGTTAGCTCCTTTGGATCGATAAAACCTTCGGTTGCATCATATACAACTCTTCTTCCAGAAATCCATTCAGGAATACAGTCTTTACATCCATTTGCCAAATTTCATAAATTGTGGCAATTGCTAACATGATTCGGACAGACTTAGGCATCGCTACGGGTGAGAAGGTCTCATCGTAGTCAATCCCTTGAACTTGTCGAAAACCCTTTGCGACAAGTCGAGCTTTGTAGATAGTAACACTACTATCAACGTCCGTCTTCCTCTTGAAGATCCATTTATTTTCTATGGTTTGCCGATCATCGGGCAAATCCATCAAAGTCCATACTTTGTTCTCATACATGGATCATATCTCAGATTTCATGGCCTCAAACCATTTTGCGGAATCTGGGCTCACCATCGCTTCTTCATAGTTCGTAGGTTCATCATGATCTAGTAGCATGACTTCCAGAACAGGATTGCCGTACCACTCTGGTGTGGATCTTACTCTGGTTGATCTACGAGGTTCTGCAGTAACTTGATCTGAAGTTTCATGATCAACATCATCAACTTCCTCACTATTTGGCGTAGGTGTCTCAGAAACCGGTTTCTGCGACAAACTACTTTCAAATAAGGGAGAAGGTACGATTACCTCATCAAGTTCTACTTTCCTCCCACTCACTTCTTTCGAGAGAAACTCCTTCTCTAGAAAGGATCCATCTTAAGCAACGAATATCTTGCCTTCGGATCTGTGATAGAAGGTGTACCCAACAATTTCCTTTGGGTATTCTATGAAGACGTACTTCTCCGATTTGGGTTCGAGCTTATCAGGATGAAACTTTTTCACATAAGCATCGCAGCCCCAAACATTAAGAAACGACAACTTTGGTTTCTTGCTAAACCACAGTTCATATAGTGTCGTCTCAACGGATTTAGATGGTGCCCTATTTAATGTGAATGCAGCTGTCTCTAATGCATGATCCCAAAACGATATTGGTAAATCTGTAAGAAACATCATAGATTGCACTATATCCAATAAAGTGCGGTTACGATGTTTGGACACACCATAACATTGTGGTGTTCCAGGTGGCGTGAGCTGTGAAACTATTCCACATTGTTTTAATTGAAGACCAAACTCGTAACTCAAATATTCGTCTCCGTGATCGATCACGAAACTTTATTTTCTTGTTACGATGATTTTTCCACTTCACTCTGAAATTCTTTGATCCTTTCAACTATTTCGACTTATGTATCATCAAGTAGATATACCCATATCTGCTCAAATCATCTTGTGAAGGTCGAAAATAACGATACTTGCCACGAGCATCAACACTCATTGGATCGCATACATCGGTATGTATTATTTCCAATAAGTCAAGAGCTTGTTCCATTGTTCCGAGAACGGAGTTTTAGTCATCTTGCCCAAAAGGCACGGTTCGCAAGCATCAAGTGATTCATAATCAAGTGATTCCAAAATCCCATTAGCATGGAGTTTCTTCATGCGCTTTACACCAATATGACCTAAACGGCATTACCACAAATAAGTTGCACTATCATTATTAACTTTGTATTTTTGGTTTCAATATTATGAATATGTGTATCACTACGATCGAGATCCAATGAACCATTTTCATTGGGTGTGTAACCATATAAGGTTTTATTCATGTAAATGAACAACAGTTTATTCTCTTACTTAAATGAATAACCGTATTGCAATAAACACGATCAAATCATATTCATGCTCAACGTAAACACCAAATAACATTTATTTAGGTTCAACACTAATCCCGAAAGTATAGGGAGTGTGCGATGATGATCATATCAATCTTGAAACTACTTTCAACACACATCGTCACTTCACCCTTAACTAGTTTACATTTATTCGCAACTCCGTTTGAGTTACTACTCTTAGCAACCGAACCAGTACCAAATACCGAGGGGTTGCTATAAACACTAGTAAAGCACACATAAAACACCTGTATATCAAATATACCCTTTTTCACTTTGCCATCCTTCTTATCCACCAAATATTTAGGGCAGTTCCGCTTCGGGACCATTTCCTTTGCGGTTATAAGCACTTTCGGTTTCAGGCTTTGGTTCAGCTTTGGGTTTCTTCGTGGGAGTGACAACTTGCTTGTCAATCTACTTGAAGTTCCCCTTTCTTTCCCTTTGCCCTTTTCTTGAAACTAGTGGTCTTGTCAATCATCAACACTTGATGCTCTTTCTTGATTTCTACATTCGTCAATTTCAACATCACGAAGAACTCGGGAATCATTTTCATCATCCCTTGCATACTATAGTTTATCACGAAGTTCTACTAACTTGGTGATGGTGACTAGAGAATTCATCAATCACTATCTTATCTCGAAGATTAACTCCCACTTGATTCAAGCAATTGAAGTACCTGACAATTTGAGCACATGCTCACTAGTTGAGCGATTCTCCTCCATCTTTTAGCTATAGAACTTGTTGAAGACTTCATATCTCTCAACTCGGTATTTGCTTGAAATATTAACTTCAACTCTGGAACATCTCATATGGTCCATGACGTTCAAAATGTCTTTGAAGTCCCGATTCTAAGCTGTTAAGCATGGTGCACTTAAACTATCAAGTAGTCATCATATTGAGCTAGCCAAACGTTCATAACGTTTGCATCCTCTGCAATAGGTCTGTCACCTAGCGGTGCATTAAGGACATAATTCTTACATGCAGCAATGAGGATAAACCTCCGATCACGGATCGAATCCGCATCATTGCTACTAACATTTTCAACACAATTTTCTCTAGGAACATATCAAAACAAACATATGAAAGCAACAACGCGAGCTATTGATCTACAACATAATTTGCAAAATACTACCAGGACTAAGTTCATGATAAATTTAAGTTCAATTAATCATATTACTTAAGAACTCCCACTTAGAGACATCTCTCTAGTCATCTAAGTGATCACGCGATCCAAATCAACTAAACCATAACCGATCATCACGTGAGATGGAGTAGTTTTCAATGGTGAACATCTTATGTTGATCATATCTACTATATGATTCACGCCGACCTTTCGGTCTCCGTGTTCCGAGGCCATATCTGCATATGCTAGGCTCGTCAAGTATAACTGAGTATTCTGCGTGTGCAAAACTGGCTTGCACCCGTTGTAGATGGACGTAGAGCTTATCACACCCGATCATCACGTGGTGTCTGGGCACGACGAACTTTGGCAACGGTGCATACTCAGGGAGAACACTTCTTGATAATTTAGTGAGAGATCATCTTATAATGCTACCGTCAATCAAAGCAAGATAAGATGCATAAAAGATAAACATCACATGCAAATCAATATAAGTGATATGATATGGTCATCATCATCTTGTGCTTCATGATCTCCATCTCTGCAGCACCACCATGATCACCATCGTCACCGCGCGACACCTTGATCTCCATCGTAGCATCGTTGTCGCCTCGCCAATCTTATGCTTCTCGACTATCGCTACCGCTTAGTGATAAAGTAAAGCATTACAGAGCGATTGCATTTCATACAATAAAGCGACAACCATATGGCTCCTGCCATTGCCGATAACCGGTTACAAAACATGATCATCTCATACAATAAAATATAGCATCACGTCTTGACCATATCACATCACAACATACCTGCAAAAACAAGTTAGACGTCCTCTACTTTGTTGTTGCAAATTTTACGTGGCTGCTATGGGCTTAAGCAAGAACCAATCTCACCTCGCATCAAAACCACAACGATACTTCGTAAAATAGACTCCGCTTTTAACCTTCTCAAGGACCGGCGTAGCCACACTCGGTTCAACTAAAGTGAGAGAGACAGACACCCGCCAATCACCTTTAAGCAACGAGTGCTCGTGGCGGTGAAACCAGTCTCGCGTAAGCGTCTGGCGTAATGTCGGTCCGGCCGCTTCATCTCACAATACCGCTGAACCAAAGTATGACATGCTTTGGTAGGTAGTATGACTTGTATCGCCCACAACTCACTTGTGTTCTACTCGTGCAAAACATCAAACCATAAAAACCTAGGCTCGGATGCCATTTGTTGGGGAACGTAGTAATTTCAAAAATTCCCTCGCACACGCCAGATCATGGTGATGTATAGCAACGAGATGGGAGAGTGTTGTCTCGTACCCTCGTGAGACCGGTGGAAGCGATCACAACGTAGAGGAAGTAGTCGACGTTCTCCTCGCGATCCGACCGATCCGGCGCCATTACTCCGGCGCCCGAGTTCTTGACACACGTACAGCTCGATGGCGCTCCTCGGGCTACAATCCAAGAGAGCTTGGGGAGGAGAGTTTCGTCGACCGACGGCGTGGTGGCGATCTTGATGTTCTACTGGCGCAGGGCTTCGCCTAAGCTTTGCGACGATATGACCGAGGTGGAATATGGTGGAGGGGGGCACCGCACACAGCTAAGGAACGATCCGTAGATCAACTTCTGTGTCCATGGGGTGCCCCCTGCCCCCGTATATAAAGGAGGGAGGGAGGAGGAGGCCGGCCCTCTCTATGGCGCGCCATGGGGAGTCCTACTCCCACCGGGAGTAGGATTCCCCCTTTCCTAGTCCAACTAGTAGTCCTTCCATGTATTAGGAGTAGGAGAGAAGGAAAGGGAAAAGTGAAGGAGAAGGAAGGAAGGTGCGCCCCTCCTAGTCCAATTCGGACTAGACCAAGGGAGGCGGCGGCCACCCTTAGGCCCTTTTTCTCCTTTCCCGTATGGCCCATTAAGGCCCAATAAAATTCCGTAACTCTCGGTACTCGAAAAATACCCGAATCACTCGGAACCTTTCCGAACTCCGAATATAGTCGTCCAATATATCGATCTTTCGTCTCGACCATTTCGAGACTCCTCGTCATGTCCCCGATCTCATCCGGGACTCGAACTCCTTCGGTACATCAAAACTCATAAACTCATAATATAAGCATCCATCGAAACCTTAAGCGTGCGGACCCTACGGTTCGAGAACAATGTAGACATGACCGAGACACGTCTCCGGTCAATAACCAATAGCGGGACCTGGATGCCCATATTGGTTCCTACATATTCTACGAAGATCTTTATCGGTCAGACCGCATAACATCATACGTTGTTCCCTTTGTCATCGGTATGTTACTTGCCCGAGATTCGATCGTCGGTATCCAATACCTAGTTCAATCTCGTTACCGGCAAGTCTCTTTACTCGTTCCGTAATACATCATCTTGCAACTAACTCATTAGTTGTAATGCTTGCAAGGCTTAAGTGATGTGCATTACCGAGAGGGCCCAGAGATACCTCTCCGACAATCGGAGTGACAAAACCTAATCTTGAAATACGCCAACCCAACATCTGCCTTTGGAGACACCTGTAGTACTCCTTTATAATCACCCAGTTACGTTGTGACGTTTGGTAGCACCCAAAGTGTTCCTCCGGTAAACGGGAGTTGCATATTTCTCGAACCCGTAGGGTCCGCACGCTTAACGTTTTGATGACAGTTTTATTATGAGTTTATAAGTTTTGATGTACCGAAGTTTGTTCGGAGTCCCAGATGTGATCACGGACATGACGAGGAGTCTCGGAATGGTCGAGACATAAAGATTGATATATTGGAAGCCTATGTTTGGACATCGGAATGGTTCCGGTGAAATCGGATTTTACCGGAACACCGGGGTTACGGAACCCTCCGGGGATATTGGGCCTTAGTGAGCCAAGAGGGAGAAGAGGAGGGCCGCCAGGGGCAGGCAGCGCCCCTCACCCCTAGTCCGAATAGGACAGGAAGGGGGGCGCGCTTCCTCTTTCCTCCCCTTTCCTTCTCCACCAAGGCAAGAGAGGGAGTCCTACTCCCGGTGGGAGTAGGACTCCTCCAGCGCACCCCTAGGGGCCGGCCGCACCTCCCCTCCCTCCTTTATATACGGGGCAGGGGCACCCCATAGACACACAAGTTGATCTACGGGTCGTTCCTTAGCCGTGTCGCGTGCCCCTTCCACCATATTCCACCTCGGTCATATCGTCATGGAGTTTAGGCGAAGCCTGCTGCCGTAGAACATCATCATCGCCACCACGCCACAGGTCTTGTGGAACTCATCTCCGGAGCCTTTGATGGATCGGAGGGCCGGAGATTGTCATCGAGCTGAACGTGTGCTGAACTCGGAGGCTCCGTACGTTCGGTGCTTGGATCGGTCGGATCGTGAAGACGTACGACTATATCAACCGGTTGTGCTAACGCTTCCGCTTACGGTCTACGAGGGTACGTGGACGAACACTCTCCCCTCTCGTTGCTATATCATCACCATGATCTTGCGTGTGCGTAGGAATTTTTTTGAAATTACTACGTTCCCCAACATAAAGCTTTCAGAGCGTGACATATGGTCGCAGCTGAGAGCATGCCAAGTGGCGTGCTCTCAACCCACTGGAAGTGATCCTTGGAAGGCTCGGAAGGAGGAGACCTCCTATGCGCCGCTCTTTGCGTCCGATTCGCACGCGCCGCACAGGTACAGCCCCCCAAATGGGCGGGCCCATCGTCGTGACAAAACAGCAAAAAGATCACCTAAAATTATAACGTGGAGCTGGGGATAGAACCCTGCACCTAGAGCTAGTATACTCTTGTCGCTAACCAGGCAAGCTAACTAGCTCCTTCGGTCATATGTAACGCGGGTACTTTAAAAGATCATCTACTACATATCTAACACCCCCACCTAGAAACCTTAAACATTGGATATGTTCAGAAAATTTAACAATTCAAAAATTGTTCGCATTTGCTGAAAATGCTAGAAGAAAAACTAAAAAAATTGAACAAAGTTTTGATAAAATGAACACTTTTTAAAATCCCAAACATTTTTTGACTTTAGAGAACAAAATTTTGTATGCGAACGTTATGTTTGAGAAAAAAAGTGAAGGTCGTATGAAATATGTGAACATTCTTTAAAACTCCCGACCAAAATTTGAAATATGTGAACAAATTTTTGAAATGGGAATATTTTACGAAACTCACGATCAAAAATTTCAAACACGAACATTTTTTTAAAAATGCAAACAAAATTTGAAATAGGAACTTTTATTGAAACTCACTAACAAAAATTGAAAAAATGAACATTTTTCTTAATTTGCAAACAAATTTTGCAAAGTTGTGAAATTGTGAAAAAAAACATAAAAAAAGAAACAGAAACTAAAAAAGAAAAGAGAAACAAAATTTGAAGATGAGAACATTTTTTGACAGCATGAACATTTTTTCAAGTCAGGAAAAAAAATTGAAAATGAGAACATTTTGTGAAGTTTTAAACAATTTTTTTTGAAAGGATGAACAAAATTTGAAAATGAGAACATTTTGTGAAGTTTTTGAACAATTTTTTGAAAGCATGAACAAAATTTGAAAAATGAGAACGTTTTGTGAAGTTTTGAACAATTGTGAGTAACACAAAAAAATGAAAAAAAAGGAAATAACTTTGAAAACAGAAAAACAAAAAACGAAAAAAATGAAAAAGAAACAGAAAACAGAAAAAAAAGAAACATAAAAAAACAAAAAAAAGATAAAAAAACAGAAAAAGAAAAAAGAAAATTAAAACGAAAAAGAAAAAGAAACAGTAAAAGCAAAGAAACAAAAAGGGGTAAAGGGGGAAATAGAAAAACCGGTTCAGGAACCTTCTAGAAGGTTCCCAAAACCAGAAAAACCGGCTGGGAACCACCTAGAAGATTCCCAAAACCGGATTCGCTTTAACGTTGGAACAGGCCGGCCCATCCTAACGCGCTCGTCGAACCACCTAGGAAATTCCCGGAAGGAGCGCTCTGAATTAGTTGTTCTCCCGCGGTACATTTTTTTAGGGGTGAAACACAACTTTATTCATCAAAATCCACATGAAGTGGGATACGTCTTTGGTCATAGGACTCGCCAAACCACACGTGGCATCCCAGACCTCTCGACAAAGCAAATTTAGCTAAGCTATGTGCTTCATAGTTGACAGCACGACTCTCGAAAGTAAAAATACAATGAAAGGGAGAAGCTCTACGATTGATCTCGCTTATGATTGATGCATATCCTCCTCGAGTTCCCGTGTTTATGTCCAGAATCACCTGCCGGCAATCTGATGCAATGACTAAATCTCTTATATTGAGGTCCTGTGCTAGCGCAAGTGCCTCGCGGCACGCGATCGCTTCCAGAGTAGCTGAATCGCGGGTTCCTTCGATGACCAGAGCCGAGCCACCAACGTCACTGCCATTTTCATCCCTGCAGACCGCCGTTGCCGATCCCCCACGTGATCGGACCGCTGCATCGACATGGATTTTGCAAAATCCTGGTGGTGGCCTTTTTGGTCTTTGTTGTTGCACTGTTGAGATCACGGTGGCTACCGTGGCCGTTGTTGCTGATTGCTCATGACACCTAGTTCATCAATAAATTGCTGAACGAACATGTGTGTCGCTTGGGGGCTCTGGAAGATACCTTCGTGGATGGCCTTTCGTCGTGCATGCCATATAGACCATAAAGTGACCGTCATGAGAATAAACTTGTCATGGGGAAGCATTTCCATCAAGGTAAACAACCAATTCTTGGCATTGGGCTATGTTGTTGCTATGATTTTATGTGTTACCTCTTCGTCTGTCAAGGCCCATATGCTCTGTGAGGATGAGCATTCCAACAACGAGTGGCGCCACGAATCTTGAACTCCACACAAGCCACACTATCCCGAATCTGTCATATGCCGATGTGCATGGGCATCATTCGTTGGCAGAGACTGTTTTGAGAGTCTCCATAGAAACATGTTGATCTTACCCGGGACTTTAGTTTTCCAAAGAGATTTCCAGGATCCCTCCTCTGCTCTAGAGCTTGACGGACCTGCCGTTCCTTCTAACCACGCCTCCCTCCTCTGTATCTTTGCTACCGGCATGTTGTAAGCAGATTTGACAGAGAAATTCTTTTTTTGTCATAGTGCCAGGCCCAAAAATTCGACATATTACGAGTGCATAGCGGGATTCCCAGTATTACCTGAGCATCCATTGGCATAAACGTTGCCGTGACAAGTTCTTTATTCCATGCTGCTGTAGTGGGGTCTATGAGTTCCGAGACCATGGTGGGGCGGATGGTTGTTAAGCATCCGTATGGTCGGAGCATTGCATCTCGTGGTAGCCAGTTGTGTTCCCATATGTTTGTAGATGCCCCGTTGCCAATTCTTTTGATCAAACCTTGCTTAAGTGTGTCATGTCCTTCAATGATTGCTCTCCAAACTTGGCTAGGGTGGCTCCCCAATTCAGTAGAAACTAAATCAATGGTTGGGAAGTAGATGCTTTTTAACAAGCGGGCGCTTAGTGTCTCCTGATTTTGCAGTACGCGCCAAGCCTGCCTGGCCAGCATGGCCAAGTTGAACAACTCAAAGTCTTTGAAGCCGAGACTCCCCATTCCCTTCGGCTGTGTCATCGATTTCCAAGAAACCCAGTGTGAATTTTGTTTCCCCTCCTTGCTTCCCCACTAGAACTTCCTGATAAGCATATTCAAGTGTTCACATAACCCTCGTGGTAGCTTAAAACACGACATAGAGAAAACTGGCACATCTTGGGCAACTGATTTCACTAACACCACCTTGCCTGCTGAAGACATGGTACTCTCTATCCATCCTTGGACCTTGCTCCATAGCCGGTCTTTTAAGTACTTGAAAGCACCATTCTTCGAGCTACCGATATCTGATGGCATATCCAAGTACTTTTTGTTTAGCGTTTCATTCGGGACATTTAAAATGTCCTTTATATCCTGTCTCACTGTGTCCGGCACCCCCTTACTAAAGTAATTTGAAGAATTTGAGTAGTTGATTCATTGCCCCGTCGCCTGACAATAAGTATCCAGCACATGGTACCCCTAATTAGCTCCCACACTGTTTGCCTTGAAAAACAGCAGGCTGTCATCAGCAAATAGAAGATAGTTCACTGGTGGCGCCGTGGGTGCTACCTGTAGACCATGCAGATTGGATGACTCACTCTTTGATTTTAAAAGGCACGAAAGACCCTCTGCTGCTAGCAAGAACAAGTATAGAGATATCGGGTCCCCTTGTCTGATCCCTCGTGAAGGTTTGAAACTGTGTAACTTTTTCACATTGAAAAGAACTGAAAACACAACTGTGGTAACAAGACCCATAACAATTTCAACCCACTTCTCGGAAAACCCCAACTTAAGCATTATAGCCTTAAGATAACACCATTCCACCCTCTCATATGCCTTCATCATGTCGAGCTTCAGGACACAGGATTGATTTTTCTTTGCCTTGTTCCTCTTCATAAAATGCAAGCACTCATATCCTGTGATAATGTTATCCGTGATCAACCTTTCTGGGACAAAGGCTGACTGCTCCTCTGAGATAATATCAGGTAAGACTACCTTCAATCTATTAGAGATGACCTTCGAAGCAATCTTGTATAAAACATTACACAGGCTGATTGGTCGGAATTGAGTGAGTAGCGTGTTTTTTTACCTTGGGTATTAAAACCAGGATAGTTGAATTGATGCACTCTGCTGACTCGGTTCCTTCAACTATTTTTCAAAACAGGCGGTACGTTTTTTTTGAGACAATCACGCGAAGCTTTATTTATCCTGATAAAATGTTTACAGGGACAAAAACTAGATTACCGGGGTGTCCTAACCAAACATGGCGGCCCACCCCTAACTTTAAAGCATGCTTCGCTAGATTCTGAGACTCGAAGTTCGAGCTCCTATACTCATGAACAAAATTACACTCTACGAAACCATTCGCGAGGTCAGTTATTTCATGTAGAATTGCACCATAACCAGCTGGGTTTTGCTCCTTCATGTCCTCAATCACCACTTTACAGTCTGATGCAACATGTAGATTCTGCAAGTTCAGATCTTTATCCAGGGCTAGAGCCTCCCGAACAGCAAGCGCTTCAAGCGTCGGTGGGTCGTACACACCCCGCACAAGTATGGCCGAAGCCCCAAGGAAATTACCAGTGTGGTCTCTGCATATTGCCGCTGCAGTTCCTCTCTTCTGATTCTTAGAAACAGCACCGTCACGTTGATCTTGCACATTGTTCTGGTGGGTGAATCCATTGTGTTGTCCTTGGCGTGCTCCTCCTCCCTCGGCCGTACTATGCTTCTATCTTCTTTGTATTGACGAAGATCATTCATACAGCTGGATAAAATGATGAGTGGATTGAGGGCTCTCAAATATATCCTCATATATCGCCTTTCGCCTAGATTTCCAGACAGCCCATAGAGTAACCACCATGGTCACAAACTCCTCCTGCGAAAGTACTTCATGCATGGCGAAGATCCAGTTCCTTGCAATCATGTCCGCATTCTGGCTCATATGCTCCACCAGACTGGGGTCGGCTAAAGACCATATGCATCTAGACATAGTGCACTCCAACAGGGCATGTTTCCATGAATCACTCGAGGAGGAGGTCAATGCGGGGATGTCAACCATAAATGCAACAACGGCGGGCTCCGATCAGGAGCGCCGCCGAGCACAATGAGTATCTTATGTTGGAACTGTCGCGGTGTGGGCAAAGCCGCGACAGTTAGAGAGCTTCGCGATTTAGCGAGGAATTTTGCCCCTACCCTGTTATGTATTGTTGAAACTCAGATCGATGGATCTAGGGTAGAAAGGTTAGCAGGAACTATTGGCTATGATAATGGATATGCAGTTAGTAGTCAAGGTAGAAGTGGTGGTTTAGGTTTTTTCTGGAATAATCCAATAAAGATCGAGATTCTTGGTTACTCGGTGTATCATATTGATTGCTCTGTGGAGGAACCAGGAGGTGAACCATGGAGAATGACGTTGTTTTATGGGGGAAGAAAGAACACACTTGAGACACCAAACATGGGATGTTATGAAGGGGATAAGCAACCTGAGCGAGCTACCGCGGGTTTGCATTGGTGATTTCAACGAAGTTTTACGTCCGGATGAACAAGAGGGAGTGGGAGAAAGGAGTAATGCTCAAATACAGGGATTCCGAGACGCGGTTGACGTTTGCATGTTGATGGACATGGGCTATCAAGGCCATTTTTGGACTTATGAGAAGAAGGTGGTGGGTGGAACCTACACGCGAGTTAGGCTGGATCGAGCGATGGCCACAGCAGAATGGAATGAGATGTTTCCCCAAGCATACCTGAAACACTTAACGGCATCGACATCTGATCATTGCCCGATTTTGCTGGAATTTCGAGGGAGAGACCGCCCGCACCTAAAGAAGGAGTTCAAGTACGAAGTCATGTGGGAAACACATGAGACTTGGCCGGAGACGATTATGTCCACGTGGACAGAAGGCGGAGCAACGGGTACAGTAGAAGAGCTCAGCAGGAAACTGAAAAGGATCTCTGGGAATCTGGAAGCATGGAATAAGAACACCTTCGGCTCCGTCAGAAAGGAGATAAAAAACCTGAAACATGAGCTAGAAAGGCTGCGAGCGGACCCTGCAAGGACAGCACCCTCACATATAGAGCTAAAGATAAAGAGAAGCTAATAGAAATGTATCACAGGGAGGAGCTCATGTGGAGACATCGTTCAAGATTAGAATGGCTCTCAGCTGGGGACCGCAATACACGATTTTTTTCATCTCAGAGCAAGTCAACGGAGGAAAAGGAACATGATAAAGGCACTGGCCAACTCCTTGGGAGTCATGACAGATGACCCTGCAGAATTAAGATCCATGGTTCGGGATTTCTATCTCACTTTGTATACGTCCGAAGGAGTAGATGGAATGGAGGAGGTGCTATCCAAAGTTCCTGTCAAAGTCACAAACGAGATGAACGAGATGCTTTTAGCGCCATATTCGAAGGAAGAGGTAAAGAAGGCTTTGTTCCAAATGTTCCCTACTAAGACGCCGGGACCGGATGGGTTCCCAGCGCATTTCTATCAGCGGCACTGGGATATATGCGGAGATGAGGTGACGAAGGCAGTCTTGAGAATTATCAAAGGGGAAGAGGGGGCTGGCGTTGTCAACGACACGGTACTAGTTCTCATCCCCAAGGTTTTGAATCCAACACAACTCTCTCAATTCCGTCCCATTAGTCTTTGCAATGTAATCTATAAAATTGCCTCCAAGGTTGTCTCTAACAGGCTAAAGATAGTCCTCCCTGACATAATATCCGAGGAGCAGTCTGCTTTTGTTCCAGGAAGGCTAATTACAGATAACATTATTTGTGCATATGAGTGCTTACACTTTATGAAGAGGAGCAGGGCAAAATCCAACAGCTTCTGTGCGCTGAAGCTGGACATGATGAAAGCCTACGACAGATTAGAGTGGCCGTACCTCCGAGCCATGATGGAGAAATTGGGCTTTGCACAAAGTTGGATTCAGATAGTGATGGATATGGTACAATCAATATCTTTTTCAGTTCTATTCAATGGTGAGAAACTGGAACATTTCACACCCACACGAGGCATCCGACAGGGAGATCCTATCTCCCCTTACCTTTTCTTGATTACAGCAGAGGGCCTTTCGTGCCTGTTAAAATCTAACTCTCAGTCGTCAGGTTTGGAAGGGATCAAGGTGGCACCATCAGCTCCGTCTGTAAACCACCTCCTTTTTGCTGATGATAGCCTGTTGCTTTTTAAGTCAAGTGTTGAGGGCGCGACAATGGTTTCAAACCTATTGGATGTGTATTGCAAGGCTTCTGGACAGCGGATAAACAATGATAAATCTTCAATTTTCTTCAGCAAAGGATGCCCCCAAGTGGTAAGGGACGATGTCAAACTGATCCTCAATGTTCACAATGAGTGTTTGAGCGACAAATATTTGGGAATGCCCACTGATGTAGGGCAATCCAAGATGGGTACTTTCAAGTACTTAAGAGACAGGGTATGGGAGAAGGTTCGAGGGTGGATGGAGAAATTACTCTCAGCTGCAGGGAAGGAAGTGTTGATAAAATCCGTGGCACGAGCTATCGATACTCAATGGCTTGCTTGATTACCAAGGGCTTGTGTGAGAACATCACTTCAATAATCAGACAGTTTTGGTGGGGGAGTAAACAAGGCAGAAGAAAACCGGCCTGGGTTTCTTGGGACGTTATGACAAAGCCAAAATACCTAGGTGGCATGGGTTTTCGAGATATTGAGGTTTTCAATCTCACTCTACTAGCTCGACAGGCGTGGAGACTCATGGATGATCCTGCATCGCTTAGTGCAAAGTTGCTTAAAGCTGTTTACTATCCAGTGAGTAGTTTCATGGAAGCCGAGCTGGGCAACCACCCTTCGCAAATATGGCGGGCGGTGATTGATGGAAGAGAAGTCTTGAAACAGGGCTTAATCCGAAGAGTTGGAAACGGGAGATCAATAGATATTTGGAACACCAACTGGATTCCAAGGACTGGCCCCATGAGACCAATTACTTCCATCTCAGCTAATCCCCCGAGGTTAGTGTCAGAGTTGATTGATCCCACATCTGCTTCATGGAGAGAGGATCTCATCAGGGGTACTTTTTTACCGTTTGACGTGGACTCAATTTTGGCGATTCCCTTGTGCACAAAATCTATTGAGGACTTTTAGGCATGGTCCGGCGAAAGGAGTGGCAAATTCACGGTGAGGTCACCATACAGGATGGTGATGAACAAAAAGCATCATCGTGGGAATTGGTTGGAGGGAGCTGGTGGAGTTTCAGATATTAACACACAGAATAACGAGTGGACAAGCCTATGGCATATCAAGGTGCCTTCGAAGCTTAAGGTGTTTTTGTGGAGACTTGCTCAACACTCGATCCCGTCGATGGCCGCAACATGTCTACTACCACACGCTGCGCCCTGTGTGGTTGTGACGAAACCAGGCGGTACGTGTTCTCGCTCCCGCAAAGTTGCCCGTAAAGGTAAATGCTTATGGATTGGCCCATTGAAGGGCCCTTTTAGTATCCAAGGCGTGAAGGAATGGGCCAGCTGAAGGGGCAGCAGCTTCGCGCCGTCGCGCGAAAAAAGAGGGCTGGAGAAGAGAATCCAGCGAGCGGCGAGGCGTGGGTCCAGGGAGAGGAGCTGCGGGGATGAGCTCGTCGACGACGTCCGGGCAGGGCGAGGGCGAGGGAGACGAGTCGCCGGACCTGGTGTGCGTGGTGGACTGCGTCCATGGCATGGTCGACGCCCTCTCCTGCGTCCGCTGGAACAAGCATCAGGTCAGCAGCACCCGCCCCCCTCTCCTCTCCTCCGCACGCGTAGGCTGTATCTAAGAGCCGCCCTCCATGGCATGGTCGTCCCGCAGGGCGCGGTGGTGGAGCTGTCTGAGCACGGCATCGTGGTCACCGTGGAGGAGAGCGGCTGCCTCCAGGCCAAGGTCTACCTCAAGACCGAGGTTCGTGCCTGCCAGGTGTTTGCGTTTATTCCTCCCCGAGTTAGGCCGTTGAATTTCCAGTGGGGATTGACCGTTGCAGCTGTTTGCGGAGTACGACTATGGGGCGGAGGGGCGTCCGCGGTTCGGCCTCAGCCTGGGGCTCCTCGTCGACTGCCTCAACATGTTTACCGTCCCCGGGTTCGCCTCCCCCGTCGAGATCCGGTACCCTGGCCCTGACATGCAGCTTCTCCTCAGGTATGCGTCTTCTTTGCCTACTAGGCTATCTTTGTTCTTCCTTGCTTCGTAATGCTGTCAATTGACATCGTAACCCAGTGGACATTTGCATAATCATGGCGGATAAGTTGCATTTGTGAATTCTGATCTTTATATTAAACCTTGATGAGGTCAATAAATCGTGCTCGAAGTTCACTTTACTACATCCCCACCCTTGCCAAAAGCAAATAAACATTCGAGCTTCGTGTTCAGCTCGAAATTTAAGTTAATTCTGGATATGGATGTAACTTAGTAATGTGATACAAATAAAAAGGTTAACTGCCAGGTGGTTCTCGTCGGACTTTTGTGTCAAGTGTATACATTGATTCAGTGCTGTACTCTCACATTAGCTTGTCACCTTCAGTTATTCGTGACTTAGTCCTAGCCCTTCTTCAAAATGAAACATGGGAGCTTGTTCCTAGGCCCTCCTCTGCTAATGTAGTTTTTAGAAAATGGATTTTTAGATACAATATCATGCAGATGGCTCGCTTGCATGCTATAAAGTCAGATGGGTCTGTAGAGGTTATTCTCAACAGCCAGGTATAGACTACTAGGAAACCATCTCTCCTGTAGTTAAAACCAAGCACTATTTGAATTGCTTTTTCCATTTCAGTATCGTTCTCATAGCCTGTTCAGCAACTTGATGTTAAAAATGCCTTTTTGCATGGATACTTAGTTACTTACAAGAATTAGTAAGCTGTCAACAGCCTCAAGGTTTCGAAAACCCTTCTTTTTCTCATCACGTTTGTCTCCATAAAAAATCTCTATATGGTCGAAAACAAGCTCTATATGGTCTAAAACAAGCTCTATATGGTCTTGGTTCCATCGGTTTGCTACCTTTATCCAGCGAATTGGTTTCTCTGCTTCTAAATTGATAGCTCCCTGTTCATTTATCATTCAGCTACCCAAACTGCTTACCTTCTTTTATACATTGATGATGTTGTTCTCACTGCATTTCTCAACATTGTCATTGATTCCCTTAATTCTGAATTTCCCATGTCTTAGCTAGGTCTTCTTCACCATTTCCTTGGTATTTCTATTAGCAGATCCACTTCTGGTCTCTTTCTCTCTCAACGTCAATACATTTCTAAACTCATCGGCAAAGCTGGAATGACAACTTTTTATACTGCTCACACTCCAGTTGACACTGGTTCTAAGCTTGATTCTAGTCCCTCCTCTGTTTCTGATCCAACCTTTTATCGCAGCCTTGCAGGTGCCCTGCAATATGCAACTCTAACTAATTTAATATTCTGTTCAGCAGGCCTGTCTATTTATGCATGATCCTCGCGAACCTCATCTGAACCTTGTCAAACGAATAATTTAATACCTTAAAGGAACTCTCAACACTTCCACTCCTACCTCTCTGACAGCATGCTCAGATGCCAACTGGGTTGGATGCCCTGAAACTCGGCGCTCTACTTCTGGATTTTGTGTATTCTTCGGTCATAATTTGATTCCATGGTCTTGGAAGAGGCAGCACACTGTTTCTCCTTCATTGGCTGAAGCAGAATACTGAGCTGTTGCTCATGTAGTTGCTGAGATTGTCTGGCTCCAGCAACTCCTGCAGTTTTTCAGTAATTTCGCTCCAGTCTCAGCGTCTCTGGCGGCTGATACTGCAGGGGGCTGTTAAGTGTATACATTGATTCAGTGTTGTACTGTTAGATTAGCTTGTCACGCTCAGTTATCCCGTGACTTAGTCCAGCCTGTACTAGCCCACGATGCATGATTCTGTACACGTTTTCTGTAACTTCTACAAGCAGAGTATCCCTCTTGTGAACTTCGATGAAAAAGTCAATCATTTTGCTCATGCTTTTATTATGGTAACACAAGTGCAGGTCAGTGGGGTCTCCAGATGCGTGTATACATGCCGAAATCAGAACCAGAATTCCTGATACTGTCGCCTGGGATTACCATTTTGAGCATGCAGGGAATACGCCAGTCACTTTTACTGTTAAGGTACCCGCAATACTTCCTCCATTCTTTTCTCGTTGCATTCGTCGCTGCGAGTTCTAATGTTTAATGCCTCAGAACTAATCTTTCACCTTTTACAATGCCAGTCTGCCATCCTGAAAGAATCAATTGATGACCTTGAGTGGCCAGGCTCCAGCATTCAGATTCATTTTCATCCAGACCCCCCTTCAGTAATATTTAAAGGCGAAGGGCATGGTGACTTGGAGGTGTGTCATGAATTGCTTTCTGTCATTCAGATAGCTTCCGTTGGTGCCCATGTCTAAGTGCTGCTTAATCTTTTTGGCAGATTGAATTCTCTTACTATGCAAATACCGATCTTCTAATTGCATTCCAGTGTGACCAAGAACTATCCTGCAGGTAGAACTCTTGCGCCTAAAATCTGCAGCATGCTTCTTTGTGCTGACCATACAGTTCTCTGCAAGGTATAAGTACAAGTTTCTTCGTGCCACTACCTCGAATGTTCCAAGTAGCGTCTTGAAGGAGAATCGTGGGAGTAAAGTAACGATTGGGAGGGGAGGGATGCTCAAAATCCAGCACCTGGTTTCAGTTGCGAGGCTAGGTACGCAATCCTACCATAACTTTGCTGGAGGGGCTCAACAGCCAAGCCGGATTGCTTTTATCGAATTCTTTGTCAAGCCGGAGGAGGATGATTAAAGGACAAATGATCGCTAGCGTGTATTTGTATATAGGTTATTTTGTTGGGCCTGTGTCATCTACGACTACGAGGTCTAGCTTTTTCTTCAGTAGTTGTGAAACTGAAGGTGATGGCATTCTTTTTCTGTCTAATGACTTTTGTTGTAAACTACTAGTCTCGGCTCTCTGGATCTTTCTTTTATGCTAATTAGTTGTCCATGTCATCGTCCTTCCTTCCAGATGAGCTTATTTTAATTGTTACCATTTGAACATTTGCAAAGGAGCAAGGACATACAAAGCAATAATTAGAATAGTAATAGTTCGAAGGTGGAGTACAAAAACTATTGACATGAACTGAATTTGAGCCCAAAATATGTGGATCATTTCTAGATATTTATCCATAGCTAATTCAATGACTATGAATGTTATTTCATGAAATCATTTGACTTATCAATGGACTATGTGGGCATTAAGGACTACTGGTGGTCCAAGTTTGGGAGCAAATGGTCTTGTTACACCGCAACTACATCGTATGTTGCCCGAAAATAATCCAGAGTTGGTACTGCAAGCTAGTTGAGCTCATTATGTCTTTGTCTCACCATAGCATCTCAACAGGCCCCCAATTAATCCAGCTTACTGCTGCAAATAACCAGGCCACTATTGAGTGGCCCATTGGTTCAATTGCTAACCATTCCCAAGTGAGGCATGTGTACGGTCCGTTTTCGCCCCCTTTGCTGTTGTTGCTCCTGTTTGTTCTGTACCCTGTACATAATGTGCTTGCTGAAGTTGATAAACTTGCACATCACACCAACTGCTTACCACGACAAACACTTAAATAGACAAAACGTGTGGATTGGCTGTACATTAACTTTGAGAGGAATGCCAGCTAAGAGAAGTTCTTTTATCTGCAACGGTGAGGGCACAAGAGATATATCTTGGTTGCATTCATTTATCACCAACGAATCTTCAACAAGTAAAAAGTACAGGGAAAAAGACTGCATCCTGTTTGAACTATGTTTCTTTCTGCTCAATCATAACTTACCAACAAAGAAGAATTGGGGCCTCCCAGAAATAAAAATGAATCGATGGCGAAAGCATGTAAGCCTTGGTTCTACTTTGCCTTGTCAGAGTGAGAGGACCTTTTCAACCTCCATTGTTTTAGTAAGATATTCTCTTGATGGAAAGTAAAGAAATCTTCTGTTATCGGTCCGTGACAACTCACAGATGACAGCACTAGAGGGTGTGTTTTTGTGCTTACTTGTGAATGTGACATTGCTCATGGAGTGACCCGCGAGATATATATTCCGATTATCATTGTGTTTGCTGTACCTAATGCTGTTTGCCCATTCTTATGACTGCGAAATGGCGTCTTGATGAACCTAATGTCCTCTGCTGCCCATTCTCGTGACTGCGAAATGGCGGTTCGATGTTTCCTAATGATGTTTCCAAGATCACGCATATCCGGTGCAGTAAGCAGCCCCTATTCTATGCAATGAAGGTGATGTGGCTCTTATAAAAACCACAATTAACGAGACATGACACTGAACACCGCACTAATATAAACCGCCGGGTGGTTCCCTATGTATAATTTCAGAATCAAAGTGTGCTCTTCCCATTTAAAACTGCTTGTTTAGTGCTCCACTACAGGCCATCCTAGTGTATAATAAGTACTGGTGAGAGCAAAATCTACATTTGGTAGGACTTGAGCATATAGTACAATGCTCTGTTGTCAAACTTCCCTTTTCCCTGCCTGCTTCATTAGAAAGAAACATGACAGGATAAACACAGAGTTGGGTGAAGAAATGGCTACCTTCTCTGCATTTGTACACTGCCCTTAAGGAGAAAAATACTACTCCCTCCATTCCAAAATATAGTGCGCCCTCGGTTGCCGTGCTTCAACTTTGACCATACATTTAACCAATGAGACCGACTGCGGCGGGATCAAAAGTTATACCAGTGAATTCGTATTTAAAAGAAGTTTTCAATTGTATAATTTTTGCTTCAGTCGCAGTCGGTCTCGTTGGTTAAATTTATTATCAAAGTTGAATCTCAGAAAGTGCGGGCGCACTATATTTTGGAACGAAGGGAGTACTCCCTCCGACCCATGATAAGTGTCGTGGTTTTAGTTTTGTAATATGCGTAGTTCTAACTGAAGACTATTTCCGAAAAGAAAAATATTTGTGTTGCTAACTAAAGGGGTCTAGGTCCCGAGCATATGCTATATGGAGTATAAACGATGAGACAGTAGGTCAGTGTCGCCCTATAAATATCACACAGTTGGGTTCCGGTGGGATCATGTATTTAGACCAGAAACCAGTAGTCGTCTTCTCATAGATGAAGACAAGCACGGCCTGTCGTTAACCTGTCGTGATTACCATAACAACCATCGTCTGTTAACTAGGAGCATAATTGGTTTGATGCCAAAAGTTGACATGCCAAATTTTGGCAACTGCCAAATATTGGCATGCCAAATTTTGGCAACTGCCAAATATTGGCTAGAGATTGGTTGTTTGCCAATTCTCGTTGCCAATCTCACAAAAAATTGCCAAATGTTGGCAACTTTTGATTTTGCCAAATGTTGGCTCCCCAAATATTGGCAATGCCAAATGTTGGTAGCAAACCAATTATGCTCTAGGTCCTCAACTAACCATCCGATTGTACCAACTGTTGCGATGTGAGGATAAGGGGAAAGAATCTACTCCGGCGAGGCAACATTTTGGGCTGTTTTTGGCATCGGGGCAGTAGCTTTAAAAGGTACTTTCATCTCTCTAAACAACAAAATGTTACCAGTACTTGTGAAGCACTCTCCTCCGGACAAACTAACTGGATTCCATTTCACTTGTCGCTTGGATCGGAGGGTTCAACGACAAGTAATATGGATCAAAGGGAAGGAGTATGAGATTTGATAGGTCAGTAATCTCAAACTAAACTTTATTATACTACTCCAAGAGAGCATCGTGGTACCCTTTTTGTCGGTGAAACACATCAATGATCGGAGTAGAAACAAACTTGAAAAGCAGCACTATTTGGAACACAATTTTTTCGTGTGTGCTTCCTGCATGAACTGAACAAGCAAGATCCACCGTTTTTCAAGCAGTGACGTCTACATCGAGAACTCAATGCCCACCCATTTTTTTAAGGACAAGTGATGTTCGTTCATTTGGGTGACGAAGGAAGGTGCAGGCCTACGTGCTCGTGGGCTCGTGTGGTTCATGCAATGCAGTGGGGGAGGAGGGAGTGAGGTCCTGTGCCTACCTCTTCGTGCAGGTACAAGTGCTTTGACACGTCGAGCTGTGTAAGGGTACAAGTGATTGTCTGATTGACACGTCGTGCTGTGTAGGGCAAGCTAGCTACTTGGAGCACAGTGTACTTCCGGACGAGAGCCCCCTCTGTTAATTGCTTGATTGTTAATAATAAGGTCAGAGTCGGACCGGCCGGACCCAGGCTACCAAACCCTAGTAGTTAACCAACCTATTCGGGTGCCATTAACTAGTGCACCCATGACCGACGACGCCATCGCCAGGCAAACCCATTTCCAAGGTACCACGGTACTAGGTGCTGCGATCCAAGGTGCACAGCGCGTAATCGAGTAATTAGCCGCCCCTAAGTCTTTATGCAAGTATCAGTGTCGCACATTTCTGGAGAAAAACACCTTGTCTGCTTATTCTTAATACAATAGCAGGCAAGTGTTTTGCATGTTCTGAAGAAACAAAATGTCACACATTTCTGGAATAAATACCTTGCCTGTTTATTCTTAATATAATGAAACACAATCCTTTTGCCTGTTTTGCATTGTCTGGTTGGAGAGACGCGAATAGTACTACCCCTCCGTTCACTTTTTTAAGACACTTCAAGACAACACCAAAAACCGTTCAATTTTAGCTGTCTTAAACGTCTTACAAAAATGAACAAAGGGGGATACTACATTTTCAGTATTCTTTTTACAATGCTTTGGGCTTTGGACAGAGTGGCATCACGTGCTCGATTTCTACTGTCGTTGTGGTGTTCGGGCTGAGTTTATGCAATAATGTCGAAAGTAGGATAAAGCAGAGCTTTTTGTACGTTCCTCCACCAAGCTCGGCACCGATCTACTCCCTCCGTCCCATAACGCTTTTATATTATGAGACGGAGGGAGTATGAATCTATCTTTGCTCGCATGCAATTCACCGATTGCTGCCCGACGTACGCCGACGGACAGGTGGTTCGACGTCGGTGGGCGGCAAGCCATGTGTTGCATTGCATGTAGTAGTAGTATCTATGGAGCCATCGGCATCGCTCACCCACAATTCTGTTTGGGCAAATGAGTGGCCGAACATTGCGCCCAATACAACACTTTAACAGTCGCGTGAAGGGCGCTTGCTCACGCTAGCCACGTAGATCACAGCCGGCCCCAAACGGCGAACCCCCACCCAACTCCCAAGTAGCAGCGGTTGAATCATCGACCGATCAGGTTGTTCAATGAAAAGTCAGCACGGCTTGACCATTGGGCGCCTGAGCGTGAGCCCCCCGCTTCCTCCTGCGTGCCCTCCCGTCTGCAATTTGGGGCTCTTAAATGGAAGGACGCCATGATCAGAGACGAGAAGATGAGTGAAGAAATGGTCAATCCAGTCGGCTTGAGACGACAAGGGTGTGGGTGGGGCTCTCCGTAGCAAATCACGGCTTTCGGTGGTGCACTGCACAGGCGCCTGTCAATCTATCTGTCCGTGTGTGCCCTACCCTACCGATGGCCGATGCACGCGCCGCGCACACGACGCAACAGCTCCGGCCGGCCCTGGCGGTGCGGCGACCCCTTCTTGCTCCTCTACCTCGCTATATATCTACCTGGCCAGTGATCATCCATCACGTGTCTACATACCACATGGACCTAGCAATCATGCCGTACTCCTATCTGCTTAATCGCCACAGCGGATGTGTGCATGTCATTTGCCAATGTTTTTTGTTTCCGTTGATTGAAATACTATATTCTCTGCATGTATCCAGCGTCTTAAACTTTCTGGCTCAACTGCTGTCGATAGCTCTCAAAAACAAACCAGGCGTGACAGGTAGGGAGATGGCGCTGCATCGCTACGTTACTGTGAAATTTGCAATTACACTGCTTTTGGTACCCTGTGCTGTCTATACGACGATTCTGGGTGGATTCAGGCAGCTAAGGGCATCTCCGACGCCGTTCGCTAAAACGGACATACTATGTCTCTGTGGAGTTGTTCGGACTGGTCCGTGAACACGGATACGGGAGCCGGCCATCCAATCGCATCGCCTAAATGTTCGTCTGAGTCTGGTCAATTTCATTTCAAATGCATAGACCATAACAAAAATGAGATGGATGTTCATAGTTTCTATATGCTCTCGACAACAACAATTTCAGTGCGGCATCCCATCCAAAAAGAAGGCATTCCGAGCCTTCCCACTCACTTTGTAGTCAGCTCCTCCTCACCATCCACTTTCTTCTCGGTCGCCTAGTGTTTCAACATCTTCATACGATGGGGCGCACAATCATCGACACATGTCATCCAACTCGTCCATCTTCATGGTCAACATTTTGGTATCCTCCGAAGCAGCAGCGAGCTCAACCCTCCTCTGTTTAACTTTGGTCTTCTTCTTTTTAATTGATCTTTTTCTCGGTGACAGACATCAAGATGTTAAACCTCGCCTTCTTTTGCTTCTTCATGTCGGACCGCTTGACACATGTCTCCACCTTCCTCGCAAAAATGCACTTGAACCTCTTTGCCATCTTGGCCGCCACCCTCGCTCCCCCCCCCCCCCCCCGCCCCGCGGAACACCCTTATAACTTTCTTGGGTGGCTTTCTTTTGGGTTGGTTGCGGTGATCGGAGCGGAAAGGGTGGGGAAAAGAAGGGTTTGGTGCGAAAACAGTGCGGACCGCTCCAAATGCGTGGGCTCCGCCTAGCTTTTGGGTGTGCCGGGGGTGTCGAAGTCCAACGTGGCGGAGGTCCTTACTGCCCCGCAAAGCCCACGTAGCTTGCTTTCGGTTTGCGGGAAAACGGTCACACGGACACAACCGCAAACAAATACGGGATGGCTTGCAGCGTTCGAACAACTCGGTCCAAACATTTGCGGGCGTTTTTAGAGTTCGTGATGGAGATGTCCTACGGACAAGGGGAATACACCTAATGCTTCTTCATTTTATTTATATTAACAGTGACATGCAGGTACGGCGGTGTGTGTACATTTTACTACCACCTTTTTAATAACTTACCAACTGAAAAAATGTCTTACATTAAGTTACAGAGCTAGTAGTGAGTAAGGCGTTTTGGAGGCCGAGCTCCATGGAGCCCTTTATTTTTGAAAAATTCAAATTCAAACTTTTATGGTTCAAAAAATTCTGAAAAAAATTATGCGTGTATGTAAGGATGTAACTCACATGTGTGTAAAAATTCATGATGAAATACCTTGAGTTGCGACCTGTACAAAAAAGACAAATCTATGGCCTGGGAGGATGAATAGTATCATGTGTTAAACAACCCCAGATTTGTCTTTTTTGCACAGCCCTCATTTCAATGTATTTTGAACTAAAAATTTACACACATGTGTATTATGCCTTCATGTATATCTATGATTTGTTTCAGAATTTTTTGAAATGTAAAAATACGAATTTCAATGAAATTTCAAATTTGAATCTGGAGGCCTCACTGGAGCCCGAGCTCCAAAAGGAATTTCCGGCTAGTAGTGGACAATATATATATATACTAGATGCATTTCCTTTTTTTTCTTTCAGACAATAGAAAAAGGTGATCTCTCTCGATCAGCAGGGAGCAGTCGACGTCACCGGAATTAAATGCCGCACCAACAAGCAAGAATCGGTTAAGACATGCCTGTTTCCCGGTTCAATCTGCTCGCGTTTTTTTCCAGATTGGTCTGAACGCATCTCACCAAGTGCATACACATATCCAGTATCCGATCTGTCCGTATCGGATCGATGTATCATGTCGACTTAAGTGTCAGCACGTAACAGAGCGATCGATCGAGGACCCGGCGGCAACAGTTCCGGCAATGAATCGTCTTGAATAATCTTGATTTTTTTTTCAAAACTATCACGTTTTTTGGAGCAAATTCGGAAACTATAGCACAGAATGAAAATAATGCAATATTATGACCCTGTCGGCCTCGCTTGGGCCGAAAAGGGACTTTTCGGCCAGCCTTCGGCCGAAAACAGCAGCTGTCGACCCGCCGGACCGAACCAACAGTATGGTGGGCGAAGAGTTCTTTGTCGGTGGTGGCCCGCCGAAAATAGTAACCGGCCAGCTGGTGGCGAAATGGGCCCTTTTCGCCTGGCCGGGCCGAAGTGTACTTGACCACCAGTGGGCGAAAAATTTGGATAAGCCCGAGCGGTGCTTCTTCCTCTGTGTCATTCTGTGTTCTTCTTTCTCTCCTTTCTCTCTCTCGTTCTTCTCTGTAGGTCGCCACCCCACCCCGATCTCCTCCATTTGCCACCCATTTTCACATCCAAGCAACAGAATCGGTAGATCGTAGCAAACTCCGACGGCCTATGGTGTTTTATTTTGCTATGGGATAGTTTTTGATGCATTTTGGGAGGAGTAGCCATGGTGGGGAGGAGGAGCCATGGTGGGGAGGAGGACGTGGGGTTGGGCAGTAGGTGGTGGTGACGAGGAGCAGCAGCTGTGGAGGAGGAGGTGCTGCTTGGGGGTCACCGGAGTTGAACCTCCGGTCGTCGAGGGGGCGGCGGTGTCGTTGTTCGGTGGTGCAAGTACTCATCGAGGTGGCCGTGCCGCTGACTCGAAGAGAGGACACACGCTTCAAAGGTATAACCATGTAGTCATTTTGCGAATTTTAGTTTTAATATATTTGTGTCGGCATTTTAGCGCATAGTTCGTGCAGCGGGCAATATTAGTGTATATAAGTCATATTGCGAATTATAGTGTTAATATATTTGTGTCATCATTTTAGTGCATAGTTAGTATGGCGGGTAATATTCGTGTTCGTTGTAATTGATGACAAGATGACAATGTCGGCGGTGAAAATGTCGAATCGATAAATCACTGTTTACTACGGTCTGGTAATGTCCGATATAATGAGTTTGGGGTTGATCTTAGCGAGTTTAAAAATGGCGTCATGACACTAGCGGACCGGACAGAATGGACATTAGGCAGTTGAAGTCTGGTTGACAACTAGTTTGGGCTGGATCTGAAGTATGTTCCGTCGATATTCGGGCATTGTGGACCAAATCTGTAAAAATGTCAAGTGGGAGTTGATGCGGTAGATAGGAGCCAACATTGGTTGTCCTGTTAAAGCGCTGCCGAGACCAAGAATCCACCCATATGCACTTGTGCAACTTTGTGCGAAGGAGGAGAATACCGTAGAACTCCACGGGGTATGAAACCGGTCGAGGCGGTGAAGTGGCGACCGAGATTGTTTTATCCGGTCACAGCCACAAGATGTGTATGCTAGCCAACCCGAGAAAGAGTCGGAGTATGTGCCACACAATGTTTGTGGTCACGATCTTTGGCGAGTAGCGGTCGATAATACTAGCTGGTTCTGGTTTCTTGATGGGGATGAGGAAGGGATGAAATGCAGAGGGTGATGGAGGAAGAGGGCGAGGATGGATTGGTGGAGGAACTGGATTCGAAAATTCGAGGATGAAGTTGAGGTACCGATTCATACGCATGGGAGCAGGACATATCCACCGGCCTCACGGTGAGCGATGGCCATGAGACTCCATGGCGGTATAATCTGAACCAAGTACAAATAGGGGCTATGTTTGATACAAAGAAAAAATTGAAGTATCTTGGTGATAAAGTGGGCTATGTCTCGCAGAGGGTTTTCAAGACACACATATCAAGTCCAACAAACTATACCGTGAAATGTGTTGAAATAGGTTGTCGAGGGAAGGTGCAGCAAGCGTGTCAAGTATGACATCCTTTGGGTTGTCACCATTGTCATCCACATAATTGTGTGAGGAAGAACCTGCTGGTGAAGCATCCGAACCTGACTTCAACTCTCATTCGCAACTCATGTATACTGAGATAGTAGAGAAGAAAGATATGGAAGCAAAACACATCCAGACAGCAGTGAAGGTCAGATGGAATTATGTCATTCCTTATGGGAAGGCTTGGAGGGCTAAGCAGAAGGCTATGGAGGAAAGGTTTGGGACGTTCTTTGACTCATATGATAATGTTGTCCGTCTCCTGGGCATACTGAAGGAGAGGAATCCCGGCACTTATGTGAATGTACAACACATGAGGTTGCTGAGTATACCTGATTTCAAGGTGTTGAAACGAGTTTTCTTCTCTTTTGCTATGTGCATCGAAGCTTTCCAGCATTGTCCTCCTGTTATGTTTGTGGATGGTACATTCCTAACCGGTCAGTATAGAGGGCAAATCCTGACTGCTATTGGTGTGGACGGGAACAATCAAATCATCCCACTTGCCATGGCATTTGTGGAGGGTGAGAACTTTCTCAGCTGGGTATGGTTCTTCCGCCAAGTGAAAATTGCCATCGTGAAGGACCGACCAAATGTGTGTGTCATTCATGACAGACATGCTGGTATATTGAAGGCCGTGAAGACACTTCGTAATCCAACGGATGACGAACCAACACCTTGGAGGGACTTGCGAGCCGGTGGTGCATGCGCCATCTTGGGGCTAATTTTTCTCACAATTCAAGAACAAGCGGTTGATGAACTTGTTCAAAAAATTATGCAAGCAAAGCCAGCAGCGCAAATACGATTTTATATGGTCAAAACTAGATGAGTTTACTAAGAAGCAGGTCCGTGCGAGGAAGAAAATGGAAGAAGATCAGGTTAAATTAGCAGAACTCATCGCGGAGCTAGAGGAGCCAGTAGGTCTTTGTGACTTGCCAGCAATCGACCCTCCTAATACTAAGAGAAAGAAGGGAAGAGCAATATAGAATTTTTCTGAGTGGATAGAGAAAGAGCCTCCAGTGAATTGGTCTTTGCTGCATGACACACATGGAGCTAGGTATGGGCACATGACAACCAATCTTGCAGAGGTGTATAACTTTGTGCTGAGAGGGAACAGAGCATTGCCCCTCACAGCTATTGTGGAGGCCGTATTCCATGGCACTTTGAGATATTTCAAAGAAAGGCACGAGTTAGCAAAGAAGCATATTGAAGATAATCAGAACACACCTTATTGTAGCCGTGTCATGGAATACATGGCAAAGAAGATAGAGAAAGCAAAGAAGCACACTGTCAGACTCATAGGGAATCAAGAAAGGAGGTATGAGGTTCAGCTTCCTACCGATGGTTTTGGTTCTGGAAATGAGGTGAAGACACACGAGGTAAAAATTGGAACGGAATTTTATCCAACATGTGAGTGTACATGCAACAAACCGAAGTTGTTGCACCTACCTTGCTCTCATGTGTTGGCTGCATGTGGCCAGATTGAGCTGGATGCTATCTCCTTCGTGTCCCCATACTTTTTAAAAGAGGCAGTGCTCAACACCTGGACAGGCGAGATGACAGGGTTTAGATATGCCAGGACTATGTTTTAATATGTAATATGCCAGGACTATGTTTTAATATGTAATATGCCAGGACTATGTTTTAATATGTAATATGTCAGGACTATGTTTTAATTGCATCGTTGATTTGTGGTTTGAATTGCAGAGATGTCTTCGTATCCGTTGCTTAATGGTAACATCGATAGAAAGCACCGGGGCGCCCTTCTGGAAGCGGGCAACACCTTAGACGTGCTGGTCACTCGTACCCCAAAGACTAACTGGATGATACACGATTCATGGGTTGATAGGTATGTGTGCATATAAAGGAGTCCATACAATGACTTACTATGTTTGACATACTTTTCAACGCCGATAACATTATCTTAATTTTGTAGGTTAAGTTGGGCTGGACTTCTACCCTTGGCACGGCTGGTTGAGGGTACATTGGATGAGTGGATTGATGGTCCGGACTTAGATGAGGCAGGTGAACCACTGCAGGTACACAAGAGGCAAGTGAAACGTTTCTCTTCGACAAGTCACTCCTTACCCTTAGTAGATAGATGGAGACCAGAGACACATACGTTTCACTTTCCCTGGGGAGAGATGGCGCCTACTTTACAGGATGTGTCGTACTTGTTGGGATTACCTCTGGCCGGTGCTGCCATAGGTCCCTTAGAGGCAGAATCTGGGTGGGAAGCAGCTATGCAGACCCGTTTTTTGGCTGCAGTCCCGACTGCTAGGGCCATAGACAACGATCCTCATGGACCTCTTTTTAGATGGTTGAGCCAGTTTCAGGTAACCATCACGGCCACTTAAACAAATGTTGTTTTTTAGTTGTCCGATGTTAATACAATTATTACGTTTCTATGTAGATTGTCTCGTTAGGATATCCCGATGTTCAGTTGTCGGAGGCACAGATTGACCGGTCCCTAGAGGCATATATTCTTTGGCTGTTCGGCAAGACGATGTTTACGGAGAACCACGTGACCACTGTCGATGCACGACTCATCGGTATTGCACGAGAGATAGCTGACGCACGTTGCCCTGCGGATATTCTCTGAGGAGTTTTGGTTACATTGTGTTAGCGGCTACGTACAGAGGACTATGCAAAGCTTGCCAGTTGAAGTCTAGAAAATCTGGTATTGTTGGATGTCCATTATTGTTGCAGCTCTGGTCATACGAGAGATTCCCTATTGGACGACCCTATGTCTATGTTGATAAACCTTTTGGTTTGGAGGACTTAGTGGGGCTTATGTGCCTGCTATCGGCGACTTACCTACTATGGGATCTGTTTGGGCACGACGAGAGGTACATTTATATTAAGTAACAATTAATTCAATTACTTCTTGCCATTCAATAATATTACTAATGCTTATTTGTTGTCATGGCACGAGACAGTTTTGCATAGTCGGGTTAGGGATGCTACCCGTCCTTCACGGCGCAGATTTGATAGTTTGCACGAGGATCAAGTTATCTGGAGCCATACTACCTCGAGCTATATCATCGAGGTACCCAGTTGGGATTTCTGGATTGTGCACTAGAGATCGGCACTTTTGGATGACCAAGGCCAAGTTGGTGTTCGACGTGACGGTTGAGAGATGTCTCTTAATAGGGTGATGAGACAGTTCGGTCTATATCAAGAGCACGAGATTCCAGATATTCCACACTTGCGAACACTGCACAAGTAAGTACTAATACTATTTTAGTTGTCAGCTTTGCATTCATAATATACCGGTTCATGTATCGCGCATGTCAATCTCAGAACAGTCGCCTAGGAGGAAACAAGTCCATGGCTTATTGGCTTAAGAGCATTTCCCCTTACGTCGACGAATGGACTACCGCTGCGACAAATATCTGGGGTGAGGTTCGGGCCTTCAACTGGGAAATGTTCGGGTTGTATCTGCAGCGTTACCGGCATACAACGAGGATCTACTTGGTTCCATCAGCTGCTCCTGATCAGATCGAAGCCCCTCTCACCAGCGATATGTACCCAACTGCCTCTGTTGTGGGAACCAGACACCACGCGGTAAATGCCTTCATTCTCATATGTGAATTCTTTTGTTAATCTGGACATATTCGGTTGGTTGTCTATTCGTGCTGTCTATCATACAACGAGGGTATAATTGGTTAACTCTTCGTGTACAGTGTGACTTGACATTACGGTAGCGAGAGGAGGTTTCGCTTTAATGCGGCGCAATGATCGGAGGAGAAACTATCCCACCGCAAGAGAGCGTCTCATGGTTGGCGTCTTGATGACAAGCTACGTGGGATTTACGCAGCTGTTACGTGTAGACGGTCTTCGGATGTTGCACTTCCTCCTCCAGCACATCGTCCGCCACGACCCTCTATACAGCATTCAGAACCACGACGCTCTGTTCACCGTTCAGAACCACGACCCTCAGTGCACCGTGCAGAACCACGACCCTCTGTGCACCGTGCAGAACCACCTCCTTCACAGCCAGGGAGCTCTTCCTGGCATGAGCCACCTCCTTCACAACCAGGGAGCTCTTCCTGGCATGAGCCACCTCCTTCACAGCCAGGGAGCTCTTCCTGGCATCAGCCACCTCCTTCACAGCCAGGGAGCTCTTCCTGGCATCAGCCACCTCCTTCACAGCTAGGGAGCGCTTACTGGCATCAGATGGAACTAGGTAACACTAATCACTTCATTCTTTTTAACAGTGTAGTAATCATTCTTGCATTCTCAGCAGTCACTGATGCTTACTGGTAGTGCTTCGTTCATTCATTTGTATCAATTTTACATGTTTTATGATACTGCAGGCGGCAACCAGTCGCAACCGTTCATGCATTCAGAGCAGTCACCGATCCTTAGTGGTGATGCTGATTACTTTGAGGGCGACCGCGAGTATGATGACCTAGCTACAAACATTTATGGCTTCTCATGAGACGGTGTTTCACACTCCACCACCACCACCGACACAGAGACACAGACCGTGAGAGACGAGGTTAACTATGGTCGTGGTTATCGCGAGCCTCGTCCACCGCCTCGGCGCTTATCGCCTTCGGTCCTCGCCGAGGAAGACCCAGACTAAATCGTCGTCCCCATGATGATATGCTTATCTATCTATGTATGACTCATTATCTATGTTAGTTTCAGACTATTAGCAGCTGTGTGTCGATGTTTATGTATGAGACATGCTTCATGTATGTGTTATTATCGCACTTCCTTCTATCTAATCGGAGACATATATTGTTTTATGTATGCGAGAGACATATTATTATTAATTAGCATTCTTATTCCAGTTACACTTCCAAATAGACTACAACCGATAATTAAGATACAGCTTACATACTACAAAATGAAATTCAGATAGAACATAATGCCCTACAATAATACAATACAAACTAATAATGCAAATACATCTGAATGAAACGGTACAAATGGAATACATCTTACATACTACATGAAGTGATCATCGTCATCCTCCGTTGATGCAGCCCTCTTGCCCTTGGACGATCACGGTCCTCTTGCCCTCCGTTGATGCGAAGTCTTGCCCTTGCTGGATGCGTAACTCTTACCTTTCGAGGATGCGAGAACTCTTGCCATTGGACGATCTGAGAACTCTTGCCCTTCGATGATGCGAGAACCGGGCGGCGACATAAAGATATCTTCATCGTCCTCGCTCTCCTCAATCCATAAAGATGGATTATTTCTTGAAAGCCTTCGAAGATTCACTCTTGGCACCACCACCTTCTTCCACCTTTCATGCAACCTAAGAAGTTCTTGACGTACCTCCTCATAGGTCCTTTCAGGCCACCCAGACCTACGTAATTGGTGAGCCAACTCATTCATTATGGTGTCACTACCGGTGAGTTCGTCCCATGGAACTATCCTATTGTCCATCCTGAAATCGGTAACTAGACTCAGAAGAGTCCTGCTCATCCCAGGGTGAAAACTACGATCGAATGGATAATGGGACATCTCGACTACACTACACTGGAATGCTTATCCACCTTCGCCTGAAGGGGGTTTTATAGATACCGAGGAGATAATGGCGGGAAAGAATAACTGCGGTATGGCGGGAAGGGAATGGCGAGTAAATAAGGCGGGAAGGGATTGGCGAGAAAATAAGGCGGGAAGGGGTCGGCGGGAAACGAGTGGCGGGAACATAAGGCGGGAAGGGGTTGGCGGGAAACGGGTGGCGGGAACATAAGAGGGGAAGGCGTTGGCGGGAAGGGGTGGGCGGGAAACGGGTGGAGACAAAATACATTTCAGCATGGGGCCATGCAACTTCGGCCTACGGTTGACCAAAAAGTGAGTTTTCGGCCTAGGCTTGACCGAAAAGTGTATTTCGGCCTAGTGTTGGCCGAAAAGATGCATTTCGGCCTAAGTGTGGCCGAAAATTGCTACTTCGGCCTAGTGATGGCCGAAAAGTACTACTTCGGCCTAGTGAGGGCCGAAAAGTTATACTTCGGCTTAATTGTGGCCGAAAAGTTGTATTTCGGCCTAAAGATGGCCGACGGGCTACTACTTTTGGGTTTTTTGCATTACGTCCTATAGTTTTCGAAATTGCTACAAAAAAGAACACAATTTTGAAAAAAAATCAATAATCTTGATCAAACATCCAGATTAACAACAGTATTGGATCAGCGGTGCCATTACATCCCTAGACGAAATGATTAGCAACACAGTGCAGTGAACCAATTCTTCGTATTTTCTCTCGTGCTGTGCATATAGTACGAAGCACTATCTGTGTATTTGCTCAGCAGTGCCACTCGTCCAATGTAGACGATCGTTAGAGCATCTATAGCCGCGACCTGCAAATCCAGGCCCTCAAACGTTCACGGACGCGTTCGGGTCCGCGGACACTGACCGGGCACTCCTCATCTTTCTGCGTCCGCATCCGTGTATCTCAAATCCGGCATCTCATATCGATGCAAGACATGCACGTAAGAAAACGAACGTACGTAGATCTTCGAACTAGCAGCAAATCTAATTAAGTCGGGCAAATTGTAGCATAAACGAGCATCGCACAACCCAAAGATGCAGTCTTAATCGGACAATACTTTAAATATACGATAAAAAATTAATTAACCGGGGAAGGGAGGAGGAAATCACCATTTCCTCGCCACCCCCTTCCCCTTGCGGTCCACGGTGCTGCTTTAGCCTTCGGTGTAGGCATCAACCGCTGGAGGCATCGTCCGACGGCTCCATATGCTCCCTGGCAAGCCTCCGGAGCAAGCGTTCATGCTCCTTGGTGTGCCGCCTCACCTTCGCCGATGCCTCGCGCTCCGACCCGGCGCCGGCGAGGGCACAAGCACCCAACGGCGCCCGTGGACCCTCTCAAGAGGTTGAATGGATGGGGTGGCGGCGGGGCGGAGGCGGCGCACCGGACGGGAGGGCCCGGCAACGTCGCCCGCACTGCGACGACTGGCGAAGGGGGAAGGCGCGTTGCTGTGAGCTCCGACCGTTGTTGCGGCCCTGATCTAGACGGGAGTAGCGCAGAGCAATGCGGAGAGCGACCGCATCGACGTCGCTCTCGTCGTCGTTGGAGCCGGAGCCGCTGCGATGGTCGGCCGTGAATCGGAGTGGGAGGAGGAGAGGACAGAACGGGAAGAGGAGAGGATGGATTGGCAAGAGAAGAGCACGGAGAAGTAGAGTGGACTGAGGTCTAGGGTTCATCAGATAGGATATACGTGGGTCGGTGATAGGTCGGGCTTGTCATGCGGACGCGCCTAGGCGTGCCCATGCCGCCCCATATTTGGGCTGAATATGAGAGGTGCCGCTCAGCCTGGGCATTTGATGGTCGTTTGAGGGGGCGTCTGGGTAAAAAAAAAATTGACCGGACAGTGGCGGGCAGGCCGCCCGGAAGTTTGAGGCCTGGCTTTAGATGCTATTAGTCCGTTCCTAAGTACTATGACAACGTGGACGGTGGACGTTGCCATCGGTACGCTAATTCATCACAAGCTGCTGATTAACATCATCGCTTAGCTCAACACAGCTAAGCAAAGTTAGCAAACTCTCAAACAGCGGCAAAGTTAGCGTCATCCAAATCAAGCCCATAATTATGTACAGCACCGTTGAACTGAAATACGCACATCTTTCCCCGTCAATGTACCATTCCGTCGAAAAATCTCGAAGTTGCCGCGTGCCATAAGTCCTTGCTTGCTTATGTGGTGCAATCAGGGGACGGGTTTTCGATGCGCGATGGATCGAGAAAGGCTGACGGCGGCGTCGGTCGACCTCCGCGCGCCCATGCCGGCGTCCATCAGCTGTCTGCCTCCGGCGCCGCCCCTACAGTCACCCGGCCGGCGCGCCGTAGGAGCACAAGCACGCGCCGTAGCTTTCGCCTGACCGTGTCTGCGCATCAGCTCGGCCTGTACACGGACGTGTCCCTTGTTGATGGGCACGCATCCGCGTAGACATCGAAATTTTTGTGGGAGGCCGGCGGCGCCATGCTCTCCGTACGACGTTGATCGACCGTAGCTTTCGGATCACCGCGTCTATGTTAGCGGCTTCTTTTGCTTTCTTGAAGCTTACCGGTTCATTTACATGCGATTACAATGTTGAAAAGAAACTATGTTGTCTAAACATAGTGAAACTACATCAGTTCTTACTATGTTTTGGTCTTGCTGAACTACTGTTGCTAGGAAGATAAATATATGTTGAGGGTTGCTGATGGATTCTTCCTGAAAGTTTGGACGGCTCCAACAATGTTGGGGGCGAATAACACACATCCCATCGTGCCATCCTGCTATATTGTCTGTATCCAAATTAGCCCCACTAATTCGTCCACTGAAAACAGGATGCACGTACTACGTACGGTGCGGTGGCACATGCCATTGCCATCGGTCAAAATCAATACGGGCTTAATTAGCTCGGAGTGGTGGCACATGCTATCGGTCAAATCAGTCCGGCCAAAGCTAACAAGCTAGCTGCATTCTGGGTTGAACCAACCCACGTGTCCTCGAGCAGCACGCATTGATGCAAATGCAATGCCAACTTTTATCCCCTTCCAATGCTTCATCTGTACAGGTGCTAAGGTTGCCAACTAAGCAAAAAAACTGATGTGACATGCTAGTTAAGAAGAGAAAGTGTAGTATGGTGACCTCAATAAAAAATGATGCTAAGCACATGTACCTAGGTGGAAGCACAATTCTAAGTCTGCAATTAATTAATTGCATGAAGCTTAGCACCTTTGCATTGAGAACTTGAGTTGGTAAGACATTTAATATACGAGAGTTTTTCGGTACCCTATACCGCTGACCGGGGGGAGAGCAGTATATTAAAATCTGACCGCTCATTTTCCGAGGGTAGGATAGACATAGGTTTGTTGTCATGGGAACGTTAGCTATGTCGTCGGTCAGCAGATAATGGCGATCGGAAATAGATCTTTTGTCCCAAGACTCCTCCACGGTGTCCATCGACCTACTACTCCGGTAGCTCGAGCCTGGACGGCGTCCGTCAACCTCCTACTCCGGTAGCTCGGCGCCCGCCAAGCGGTCGTCGTCGACGACGTCCTCCGCCTCGAGTTTGTCTTCTTCGTCATGCACACGACGACCACCGCTGGCATCTGCGTGCTCCCCGCCCTGTCTCCACTGCATTCCCGGCCATCTCGTCGCGTCCATCGAGCCCGTGGCAATCTGCCGCTCATCCCGGCCGGCCTCCTTTCCCGTAGTTTTCGTCCACCGTAGCGTCGTCTCACTCAAGCCGGCACCCTGTCTGCCATGGACGTGTCCCTGGAGCTCGTCCCCCCTCCCCACCCACGCAGCCACGTGCGCGCCAGTTCCCGCTCCCTGCCCGCAGCAACAACCGCATCACACACACCACAGCCCCACAGTGACTGCTCCCTCCTCCCGCACGCGAGCAGCCCCGCAGCCTCGTGTCGCATCTCCGCTGTTAGCGGTCAGCGCGATCCTAGAGGGCATGCTCTGGCAGCCAGCCGCCATGGTCTTGCCTGTTCGGCACGGCCAGCCGCCTTCGCGGACGAGCTGCATGCACCGGGAGGCGTTGCCATCGGTTCCAAGGTGCTCCACCTTGCCGGCCCATTCGTCGTTGGCTCCTTGCCGCGGCGGTCCAGTCCCTGGAGGGCTAGACAGCGACGCGGCCAATCACAGGTGAGACGGCGGTCGCTTTCGAAGGGCAGGTCGACCAAGTAGATGAGCGCAAAGCTCCGACGCGGGGCACCTGAAGGTACGTGAGAGAGCAGTGGGCGCCTGTGGATACGAAGACAAGCAAAGACTAGTCGCGGCCTCGCGGTGGAGCAGCGGTGTCGGCATGACGGGTCCTCTCCAGCGCGTGGAAGGAGGAAAAGGAGGGTGGAGGGACGGGAGAAAGCCGCGGAGCGTTGATGGCGAGGAAGATGGCCTAGCAAGACAAAACCTCCTGATTCGCCATAAAAGGCCAAGCGCACACCGGCGGCAGCTGGAACTCGCGTGGGCGAGGTCGGTAACAGCGAGGGCGGGACGGCGGGGTGGGCTGAATTTTTTCACTTCCCAAAAAACCCTCAGGACTTGTATAGTGGAGGAAAGGAGCGAAGCGGTGCAAGCTATACCGTTCGCGACTCGATGGCTAAATTGGAGCAATATAGATCGATCGCTACCATTAGATTTTACAAATGGACGGTTAATACTTGTCTCCAGGTATCATAAAAGAGTTCTGATATACATAGCACCTCATCTAAGCACCTTTGCATTGGAGGGGGTCAGCCCAAACCTTGCCTTGCAAACAAGGAGTCGTACGGTAAAACAGCCGGGCAACCAAAACGCCCCGGAGACGCGCGCATGGATGGAGCAACACGCGCACCTGGCCGGGTGCCGTACTCCTCCCCGATCACACGTATATATGCGTGCACTGCCCACCCAACATGGGAATGGTGTGATACTGCATGCGTGCATTATCCAAGCATCCATTCGCCCCCGCCTCTGCGCGCGGTACAGTCTACATTGGACTGGCGGTAGATAGGCGATTAACTCCGGTCGTCGGTCGTCGTCTCCATGGATTCGTTTCATCCAGACACGGGCACGGAGGACGGCACATTTATGTCCCGGCGACCCAAAGCCGACCGAGCCCGTCTCCTTCCTTTGGCAGCGCCACCGGTTTTTAACCTCACGTGCACAGTTGCATCTTTCCGGGACGACCGTATAGGAGATGCGTAGTGGTTGACCTGACCGGGTGGTTCGGAGGCTCGCCAACGAACAAACTCAACTAAATTGAACCGCTCCAACGACGAGCAGTGTATTTATTGTGAGGTGTTACGGTGGCCGGGGGCAGCACGTAGGGCCTCTACTCTACCATGTCAGCGAGATTCCTCGGCGGCCGGCTCGGTTCTGGTTCGCTCGTCATACACATGCGCGGCAGCTGTAGCGGGGACTGATCGGTGCAAGCGGTCCAAGCGGTGCAGCGGCGCCGGCATGGGCGAGCTGCAGACGCGACGACGTTGAGACATTCATGGCCGCCCGGATGTATACAACGCTCATTAACTGCCGTGGGATCGATCGACGCGGTGTTGCTTCGGCGATATTGTTATCTGGCACGAGACGACGCGTGTAGGTGTAGCCAGGTCAACGCGCGGGAAAGGGGGTCAGCCGGGTTCCTAATCTGACCTGCGTGCATGGCACCTTGGCAACTGCCCCCATCCCTCGATCCTGTCCTGTATACATGGACATTGGAATTGGAATTTGGGGTAGAGCAAGACAAATGTACTGATCATCTCCATGTTGCCAAAAGACCAGAACATAGGTCATGCATCGTAGTTTCAGTTCTTGGGTGCGCCTTGGTAAAAGAGACAGAGGTCGGTAGAATGCATGTCCTCGAATTAGGTTATGAAATAGTTACATACATAGGGTGAACTCCAGTTCTTTCACCATTTCTAACCTATCTTATAACCGGTTAGAGGAGTTAAAATTCGATTTTACTCCTCTAACAGGGACCTAGCTAATCCCCAATCGACGATACTGGAGGATAAATTATCCTCAGTCGCGCCACACCTCTATATATTTACTCCATCTTTACTCGGCCGCCGATGGATGGTTATCTCCTCTCCTCCTCTGCCTCCCCCGTCCCATTCCCGCGTTGCTTCTACGCCGGTGCCGCCCCTCCCACCCCAGCCGGCAACCACTCCCACCGCAGACGCTCCGTAGGATCGCCGCGGACCTTGACCAGTCGGATTTGTGCCTCGTCGTCCCGTCGCCGGCGCACAACCGTTGGATCTGCAGCCGTCGTCGCCGCTGGATTTGGCGCTTCCGACCGTCGGCGACTGCGCCTTGCCATGGATTGGCTGTGTACCGGACCGCACAGCCCCAACAACGCTTCCGCGCTGCATGCAGGCATTGAATACACCTCTAGCCGCTCAGATCTCTCCCAACGGCGGTTCGCCGGCAAAGACACGCCCGACCATCGCCCGGCCTCGGTGCTGGCCTAGCGTCTCGTTGGCTCGCCATTGCCGGTTATAAAGTGCGACAACTACATGCCCGCAGTAGGTGGTGCCCGAGTTTCTACCACGCCGGAACATCCTGGATGGGTGTTCTTCAAGTGCAAAAAAGATGGAGTATGTGCTTATTTTGATTCGGTTGTTCATCGGGTTCGGTGCAATTTTGGTAGCTCATTGTTTCCTCAAATTTATTTGTGGGATGGTTGCAAATTTTGGTATTGAGAAGAGGATTTCATCGATCTATTAATAACACGAAATTTGATAGATGCTCATGCACTCATTGCTACAATAGAGGCTAGTGGTCAGACTAGATGTGAAGCAACGTTGCATTCTTCGGAATCGAAAAAGAAAGAAATGTGCAAGCTTGAGAAGCCAATAGAGAGAGTCGACAATGAAGACATAGAGAATATATGAATCCAACTAGTGTGAGCGGTTATGGAAGTTGGATATCTTTTAAAGTGTTTAATTGTTGTTCTTGTTTTTTTTTGTCGTACTCTCGTAGCAAAGAATTGGTGAATTATGTACTCCATATAAAAATGTCGCTGAATGAAAGAAATAAGCAAAAAAATGTGTTTCGATGGACAAAAATGTAATGCAAATGAAATATTATTACTCCGTTAGATAAAAGGGATTTGTTTGGTCCAACGAAAACTTACTGTAGTAAAAATACTGCACTAAGAGCATAACGCGGACGCGCCCAGTCAGTGACTGGGCGTGTCCATTTTGAGCCCTTATTTGTCCGTCCTCAGATGCCCGGTCACTTGCATGTGGTTGGTGGAGACGAAAAGACAGAAAGAAAAGAATGAATAAAGAAAGACAGAGAAAATGTGGTCCGGATGGGGCCGCATCGATATCCTACGTGGCGGACTGCCCGGGCGCGCCCGGGCGCGTTCGTGAGCCCTTATATTCTCCCTACATTTGAGATGGATATGAAGGTTCGCGGACAGCCGGGACGTATAGGGATGATATGAGGGGTCTAGTTGTGTCACGTTTTTCCTTTTTCTCCTATCTGATCACTGACCAGCTGCGTCTATGGGTGTATGAGAGATGATTTGAGGCGCCCGATTGTAGATGCTCTGAAGGATCGGTTAGAAATGCCCTAAGATTGTGTCTGCGATGTGTTTAACTCATTTGGTAGAAAATTCTCGGAAAACAATATGTTAACAAGTTTGTTCCCGTTTTACCTTTTAAATGTTATTATGCCCCCATCCCATCAGGTGGGCCCCACTATCTGCTCAATGGGGTAAAGTGTGACAAACTCTGTCTTTGGGAGTGAAAAGTGAGTATATGGCCATATGGGTACCGTGTATTTTACCAGGTTCACTAGTACATAGCACTAAAAAGACAACTACTACAGAATACTCTTTACAAAGTTATTCACGGTCTCTTGATAGCACTCACAAGTACTCGGCTGAGGAGATACTAAAAGGAAAAATGACATTGATCAGTATTACTAGTGTACCCATTGCGTCGATCCCAAAACCAGCCTTGTGTTGGATGCCACCACCTCAGGAAAAAACGGCATTATCGGTTGATGGTTCCTTCTCGGCTCCCAATGGTACGGCGGTGGGGGTATGATCTTAGGGAGGATTGATGGGAGTGTTATCTTGCGACATACAGATTCTTATTCCATTGCGATGATGCACTTGAGGCGAAAATGCATGCGCTAATACAAGGTATGGTATTTTTTTCGCAAATAAGCAAAGCTTGCAATTCAACATACGGAATGGTCGGTTATTACGGCCTGACTCGTCGATGGCTCTATCAACACTTGCAACACTTGTTGATGATTACCTAGACTGTTCTGCTTACGGTCATTTAGCTTCGGAGATTAAAGCTCTTATGGTTGATAGGAAGATTGTTCCACAAAAATTACATCATGATCAAAATAGTGGCTGATTGTTTGGCAAGGTATAGACGCTCTGAACATACCACAGTTGTCTGGTTACACAGAGGGTCCCATGTATGGAGGAACTCTTGCCTTTTGACCAGTGGCGGAGCCGGAAATTAAGTATCAAGGGGGCCAAATGACTCAAAACTTTTGATAACAGGGGCCAAACAATACTAATAAATGTATTTTTTTCTAAATTATATATTGTTCATCTACTAAATAGCACTCATTGCGTGGACGGCCCGACTCGCTATTTTCTTCTCGTCCTACTGGTTTGGAACCCTAACTTGCCGCCCGAGAGGCCGATCTTCGACACCGTTCCCGGCGGCTCCCTCCATGGCGACCATGATCGTCAATGGTGAGGTCGCGGATCCACGTGTGGATTGTTTTTTACTCCCTCGTAGTCTAGGTTTTTGGTTGTTCATCCTCTTTGCTTTGGCGGCAACGATGACATCGCTGAATAAATATTCTTTGGATCCTTCCCTGACAAGGCCATCGGTCTTATGGTTGGGGATGGATTTGAAAACCAGTCTGTTCAAGCAAGGATGATATGGTGGCATCCTCGTGGTGGACCTGTGTCCTTGGGCTCCGTCGTTGCGACGGCGTTTACTCCAGCGTCGGCGCGGAGCTTGGTAGGTAGTCCTGGAGCGGATACAGATTGTGGTCTGCATTGATGACATCTGGAAGACAGAGCATGTGCTGGGCTCGTGGTTCGTGGATTGCAAGTATAGTTTCCTCCTTCGGCATTTTAGTCGTGGTGGGGTGCCAGACCTAGAGTTCAACGGTGTGTTCGGGGTGTTGCCCGAGTCTGATTCGTTCAACGACAAGGGCTTTACTTTTGGTGAGCCACCTTGGAGGTCCGCAAAGCTGCATATCAGCGATGGAGCCGCGTCGAGCTAGGGTGAGGAGGTGATTCATCATTCTTTTCTTTGGTGGCTGCTGTGGTGGTGCCGAAGGTAGGTGACCAGGGTTAGTGCCAAGCTTAGAGATGTTCTGCTGTCTTTTCAATTTTGTCATGTCGGTCTTTACGTGACTTGTACTTTGTTCGTTATGATATGAATGAGACAAGTATTACCATGCAAAAAAAATAAAACTAGCAGCAAATCAGTGATCTTAGAGGCAGCCAGGGCCCCTGCTGGCCCCCTGTCTCCATCATTGCTCTTGGCTGTATTTTTTTAGCAAAAGAGGGGGGCTCCGATTTCATTAACGAAACCATCACCAGATTCAGTTATACTACAAACGCGCGACCTACTCCATCAGAATTACCCAAACCATCGAAGAACTTAAAGATCAAGAACTCGGTCAAGTCTTAAAAGTACTAAAGCATAGTAAATGGTCATAGGCGACCAAATAAGCGAGGGTGCAGCCTCCATCGAACTACTTCAGAAAGGTAAAAACAAGCCCCCAAGTAGCGTACCTTCAGTTCATCAGTTGGCGGACTCCAGCTCTCCACCCTTGCGACGCTTTGTAAACCTCACTTGCTACTTGCTCGATGAGTCTTGCCCCCAGCATCAGCATGTTTTGCCTTGGGTTTTTTCTCTGCAAAACTGCCCAATCCACAATCCAGTTGCAAGTTAGTTTAACAAGTTTCATGGGATCATTGATCAATTTATTTCTAAAGATTATGTCATTTCGGCATTTCCAAATAGCCCATAGAATTGCTGCCATTCCAACCAACATAAGCTTTCTATCGTCTTGTTTGAATTTTCTAATCCAGGCGCCCAGACAATCATCAGCCCCTTTCGGGGTTGTTTTTAGATTGAAGGAGCATCTAATTAAACTCCAAAGTAATTTCGCGGCTGAACAAGAGAAAAAAAACCGGTGGTCTATCGATTCATCCCGAGCACAAAAAACACACTTTTGATCCCCTTTCCTTCCTTTTTTAGGTTATCTCTAGTCAGTATACTTTTCCTGGCAAACAGCCACAGAAACATCTTAATTTTCGCTGGAATTTTTATTTTCCAAAGGAATTTGTGTGGGAAACCCACATCCATTTTTATCAGTTGTTGATACAATGATTTCACAGTGAATTGTCTATTGGTTGTCAGCATCCATAACGGCTGATCTTTGCCCTCATACATCCTCACCTCTTCACATCTGCTTTTCAAGCTCTCCCAAAGAGCTCTTTTATCTGTAGATAAACTTCTTCTAAACCTAAACCCTTCCCATCTCATGTTGATAGCCTGGGCCACTGAAATGTCATGGTTTAGATTAATGTCATACAAGCTGGGATAGGCCTCTTTCAAAGGTTTTGATCCTACCCACCAGTCTTCCCAAAACCTAGTATTCAGGCCGTCCCCTACCTTTTTCTTGACATTTTTATAGTAAATGTCTTTGATCTGCATCAGAGATCCCCAAAAATGAGAATCTCCAGGTTTCTTCTTAATACAAGATATGCACTTTCCTTTCACATATTTGTTTAAAAGAATTTTAGCCCACATCCCATCTTCTGTCTCTAGCTTCCATAACCATTTAGCTAGTAGGGCTTTATTCATATAATCAAGATTCAAAATTCCTAGACCACCCAATTCCTTTGGCAAACAACATGTTTTCCAGTTAACTAGATGATACTTCTTCTTGTCCTCATTCTCCTGCCAGACTAATCTAGCCCTGTAAAAATCAGCTTTTTTCGGGATTCCTACAGGCAGGGGATAAAAGGATATCATATACATAGGCATATTTGTCAAACAGGCCTGGACAAGAGTTACTCTTCCAGCCATGTTTAGAAGTCTGCCTTGCCAGCAGGCACATCTTTTTTCTATCTTCTCAGTCATGCCTTTCCAAAATTTGTTCCCCAGCCTCACATTAGTAACTGGTAGACCCAAATATTTAAATGGAACCTCTCCTCTGTTACAAGTAAAGATCTCTTGGTAAATCTACTCTTATTTCTGGCTTCTCCAAATAGATATACCTCACTTTTGTGAAAATTAATAGTCAAACTAGACATCTATTCAAAGGCTGTAAGAATGAATTTGAGATTCCTAGCACTCTCCTCAGTATCCTCAAGAAGGAATATAGTGTCATCTGCATATTGCGGGATGTTTATCCCATTGTCCCCCAGTTCATTTAATACCCCTTTTACATATCCAGCCTATTTGGCCTTATCTAAAATTAGTGCCAAGGCATCAGCAGCTATATCAAACAAAAGAGGTGACATAGAATCCCCCTGTCTCAACCCTTTATAGGTTTTGAAATAAGGTCCAATTTTATCATTTACCTTAACACCAATCTGCCCTCCTATCATGGTATGCATAACCATGTCACACCACTTATCTGGGAATTTTTTCATTTTAAGCATTTTGTGAACAAAGCCACTTTATTTTCTCGAAAGCTTTCTCAAAATCCACTTTGAATATCACAGCATTTTGTTTGTGGTGATGAATAGAGTTTAGAGCTTCATGTAAAATCACAATCCCCTCCATGATGTATCTCCCCTTGATAAAAGCAGTCTGAGTAGGTAAGATTATAGGTTTTATGATCTTACTCAGCCTGTTCATCAAGACTTGAGTAATAATCTTGAAGCTAACATTCAATAGACATATTGGTCTAAATTTCTGAATCTGTTTAGCATCATCAGATTTTGGTACCAAAGTAAGATATGTCTAGCTTCCCTTCATGGAACTCTTTAAGAAGTTTCATCAAATCCCATTTGACAACATGCCAAAAATGTTGGTAAAAGTCTACTGGTAATCCATCAGGTCTAGTACTTTTTTTTTCATACTAAAAACCACCTCCCTTAGTTCTTCCATTGAAAAAGGTCTGATCAACTCCTCAGCCTGTTCTCTAGTAATTGATTGCCCTCCTAACTCATTAAGTCGAATTGGGGATGTGTCTGGATGTCCAATTTTTTTTGTAGAAATCAGTTATATATTTAATGAGATATTCATCACCTTGTATCACCCCTCCTCTTGTTCCAGAGATAGTATTCTATTCTTTATTCTTCTACTATTCACCTTAGCATGGTAGTATTTTGTGTTACAGTCCCCATCTTTGATTTCTTTGTCTTTATGTCTTTGCAACCATTTCATCTCTTCTTTTTTCAACAATCTGTGCAGTTGGGCTCTTAGGGTTTTTTGCTCTTCACTGTCAATAGCAGAGAGGCCCCTAGTCTCAGCATTCTTATCTATAGTATCTAATTTCATCAAGATCTCCTTTTTAATCTTCCTATACCAAGCATCAGAGTTAAGAATCCATCCTCTAACTTTTTGCCTAAATATCCTCATTCTTCTCTGCCATTGTTCCATGATATCCCCCTGGTAGTGTGCAGTCCATATTTTAACAACAAATTCTTGAAAACCCTCCCTCAACATCGATGAGTTTTCAAATCTAAAAATAGGAGGTATATACACTAGTAGAAAAAGGACCTATTGTCCTGGTTCGTAAGGGCCATTTGTCCCGGTTTTTGAACCAGGACTAAAGTGTCGGTACTAATGCCCTAGACCTTTAGTCCTCGTTCTTACATAAACCGGGACGGATGGGCTTCCACGTGGCCAGTGCGGCGAGCCCAGGCAAGAGGCCCTTTGGTCCCGGTTGGTGGCACCAACCGGGACCAATAGGCATCCACGCATCAGCATTTCAGGTGTTGGGGTTTTTGTTTTTTTGAAAGGGGGTTGGGGGTTTTGGGGGGTTAATTGAGGTGTTTCATATATTGTGTTAGCTAGCTAATTAATAGAGGTGTCCTCTCTTATCTCCGTTCTTGGTCGACGCTACGTACTATACGTATAGAGAGGGCTAGACACACTAGCTAGTAAGCAAATCAAGGAAACAGAAGATCGTCATGAACATATGCATACAGAGAGAAGTGATATCGACCACCTCTCCTTCTCTGAGAGATTGGTCGAGCAACAAGTTCTCGTATATCTATCCGACGCTACGTACTGGCTACATATATGCAATATAAGTATCTCTTACAATATAATCCCCTAATTAAAAACGAGCTGATTAGGGTCCACATGGTATTCTCCGTCTTTAGCGATCACGTGGTCAAGAAAGAATGCCGCTAATTCCTCTTGAATTCCTCGCATACAATCTGATGGTAGGAGTCCATCCCGCATCCGAAATATCTAATTTGAAGAAGGGGTGTCGGTGTCAAAACCGGCGGATCTCGGGTAGGGGGTCCCGAACTGTGCGTCTAGGTAGATGGTAACAGGAGACAAGGGACACGATGTTTTTACCCAGGTTCGGGCCCTCTCGGTGGAGGTAAAACCCTACTCCTGCTTGATTAATATTGATGATATGGGTAGTACAAGAGTAGATCTACCACGAGATCAAGGAGGCTAAACCCTAGAAGCTAGCCTATGGTATGATTGTTGTTCGTCCTACGGACTAAAACCCTTCGGTTTATATAGACATCGGAGAGGGCTAGGGTTACACAGAGTCGGTTACAATGGTAGGAGATCTACATATCCGTATCGCCAAGCTTGCCTTCCACGCCAAGGAAAGTCCCATCCGGACACGGGACGAAGTCTTCAATCTTGTATCTTCATAGTCTTGGAGTCCGGCCAATGATGATAGTTCGGCTATCCGGACACCCCCTAGTCTAGGACTCCCTCAGTAGCCCCCAAACCAGGCTTCAATGACGATGAGTCCGGCGCGCATGTTGTCTTCGGCATTGCAAGGCGGGTTCTTCTCCAAATTCCATGTACTCGCCGAATAGTGTCTGGCTTTTTATAAATGCTGCGCTCCTCGGCTCCACGTCCAATAATGGCCATCTTCCACGTGTCATACGAATGCGAAAAGCTAGGGCATTTTTACATTCCACCCCCCAGCTGCGCGAATGAGCTGCCTATAAAGAGAGGCGAGGATCCAGATCCAAATCACACCATCCTCCTCCCGCGAGCATTCATCGGAGCGCCTCTAACCAAAAATCCATTCCATCATGGACAGTCGACGCGGCTCCTCCTCTCGCGCTCCCAGCCCTCGGCCGGGAGATTGGGGAAGATGCTCGGTCCCGCATAGTGAGCTAGTGACGCTTCAAACCGAGGGATTTCTTCCCCCAGCCTTTATGGTTCCGGTTCGAGCCGGACTTGCCACCTACATGGGCGGAAAGCAGGCGGGGAGCGTCCCCAACCCCTCCAAAGGAGAGAGGGTATGCTTCGTCCCTTATCTAATAAGAGGACTCGGATTTCCCATACATCCATTTCTCCGGGGGCTCCTGGAGTTCTATGGGATCCAGCTTCACCACCTTACGCCTGCCTCCATCCTGCACATTGCGGGCTTTGTGGCCCTTTGCGAGCTGTTCTTGGGCGTCGAGGCCCATTTTGCGCTTTGGAAGAGACTATTCTGTCTCGTACCCCGTTCTCATGAGGGGTCGATATATCAAGTGGGCGGAGCCGAACTATGGCGCATCGCCGGGACCGGATATCTATCCGGAACCCCGAAGAAGGCGTCCGAAGACTGGCGCTCGGAATGGTTTTATATGGAAGACGCCCCGCTGCCGGACCCGGTTCGGATCGGCCTCCCGGAGTTCAGCAATGCTCCTCTGAAGAAACGCCTGAGTTGGCGCCCACGGAGCCCTCAACGGGAGAATGACAGGGACGTCCTGTATCTGATGGGCCGAATAAGGTTATTGGCTCATTCCGGATTGACCATGATTGGGGTCATGGCCACATGCATCATGCGAGGGGTGCAGCCTCTCTAGTACAGGGGCCACCCCATGTTGGATTTCAACGGGGAGGATGATGCCGCCCGTCATGGCCGCAAAGGGCCGGGATCGGTCGCCGATCTGGTGAAGATCTTGTCCGGCCTGTACAAGGGGAAGAAGGAGGACTTCCTCCGTGCTAGTCCATCGAATGGATTTTCCATGAACAACCCTCGAAGATGGGTAAGCGGACGTTTGTCTATCCGATCCATATTCCCAAAATTAAGTGTCTCACTTTGTGATTTCGACGCAGGAACTACGCCGGGCCGTAGAGGACATACACAGCCCGGCTCCACAACCCGAGGATCCAGGGCGGTCCCTCGACCCGGCCTCCGAAGAGGATCCGGACATAAAGGTGGAGCTGATCGATGGGGTGTTCTACCAACTTAGCATCGACAATGCTTTGGTCGCCATTACGGCCGACTACCCCGGAATATCTCTGGCTTCCCAGGTAACTGTGACCGGAGTCCTGATACCATTACTCATCCATGCTTATCTCTGACCACCGTATACCAATGGTGTTCTGCAGGAGGTGCCTTCGAGGAGGGAAGCCGAACCCGCGGCGGCTGACCAACAAGGGGCAGCTCGGCCCGACAGGCGGAAGAGAAGTGCGGCGCAAATCGAGACGTCGCCGCAACGGTATTGCGCGCCACCATTTTTCTGGGAAAGATTCCTGGAAGGTACATTAACGCTCGTGGTTTTTTCAGGAGAAAGAGCGCTCGCCGGACTGTGTCCGGAGAGATTGCCAATCAAACCTCCGCTGTCCAGGCTCCAACGCCAGGTCTGGAGGGGGATGCGAACGCAAGGCGCGCGTTGGGTGCTCCTCCAACGGATGACGCCGACAGGTTGTCCGCCACTAGATCTGAGGTGGAGAGCGCCATGAATCACAGGCACCGCCGGACAGTTCTTCGTGACACATGCTTCTCCCTGGAGGCGTTAAATGCCTTTAATTCGGGAGATGCGCACCTCCGTGCTGCTCAAGATGGTCTAGCCAGAGCCACGGAGCAGTATGTAAAAGACATACTGGTGAGGAATTTTGACACTTATGTATGCCAGTACCCCCCGAGACTTAAAATAGTTAGAATAACTGATTTAAGGATCATTTGTTATGCAGGATCTTACGGAGAAGAATACCCACCTGTCCCAGGAGCTTCAAGAGTGCAAGGCCCAACTTGAGGCCGCACTAGCCGCCACGGGAGGAGCCACAGAGACCCCCTCCGGTAATATATACTTTCAAAAGAGAAGTAGTTTGTGAAGTGCGGTGTGTGCATAGGCTGACAATAATATTGCAGATGGTGCCGGACTAGATCCGGACAGGCAGCAGCTACTACGCCAGCTAAAGGCCGGCGAGAAGGTGCTTACGAGGGTGCGGCAGGAGAAAAATAACCTCCAAGATGCCAACACTCAGCTGGGCGAGGAACTAAAAGATGTTCGGGTCCAGCTGTCTTACTCCGTGAAGGAGAATCTGCGGCTTCGTCGCGACATTTATAGTAAGTGCTTGAACGAACTTTTGAAAAGAAGAGTTCGGCGAGGAAGTCAATTAACATGAATATGTCTGTAGGTATGCTCACAGGCCGTCCTGCAGAGGAAATGCCCGGTTCAACGGGTGACCAACTTCCCGAGCTGCTGCAACTGCATGAACGAGTTCGGCAGGTGATGAGTGGCGTCGCCCAGGCCTTATGGCCGTCTGTCTCCCTACCCGAGGGTCTTGGAGGGCTTGCGGAGAAGCTTCAGGGAGCACGGCGGCGCTTCCGTCTGTGGAAGATATCGGCATGCCGTCAAGGCGCCAGGGAGGCCTGGGCCATGGTGAAGACGCGGTACATGAAGGCTGATCCAAACCACATGGCCGAGGTCGGACCTGTGGGGCCTGATGGGAAGGAGATCCCTGTGAGCTTAATGTACGACCAAGTAGAGTTGGCCGCGAAGTATTCCCAGCGGGGCTGTAAACTAGACAGCCTGTTAGATGGAATTGAATAGGAATACAATCAGTCAATTTGACTATGTAATTTAAAATGACATGAAAAATGCCTTCTAGCCGGATTGTAGATCGTTTGTCTTTGCGGACCTTTTCGCTTCAACCTCGGGACCCGACAGTCCGGAGTGTGTCTGAATACCCTCACGGTTATGTAAAAACCGGGGCATGCATGGAGACCAGGCGTAGTGCCCAACTAGTACTTTATCAGACAAGTGCCCAACTAGTTATGTTATATTACATGGTTAGTAAGAAACATCTTCCAGGGAGAATAGTTCTGTTAGGGATTCCCTTCCCTGGGAGGCATGCCCTAAAGTGCATGTCCGGACTGCGAAAAGAGCAGAAAAGCATCTGGGGGCAGATAAATAAATAAGTAAGAAATCATCTTTCAAGTCACCGACCGAATATTCCCTTAAGAACGCTAGCTTTCGGCTTCACCCGGTCCGAGGTACACATCCGGTGACCAGCGATAATAATCGCAGAGGTGCTCCTTTACCTCCTAGCGAACAATCGGGAGCGTGGGGGTAAGCACGGGAGCGAGGCAACCCAGCTTGGCCAAAACTTAAGTCATATCGATGCATATAATGGTGAATAAAAGGTACATGCGGAAGTGTGACACATGTGATGGGCATAAATCCCGTATAAATAAGCTTCTGTTAAAGAAGCCCCCGGGTATAATGAGTGCGAGTAGCACGTCAAGTGTGTGCGAACAATGCGCAAACGAGCCTCCAAAGGTTTCAAGAAAAAAGGAGGGAGAAAGAGAGAAATAAAAGACAGCTAAAGTATAAAATGTAGACGGAGGAAGGAGACGAACTCAGAGTCCGGCGCTAGGCGTAGAATCTTCGGAGACGGGCTGCGTTCCGTGGGTTCGGCTCGAGTCGGTTATCCGATGCGTTTCGCAGACGGTATGCTCCGCGGGTTAGGACTTGGTCGATGATGAAGGGACCTTCCCATTTGGGCTTGAGATTGTCCTTTTTCTTGACCGGCAGGCGTAGAACTAGTTCGCCAACATTGTAAGTTTTGGCCCGTACTTCTCTGCTTTGATATCTTCGAGCCTGCTGTTGATAGAATGCGGAATGAGCTTTTGCCACGTCGCGCTCCTCCTCTAAGGCGTCCAAATTGTCCTGCCGATCCAGCTCGGCTTCTCTTTCTTCGTACATGCGCACGCGAGGTGAGTCATGAATTATGTCGCAAGGCAAAACTGCCTCTGCACCATACACCATAAAGAATGGTGTGAATCCGGTAGGAAGATTCGGCATGGTCTGCAGCCCCTAGAGTACGGAGTCGAGCTCCTCTACCCTGTGCGTGTTAGATTCCTTGAGGGACCGCACTAGTCTGGGTTTGATGCCGCTCATAATTAGACCATTTGCTCGCTCGACTTGACCATTAGTATGAGGGTGATCGACTGAAGCGTAGTCGAGCTTGATGCCCCATGTTTTTGCACCGGAGTTTAACCTCGTCGGCCGTGAAGTTTGGGCCGTTATCAATGATGATGCTATGGGGGACACCGTAACGGTGTACTACCCCTGATATGAAGTCTATCACGGGTCCGGATTCGGCCGTCTTAACTGGCTTGGCCTCTGTCCATTTGGTGAATTTATCCACCATGACCAATAGGTATTTTTGCTTGTGGGTTCCTCCTTTAAGGGGTCCAACCATGTCAAGCCCCAAGACCGCGAACGGCCAGGTGATGGGTATAGTTTTCAGGGCGGTGGGTGGCATGTGGCTTTGATTAGCAAAGAGCTGGCAACCGACGCATCGTTGGACTAAATCCTGAGCGTCTGTCCGGGCCGTTGGCCAATAAAATCATGTATGGAAGGCCTTGCTTACAAGGGCCCGGGCTGCGGCGTGGTGCCCACCGAGTCCGGCATGAATTTTAGCCAGAAGATTTCGCCCTTCCTCTTCAGAGATACACCTCTAAATGACTCCGGTTGTGCTTTTTCTTATAGAGCTCTCCCTCATGGATCTTATAGGCTTTAGATCGCCGTACTATGCAGCGGGCCTCGTTTTGGTCCTCGGGAAGTTCCTGCCTAGTTAAGTAAGCTAGGAATGGCTCTGTCCACGGGGCAATGACTGCCATTATTTCGTGGGCTAAAGGTGTTGTTTCATTGGCAGAACTGCCGATTGTGTCAGAATGTACTGTGTCGAGTGGTGCGGTTGTGTCCGGATTGTTGTTTCCGGACTCCCCTTCCCATAGTACGAATGGCTTGAAAAGCCGTTCCAGGAAGATGTTGGGAGGGACGGCATCGTGCTTTGCGCCGATGCGTGCCAATACGTCCGCTGCTTGATTATTATCCCGGGCTATATGGTGAAATTCGAGCCCTTCAAACCGAGCTGACATTTTCAGAACGACATTACGGTAAGCTGCCATTTTCGGATCCTTGGCATCGAAGTCTCCATTTATTTGGGATATCGCGAGGTTCAAATCCCCTCGCACCTCTAGGCGTTTAATGCCCATGGAGACCGCCATCCGGACGCCGTGTAGAAGGGCCTCGTATTCGGCTGTGTTGTTGGAGTCCGTGTACATTATCTGGAGTATGTATTGGGTATGTCTCTCGGTTGGGGGCGTCGGACGACGCCTTGACCCCGAGCCGCCAGCATTTTGGATCCGTCGAAGTGCATGATGCAATTAGAATATGCGCCGTACTCTTTAGGGAGTTCGGCTTCAGTCCATTCGGCGATGAAATCGGCCAAACTTGCGACTTGATAGCTCGCCGTGGTTTATAGGTTATGTCGAATGGTAGGAGCTCGATGGCCCATTTTGCAATCCTGCCGGTTGCGTCGCGGTTGTTTGTAATGTCATTGAGAGGTACTTCGGAGGCTACTGTTATCGAACACTCTTGAAAGTAGTGTCGGAGCTTCCGGGATGCCATGAACACTGCGTATGCTATCTTTTGATAATGTGGATACCGGGATTTGCATGGAGTTAGGACAGTGGATACAAAGTACACTGGTTTTTGAAGAGGGAACTTGTGTCCGTCCGTTTCTCGTTCGACGACGAGCACCGCGCTTACCACTTGATGTGTTGCCGCGATATATAATAGCATTGGTTCGCCCAAGTTGGGTGCGGCCAGGACCGGATTTGTTGCCAATATGGTCTTTATTTCTTCGAGTCCGGCCGTGGCGGCATCCGTCCACTCGAAGTGTTCGGTGCGCCTGAGGAGGCGATAAAGGGGTAATGCATTTTCTCCTAAGCGGGAGATGAAGCGGCTTAGAGCCGCCACGCATCCAGTTAATTTTTGTATTTGCTTGAGGTCTTTTGGGATATCCAATTGTGACAGAGCTCGGATCTTGGCTGGGTTTGCTTCAATTCCTCTACCGGATACAATGAAGCCAAAGAGCTTTCCGGCTAGTACGCCGAAAACGCATTTTTCCGGATTGCGCTTAATGTCATATGCTCGGACGTTGTCGAATGTGAGCCTCAAGTCGTCTACTAGAGTTTCGACGTGTTTGGATTTGACGACCACATCGTCTACGTATGCCTCCACTGTTTTGACGATCTAGTTTGCCAGACATGTCTGAATCATGCGCTGATATGTTGCCGGTGTTTTTGAGCCCGAAGGGCATTGTGTTGAAGCAGAATGGTCCATATGGAGTAATGAATGTTGTTGCGGATTGATCTGGCTCCGCCATCTTGATTTGATGGTAGCCGGAGTATGCGTCGAGGAAGCAAAATGAATCGTGCCCTGCGGTAGCGTCGATAATTTGATCGATGCGGGTAAGGGGGAAGGGATCCTTTGGGCAAGCCTTGTTAAGGTCCTTAAAATCGACACACAGGCGCCAGGATTTGTCCTTCTTTGGTACCATTACCAGGTTTGCTAGCCAGTCCGGATGTTTTATATCTCTGATGAATCCGGCTTCTAATAGCTTGGCTAGCTCCTCTCCCATTGCGTGTCTTTTGGGTTCGGAAAATCGCCGAAGAGCCTGTTTGACTGGCTTGAATCCTTTTAGAATATTTAGGCTGTGCTCTGCCAGCCGGCGTGGGATTCCTGGCATATCTGAAGGGTGCCAGGCAAAAATATCCCAGTTTTCCCGTAGGAATTCTCGTAGTGCGACGTCTACATCAGGGTTTAATTGTGCCCCAATGGAGCCCCTCTTTGTAGGGTCCGTTGGATGGACTTGGAATTTGACTATTTCATCCGCTGGCTTAAAAGAGGTGGACTTGGATCTTTTGTCAAGTATCACGTCGTCCCTGTTCACCGTGGAGCGCAGCGCTGTGAGTTCCTCGGCCGCTAGGGCTTCCGATAGCGCCTCTAGGGCTAGTGCGACTGTCTTGTTTTCGGCGCGGAGCGCTACGTCCGAATCACTGGCGAGGGTGATGATTCCGTTGGGCCCGGGCATTTTGAGCTTCATGTACCCGTAATGGGGTATGGCTTGAAAAATTGTGAATGCCTCTCGTCCTAATAACGCGTGGTATCCGCTGCTGAACGGGGCCACATGGAACGTGATCTCCTCGGACCTGTAGTTGTCGAGTGATCTGAATACCACATCTAGTGTGATTTTTCCTGTGCAGCAAACTTCCCGACTAGGGATTATTCCTCTGAAGGTTGTGTTGCTTCGCTCAATGCGGCTCCAGTCTACTTCCATTTTTTGAAGGGTTTCCTCCTAGATGAGGTTTAATCCGTTGCCGCCATCCATGAGTACCTTAGTAAGGAGAAAGTCGTCCACTATTGGACTGAGGACCAATGCGGCTGGTGCTCGGGCTGTTCGAATTTAGGTTCGTCACTGGCGTTAAAGGTAATAGCCGTGTCACTCCATGGATTTATTGTTGCTATTTTGTAGAATTTGGCAAGGCTGCGGAGTGTTCGTTTCCGCATATTATTTGATCACGAAAATCTCAAGAAATTATTAATATCGTCTTGGTCTTCTTGGGCTGGTTCTCTGGGGCTAGAAGCTCTTCGCCACTTTTGGCCACCTGCCGTAGTATCCAACATGCTCGAAGGCTATGTGGTGGAGTGGTGCCCTCTGTACTATGGATTTTGCAGGGTCCGCTGAGCCATCCCTCCAGTACGGTTCCGTGCCCTTTAGGGGTTTTTTGCTTTTTGGTTTTTAACCCAGGTGCCTGAATATGATGCACCCTTTTATTTCGGACTAGGGTCGTGTTCGGAGCCGGATTGTCCCAAAATTTGGTTTCAGTTTTCCAGGCACTCTCCATTGCACAGTACTTTTGTACTATGGACGCCAAGTCGGCGAACCGTGTAATTTCGCGACGACTTACAGCGTTCATGATCCCCTTGTCCGTGCAATTATTGCAGAAAATTGAGATTGCGCTTTCCTCACGGCAGTCCTTTATCCTGTCCATAACTAGGAGGAATCTGGCCCGATAATGGTGTCTTGTTTCAGCGGGCTCTTGCGGATTCGGGATAGATCGCTTGTGTTTGGGTGGGCGGGTGGAATTAAATTGAACCCGTCAATCTAAGACTCAAGGGCCGGAAAGTTTTCGAACTTGGAAGCTTGGTTTACTGGATGTTATCCAACGAATCCGGCCCGCTGCCTGACTTTAGGTTCAGGGCTTGATCGGCGTCCGTCCCTCCGCGGGAATCCGGCATGGAGGGGTCAGGAATTCGGACATAGCTTGTCCTTAATGTAGAAGAAGAGTCGCCGTGCTGTTCCTCCACCACAGCAACGTGGTGGGTAGCCTGGGAGAGTTGATCTCTCTCAGATTGGTTTTATGCCCGATCTGATCGTAGTCTGTAGCGACTCCCAGGGCGGCGATGCGATCCAAGAGCTCGTTTACGGAGGAGAGCTCCATCGGATCTAGCTGCTCGGTGATTTCCGAGTTGACGTGAAGATCGCTTTTGATGACCCGAGAGGTCATCGTCGGCGCGGTGGCCGAACGGGCGGTCATAAGAAAACCACCTAGCCGGATAGTTTGGCCGATGGCCAAAGCTCCTTTGGCAACGGTGTCGTCTTTAAAGACGGGGCGAGGCATCCTTCCCGATGGCGGCGGCACAGAGGAACTCTCAATGAAAGCACCAATGTCGGTGTCAAAACCGGCGGATCTCGGGTAGGGGGTCCCGAACTGTGCGTCTAGGCGGATGGTAACAGGAGCCAAGGGACACGATGTTTTTACCCAGGTTCGGGCCCTCTCGGTGGAGGTAAAACCTACTCCTGATTGATTAATATTGATGATATGGGTAGTACAAGAGTAGATCTACCACGAGATCAGGGAGGCTAAACCCTAGAAGCTAGCCTATGGTATGATTGTTGTTCGTCCTACGAACTAAAACCCTCCGGTTTATATAGACACCGGAGAGGGCTAGGGTTACATAGAGTCGGTTACAATGGTAGGAGATCTACATATCAGTATCGCCAAGCATGCCTTCCACGCCAAGGAAAGTCCCATCCGGACACGGGACGAAGTCTTCAATCTTGTATCTTCATAGTCTTGGAGTCCGGCCAATGATGATAGTTCGGCTATCTGGACACCCCCTAGTCTAACTCAATATCCTTCTGGAATCGACTGGCCGTGGTAGGTTGTGCCAGGTTCATTAGGTAAAACAGAGCCAACAGCCGCCTTGACTTTCAGTGTCATCCATCGCGTCATAAGGTGGCAATGTTGAGACTCCGTGATAGCATCCACGGGGTAGCTAGCAGGAGTCGTGAAGACAGGCTCCAGCTATTGAGTTTGCTCGGTGGAAGCCACGCTGCTTCTCCGCTGAGATGGCGGGGTAGCCGAGGAAGCTTCGCAGTCGTTTGTTGCGATCGCTTCGTTCCTCTAGCCCTTGTACCCTTTCGCAGCGCTGCGCTTGGCTATGCTCCACTTTCTTCCTCCTCTCACGGGTTTTGTAACCCCTGCGTCCGAAACCCAGCCTTCCATGGAGCGAACTGGCGTGCCTCGTGTCCGTCCGGGTGCTCAGATTCGAGGGCCATTGTGAGCTCGTCCTTCTCTCTGTCTGGAACGAACGTCCCTTGCTGCGCTTTCTCGATATACTCCTGAAGCCTCGTGACGGGTATTCGCAGTTGCTCTTCCGTCCAAACGCACTTCCCTGATACAGGGTCCAAGGTTTCGCCAACCCCGAAGAACCAAGTCCGGCAACGGTCTGGCCAGTTCAATGTCTCTGGTTAATTTGACCCCTTTAGCAATCTGGTCATTCTCAACCCTGTCCCACAAAGGTCGGGCTTTGAGGTAGCCACCTGACCCCGTGGGATGGTGATGCTTCTTCTTCGCAGCATTTTTCTTGTTTGACGCTGACATCTTCTCACTCTTTTCTGATGTATTGTGGGCCACAAATGTGGGCTAGTGATCTCTCATACTTTCTGGTGACTTCTGGTGTCAAATCTTCGTCGACAAACTCTGTTTTCAGCTCATTCTTCCACCTCCTGAATAGTTTTGCCATCTTCTTAAGAGCATGAGACTTGATCAATTGCTCTTTAACTGGCTTCTCCGGATCCTCCTTTGGCGGTAGGGTGAAATTTGCCTTAAGCGATGTCCAAAGATCTTCTTTCTGCATATCGGAGACATAAGACACCTCAGGGTCTTCATTCTTAGGCTTTAACCATTGCTGGATACTGATCGGGATCTTGTCACTAACAAGAACCCCGCACTGAGCACGAAATGCATCCCTTGTCCGGATGGGTTCAATCGGCTTGCCATCGCGCGCGATTGCTGTGATCCCAAACCTTTCATCCGAGCGCAACTTTTTCTTCAGGCCTCGTTTCTTTACCAAAGTTGTTCTCGATCCGGAGGGCTAGAGAAAAGAAGAAAGATGAGAGTTAATTAATATGTGTACATACGAAAACAATGAATGCATCAATTAGCTAGTCAGCACAGGCTTAACTAATATATATACCTAGCCGGACTCGGTTCGGTCACTGGAGCCGTCATCACGGTCTACTTATACCCGCATTGGGTCACCGGAGCCATCATAATCATAACCTTCTTCTTCACTACCCTGTCCTTCCAGACCATTGGTGTCGTTGAGAAATGACGCAACAACATCACTTCCCTTTGCGATTATGTCCCCCAACATCGCTTTTGTTGCTTCGTCTCGGGGGTGCTCCATAGTTTCTGCAAATATTTACAACATGGCAATTATTATTCAAACATGACAGATGGATATATTAGTGGCAAACGTAGAACTAGCTAGCTAATATAATCACAATAAGGAATCATATTAGTGGCCTCTACGCTGCTTCTCTAGGGTTTGGGGAGGCCTCGGCAACTCTTCAAGGGTTTGGGGTGGCCTCGGCAACGCTTCAAGGGTTTGGGATGGCCTCGACGACAACGCTCTTTTAACTTGGTAAATTTGGGTGGCCTCGAGAGAGTTTGTCGGGTAGGGGCGCGGCAGGAGGGGGTAGGAGACCAACATCATTTTTTTTCTAGGGTTTGGGTGTCCTCGAGAGTTTTGGTCGAGCGAGAGGGCCGGGGGGTGCTCCCGTGGTATAAGTTATAACGGTCGAGAGGGGGTATCCCCACATGTCGAAGTTATCCGGGAGGGGGTTATATCGACAACAATGACATACATACATGGGAAAATAATGTTATCGGGAAGGAGGTATATCGACCCCCCCCCCCTTGTGTTGAAGTTATCGGGAGGGGTATATCGCCAACGAAATACCCGATAAAAAATAAGAAGACAAAAGAAGAAATAAAAAGAGGAGAAGAAGAAAGGAATAGAAGAGAAGCAATCGAAGAAAAAAAGAAGAAGAAAAAAGGAGAAGAAGAAAGGAATAGAGGAGAAGAAGAAAAAAAAGAAAAAAAGTCTTTTTTTATTCTTTTTTTTCTTCTTCTCCTCTATTCCTTTCTTCTTCTCCTCTTCTTTTTCTTCTTTTTTCCTCTTCTTATTTATTTCTCCTCTTCTTCCTCTCCTCTTCTTCTCCTTTCTTCCTCTTCTTATTTTCCTTTTTCATCTTATTCTTTTTCTTCTTCTTCCTTTCCTAGCTAGATACTTAAAATTTTTCTAAAAATTAAACTAACCTAAAATGTACTAAATCAGAGAACATATATAGATAAAACTTTTCTAAAAATCTAACTTGCATATATGTATACTTTAAAACATCATTACAATTGAAAAAATACATACATACATACAAAAACATGTAAAAAATACATACATACACATATGACCATAGATAAAAAATACATATATCTAAAAATACATACATACATATATGAAAAATCTAAAACATGTAAAAAATATATAATAAAAAATAAAAAAAATAGAATTCATCAAATAAAAATAAACCAGGGGCGGCCTTTGAGGCAGCGACGGCGGGCGCCAGAGCGCCAACAGGCGAGCATGAGGGAGGCTCAAGCAGGCGAGGATCGGTCTGTGTGGCGCCCGGCGACAGCGTGGTCGAGGCAGGCGTGGCGGCGTTGTCGGAGGCAAGGATTGGAGGCAGGCGGCAAGGGCGCCGGTCTTGTGGGCGGTCTGCGGGCGGGGGCTCGGGACGCTGGCGAGGCGACGACGGCGACGGCGACGGCGACGGCGACGAGGAGCAGCGCTGGGGCATCGGGCAGGGAAGACGAACTGAAAGAAGTTTTCACAAGTGCTACTTATATACCCAGGGCATTGGTACCCTTTAGTCCCGGTTGGTGCCACCAACCGACCAAAGGCCTCTGCTCTGCTGAAAAGAGACCTTTGGTCGGTTGGTGGCACCAACCGGGACTAAAGGGGGGTCATTGATCCCGGTTGGTGCCACCAACCGGAACCAATGCACCTCTTTAGTCCCGGTTGTTGCCACCAGCCGGGACTAAAGGCCTTGCGCTGGCGCGGTGTGGTGGGATGTTTAGTCCTACCTCGCTAGATGAGAGGGGCGCGTAGTGGTTTATAAGCCCCACTGCCGCACCCCTCTCGAGCTCCTCTCCATTGCAGGCTTACGGGCCTAATTGTGACTCCTATGCTTGATGGGCCTACTAGGCCTTCTGCGGGCCTGAATCCTGGCCCATGGATCGGTTTCTAGTGGTATTCAGGTCGTGGTGGCCCAGTAGGTGGCAAATTTTTTATTTTTTCCAAGTTTTTTTCTTTTTTGTTTTATTTATTTTGTTTTGTTTCTACTTACAACAAAATACTTATTTTTTTAGTTTTTTGTTTATAATTACTTATTTATTTTATTTCATGATAATTCTTTTTGTTATTAAAGTTTCTAACAAAAAAAGTTCTTTATGAAAATTCTCTTTGCTTTTAATGATTTTGAACAGAAAATACGTTGATAATTTTAGTTGCATCAATTTTATATAATTTTAGTTTAAATAATACTAGAGGTTGCTTATAATATTTTGAGCAGAAAATACTTTGATAATTTTAGTTTCATAAATTTTATTTATGTTATTAAATTTTATTTTATTTTATTCTACTTATATATTTTATTAAATTTTATATTATTTGGTTTCAAATAACTTATTTATTTTATTTTATGATAATTCATGTACAAAACTTATTTATTTTATGATAACTCGTCTGTTACAAAGGGATTTCATTTTTTTGAACTTATTTGAACTCCATAGTTTTTCTGTGTTCAAAATGCAACATTCAAAGCCACATCATCAATTTACAACCCTTTCTGACTACATTTGTTATTTTTCATGCATTTACTGATTATTTTGAGCTATAAGACCATGAAATTGAAAAGCATTTGAAATGAACTGTGAAAAGGTTCCAAGTTTTCATGGTATCATCATTTCAACCACATATCATGTGCGAGAAAGTGGAGAGGGTTACGGCAAAAACTGGATGCACTTCGTGTACAAAACGGACAATCTCTTTCGAAGTACCAGGGTTTCATACGGAAACTTGTCTGTTACAAAGGGATTTCATTTTTTTGAAATTATTTGAACTCCATAGTTTTTCTGTGTTCCAAATGCACCATTCGAAGCCACATCATCAATTTACAACCTTTTCTGACTACATTTGTTATTTTTCATGCATTTACTGATTATTTTGAGCTATAAGGCCATGAAATTGAAAAGCATTTGAAATGAACTCTGAAAAGGTTCCAAGTTGGCATGGTATCATCATTTCACCCACATAGCATGTGCGAGAAAGTAGAGAGGGTTAGGGCAAAAACTGGATGCATTTGTACAAAACGGACAATCTCTTTCGAAGTATCTGGGTTTCATACGGAAACTTGTCTGTTACAAAGGGATTTCATTTTTTTTGAACTTATTTGAACTCCATAGTTTTTCTGTGTTCAAAATGCACCATTCAAAGCCACACCATCAATTTATAACCCTTTCTGACTACATTTGTTATTTTTCATGCATTTACTGATTATTTTGAGATATAAGACCATGAAATTGAAAATCATTTGAAATGAACTCTGAAAAGGCTCCAAGTTGGCATTGTATCATCATTTCACCCACATAGCATGTGCGAGAAAGTATAGAGGGTTACGGCAAAAACTGGATACACTTCATGTACAAAACGAACAATCTCTTTCGAAGTATCAGAGCTTCATACGGAAACTCATTTGTTACAAAGGGATTTCATTTTTTTGAACTTATTGGAACTCCATAGTTTCTCTGTGTTCAAAGTGCACCATTCAAAGCGACATCATCAATTTACAACCCTTTCTGTCTACATTTGTTATTTTTCATGCATTTACTGATTATTTGGAGTTATAAGACCACGAAATTGAAAAGCATTTGAAATGAACTCTGAAAAGGTTCCAAGTTGGCATGGTATCATCATTTCACCCACATATCATCATTAATAGAAGTTCATCATCACATTAAAACCAAAGTACATATATAGTTCTCATTGAACGACATATAGCTCTCTAGAGCATCTAATTGAACCATACATTGAAATCATGTAAAACATTTCAATGCAACAACAAATGCGATCATAATCGCAACCAAGGTAACAATTGATCCAACTGTATAATGATACCAAGCCTCGGTATGAATGGCATATTTTCTAATCTTTTTAATCTTCAACCGCATTGCATCTATCTTGATCTTGTGATCATCGACGACATCCGCAACATGCAACTCCAATATCATCTTCTCCTCCTCGATTTTTCTTATTTTTTCCTTCAAGTAATTGTTTTCTTCTTCAACTAAATTTAACCTCTCGACAATAGGGTCGGTTTGAATTTCCGGTTCAACAACCTCCTAGATAAATAAAATCTATGTCACGTTGGTCGGCATAATTGTCATAAACAATAAATGAACCAAATAGTTATGAAAAGATAATATATACCACATCTGAATCATAGACAGGACGAGGGCCGACGGGTAGCGGATACCAAAACCATCACACTATATAGTAACAAGGAATAATAAATGTAAGAAAGTTAGACAAGTATCTATCTGAAGTAAGAATTTTTTTTTCTTTCAGCAAGAAGATAAGAACAAGAGGCTCACCACGGTGGTGCCGGCGACGAGATCGGCGCGGACGATCGACGGCGGTGAAGACGGGGACGGGACATGACAGACCGCTAAACCTAAACAAATCTCTGGGAAAATGGAGCTCGGAGGTCGAGTTTCGAGAGGAGAAAGATTAACTAGTGTGGCTCGGGCATTTCATCGAACACCTCATGTGCATAGGAGGTGAACTAGAGCACCCAAATGCCCTCTCCTCGCTGGCTTGAAAAAATAGAGCACTGTGGAGTGCTCTGCCACGGCGATGGGTATATATAAGCAAATTATTTGTCCCGGTTCGTGGCACGAACCGGGACTAAAGCCCCCCTTCTACACCGGTTCAAGGCATGAACCGGTACCAATGGTTGTGGGCCAGGAGCGTGGCCCATTGGTCCCGGTTCGTGCCTAAAACCGGGACAAATGAATCCAGACGAACGGGGACCAATGCCCACGAGGGCCCGGCCGGCCCCCTGGGCTCATGAACCGGGACTAATCCCCCCATGGGTCCCGGTTCATGAGGAACCTGGACTAATGGGCTGGCCAGGCCCGAATGATAGCCCTGTTTTCTACTAGTGATATGTGTTTTCTCTTGTATCAACAATCAGAGGGGTATGGTCTGACAGTTCTCTCTCTAATGCAAATACCTCCGTCAGGGGATAACGGTCCTCCCAATCTGGGCAGATAAGCACTCTATCGAGCTTTTCATAAGTGGGTTCTGCCTGGTTATTGGCCCAAGTAAATTTTCTACCATTCAAAGGTAGCTCTCTCAACCCAGCTTGCTCAATGATGGCATTGAAGACAAAACTCTAGTGATTATATCCACCAGGTTTGTTTTTGTCTGTAGATTTCCTTATCACATTCAAATCTCCCCCCATCAAGCATGGGGTAGAAGCATTGTTTTGATATACTCCGGATATTTCTACCATATAAGCAACTTTACCACCCTCCTGAGCATCACCATATACAATGATCAGATTCCAATCAAATTTGGCATTTTTGTCATGCAACAAAGTTCTGATAAAATAGATCCCTTTTTCTACATGGGTAATCTCTAGATTGTCTTTACTGAGTCCAACTATGATGCCCCTTGCTCTCCCTCTCGGTTGTATCCAGTGCCACTCAAAATTTCTACCACCACTAAGATTATTTAAGTCATTCTTAGAAAAGTCACTTTTTATAGTTTCCTGCGGACCCACAAAATCAATTTTTTCTCACAAATGTTAGATCTGATAAAGGATGTTTTTGAATCAGACCCTATGCCTCTAACATTCCAAATTAGCCCTTTCATTTTTTTTCCTTTTTTTCCTTTCTTCCCTCCAATATAAACCACAGATTTTCCACCTGTAAGCCCAGGGGATCCTATATTATTTTTCCTTCCACTAGCAAAGATGTTTTTAGATGGGCATATTAGTCCAACTTCATCTCTGCATCTGAATGATCTTCATCTGAGCATATATCTTTTAGAGAAAGGTCTCCAGTGTCTATGAGAATAATCTCATCTTGCACTGCTCCTTCCTCTCTTTGTTTAATATTGCAAAGTAAAAATCTCTTCTGCTTTGTTCCATTTTCTCAATAATTTCAAGATTTTGGTTAATCATATCAATAGAACTGTTCGAGAACGTAGCAGAAATTCAAAATTTTCTACGCATCACCAAGATCAATCTATGGAGACACTAGCAATGAGAGAGAGGGGAGTGCATCTTCATACCCTTGAAGATCACGATGCGGAATCGTTGCAAGAACGCGGTCGGTGGAGTCGTTCACTAAGCGATTCAGATCGTGGCCGAATCCGATCTAAGCACCGAACAACGGTGCCTCCGCGTTCAACACACATACAGCCCGGGGACGTCTCCTCCTTGATCCAGCAAGGGGAGAGGGGAAGTTGAGAGAGAGCTTCGGCAGCATGACGGCGTGGTGGTGGAGCATGCAGTTCTCCGGCAGAGCTTCGCCAAGCACTACGGAGGAGGAGGAGGTGTTGGGGAGGGAGAGGGCTGCGCCAGGGGAAGTGTGCGGCTGCCCTCTCTCTCCCTCACTATATATAGAGGGAAGGGAGGAGGGGGAGGCGTCCTAGGGTTCCCTAGGGGAGGGGCGGCAGCCACAGGGGAAACCCTAGATGGGTTTGGGCGCCCCCACCCCCAAGGAAACTTGCCCCCCAAGCCGGGAGGGGCGGCTGCCCTAGGGGTGGCACCCCCACCTCTCCTGGTTACGTGAGATGGGGTGGGAGGGGCGCTCAGCCCCTTAGTGCTGATGTGCCCTCTCCCCTTTGCCCATAAGGCCCCCCAACGCTTGCCGGGGCCTCGAAACCCCTTTCGGACACGCTGGTCATCACCTGGTACCCCTGGAACAATTCCGGACTCCAATACCCTTCGTCCAATATACCGATCTTCACCTCCGGACCATTCCGGAGCTCCTCGTCATGTTCGGGATCTCTTCCGGAACTCCGAACAACCTTCGGTAACCACCTACTATTTCCGATAACAACTCTAGCGTCACCGAACCTTAAGTGTGTAGACCCTACGAGTTCGGGAACCATGCAGACATGACCGAGACGTTCTCCGGTCAATAACCAATAGCGGGATCTGGATACCCATGTTGGCTCCCACATGTTCCACGATGATCTCATCGGATGAACCACGATGTCAAGGATTCAAGCAATCCCGTATACAATTCCCTTTGTCAATCGGTATGTTACTTGCCCGAGATTCGATCGTCGGTATACCAATACCTCGTTCAATCTCGTTACCGGCAAGTCACTTTACTCGTTCCATAATGCATGATCCCGTAACTAACTACTTAGTCACATTGAGCTCATTATGATGATGCATTACCGAGTGGGCCCAGAGATCCCTCGCCGTCATATGGAGTGACAAATCCCAGTCTCGGTTCGTTTCAACCCAACAGACACTTTTGGAGATACCTGTAGTGCACCTTTATAGCCACCCAGTTACGTTGTGACGTTTGGTACACCCGAAGCATTCCTACAGTATCCGGGAGTTGCACAATCTCATGGTTTAAGGAAATGATACTTGACATTAGAAAAGCTCTTAGCAAACGAACTATACGATCTTGTGCTATGCTTAGGATTGGGTCTTGTCCATCACATCATTCTCCTAATGATGTGATCCCGTTATCAATGACATTCTATGTCCATGGTCAGGAAACCATAACCATCTATTGATCAACGAGCTAGTCAACTAGAGACTCACTAGGGACATGTTGTGGTCTATGTATTCACACATGTATTACAATTTCCAGTTAATACAATTATAGCATGAACAATAGACAATTATCATGAACAAGGAAATACAATAATAACCATTTTATTATTCCCTCTAGGGCATATTTCCAACAGTCTCCCACTTGCACTAGAGTCAATAATCTAGTTCACATCCCTATGTGATAGTAATGAATTCAACATCCATGGGGTTTGATCATATCTTGCTTGTGAGAGAGGTTATTAGTCAATGGGTCTGAACCTTTCAGATCCATGTGTGCTTTACAAATCTCTACGTCATCTTGTAGATGCAGCTACCACGCACTATTTGGAACTATTCCAAATAACTTTTCTACTATATGAATCCAGTTTACTATTCAGAGTCATCCAGATTAGTGTCAAAGTTTGCATCGACGTAACCCTTTACGACGAGCTATTTTACCACCTCCATAATCGAGAAAAATTCCTTAGTCCACTAGTCACTAAGGATAACTTTGACCGCTGTCATGTTCTGGATCACTCTTGTACCCCTTGACTGACTCATGGCAAGGCACACTTCAAGTGCAGTACATAGCATAGCATACTGTAGAGGCTACGTCTAAAGCATAGGGGAGGACCTTCGTCCTTTCTCTCTCTTCAGCCGTGGTCAGGACTTGAGTCTTACTAAATACTCACACCTTATAACACAGCCAAGAACTCCTTCTTTGCCGATCTATTTTGAACTCCTTCAAAATCCTGTCATGGTGCGTATTCATTTGAAAGTACTATCAAGAGATTTTTGATCTATCCTTATAGATCTTGATGCTCAATGTTCAAGTATCTTAATCCAGGTTTTCCATTGAAAAACACTTTTCAAATAATCCTATATGCTTTCCAGAAATTCTACATCATTTTCGATCAACAATATGTCAACAACATATACTCATCAGAAATGCTATAGTGCTTCCAGTCACTTCTTTGGAAATACAAGTTTCCAATAAACTTCGTATAAACCCAAAATCTTTGATCATCTCATCAAAGCATATATTCCAACTCCGAGATGCTTACTCCAGTCCTTAGAAGGATTGCTGGAGCTTTGCATACTTGTTAGCATCTTCTAGGATTGACAAAACCTTCTGGTTGTATCACATACAACCTTTCCTCAAGAAAATCATTGAGGAAACAATGTTTTGACATCCTATCTGCAAGATTTCATAAATAATGAAGGAAATGCTAATATAATTTCAACAAAATCCTAGCATCGCTATGAGTGAGAAAGTCTCATCATAGTCAACTCCTTGAACTTGTCTGAAAACATCTTAATGACAAGTCGAGCTTTCTTAATGGTGATACTTACCATCATGGTACGTCTTCCTTTTAAAATCCATCTGTACCCAACAGCCTTACGACCATCAAGTAGTTCTTCCAAAGTCTATACTTTGGTGTCATACATGGATCCTCTCTCGGATTTTATGGCCTCGAGCCATTAAATGAATCTGGGCCCACAATCGCTTCTCCATAGCTCGTAGGTTCATTGTTGTCTAGCAACATGACCTACAAGACAGGATTACTGCACCACTCTGAAGCAGTACGCGTCCTTGTCGACCTACAAGGTTTGGTAGTGACTTGATCCAAAGTTTCATGATCACTATCATCAGCTTCCACTTCAACTGGTGTAGGCGCCACAAGAACAGCTTCCTGTGCCCTGCTACACACTAGTTGAAGTGACGGTTCAATAACCTCATCAAGTCTCCACCATCCTCCCACTCAATTCTTTCTAGAGAAACTTTTCCTCGAGAAAGGACCTGATTCTAGAAACAATCCCTTTTGCTTCCGGATCTAAGACAGGAGGTATACCCAACTATTTTTGGGTGTCCTATGAAGATGCATTTATCTGCTTTGGGTTCAAGCTTATCAGCCTGAAACTTTTTCACATAAGCGTCGCAGCCCCAAACTTTATAAGAAATGATAGCTTAGGTTTCTCTAAACCATAGTTCATACGGTGTCATCTTAATGGAATTGTGTGGTGCCCTATTAAAGTGAATGCGGTTGTGTCTAATGCCTAACCCATAAATGATAGGGTTAATTCGATAAGAGACATCATGGTATGCACCATATCCAATAGGGTGCAGTTACGATGTTCGGACACACCATCACACTATGGTGTTCTAGGCAGTATTAGTTGTGAAACAATTTCCACAATGTCTTAATTGTGTGCCAAACTCGTAACTCAGATATTTATCTAGACATTTTATCCTCTTGTCACGACGATCTTCAACTTCACTCTGAAATTACTTGAACCTTTCAATAACTCAGATTTGTGTTTCATCAAGTAAATATACTAAGAATCTACTCAAATCATCTGTGAAGTAAGAGCATAACGATATTCACTGCGTGCCTCAGCACTCATTGGATTGCACACATCAAATGTATTACTTCCAACAAGTTGCTCTCTTGTTCCATCTCACTGAAAACGAGGCCTTTCAGTCATCTTGCCCATGTGGTATGATTTGCATGTCTCAAGTGATTCAAAAACAAGTGAGTCCAAACGATCCATCTGCATGGAGTTTCTTCATGCGTATATACCAATAGACGTGGTTCGCATGTCTCAATCTTTTCAAAAAACGAGTGAGTCCAAAGATCCATCAATATGGAGCTTCTTCATGCGTTTTATACCAATATGACTTAAGTGGCAGTGCCACAAGTATGTGGTACTATCATTACTATATTATATCTTTTGGCACGAACATGTGTATCACTACGATCGAGATTCAATAAACCATTCATTTTAGGTGCAAGACCGTTGAAGGTATTATTCAAATAAAAAAGTAACCATTATTCTCCTTAAATGAATAACCGTATTGCAATAAACATAATCCAATCATGTTTATGCTCAATGCAAACACCAAATAACAATTATTTAGGTTTAACACCAATCTCGATGGTAGAGGGAGCAGGCGATGCTTGATCACGTCAACCTTGGAAACACTTCCAACGCACATCTTCATCTCACCTTTAGCTAGTCTCCGTTTATTCCGTAGCTCTTTTATTTCGAGTTACTAACACTTAGCAACCAAACCATTATCTTAATACCCTGGTGCTACTAGGAGTACTAGTAAAGTACAGATTTAATACAATGTATATCCAATATACTTCTGTCAACCTTACCTGCCTTCTCATCTACCAATTATCAAGGGTAGTTCTGCTTCAGTGACCGTTCCCTCATTACAGAAGCACTTAGTCTCAGGTTTGGGTTCAACCCTGGGTTTCACTGGAGCAGCAACTGATTTGTCGTCTCATGAAGTATCCCTTCTTGCCCTTGCCCTTCTTGAAACTAGTGGTTTTACTAACCATCAACAATTGATGCTCCTACTTGATTTCTACTTTCGCGGTGTCAAACATCGCGAATTGCTCAAGGATCATCATGTCTATCCCTGATATGTTATAGTTCATCACGAAGCTCTAATAGCTTGGTGGCAGTGACTATGGAGAACCATCACTATCTCATCTGGAAGATTAACTCCCACTCGATTCAAGTGATTGTAGTACTCAGACAATCTGAGCACATGCTCAATGATTGAGCTTTTCTCCCTTAGTTTGCAGGTTAAGAAACTTGTTGGAGGTCTCATACCTCTTGACGTGGGCACGAGCCTAAAATCCTAATTTCAGCTCTTGGAACATCTCATATGTTCTGCGACGTTTCAAAAATTGTCTTCGCTGCCTCAATTCTAAACCGTTTAACATTACGCACTGAACTATCACGTAGTCATCAAAACGTGTATGTCACATGTTCGCAACATCCACAAACGACGCTCGAGGTTCAGCACACCAAGCGGTGCATTAAGGACATAAGCCTTCTTTGCAGCAATGAAGACAATCCTTAGTATACGGACCCAGTCCGCATAATTGCTACTATCAACTTTCAACTAAAATTTTCTCTAGGAACATATCTTAAACAGTAGAACTAAAGTGCAAGCTACGACATAATTTGCAAAGTCCTTTTGACTATGTTCATGATAATTAAGTTCATCTAATGAACTCCCACTCAGATAGACATCCCTCTAGTCATCTAAGTGATACATGATCTGAGTCAACTAGGCCGTGTCCGATCATCACGTGAGACGGACTAGTCATCATCGGTGAACATCTCCATGTTGATCATATCTACTATACGACTCATGTTCGACCTTTCGGTCTCTTGTGGTCCAAGGCCATGTCTGTACATGCTAGGCTCGTCAAGTCAACCTAAGTGTTTTGCGTGTGTAAATCTGGCTTACATCCATTGTATGTGAACGTTAGAATCTATCACACCCAATCATCACGTGGTGCTTTGAAACAAAGAACTTTCACAACGGTGCACAGTTAGGGGGAACACTTTCTTGACATTTTAGCGAGGAATCATCTTATTTAGGCTACCGTCGTTCTAAGCAAATAAGATGCAAAAACATGATAAACATCACATGCAATCAAATAGTGACATGACATGGCCAATATCATTTTGCTCCTTTTGATCTCCATCTTCGGGGCGCCATGATCATCATCATCACTGGCATGACACCATGATCTCCATCATCATGTCTTCATGAAGTTGTCTCACCAACTATTACTTCTACTACTATGGCTAATGATTTAGCAATAAAGTAATTACATGGCGTTATTCAATGACACGCAGGTCATACAATAAATTAAGACAACTCCTATGGCTCCTGCCGGTTGTCATACTCATCGACATGCAAGTCGTGATTCCTATTACAAGAACATGATCAATCTCATACATCACACATATTTCATTCATCACATCCTTTGGCCATATCACATCACACGGCATATGTTGCAAAAACAAGTTAGACGTCCTCTATTTGTTATTGCAAGTTTTTTTACATGGCTGCTATAGGTTTCTAGCAAGAATGTTTCTTACCTACGCCAAAACCACAACGTGATATGCCAATTGCTATTTACCCTTCATAAGGACCCTTTTCATCGAATCCGATCCGACTAAAGTGGGAGAGACTGGCACCTGCTAGCCACCTTATGCAACAAGTGCATCTCAGTCGGTGGAACCTGTCTCACGTAAGCGTACGTGTAAGGTCGGTCCGGGCCGCTTCATCCCTCAATACCGCCGAAACAAGGTAGGACTAGTAACGGTAAGCAAATTGAACAAACCAACACCCACAACTACTTGTGTTCTACTCGTGCATAGAATCTACGCAATAGACCTAGCTCATTATGCCACTGTTGGGAAACGTAGCAGAAATTCAAAATTTTCTACGCATCACCAAGATCAATCTATGGAGAGACTAGCAACGAGAGAGAGGGGAGTGCATCTTCATACCCTTGAAGATCGCGATGCGGAAGCGTTGCAAGAACATGGTCGGTGGAGTCGTTCACTAAGCGATTCAGATCGCGGCCGAATCCGATCTAAGCACCGAACAACGGTGCCTCTGCCTTCAACACACGTACAGCCCGGGGACGTATCCTCCTTCTTGATCCAGCAAGGGGAGAGGGGAAGTTGAGAGAGAGCTCTGGCAGCACGACGGCGTGGTGGTGGAGCTTGCAGTTCTCCGGCAGAGCTTCGCCAAGCACTACGGAGGAGGAGGAGGTGTTGGGGAGGGAGAGGGCTGTACCAGGGGAAGTGTGTGGCTGCCCTCTCTCTCCCTCACTATATATAGGGGGAAGGGAGGAGGGGGAGGAACCCTAGGGTTCCCTAGGGGAGGGGCGGCGGCCACAGGGGAAACCCTAGATGGGTTTGGGCACCCCCACCCCCTAGGAAACTTGCCCCCCAAGCCGGGAGGGGCGGCTTCCCTAGGGGTGGCGCCACCACCTCTCCTGGTTACGTGAGATGGGGTGGGAGGGGCGCTCAGCCCCTTAGTGGGCTGATGTGGCCTCTCCCCTTTGCCCATAAGGCCCCCCAACGCTTGCCGGGGCCTCCGAAACCCCTTTCGGACACGCTGGTCATCACCTGGTACCCCCGGAACAATTCCGGACTCCAATACTCTTCATCCAATATACCGATCTTCACCTCCGGACCATTTCGGAGCTCCTCATCATGTCCGGGATCTCATCCAGGACTCCGAACAACCTTCGGTAACCACATACTATTTCCCATAACAACTCTAGCATCACCGAACCTTAAGTGTGTAGACCCTACGGGTTCGGGAACCATGCAGACATGACCGAGACGTTCTCCGGTCAATAACCAACAGCGGGATCTGGATACCCATGTTGGCTCCCACATGTTCCACGATGATCTCATCGGATGAACCACGATGTCAAGGATTCAAGCAATCCCGTATACAATTCCCTTTGTCAATCGGTATGTTACTTGCCCGAGATTCGATCGTCGGTATCCCAATACCTCGTTCAAACTCGTTACCGGCAAGTCACTTTACTCGTTCCATAATGCATGATCCCGTGACTAACTACTTAGTCACATTGAGCTCATTATGATGATGCATTACCGAGTGGGCCCAGAGATACCTCTCCGTCATATGGAGTGACAAATCCCAGACTCGGTTCGTGCCAACCCAACAGACACTTTCGGAGATACTTGTAGTGCACCTTTATAGCCACCCAGATACGTTGTGATGCTTGGTACACCCAAAGCATTCCTACAGTATCCGGGAGTTGCACAATCTCATGGTCTAAGGAAATGATACTTGACATTAGAAAAGCTCTTAGCAAACGAACTATACGATCTTGTGCTATGCTTAGGATTGGGTCTTGTCCATCACATCATTTTCCTAATGATGTGATCCCGTTATCAATGACATCCTATGTCCATGGTCAGGAAACCATAACCATCTATTGATCAACGAGCTAGTCAACTAGAGGCTCACTAGGTTCATGTTGTGGTCTATGTATTCACACATGTATTACGGTTTCCAGTTAATACAATTATAGCATGAACAATAGACAATTATCATGAACAAGGAAATACAATAATAACCATTTTATTATTGCCTCTAGGGCATATTTCCAACAAGAACATCCCAAATCAATACCAATTTTATCAGCCATGAATAAAAGAGAGGGGTTATTAACCTCCTCATCATTTTCCTTACCATAGTTGTCGTTGTCAGCTGCTCTCTACTTTGCTAGCTCTTCAATCTTTGTATCTTGCTTGCCAGCATGTCTGCCACATCTCCTTAGAGGATCGTCTAAATTGTTGTCCACTTCACTTTCTTCTTTTTGTCCTTAAGTATTTATCCCCAGCCTGGCAGCAAAAGAGTCCACTGATTCCTGACTTGCCCCATATCCTGGTATCTTCTTCTTTATCTTCGTCTTCCATCTTCTCTAGTTCTTTTTCAGCAATGTCATCCATTTCCTTCTCTCTTTCCTCCCATCTCTCAATCTTCTCCACACATTTGGCTATCAACCCCTATTGTTGATTGACCAGTTCCACCAGCTTTTTCCTCTCAACTCCTATTTCCTGAATCTTTTTGTCATCTTGAGATTTAAGAGCTTTTTGCCTGATGTTTTCCTCCTCTAGCTTTTGCATTTTTTGGATGACAGTAGCTAGGTCAGCTTCCACTTTTTGTCTAACCTCCTTCTCTTTGGTGTATTCTTGCTGAGCGACCATAATTGCCTCACTTCTTTTCTTAAGCTCTTCAAATTGTGACAAACTTAAACTTCCCAGGGTCACATTTTCCTTATTGCTGTCTCCAGAATCCAAGTTCTTTTGTCTTTTTCTCACTTCCTCTCCTACACATTCCATGTCTGTTTCACCCAAATGTTGTCTCTTATGTTCACCATACCAGCCCATCTCCACAACTTTTTCCAGCTTAGGCATGATTCTGTAAATGTTCAAGTCTCTATCTGTGATCTCAGTGAATCCTGGGATCTTTTCTGAGTCTCTAACACCCACTTTAGCTCTGATCTTTTCTTGGCTGATGGTATCCATGTCAATTTCCAGTAATGGTCCCAAGGATGCAGCAACCTCACACATGCCAAAGAAGTGTCTGAAACAGTCTGGCACTTTCTCAATGGTCACCCAAGCTGTGTGAAGTTTTCCAATTGCCTGCGAGTCAAAAGCCCATTTTTTGATATTGATCACAGCCCCAGTGCTCAGAAGCTTGAAATCCTCACAATTAACCAGCTCCATCAATCTTCCTTTGTTTGAAAACCTCATCAGAAAGGTATTGCTCCCCTGTTTTTTGCATCTCCACTGCCAGCCCCAACTGAACATTGTTGGGTTTCATTCCTCAATCAGTTGGGTTTCATTCAGCATCCCAGATTTGACTGTGATTAGGGCCATCGGATTAGGATTCTCCATCTCATTGTCGTCTTTGGAGCTTTGGACCAATAGCACACCCAGCCCCCTGGCAGCATAACCAACGAATTTGGGGACATGTTTCATTTGTCTCAACCAGGTGCAGTCATCTGTAATGTGATTTCTTTTCCCACATACTACACAGTGATCTAACTTGCAATCTTTGGTGGCATGTCTGGTGTCTTTGCATTTGTTGCAAATCTGTTTATTTGATCCCCCTGTCAACATTTTGTTCCCCTCATTGATCTGATTATTCTTCCCACCATCTCTCCCCTGAAATTGCTCTCTACCACTAGCATCTCTCTCCGTATTGCTGACTCTATTTGACCACTGATTTCTCTGGGAATCACCATTCTGGAACAAGCTGGCTTCCCCCTGCTCGCTTCCCCACCAACCTGCTACTGAAACATGCTACCCCCCTCCTTGAACACTCATATTGTTACCTCCCATCAAAGCAGCTCCTTGAGTCAATTGAGAAAGTAGAACAGAGAGGAGTTTTTGTTGTTGTATCGCCTCTAGTCCACTACCAACACTGCCATTGTCAGGTTCCGCCATACCTTGTTGCGTGATCTTCCTATTTTCTTTATCTTTCTCGGCTCTCATTCTCTCTTGATATTCTTCATGCTTTTCCTTCTCTTGTTGTCGATCCTGCTTCCTCTGCATACTATCGCTGCCACTCCCCTGATCCCAGTCTCTCTTAGTCTCTCTATCAGTGAAGTTTCTGGATCCATCACCTCATTCATCTTTCTTCCTGTACTTAAAGTTGTTCCTACCTCCCCTATTGAATCTCCCCCCAAATTTGTCTATAGCTTTTTCTTCGGGTGGTGGCTGGAGGTGGAACCCTAATTCTGGATCGAGGCGCTCGACAGACCCGAGAGGGGACAAGACTCTTGGGTTTATATATATATATATATATATATATATATATATATATATATATATATATATATATATATATATATATATATATATATATATATATATATATATATCCCTTTAAGGCCTCCCCCAGGGCTATCCCGTCCTCAGGGTTGAGCTTATAGCCTTCCCATCCCAATATGTCCTCAGCCCATCTTTCCAGATCACTGTTTTCAGGAATTTTATTTTCCTGTCTAATGTTACCCATCTCCACCACACACTCAACCCCACATGTAATGAATTCATCATGCCCAATTTCTGACCAAATGTCAGGTATTTTTGGGATTTTTCCATGAGATTTTTAACAAACCAGCCATCTATATAATTTCTTTTATTCCTATCCTCATCACCCTCACATTTCGCCTCCTCGCAAATTATTTTTGCTGGAGCTATCATTTTAACACGATTTTCCATCTTTTTTTCCTAGGATTTTTGCGCTGAGATTTATCCTTACACTACTAGGGAAAAGCCTAGTAGCAGCGCGGGTTTTGCCCTCTCGATGGCCTTGGTACCGCGCTTCTGACTAACGTATAGCAGATGGCGCTGTTGACCCACGCCATCGCTACACATGAATAGCTGCAGCGCTCTTTAGAAAAGGACGCTCTCGATATTATCTGCAGCGCCGTTCTGAGGAAGCGCCTTCGGTAAGTCGGCACTCTCGCTAAATCCCCCTCGCTACTACTAGTTTTATTAGTTTTTTTCCCTGCATATTTGTTTTTTATTTGTTTTGCATTTGAATAGGCTTTATACAATAATCTTTAGCATATCATCCACATACAAATGTAATCATAGCATATACATACAATTAGTCTCATCAAATCATGTCATCATCATAATCATCATCCAACACAAAGTGGTCTCTCGTCATCAATCTCAAAAATAGCGATACAAGTCTCGATTACTTGCAAATACATCGTCATCCATCTAAACAATTATATACGCGAGAATAGCTATCACTTTGAGTACATGAGTTCGTATCCCTCTCTCGCATTAGCGTGAACCTAAACTAAGTAATGCGTGTCGCTCGAAAACCGAAAACCGGTACACCTGGGCGTGACACTCCGGCCACGTGTCGTATATATACTCCTGGCGTAGCACTTCTTCGCCATCTATGATCTATGCACCTGCATCGTCACATGAGTCGATGATATGCAACAAATATAGTTGAGCAACAGAAAGAGACAGACTTGGCAAAAATAGAAACAACATATCATAAGCATAAATAACAAAGTTCATCGTACCCAAAATGACCTAACTAGAGTGATTTTCGCTAGCCGAGGAGGAGGACGGTTTAATTACATCACAAATAAAGTTTCACCGTGCATAACTCAAAGTTTTGTCATAAAAGAAAGTATGGACTAAACGGACACATTGTCATATATCGACAATCACTCCATCATGTCGTGCCATCCATCCAAGTCGGGAGATAGTCATCGAGCTTAGTGAAAGGCTTCATGTCGAGATCTTTGAGAGGCTATCCATGTTCGGACGTCTTCCCGCCGACATTTTTCCTTCTGCATGGAACATCCCTGTTTTCCAACGACCTCATTCATGATGATTTGGGCAAGTTCGCTACTGGATGTTATAGAACTCAGCTCAAGTCGATGATCCTCGATATCTCCTATGTCCTTTGCCCATTGCGAGAATATGGGCATCGCCAGATCTAGGTGCCATGTGAAGGTTACGGTGATCCCGTCGGTACTCCAAATGTGGTGTAGGACATAGAATCCATCATTAAGAGTATCCTTTTGTTCTTTGGATGCAGCGAAGTCGGTCTTATGGTGAAGGCGGCCCCGCCGCCTTTCTCTTCTTGTCCCTAACCTCTCCACCCCTTGCTTGGTAGTAAAACATAGCACTTTGCCGAGAACATCTTTGATGTGGGTGTAATCCTTTTGTGAATGTTCTTGACGAGTCCAAGTAAAGAGCGTGGGATAATCGGGGGTAGAGGATGATGAGGACGGCGCGCCCGCCGCTGCGCAAAATAAGTACACCTCAAATCAATTAGCCTCCACCATGTAAATGAATTATTGAAATCGAAGGAAGGATAGCAGCGCGGATGACTTACACGGGATGATAAGGCACGAGAATCGCCTCCTTGTCCTTATTGGCGAGCATGAAACTGATGATGTAATCCCTCGCGTATTCACGATGCTGTGCACCACTGGTGGAAAAAAGGCCTTTGGTCGCGGTTCGCAACTGCCATTAGTCGCGGCTGCGCAACCGCGACCAAATAAGCGCGACTAAAGCCCCCCACCTTTAGTCGCGGCTGCTTAAGAACCGCGACTAACGGCCCGTCCACGTGGGCGCCAGGTGGCGTCAGGCGGAGGACCTTTAGTCGCGGTTCTTCGCCAACCGCGACTAAAGGCCGCCGCAGGTTTAGGGTTTTAGCCCCCCTAAACCTGTTTTCTGTTTAATTTGTATTGTTTTATTTCTTTTGTGCTTTATTTTAATTTTGAAGGAGTTTCATATATTCTACGGTACTACATACATGCATATGAATGTACAATTTCAAATAAATTTGAAATTAGAACCAAAAAAATTCAAGAGGAATATACAATATATATTCAATATCATCGGATGACCATATACAATTTTGAACAAGTTTCCATACATGATTTAATCCATATAAAGTTCTCGTCCTCGTAATAGTGTTCTCCTTTAGGATGGAGGACTTCCTGCTGAACCATCCAGCTAGTTCCTCTTGAAGTGGTCGGAAGCGAGCTTGGACTAAGCATCCACGGAGGTTATTCCTCTGAGCATTGGTATCACTCGGAACCCGCTCGAGGTGTATCTCGGATCATCTCACGAACATAGTATCCACATAGATTGGTCTCCGGTGGCTGAATATCCCCACATTCTTAGGCTTTAACCTTTTGAATTCTAGCTCTTTTTGAATTCACCGACCTTTGTATCTCGAACCGTCTCCAAACCCTACGAGGCAAAGAAAATTAAATGAACAAGAGAGTTATTAGTTACTTGATATTAGGAAATGAGCGAAATAGGCCGATCGATATAGGCGCAAATGAATGAAAATAATTACTTCTGCAGCATTCTTCTCATGTCGCCCCAAAGCTTTGGATCCATATTCAGAGAGTCGTGGGCGAGACATTACGAGGTGTTAACTTTAATTACTAGCGAATCGGTGGAACTGCGGACACGATACATGCACGATCGTCATGCATAACTCATCGATTAGCCGGCCACATACCATGCATGGAGTAAACAAAAGAGAATGTGCTCAAGATGAAACACTCACCCAAAATGGTAAGGAAATAGAATATCACTTTTGAGTTCCTGCTTTGTAAGAAACTGCCACAGTGCGCCTCCACGTCGGCGGGGTGGCGCTCCAACACATGTCCATTAACGATGTGTGGGTCAATGAACCCAACATCATGGATGTTCCTTACTCGCATTCCTTAATCTTCATTACGCATGTATAATAGCGGACACAACAATATAGTTAGGACATATATATAGTGCGGGCAATATGAGCGAGATGGGGTAGAAATTAATAAATCACTTACGAGCGTAGCAACCGATGATAGATTTGTCGAGCTCGCAGATTGAAAAGCTGGAACAATTCACTCAGTGCAATTTGTACATAGTAATGTTTGAAGTGATGCTCATGTCTAACTTCCGCATAAATATATTCTTTGGCGTTTTTATTTTTTATGTAACCCTTGTACCAATTCAGCAGACCTTTCATTTGGTCAGGTAGATCCTTTTCCTGCGCAGGCTCGACGAGAGGCCCATTCTTGACATATGTAATTACTACCTCCTTCAGTGGCGCCTCATCAAGGCCTAATAGTTCACGAAGAGTAATACCTAAGTTGGCGCTTGTTCTCGGCACTCGTTACTCAATCCTGTGTTGCCGCAGCTTGTATGATCTCGGGGCATCCGGACGAAGGCTTCCACTATAAGCGGGCAATCGATTGTTTACTTTGTTCCCGAGCTGGGCAACTTGTTTCCCGCTTTTTTACTTTCGCCTTCTCCGCTCTTTGTTCTCCTTGAACATGAGTGCCTGCTGCAAGTTCACGTGCATAGTCGTTAAGCGATTCTTGGCGGCTTGGGGCGGTGTGCTCAAAATGACTTAGCCCACTTCTTTTGCTCATCGAAAATCTTGGCTTGGGCTCGGGCTCTCTTTTCTTCTTGCAGTCCGCCTTCCATTTCTCCAAATCAGCAGCCGCGTCGCGTCGACTTCCTCGGCACTCGTTCCCAAGGCCTTGTGGGGAGAGGCTTGATGATGGCTCCGGTACCTTTGTGGTCTTAGGTACATAAGGGTCGGGTTAATAATCCAGACTCTACCTTCTTTGCCGTGGGTGGATTGGAGGCGGCGTCGATCACCCGCGGACGAGGATCGGGGGCGGCGGATGATCACCCGCCGGACGTTGTGGATCGGGGGCGGCGTCGGCTGATGTGACGGAGGTGTGGGTGAACCGCCACCACCACCACCACCACCACCACCGCCACGCCACCACCACCACCGTAGGGGGTGGACTTGTTGTCCTTGGCGCCTCGCTCGAAACTTGATAAACTTCTTTTGCCATAGAATGAAATGGCGCTTGACATTTCAAGTCTTTTCTCCCCTTGGTGTAGCAATGTCAATCTCCGGTCCTCAAACCCTTGGACTATGTCCTCCACCGTGACACGAGCATAGCCATCTTGAATGGGGTTGTTGTGGTGGAGTGCTCGGGTAAACATGGTAAAGCACTGCCGATGGCTACCTTCATGGACATGTTCGATAGGATAATACAGATGACATTCTTTCATCTCCTTTATATCGCCCACGGGTAGCGAGGAGGCTCCGGTGCAGTAATTTCGACCACCGAGGCTCGGTGCAGTAATTTCGATCACCGAGGCTCCGGTGCAGTAATTTCGATCGTCGGTGCATCTGCACCAGCCGGTGGGGCCTCCGTGGAAGCCACGCTGCTTCTCCGCTCTGGCTTCGAGATCCGCTAGATGATCTTCATGCTGCACCCGAGCTGCATCTCTTTCGGCTACTAGTACACTCATGGTTTTCTTCATCACATCCATTTCCGATGCCAACCGCGCCACAACATCTGCTTCCCGATCCATCTTTCTCTTACGGCTTCTGTAACCGTACGGGTCATCGTTCTGGGGGAACCCTATTTTCCACGGAATGTGCCCCATGCCTCGTACACGTCCTCCGTGTTCAGGATTCCCGAGGGCTTTTGTCAGCGCGTCGTTCTCTCTGTTGAACTTGATCTTCCCCTGTTGAGCATCCTTCATTGCGTCAATAAGGGCTTGGGTGGGTTTAATTAATTTGCCCCGGTAAACACACTCCCCTGTCTCCGGGTTCAGCGTTCCCCCATGCCCGTACCACCATCTTTTGGCCCTTGGGTCCCATCCCTCCGTACCTGGACGGATTCCTCGCGCCCTCAGCTCGTTCTCCATCTTCTCCAACCTAGGCACCCAAATGCGATACCCTCCTGGCCCCATAACATGATTGTACTCCTTCTTAGCCGCATTTTCCTTATTTTTTCGATATTTGAATGAACTGCTCCGATTTCTTTTGCTTCACAAATTCTGGCCAATCATGTTTCAGTTTCTCATATTGTCCTTTGAAATCCGGAGTCTTCTTACGCTTGACAAAGTCACGGGCTAGATTTTGCTTGAATTTCCTAATCGTCGGCCATCTTATGAAGAGCGAACTGTTTGACTAGCCTCCTCCTCTCCTTGTTTTCCTCAATCTTGTTACCCTCCTCATCGAATTTGTTGTATTCGGAGGTAGAACGAAATGTTCCATAAGCTTCTTGAAGCAATCTTTTTGTTCTCTTATCGACAAAAGTGAAACCATCAATTCGTGCCTTCTTTGGCTCATTCCACTCTGGGCGGTGATCGAGGCGTTGTCTCTAACAATGGCTCTGCATTGGTGACAAACTTGGTGGCGTTCTTGCGGGGCTCCAGCTGCCTGCGGTTGCCTTGTCGACAACCTCGATGGTGCATGTTTCTCCTTGTTTCATCGTCTTGGTTGCGCCACGCTTTGACGACGTACTCGATTGTTTGACGATCCGGCGAGGGCTAAAATAAGAAAGAGAGTCGCGCGTTAGTACACACATATTTATTCAAATCAGTTAGTTTGTATCACGGAGGCTCAATGTATATATATACCTCGGCGCGGAGGTGGTTGCTACTTCCATTTGAAGATAAATGCGTTTATCGGCGTTTGTTAAACATCATCTTCTTGACGGCGCCCTTCATCTTCACCGTCAAGGTTCAGATAAGAAGAGATATCATCTTCTTCTTCTCCGGTCGGCACATATAGAATATCGCCGTTTATGATGCCGAACATATGTGCTTCACCGTCCGGATCATAGTTGTCCATAATCGGGTCAGCTCTATCGTCGCCATTATGTCATCCCGAAAACATGTAGTAAAACAAATTAATTAAGTGAAGAAGGGGCGGTGGCGGTGGCGGTGGCGAAAGGCGGTGGCAAAAGGAGGCGAGGAAGGGGTGGGAGAGGGTGTCGCGGTATAGCGCGAGACGGGCGGCGACGACGGCGTCACGGAGAGGAGAAATTCAATTTGTCATGTCGCGAACCCAAAATGGGCGGCCCGGTGAGCTACGTCTGTGAGACGCGTCGACTTTTTGATGCAAAGCGTCACCACAGGGGCTGGATATGGCCGAGCACAGGTCTTAGCCGGGCTGCGATTTGCAGCCTCATGGCTATCTTCTTGCTAATGCACCGGCCCGTTGTAGCCGACGCCGAAACAGTGATTAGGATACGTTGGAATTTCCTATATTCAAATTTTCTTCACTTTTTATAAAATTATTCGTGTTTTGAATTTTCCCGTATTTAAATTTTGTTCATGGATCCAAAAAATGTTTGTGCTTTTGAATTTTGTTCGAAGTTTCAAAAAATATTCATGTTTACATAATTTTTAAAATGTTCCGAGGCGTGGGCGTCACCGACAGCTGCCACCGTTCTGTGGGCGCCCGGCGGGCCTCGCCTGCTGGTCCGCCCTTCCCGACGGGTTCGCCCAAGGCGACCGAAGGCCGTGGCCTGGTCGTGGGCTGGGCGCCGCAGAGGAGGTCTTGGCGCCTGCGCCGTGGGCGGGTTCTGGACGCACGGCGGGTGGAACTCGGCCCTGGAGGGCGCGTGCGGAGGCGTGCCCATGCTCTGCCGGCCCTGCTTCGGCGACCAGATGGGCAACGCGAGGTACGTGGAGCACGTGTGGTGCGCCGGGATCGCGCTGGACGGCGGCGGCCTCGAACGGGGAGCGGTGGAGGCGGCCGTCCGGCGGCTGATGCGGGGCAAGGAGGGGGAGGAGATGAGGGGGCGAGCACGCGAGCTCAGGACTGGCCGGAGGGGAGAGCGAGGCGGCAGTACCGAGGCCGGCCGGCGGCGCGCGCGCGGTGGGCGAGGGCGACGGCGGGCGGCGTCGAGGGCGAGGGCGACGGCGGGCGGCGTCGAGGGCGCGGCAGAGACGAACAGGCGAGAAACGGCGGGCGGCGTCGAGGGAGCCTTGTATTTATAGCCCCCCTTTAGTCGCGGTTGGCGACGAGACCCGCGACTAAAGGTGCCCTTTAGTCGCGGGTCTCCTGCCCAACCGCGACTAAAGGGGTTTTGGCGGGTTTTTTGCGTTCCCGCGCCCCCACCTTTAGTCGCGGTTGGTCTGGCCAACCGCGACTAAACTAGCCATGAGTTTAGGGTTTTAGCCCCCCAAACCTGTTTTCTGTTTAATTTGTATTGTTTTCTTTTTAATTTGTATTGTTTTCTGTTTAATTTGTATTGTTTTATTTCTTTTGTGCTTTATTTTAATTTTGAAGGAGTTTCACATATTCTACGGTACTACATACATGCATATTATCGCCTAGGCGGGAGTATGACTAAATCACTCCAAATTTCATGTATCATCGGTGGTATCTCGAATCATTCAAAATGGACACCAAACACATCACGGGTAATATAATTCACATGATCCATTCAACAAAGTTTGGTACAATAAATTATTACACATCATTTCTTCCCTTGTGTCCCTGCTTGCTTACGATTGTGCGTATCCATGGAGCATCCTCATCATTTAACTTAATGCTTGGGTCGGTGTTCACTTTGAAGGGCGGAATTTCAGCAAACATATTATAATCTTCGACATGTCATCTTGTCCTCCACTCCCACGATGTTTCTTTTCCTGAAAGAACAATGTGGCGCTTTGAATCATCGCATGATGTCTTGATCGTTTTCTTATCTTTCCGTTTCCTCGGTTTGCTACTCATGTCCTTCACATAGAAAACCTGAGCGACATCTTCGCTAGGGCGAATGGTTCGTCAAGGTAACCAAGATTGTTGAAATCCACCATTGTCATTCCGTATTGCTGGTCCACCTTTACCCCACCTCCTGTTAGCTTGAACCATTTGCACGGAACAAAGGGACCTTAAAGGAGGGTCCATAGTCAAGTTCCCATATCTCCTCTATGTAACCATAATATGTGACCTCTTGCCCATTCTCGGTTGCTGCATCAAAGCGGACACCACTGTTTTGGTTGGTGCTCTTTTTATCTTGGGCGATCGTGTAAAATGTATTCCCATTTATCTCGTACCCTTGGAAAGTCGTTATAGTCGAAGATGGTGTCTTGGCCAACATGTACAGCTGATCTACAACATCATTGTCATTCATTAAATGTTTTCTCAACCAACTGCGAAAGTCTCCATGTGGGCCTTCCTAATCCAGATTCAGGCTTCCCGGGTTGTCGAGCGTAAAATATTCTTGTGTTTCTCAAAGTGCGGAGCCACCAAGCTGGAATTGGTCGATCTGATGTGGTGTGCTTGATCAGAGAATGGCCGTCCATACATATCGTTGATTTCCTTCCGATCGTGCCTTTTCCATTTAGTCTCCCCTCGTGCGCGATCGAGGAAGACCAATCGGCTTAAGGTCGGGAACAAAGTCAACACAAAACTCAATTACCTCCTCATTTCCATAGCCCTTGGCGATGCTTCCTTCTGGCCTAGCACGGTTCTGAACATATTTCTTTAATACTCCCATGAACCTCTCGAGGGGAACATATTGTGTAGAAATACAGGACCGAGAACGAAAATCTCTTCGACTAGGTGAACCAGGAGGTGCGTCATAATATTGAAGAAGGATGGCGGGAACACCAACTCGAAACCGACAAGACATTGGATCACATCGTTACGTAACCATGGTAGAACTTGGATTGATTACCTTCGAGAGATTGCATTGAGGAATGCACATAGCTTCACAATGGCTACTCGAACATTTTCGGCAGAGCCCCTCAAAGCAATCGGAAGCAATTGCGTCATAATCACGTGGCGGTCGTGAGACTTCAGGTTTTGGAACTTTTCTCCGCCATGTTTATTATTCCCTTTATATTGGGCGAGAATCGAGACGGGACCTTCATCTTTGCTCGGGCATTCAAAAAGATGACCTTCTCTTCTTTGGTCGAGGCGTAGGCTGCACGACCTTGAAACCATTCGGATGCGGTCATCGAGGTCTTTCAAGCGTTCTGGTCTGCCGTGCTTCCTTTGTATCATTTGTCTTCCCATACACGCCCAAGAAGCTTAGGAGGTTCACGCAAATATTCTTCGTAACGTGCATCACGTCGATTGCAGAGCGGACATCTAGGACTTTCCAATATTCTAGCTCCCGAATATAGATTTCTTCTTCCACATGGCTGCGTGCCGTCGGCTCCCTTCGAACTGATTGTCCGCGGGACCTTTCCAAAGATGACTTTCAAATCCTTGACCATATCAAATACCTCGGCACCGGTCGTTCCGCGAGCTTCGGCGGTGATCTGCCTTTCCGTAATGCTTGCCTTTCTTTCTTCTTGGATGAATTTTCGGAAGAAATCGGCGATGCCCAAGGTACCGTTCTTCTTACAATTTGGCAAATGTACACTTTCGGTCTCATGTAAGCGGTGCGTGCATGCATTGTATCCCTTATTTGACAGTCCCGAAAGGTTACTAAGAGCAGGCCAATCGTTGATGGTTCTGAAAAGCAACGCTCGTGGTCAAATTCCTCTTGTTTGTGCTCATCCCACACACGGACACCACCCCACAGCTGTAAAAGTTCATCAACTAATGGCCTTAGGTACACATCGATGTCGTTGCGGGTTGCCGGACCTTGGATGAGCACCGGCATCATAATGAACTTCCGCTTCATGCACAACCAAGGAGGAAGGTTGTAGATGCATAGAGTCACGGGCAGTGCTATGGCTGGAGCTACGCTTTCGCCAAAAGGATTCATGCCATCCGTGCTTAGAGCAAATCTTATGTTCCTTGCGTCGGCTGCAAAATCTTTGAACCATCATCGATCTTTCTCCATTGCGTTCCATCTGCGGTGTGTCTCAACTCCCGTCCGACTTACGGTCCTCTTTGTGCCATCGCAACAACTTGGCATGCTCTTTGTTCTGAGCAGACGTTTCAACCGTGGTATTATAGGAGCATACCACATCACCTTGGCGGAACCCTCTTCACGGTTTCGGCCCTCAACATCGTCACCAGGTCATCGCCTCGATCTTATAACGCAATGCAAGGCATACCGGCATTCATTCAAATTCTCGTATTCACCGCGGTAGAGGATGCGATCGTTGATGCATGCATGTATCTTGAAACCTCTAAACCTAGAGGCGGACAACCTTCTTTGCTTCAGACGCGTCTTTGGCGGGCAACTCGTTATCCTTTGAAACATATTCTTCAACATTTTCAGCAAGTTTTCAAATGCCGAGTCAGCTACACCTGCCTCGCCTTCCATTTCAGCAAATCCGATTATGCAGCCCAGCTTTTTGAGACCATCATCGCATCCGGGTACAGCGCCTTTACGTGATCCTCTAACATGCGATCCAAATTCTCCCTCTCCTTTTCGGTTTAGCGGCGTCTCCGTGCATCGGCAATGGTCCGACCAAGATCATCAGCGGGATCATCACGTGCCTCTTCTTCACCTTCCCTTCACCTTGACATCCTCCATGAAAGTATCACGAAATGAGCAAGATAGCTTTCATCGATGAAATCATCCCTTCTTCATCTTCTTCCATTATAACCCTCTTTCTCCATGCTTGGTCCAACAATTATAGCTTGGCATGAAACCCTTACAAGCGAGATGCATGTGAACAACTCTTGAGGAAGAGTAACCCTTCTCATTCTTACAGATAACACATGGACGGATAACAAAACCCCCGCTTGTTCGCATTAGCCACTACGAGGAAATCTTTCAAACCCGTAGTGAACTTCGCGGAGAGTCGGTTACCGTACATCCATTGCCGATTCATCTGCATTATTATAATATAAAATATATAATTAACCATCATGCATTTGTTAAACTAACTAGCTACAAACAATATAAATTAAACAACGAACTACACACATGCATATTGACACATCAAAGGTTCATCAAGTTGCTAACCGCGATCGAAGAGTGTGGCTCCAACACTTCATGTCATGTTTGTTTCATGCTCTTGGGGCATTTCATCAAACACCTTATGTGCATAAGAGGAACCAAAAGCAAACCTACACCCACTTGTGAAGAGAATGGCTCCAAATGGCTAAGTGTTGGCTCTGGATGGGTATATATAGGGAGGGCTTTAGTTGCGGTTGGCACAGCAAACCGTGACTAAAGGTGCCGAAAACCTTTAGTCGCGGTTGTCTGGCCAACCGCGACTAAAACCCCTCACGCACCACCAGTGGCCACCGGCGCCACAGGCCCGAGCCTTTGGTCGCGGTTCACCTCGAACGCGACTAAAGGTCCCATTAATCGCGGTTCCTACAGCCGCGACTTATGGGGTTGGACGGAAGCTTGTTTTTCCACGGTGCAGAGACTCCCAAGCCCTCGTGCATGTAATGCGGGTCAGCGACACGATAAAGCGTATCTGCTCAACCCCAATGATGTAGTTCATGTGCAAGGCATAAAGGCGGACAAAAGTAAAATCCAGCTTCTTCACGTGAAACATGTCGAATATGTAATCGAATCGGAGGAAGAACTTATCCGCGGGGAAGCAGTCGACGTACGACCTTTGTCGCGGAATGTTAACCACGTAGAGTGGGTATCCTGGATCTTTCGAGGCGATGATGCCTTTCTCTACCCGCAGCACATCGTCATGAAGTCTCCTTAGGTCGCCGAATCTGGCCCGTAGCGCTGTTTCAGGTAGGATTGGTCGACCGGGGATATGCCATTTATCCGCATCGGGGATATCTACACGTCTGGCCCGAGGCTGCTTTGGCGGCGGGATCATAGAATCAGCTTTCTTGCCTTTCCTCGCTCTCTTCCTAGGCTTTTTACGCGGATGGTCGTCAATAACACGTTGAGGCGGTAATTGAGCACCGACTCATGATGCTCAAACCACGAGGCGGCGGTATAGACATCTTTATTCGGCGCCATCGTCATCCTCATCCTCATCCATGGCGGCGTCATCGGCGACTAATGGAGCCACCTGCTTACCCGTCCGCTATCACCCAACCCGACACCCGACGCTAATTGGGTAGGTGGGGTGTTGATGTTCATACCTTCTTTGAGGCTGCGTGCTCGTGGGTGTGCTCGGCCGCCTCGGACCAAAGCAGACTCTTTAGCCACAACAGGATCCACCCATTGCAACAATCACCAAGCCGCCGCGGGTCTCGTCGTCATCCCCGCTAGTATTAGAGGAGGCAAATTCTCGTGGCCCGGTTTGACATCGCCACGGAAACCTTGAAGGCGTTCGGGGATCGACCGGCTGTGGAACAATGGTTCCTTCGGCTCCATTATCGTCCCCTTCCCCACGTCCACCTTACGTTGCGCCGATGGTGTACAATCTGGTGCACGGGTTTCGTCGACTGCAAAGAAAAGTCTGCGACGTGAGACATCCGAAAGGCAACGAAAACGAGAGATTATACATTTATATTAAAGGGGCGGTGTGGCGGATACCGTGAGGCGTCAAGCTCAGCCAAAGAGGAGGCACCACCGAGCACGTCGGTCGCGGCAGCAGTCTGCGGCAGCGGTGCGGGAGCCGTGCGAGGAGCGGTGAGGGAGCGGTCGGGGGAGCGGTGCGGGAGCATGTGCTGCCAAGAAGTCGACAAGGGAAAGTCCTCTGCATTTTTTTGGATTTTCCCTTGTCCAAGTGTGAACGCCCATCACCAAGGAAGTAGATATATCTGCAATCGCTTTGTTTTGCGGCAGCTACCGCTATTCGATCGTATGCGAGATGATTTCTTCTCAACCGCAATCTCAACCTTCTTGTCGATGCTTTCTTGATTAACCTCCGTCTTTCCTTTTTCGCCTCCGTGGTCTCACGGTAGTACTTCTTCCACGTGGCGCCGTCTCCGACACCGTGCACGCGTCCATACGACGGTCGAGTATCCACCAGTTGTTGTTTCAATATGTTCAATGCCCGGTTGAATGGAGTGTGACACTTGGGCCTCGCCAATGCCTCAGACGGCGAGTCGCTTTCGGCCGCAATCCGGTGCTGCTCTCTCTGCAAAAGGCACAAGGATCATTTACAAATATGACTAACGTGTGCAGTCGAATTGATCAGAAACTAAAATTACCAGCAGTCTCATGAACTCCGTAATGACCGGTGTTGTCTCATAAACCTTCTTCAGTGGGTCCCAACGGTGGCGGGCCCTAAGGACGTCACGCTCCTGCGGGACGGTGAAATCCGCCAAAGTGCAGGATGCCCAGACTTCGCGGCTTCGCGTCCTCCTTGGCCCATTTGGACCTCTTTCCGCCGTAACCAAGGCTTCCGGGTGGTGGGTCCCAATGTTCCTCTTTGAAGCCCCTTCATGTACTTAGACTTTTCTTTGGCAGCTTCGCCTCGCAAGCCTCCTTGAATATTTGAAACTGCTCTTAGTGATTGTCGGACTTTCCTTTACAATTTGGAGTAGGGTTCCCCGTCGTTGATCTTTGCTTTCACTCGATTTTTCCAGGCGGCCAACGCGTTGCTAAACTTGGTCATGGCGTGTTTGTTTATCTTCTTCATTGTCGGGTCCGTCTGGATCTTCATAATCCTTCTCATTCCGGCCCGGGAACAAGAATATCTGGTGAAACTTCTTTAGGAGGGAGCTCGTCATATTTTCTATCTTCTTTAGATTCTCATCGTTGATGGTGGCGGTTGTCCGTATGATGCAGCCTATTTGATTGCCGTAGCACGCTGCATCTTCCTCGGCGCCTTTGGCTCAAAATTGCCGTTGTCCACCTCCGTGACCACCAGTCTAGTAGTCCTGAGTTTGTTAGGAACCCGTTGCCTCTTTGCTTCGGTTCTACACGGCTCCACTCCCGAGGCAGCACCGGTCTCGATGCGGTCTCGATGCGGGTCTGAATCTCAGCGCCGATCTCGATCTCAACACCGGTCTGCGTGTCGATCTCAAAGATCGATGCTGCGTGTCGGTCTCGATCCCGATGCCACCGGTGGGCCCAGCAACAACATCTGTTGATCGTCGGTAAGGCTAAAAAATTCGTCTGCCGCCCGGTAGATGTCGTCGCAATCACCAGAACCCTGTCCTTCATCGTTGCTAGCCATGTTTCCTATGATTAAATCTAGTCAATTAATTCTAGACCTAATAAAATGAATAATAACATAAAAAAGGACAATTGTTTTGCAGGAATGTTGACTCGTTCCTGGTGCGGCAAATTCCGAGCACTCGATATGTCCTAGTTTGTAGCACAAGTCATGCCGAAATTCACGGGAAATTTCGGCATGACCTTTGCTAAAAAGTGGACAAATCGAGAACCTGAAATTTGCCGGAATAGAAATGAATCAACATTCCGGCAAAACATAGTCCATTCAGCATCATTCCCTGGAAACAACAAAGCCACTTGGGCACAATCGAACAACTTCAACGAAAAGATATAACATGACCACTTCAATGAAAAATAAAATTTGCCTAAATTCTTTTCCTTGAAAAATAGTGGTCTTTTCAAAAATCAAAAACCTTTGCCAATCTACTTAACCTAGCTTGTTAATCCAACGAACCTAATTAACCTACCTATTTAACCTAGTTAGTTAATCTAGTTTACCTAGATAATTAACCCTAATTAAACTAGTTAGCAGCTAGTTCTCTGTCAAAGCCTAAAATAAATTTTGCACTAATTAACATTGATAATTAACCTAATTAAACTAGTTAACCTGACTAGTTCTCTGTCAAAGCCCTAACTAAGTTTTTGCACTAACCTAGATAATTAACCTAATTAAACTAGTTAACCTAACTACTTCTCTGTCAATGCCCTAACTAAATTTTTGCCCTAACCTAGATAATTAACCTAATTAAACTGGCTAACCTATGCATGAGAGAGAGAGGAGGGTGGGGCTTCTGAGATGATGGCTCGGTGGTGGCGGCGGAGGCGGTGGTGGCGAGGCGAGGCGTCTCGGTGACGGCGAGGAGGCAGGCGTCTCCGTGTGGCGAGGAAGGTGGCGTCGGCAGCGGCTCGGTGGCATTGATGGTCGCAGCGGCTCCGTGGCGTTAGAGGCGGCTCGGTGTCGTCGGCGCGCCGCAGCTCTGACGGCGTCATCGGCGGCGGCGAGTGGGGCGACAGTGAATCGGGAGGCAATGCGCGGTGGGTTGAGGATTTGGGGAAAGTGGTGGCGGGCGAGGGCGGTTTTTGGCTAAGTCAAACTAAGCGGTAGTGCGTTTCGAAAAACGCGCTATAACTAAGATAGCTATAGCGGTTTCTGCAAAACGCGCTGCTGCTATAACTATGTAAATTTCTTCCTTTTTTAATTTCATTTTCTGTTTCTATAGCGGGGGTCTACGACACGCGCTGTAGCTACGTTAGCTATAGCGCCTCTTACAAACAAACGCTGCTGCTATGCCTTCCTCCGATTTTTCGCTTTTTCGTTTATTTTGCTTTACATTTTATTTTTCCCTTTCTCCTTTTTCTATTTATTTCATTTTCATTTACTTTTCTATTTGTTTTTCATCTTATGTTATTTCCGTTAGTAGTAGCGCTCTTAGAAGCAACGCGCTAATTATCTCTAGCGGTAGCGCGTTCTTGAGCCCTCTTCGCTATCGTAGCCTAGCATTCTCGCCAATGGGAATATTAGTAGTAGCGCTTTCTCGCGCTGGCGCTCTTGCTAAGTTTGTATCTGTAGCGCGGTTTTTCTTAGATCGCTACTGCTATATAGCACTAGCGCGCTTTTTTGACCCGCGCTGTTGCTAAATTTCTGTGTATAACGTTTTCCCTAGTAGTGTTAGGATTATGATCAATATCCTCATTGAGGAAAGGTTGCATTAAGAACATGAGGCTTACCCAAATCCTCTGGCGAGTCCCCAGCCCCCTCGTCAGCGTCCCCAGCCAGCAACCAGAATCGATTGCCGGCGGGGGAGTCCCCGGGGTGGGGATCGCCATCACCGCCCCGACCACGGACTCCTCTGGTCCCGTAGGGTAGCGGCGGCGAGATCTGAACCCCCACCACTTCGCCCTCTGGGATGGATCTCCCGACTCGGTTTTCTCCATGGCCTAGACCAACGCGGCCCGAGAGCTCACCGGGGCACCCGTCGGAGTTCTGAATCCGTTGGGAGCGAGTCTCTCGTCTTCCTCCACAGTCAGATTCCTGAAGACCCTCTTCCCTGCACGTCGCAACTCTCTCCTCGTGGCGAACCAGGACACCACCTCCTGAGCCCTCGCCAGCTTCGCCTCGTCGCCGCTCGCGAGCTCTACCATGGCCCTCTCCATCTTCATCCTCCAATCCGCCATCGCCTCGGCTCTCCTGAGCAGAGTTTCGCTCGCTGTGGTGGAAGAGTGGGGAATTTTGGATGCGTTGCGTTTCCTAGCCACCGGGCGGTGGGGATTTATTGCCCACACTCCGCCCGCATTCATGGCGGTAGTTGGCCTCGGAATCCTCCCCCTCGCCTCCCCTCCCCAATCGAGCGAAATCCCCACACAAGCCAAATGGCACGGAAACCAAATCCTTGACCGCCATGTAATTACCTCTCTGGCTCGCAGTCCTCGGCTGTCGATCAATCGGTTCTCCGCGTCGAGGAGGAGAACCCGGCCAATCTCCCTCTGGATCACCACCATCCCCTGGTGATAGCAGAGCAGCCCCGCCGCGAAGAGGTTGGATGTAAAGAGCAGGCCACACCTCTCTCCCATCCTCCTCTCGCCGCTTGTCGGCGGCGGGCTCCCTCCGACCACTCCGGTGTGGGGAGCGGTGGTCGCCCGAGTCGCCCTTCCGGTTGCGTGCGCTAGTTGCCATCCCCACCCTGTTTTGGACGTGGCTACAAAACAAACATCTTGCTCTTGACTGTAACACTGTATTTCTGGAATAAAACCATTTTTTCTCGAATAAAAAAGAATACACACATTCCCCCACCTTGAAGAAATATGGGCATCCTTCTAAAAAAAACACATGGGCACTATTCTTGTGAGCATCGCCCAGCTGCAGCTAGCATGTGTCTCGCGGGCGGGCATCGTTGCGACCATCGACCGAAAGCGCAGGCTAGCCCGTGGACGCACTCGGTCGGCCGCTACGTAGTCGTACGTTGCGTTGGTTATACAGACAGACCAAAATGACCAACCACCGTACACAAGGAGGACACCGCCGTTGGCATCTTGCGGGCGCGCGCGTACGGAGCCGAGCCTTTTCTAGGCTTGTAGCTGTGGTGGTTCGGCCAATGACACACCGGGAGGCGCTTGCGTGCGTGCCACGCCCGGCCGTCGAGCGTGTGCGGGAGGAAGACGCACCGGGCGCTCTCGTTTGGCGCCGAGCGAGCCGGCGCGCGTACGCTCGCCAAACGGGCGGCACACGCACACGTAGCCATGTACGTACGCCCCACAGCCGTTGCCACTAGCGTCCTCCGTGTGCTCAGCAGCGGCGTCGATGCACACGCGCCCCCTGTCAACTTGCAGCACAAAGGAGAGTATGAGACACACACAAGGAACGCAGAGACGACAACGGACAATTTGCAAGGTCGTTTTGCTGAAAAACCTTGGTGCAATCTATACCGAAGATATCATTTATACCAAAGTTAAGGTCCACTTAATGAAGGAAAATGTGATTTATTCGGCGTGTATATTTAGAATCATTCGAATTTTGGATAGTATTTTTTTGTTTTTGGGCTTAAAAGGCAGGTGCACTGCCCGATTTCATTAAGAAAGAAAATCAAAAACAGTATAGAACCGTTCTAATTTTGGATGGTATATAGATGGACTTGTCTCCTATGGTGCAATATTGTCATTTTGCTACATGCTTCATGTTGATCCTCGCCGAGACCCGTGGGGACGATATCGCTCAGTAAACATGTGGCCATTTTGTTGTAAAAATAACGTGGTATTCTGTCACTGGCAATGTAGCCATGCGAGTACACTTGGCCATATGTCGGGCTGCGCCGGGCTTTGAGCCGGGCCTAACAAGGCCCACTGCAAAAAAATCTAGGCCCGGCCTGGCCCAGTCTAGGTATCAGGCCTAGGCCCGGCCAATTAGTGGAAAAGCGTGCCGGGCTTCGGGCCGTCAGGCCAGGCCCTTCCCTAAATCGCAAATATGCTAGGCCCAAGCCCGGCCTGTGGGCATCGGATCGGGGCGGGGCGGGCTTTTCCGAGCCCGGCCGGGTATCTCATGGCCAGCTATACTTGCAGGAGCTGGAAAAGGAAATGTCTTGCGGAAGCACAAGAACTGCTGATGGGAATCAAGGACAAAATGGGCTAGGCAGTGATCTGGCCCAAAAAGTCGAGGCCAATGGGCCAATTGGGTGGCCTTAAATAAATGATATAATCGATCAGTGGAGCCGGCTCCACGCGACCTGATGGACCCGACGGGTCGACTCGACGGATTATTGTTCCATCAGAACTCACATGCCTCCGACCTTCGTACCAATTATCCCCCCCCCCCCTCATTTTTATCTCTCAAGCTACGACTCACACACACACCCTTCCAATGGCACAACACATCCCACTGAAAACACAATCTAGCTGGACCTAGAGAGTATAGATCGATCACATGGATACAGTTGGGACTAATTATTTATCCAAGATTACATAGGAGGTAAGATTAGATCTTGTCATTTTATGGACTGTGTAAACAGAGTTGTAAATGTGAATTCGCTAGATTTTGGGTCGACATCATGTACCCAACGGATCAGTGAGGCCACAATTTTTTGATGAAATGGACCGACCCATTGCCTCGCATACTGACCTTGGGGCCATGGGGCCACATCCAAGGCCAGGTCCAGGTCGGCCCATTCCCATCTTGAGACAGAAATGGCATGGACAGCATATGTTCTTGTCAAGGAAGACACCCCATGCTAGAGGGGCAGCCCATTGAATGTAAAAATGCAAAAATTGAGGTTGTGCAATGCCGTTAGCATTGGGTCAACTCCGTTGACATAACCCCAATGACTGCTACCCCTAGCATTGAGCATAAAGAAGTGGCATGGTGGATGGGGGGTGGGGGAGGAAAAATCAAAGACAAAATCGTTGCAGACATATTGACACATATTCACCTATCTATTGTTCATGAAGGAAATTATACTAATGTTCTGATGTATTGAAGTCGTGGTAATGCAAATAAAAAAAATTCTAGGGCTTTGCAACCGATACCCTGCACTCTGGGGTAATGACCTACCTTAAAATTGTAGTATGTCTGATTTGTCAATTGATGTAAAACTTGACACCTTTGCCAGACATGTCAGCGAGTGTAGCTATGTCTTGGCTCTTTTGGCTCTACCGCGCAGTTGAGCTTTGGCCCAGACATATCTCTTCGGACTCAAGCTTGATCGAATCTAGCTAATAGAGAGGCAGTGTCAGTGAACGAAGGAGGCAACTAAATTTATGTCATGATCATGACAAAAGTTTTTTTCTTGTAAACCCAGTCAAAGCTAAAACAGTTTTGACTTAGGACAAGACAATGTGTCCTCACATCCTTAAATTATCCAAGCTTCATAGAAATAGGGAGCTGGGGCTGATCGGGGCATTGGGTTGTTGTGTTAGGGCTTTTATAGGTCATAGTTTCCGGTAACCGACTTGTTACTGGAAACTTTTGGTGACCCTCAGAAATATTGGACATGAAAATTTAGAAGTTTTTGTGTTTGAACGATTGAATAATGGTCAAATAGGTTGCTATATATAAATTACAGCAACCAGGAATTTTGGCTAGTGGTAAGGTTCGCGACCTATCATGTGGTTGGTCGTGGTGCAGTGCCATCGAGTAAGCTCGTGACCTCCTAATGGTTACGACGCTTGCTACCCACTAGAACAGAAAACACTTGTTGTATAAAATGGGTTAAATGCAATATATTTTGAGGCTATAAAATTCGGCCGATAGAAATCTGGAACTCCCGAGTTTTTTCAGAAACCGGATTTTCTAGCCCCTATCGGGAAAAGCTAGAGTCGAAATTAAAAACCTTACTTTATGGGTCTCATATTTATTCGGTGTGTACCAATTGTTCCGCACATGGCCCAAACGCTAGTTATCCATGCTATATCTTGCTTAAATGTTTGATGATTTACCATTTTTATGTGTTCAACTCTATACAGTAAGCATCTTGCAATGTTGACGACACGTTTGATGCTCAGAACTGTGGTTTCAAGATATTATTTGGTGACACTACGCACACTTTTGAATTCACGATTTAGTTACCTATACTTGATAGCTGATACTATTACACTCTAGAACCATACATCTTATTTATTTTATTCATACACTCTAAAGATCTTTATCAGGTTTTGTGGGTATTTAAGAAACTACAGATAAATACCATAAAAATATAGACACTAATGTATATATGTTGAGTCGTTCCATAATTTTATTTGTATTATATATAAATTTAAATTTATCTTAACAGAATAGTACTTCCTCCATAAAGAAATATAAAAGCGTGTAGTGATCTAAACGCTCTTATATTTCTTTACGGAGGGAGTATTAGAAACAATATTTAAAAATATAAACCAACAAATATAGTTATCGCTTTGGTAAAAAAAAATTCGATGATTAGTACTAAAATTGAGTAATAAATATGTAACTTAACATATAAGCATAGTTATGTCAAGTTAGACATAAAATATTATTTAAATGTGAGTACATATATAATGAATAATTTAGTAATAAGTAAAAAAGTTTAGTATGATGAATATAAATTGATTCGCATATGTGGTGTGATATAAACAGTCATTACTTCTGTTTTCTTGTTTTTATAATTTTTGTGGTCGAAATTAACTTCTTAGCATGACACGAACCTCGATCTAGGATATATTGTTCACTCAATCGCTATGAATCTGGGATACAAGATACAGGTAGTAGCAGCAAGAAGGGGGATCGGGGAATCGAGAGCCATGGGGTGGGAGAGGCATGCCAACGGCGGCGGTTCGATCTTGAGTTCTCCGATGCCTCTCCACGAAGATGAGTCGCACATATATCTTGAGTTCTGGACCGTGATCTGCTCTGTGTTAAGTGGGTTGGGCTTTGTCCTCCGCTTGGGCGGCGGGTCGTCCTTGGGCTTCACGAAGTGCACAGTGTAGTTGTTCCCATGACATTCCCCCTCCTTCAAACTCGGCTTGACCCCAAGCCGATCTTGAAAATTCTGCCGGGTCCGAAGGCCTTGTGGATGGTGAAGACTTGATTGACACACCCGTCTTTGAAGTTTTACTTGGCCATGAGCATCAAGGAAAATAATCGACAACACTTGTATGACCTTGTTGCACTTTGTAAAAGCTGGACCACGCCAATGCTCCCACTGCTCCTCCTGCTACCAAGATGCTCCCAACAAGAGGCATATCCACTAGTCATCATCTCACGGTTCTGTTGTGGTTGCGCTCCGAATCGTACCCCTTCTCGGATCAGTTGCCCATGAACATGGGGATCCTGCTATGTTTCAAGAGCCACAACTCCTGCGAACAGGTCCTCTTGTTGCAATAGTATTGACATCATGGCATGACCCCTCCATGGACTAAAGCCACTGCGACTCCATGATAGCCAGTTGGCGAACACCAAGTTTTCCATTTCCTCATTTCTGAGACTGAAGTTTCTTGTGGAAAACCTTTTGTGCAGATGGATTTGTGCCTTTAGTACTGCACTCTTATGCATTCCTTGTTGATAATTTATCAAGCAATAATTAACTTTCTGCATATTGCTTGCCAAAATTATCGAGCCCCAATGGTAAACAGTAGCATTATCGCCTTGTGTGAACTGCAGTCGCACTTGTTCCTGACCAAGTAGAAACCGTTGTATATGGATCGAGACCCTTCCACTGTCCATCTCCACATTGCTAACCAGAACCTTAGACACCAGATCACCTGGAGAAAGGATTACAAGACCCAAGAGTCCATCAATTACGCTGCAATTCATGTCCCATGAGATAATTTTGTAGTTCTTCAAAAGTGTAGTTGCAAGAAAATTTTGCCATGGAAAGTGAGCTCCAGCAAACAATTCCACCCATGTCATATTAAGTGATGCCACTCCAACAGCTGAATGCACTTCTCCTTGCTCATCTTCTATCTTAATTTGAGGCAGATTAGTTGTGGCCAATGACCACCACGGTGGCTTTGGATGGAGTGATTGCAACCTAGGCTGAACAGACTGTGAAATTACTGCAGTACTAATTAATAGCTCATCTCCAGGGACTAAGCATTGATGATTGATCAATAAAGGACCTTCAAGAATGGCTTCATGGACCAGATACTTAGAATTGTAACATGCTACGCCACAGCTCATAACGAAACCCAACCAGAACTCCAAAGGAGCAACAATTGCAAAGAGAGAACATGTGAAGAAAATTCTTCGCCCATGCATGGCTTGAACATGCATTTGTCGTGATAAATGAAATCTGTCGAACCTCCACCGCTCACCACAGAGGACGCAGCAGTTCGGAGTCCGAGCAATTTTCCATTGAAGCAATACGATCAAGAAAAGCCGGTTCACAAGTGCCTTTGGTGATCTCGAGAGCAAACCAGTATTGCATTGATTGCCAAGCCCACCATGATATGCGAAACAGAGCCTTTGGGTAATGACGACAATAGATGCAAACCCGCCAACATTCCGTGTCATATGCGCACTACCCTTCCAACCATTTTGCTGCCCAAGAATGCACAACAAGAGTTCAGGATGCAAGATGCCTATCCTGAAAAACCAAGCAATCTCCCACTGGAGCAGCACACTGTCATATTGTATCATGATGTTGTCCCCATGACTTGAATAAGTAGAACTGAGACAAAGCCCACTACTGGATATACTGTTGTTGTCAACTAGTATCGGCGTCAAATAGTTCCTAAAATCCACATCAAACTTGAGACCCATTGAAGACGGAAAAATAAAGCACTTCTGGTATAGATATTCCAGGAAAACCTCCATGTTGCTGACGGTGTCACTACCAGGTGCATGGGAAAGCCAAATATGAAGCTGACACATAGATTAATCATAGTGTAAACTGGTGTCTGCACTGCCACCACTCTACCAATTAGCAGTGAAGACCGTCGGATCTTGAGCTGCAACAAGAACACTTCCTCACATACTTCATTGGTTAGCTGTCGACATGGACTAACGCTGGCTTGCAGTACCCTTGATGATGTAGTAATAGGGAATACTTCTGTGAATTCATCCCGATGGTACCACTTTAAGAGGGTCTTGCTCCCAGAACTTGAACTTGTGAACCATCTGTCATTGGTTCCTCCTGCTTGACTGAGTGGTGAAAGGGCAGTAGTCTTCGACTTTCGTTGCGGACCGCAGATTGGCTTCCATGTGTATTCTGTTTCATCAGTGTCGGTGCTCTCGCCATGTGGTGTCGGACCGTCACGTAGCTGTGTCGCAAATGAAGGAAGGCCATGGCCTTGGCCGTAGCCCTTGTTTTGGCCACGTGATACTCGGGATCGGACCTGCCGTGGACATGTCTGAGAACAGCTCGGTGTTGTTGATGAGGCACATGGTTGAACACCTTGAGGACGGCTTGTTGTCTAGCTCGAGGACAACAAACAACCCACACGGCTGGGCTGGCCGAAGCTCTGGAGGCTCGGTAAAGGGTGCGGACACGCTCCACGGAATCGGTGGCAGTATCCCTAGGTCGCTTCCGCCCTGGCTACTGGTCGAGTATAGGGTGGGGATTGAAGCAACGCCGCTGCTAGCAATGCTGTCAAGGGTTCCGTAAACTTGCACAGTGCGCGAGCATGGGAACAACGGCGATCGTGGGCCGTGGCGACGGAGGTGTCATTGCTGGGGTGAACACGAAGCCGATGTGGCACCCTTGTGTCTTGGACATTCTGTCGAACACGGGTGTGCAACTTGGTGTATGAGCTCTTGGTTGCGAGAGGGCGACCTCAACGGCCTCCTCGATGGCCCCGATTGGTGGTGAGGCGACATGAGGCACAGCCTCATCGATGGTGATGTCGAGGATGGCGTCGGGGATAGTCACAAGCGAGGTAGCCCAGCGGTGGCGTTGTCGGGTCGACCTCGGTCCCTCAATTGTTGCCTCTAGCGCAGGAGACTTGATGATTTCAGAATCTGCGCCCACCAATTCCACAACTTCGCGCCGGCGTCCGGATCTGATCAATTGCTCGGCTAGGCTGCTCATGTTGGCGATGGTGGGGAAATTTTGGAGGTGGAAGGTGGTGGGTGGCTCGAATACCAAATGATACAAACCTCAATCTAGGATATATTGTTCACTCAATCGCTATGAATCGGGATACAAGATACGGTAGTAGCGACAAGAAGGGGATCGGGAATCGAGAGCGGGGGTGGGAGAGAAGCATGCCTAACGGCGGCGGTTCGATCTTGATTCTCCGATGCCTCTCCACGAAGATGAGTCGCACATATATCTTCAGTTCCTGGACCGTGATCTGCTCCTGTGTTAAGTGGGTTGGGCTTTGTCCTCCGCTTGGGCCGGCCGGGTCGTCCTTGGGCTTCACCAGAAGTGCCTGGTGTAGTTGTTCCCATGACATAGCATCTGACACTCAGCATTATAGAAATGAAATTGTCACACTATAAAATTAAATATTAATAGAATAAAGTTCATCACAACGCTATAAATAAAATAAGTTCAAATATAATTTTACATATTATGAAATTTATAATTAATTAAATAAATACTGCATCTGCAATTAATCCGTTAAGCTGCTTCATCTCATATTTTCTTAATAATGATAATATTTCGCGACAACGTTGCTCGGTGGTAAATCGTTTTTCGTGCAATTTTAGAGCATCGGACATGCTCATCTCGTGCTTCATCGTCTCGTAATGAAGAGTAACAAATATCATATATGACAGAATTAATTACTTAGTTAAACAGTGTTTTAATGAGTATATTTATTTCTCATTTTTATAATAATAAAGAGAGGGCACATGCACATAAACTTTCCTCCTATGGCATGACAATGTTGTTACTATGTTAGAATCTTTACCCAAACAGTGGCATATTTCCTCTGGGCTTTCCACCCCACGAGCAAAGTTTGAACCGTTCGTCGTCGCTCCCGGACGGCTAAGCCATGAGCTAATAAATGCGAGTTAACCCAAAGCATGGAGCATATACATACATGACCCGTAACTGTAAGAGAGCCCTCCCCATGAAACTCGATTGAATGCCGGCCGGGACGGAAATGACCCGTAGCTTTCGTCGGTGTAATGAGTGATCACCGGCGACACGCGTTGGCGTTGCTCGCGAGCTTGCCCAATGCAACCCCACACTCTATTTAACCCCACCACACCCTTTGCCCAGACGCCCACAAAAAAATACAAAGTGTGGTGGAAGGGAGGAAGAAGGTGAGGAGAGGAGAGGAGAACCGGCCGCCTCCCCTCCGCTCCCACCGCGCTTAAATGCGGTTTGTTTTTCCGTAGGCGCGCTGCCCGTTTACTCTTACAAAAGCCTCGCTCGCCCGCCTCACTCCTCTGCTCCAGCCAGACAGCTACTCCCGGTAGCGCACCCACCCCGCCTGCCAGAGCCAGCTTCTTCCCCAGCGGCCGGCGCGCGCGCCCACGCACCGGGACGTGAGGAGCTAGCCGGGCGGCAATGCACATTGCCACGTGCGTGTGGCAGGAGAAGGCGGCGGCCATGGGCGCGGCGGCCGGGGGCAGGGCCGGGGAGTGCAGGGTGTCGCTCGTGGCGCTGCTGCTGGCGGCGGGGCGCGCGCTCAACTGCGTGGTGAGCTTTGTGGTCTTCTCCTTCCTCGACGTGCTGGACATGGTGCTCTGCCTCGTGTACAAGGTGGTGGACTACGCCGTGGAGGCCGAGTGGAAGCCCTGCTACTGCTCCGCCGCGGCGCGCGAGGACGGCGGAGGCGGCGGCGGCGTAGCAGGCGGCGCGAAGGGGGCGCTGTCGTTCGTGGCCCCGCGGGCGGCGGCTGGGGCGGCGGGGCCGAAGGTGGTGCGGCTGTCGTCGTCGTCGGCCAACAAGATGCAGCTGGAGGACGTGTCGGACACGCTCTACGTGCGCGCCTCGCTGCTCTCGGACGCCACCCGGAAGCCGGGCCCCATCGCGCCGGCGCTGACGGTGAGCCCGGCCATCGCGGAGCTCATCCGCGGCAAGATCGACCGCGCGCCGCGCCCGCCGCGGCAGGCGCCCTGCTGGTCCGACTGCGACTGCAAGATGTGCCACTCGTGGAGCACGGGCTCGCGCGCCTCCCACCTCTACGTGCACGTGCAGGCCCCGCCTTCCCCGCCGCCCGGGGCCGGCGAGCAGGAGGCGGTCATCTTCATCCACGGCTTCATCTCCTCCTCCGTGTTCTGGACGGAGACGGTGTTCCCGGCGTTCAGCCCGGCGGCGCGCGGGCGGTACCGGATGTTCGCCGTGGACCTGCTGGGGTTCGGGCGGAGCCCGAAGCCGGCGGACTCGCTGTACACGCTGCGGGAGCACCTGGAGATGATCGAGCGCTCCGTGCTCCAGCGCTACCGCCTCAAGACCTTCCACGTCGTGGCGCACTCCCTCGGCTCCGTCCTCGCCCTCGCGCTCGCCGTCAAGTACCCCGGCGCCGTCAAGTCCCTCACGCTGCTCGCCCCGGTACGTCTACGTTTCCCAGCCACTATGCGTGTGTGCCAGTGGCAGTGCCTGTGCCGTGTCCACCACCAGCGTAGCTAGCTGTTGGTTCTGCGCATACGGAGTGCATGAACTTTGGCATGCATTTAATCGCCGAACTTCATCTCCCCCTCCGGCCCTGCCGACCAACTTCCATTAATGGACTGCCATAATACTTGAGTGGCCTGTGATCACATAATTATTGAAGTCACTCGGCATGCGAATCACCCGCGCTAACAAACTCGGTGCACTTTGTAGTAAAATTCCATCAACCGTGTCCGTTTTTACGCGAACAAAAGTGTATGATAGTAATAGTTTTTGTCTGTATGATGATGGATGGTGGTGCAGCCGTATTTCCCGGTGCCGGAGGAGGAGGCGGGGGCGGCGACGCAGTACGTGATGCGGCGGGTGGCGCCGCGGCGGGTGTGGCCGCCGATCGCGTTCGGGGCGTCGATGGCGTGCTGGTACGAGCACGTGAGCCGGACCATCTGCCTCACCATCTGCAGGCACCACCGGGTCTGGAACAGGCTCTTCAGGATCTTCACCAGAAACAGGTAAGCCAACCGCATATATTATTATTATTTTAACACTACTTTACTATATAAACAACGCTCGTGTAGCATATTTTCTTCTTCTTCTTTCTTTTTCCCGGTGGTAGTGGCACTACCAGTAGTCTATATATTTCCCAACCACCTGACCTGCCTGTCCTGGCCTGCATGTTCCTCGGCCGGCCCCGTGACAACCCCAGTCACGATAAGTAACTGCTGGATAGACGTACCCCACGCCCAAACAGTACGCACCAAGCAAAAGATAGTAAACTGAACTAATAAGTCGAACTCGATATATCCTGCTGTGATGAATCTCTATCCACCACTCCTACCTAGTATAGCAGTAGTAAGTTTGAAGTGAAAACACATTTGCTTTGAAAGAAACCGCATTACTCTTGCATTGAATTCGCTTGAGACTGGCGGATGAGCCACAGCTGTCGACCCCATTCATGGCGCCACGAGTCTCCCTCCCTCTCATCCCACGGCCTTTTCTCTGCGTTCGTACTACGTACCCCCTGCTGCTGCAGGAATTTGTCTTTAAAAATGATGAAGCAGACAGGCTATGCGCGCGTGGAGACGACGGAGACGGCGACGGCGACGGCGGGCCAAGGCGATCGCTGTCGCCGCCGCGCGCTATCTTCCCTTAAATGATCGCCCCCAAATGTTGTTCGGTAGCAACAGTAGGTGCATGCCGTAGCGTTCGTTCGTCCGGCCGGAATTCATTAGCACCCGCCATTCCAGCTAACAATCCGTGTGTCAAGTCGTCGTGCCGCTGGCTAAGCCAATCAGTAATCACCCTGCCCGATGATGATCGCCGTCGGTTTCCTCCGTGGGCGGCGATGAGTACAGTGGTGGTACACCGCGCGTGGCCTGGTGGGTGGGTGGGAGCGTAGTACGTGTGGTCGTGTGGAGGATGGAGGCGTGCATGCATTTTTTGGCTCGGGCGCGGCAGTCGTGCACGTAGGTGAGCGCGCGCAGCCGGCGCCTAGATTGGCGGTGGCTCACCACCCGGCCATAAACGGCAACCAGACGGGGCCCGCGCGCCATGACCCGCACTTACGCGCCACGAAACAAGACGGGCCGCGGAAAAAGTCTTCGGCCGGTACACTCACCCACCATCGCTCTAGCTCGATCGATGAGATGCCACGTGTAGTGTGTGCTACTGTTCTGTCCTCGCAGTCACACCCTCTGCCCTCCTCGTGTTTTCTGGTTGAGAAAAACAGTTGCTTCACGGAAAGAATATATGCCTCGTTTTCCCACACGCCAAAAATAATAAGAAGAATATATGCTTGGTCACTCTAATCTCATCCAATCTAATGTGATTAACGAGAAAAAGAGCTTCGTTGTCTCTCACATAAGCAGATAAGCTGATGCGCCGGCCAGTTCTTTGGTGCTGGGGGTGCATGTTGTGCAGCTGTGCATGTGGGCGGGGCGGGGGACGTGTCGTGTCGACGACGGTGAGTGCTAGTGGTACGTAGACATATGGTGTGTGCCTTGAATTGCTTCGGTTGTGGAGTCGTGCGGTCGACCGATCGGTCGATGGGCGAACCTAACGCGACCAAACCGCATGTCTTGGCACACGAAAGGCCTCCTCTTCCTTCCCCTTGTTTAGCCTAGCTAGTGGCTACATGGTGGACACTGCATGCATGCTTGATTGCTGCTACGTACGCCCAAATTAATCAACTGTGTACAATACAAGGTATTCATGGCTTTGCACAGCTTGCATGCCATCTTCATGTATACCTCTCACTGTTTTTTGAAGAAGCATGTATAGTACTCCCTCCATTCCTAAATGCAAGTCTTTCTAGACATTGCAACAACTGACTATATACGGAGCAAAATGAGTGAATCTACATTTTTAAATATGTCTACATACATCCGTACCTTGTAGTCCATTTGAAATGTCTAAAAAGACTTATATTTAGGAACGGAGAGAGTATCTCTCATCGTCTTGTCTCGTCATCTACTTGTGCATACTGTGCCTTATAAAAGATGGTGTGCGAGTCCCAAAGTCGTGTACGTATGATCATACGTATAATTGGCCGGCGACTAGCTAGCTAGGAAGAACCAGTCACATGGCCGGCTTTGCAATTCACCAATAACTGCTGAGCCAGGGCAAATAATGCATACTCCCTCCTGCTGGTGCGTGCTATACCACTGTACTGTACTGAAGGAAACCTGAAAGCTAGGTCAGTGGAGGACAGTGTAGGGGCAATGAATGAGCGTCTCACCCATATGCATGCATGCATGCATGCATGACTGACTGAGATCTAGGGAGTTAAGTTTGGCTCCAAGTCGCAATTTTTATTACTGGATTGCGCAAGTACACACGCATGATAGGATACTCCGGGCTACTCCTACATGCATCGCATGGTCCAGCAGGAAGCAATGCAAGTGGACGGAGTGAGTGCCGCAGTAACGGGTTCCAGTTATGGTTGTATCACATGCGCTGCAACCAGAACGGCACCATGGCAGGCGATGCGAGCACGGGGCAAAGCAAAGATTTTTCTTCTCGTTTTCCATTAGTGGCAGCGCTGTACTCCCGCTCGCCGGCACATGCACGATCCATATATGGTCTGAGTGAGTGAATGCCGGGCGCTAACTGACTGTACTGTGCGTGTGTGTGGATGGATGGATTGCAGGATGCGGACGTTCCTGATCGAGGCGTTCATGTGCCACACCCACAACGCGGCGTGGCACACCCTGCACAACATCATGTGCCTCAGCGCCAGCAAGATGGGCGCCTACCTGGACGTGGTGGCCGGCCAGCTGAGCTGCAAGGTGGCGCTCTTCCACGGCCGCGACGACGAGCTGCTCCCCGTGGAGTGCACCCTCGCCGTCGGCGCCCGGGTGCCCCGCGCCCGCGTCACCGTCTACGACAACAAGGACCACATCACCATCGTCGTCGGCCAGGAGAAGCTCTTCGCCGCCGAGCTCGAGGCCATCTGGCGGAGCGCCGCGCAGGACTAGCGCCTCCGCCTCTCCCTCCCTCTCTCTACCTCGTTCGTTCGCCAACCACCACATGCATGTACAACCCTACTACTGCTACTACTACTTCAACTACAGCGATCACCAGTCAGCAACAGTGCACAGGAGGAGGAAGAGAGGAGGAGATCAATGGCCCGTGAGAAAGATTGCAATAACGATTACCCTGCATGCAAGAGCAGATGCCAGGCCTCGTAGGAGGAGGACGGGGCATGGCAGAGCAACTCTGGCATATCCTTTCCAAGAACTATAAATACATACAGCTGTATCATTTCCATTTTCTTCTTCTTCTTCTTCGGTTTTTTTCCTTTCTCTTTTCTCCCTGGTAATTAATTAATTAATGATAAAGTGTACTTATGATTAATTGTTTGATTGGACCAGCTTGGCCAATTGTCGTCGTCGTCGTCGTCAACAGCCACACAACTGTAATATAATACTGTAGTATATATACTATGGAATGGAATGGAATGGACTCTTTCAAAGCCGAAGTTGGTTTGATGATTCATGTGATGGGACGGGTGCTTCGTGGTACTACAGCTAGCGGAGTACGCACATGAACATGGCCTGCGTTCTGTTGTGACGGGCACGGATTGCTCCGTCGGGGCCTGCCCGAATTTATTTCTGAATTGCGTGAAAGAGAGACCAGCATCGCAGTCCCATTGATCGCCACCGGCTTTGTCTGTCAGTGTCTGCCTCCCCCCGATGTGCTGTCTTTTTCGATCCTGTGCGTGCGTGAGGCTCCCTCTACGGTGTAGAGTACAGTATATGTTATCCTAATGATCAGTAACTACATCGTCCTTTCAGAAACAAAATAGCCTCATTTTACGCAAACTGTTGAGTATTCGCCGCTGCTATGCTTCTGAACTTTCACGCTTCATCATACTTTGCCTCTACATCTCCTTCAGATAAACTTCATTCTGGAGAACAGAAGGACCATCTATCAAACTCCATCAGCAAAATGTTTCTGTTAGAGTATCTCCGACACGACAAGAACCCTCCTACGCCCCTGCCCTGAATCGCCCTCTTGCCAAGGCCGGGTAGCTGTACAACATCACCCCGTTGTTAGAGTATCTATGATCGGGCGTCTCAAGCGTCTGGGCCATCCGTCCGATCACTGACCGGTCATAATTTTTTGACTCAGACGGACGCCTCAAACGGGCCTCAGACGCCCTGGCTGGCCGGCACCCCTCATATAAAGCCCATAGGGTAGATATGGGGTGGCGCGGGCACTCCCGGCCGCGTCCGCCTGACAAGCCCGGCCCACCACTGACCCCATGGCTGTCCCACAAAAAATCTCATCCGGCACATCGCTCCGAAATCCTAGCACAGTCACTCTCCTCTCTCGCTCCGTCCTCTCCTCCCCTCGCATCGATTCCGAACGAATCCAGCGCAATGTCGAGCTCCGGCAGCCGCTCCTACTCCGAGCTGGATCCGGACTATGAGCTTGCCCTCCGCATCACCTTGGAGCGGTCCAAGGTGGAGACCGAGGGCAGCTCCGGATCTGTAGCCTCGCCGCAGGCGCAGCTTCCCCGTAGGCGCTGACCCCTCCCAGCCCATGCGCAGCCCCAACAGGCGGCCTGCGCAATCAGCGCCTCCCCTACACCGTCCCCTGCCCCCGCCGGTTGCTGCTCCCCCACGTGGGAAGCTGTGGGTGCTTGTGCCCGCCCCACAGGCCCGGACACGCACGCTGGAATCAGAGATGCGCGCTGCTCGCCGCGAGCTGCAGCGGGAAAGGGAGAGGAGGGAGGCGGAGCAGTTCGTGCGCCGCCACCGCGGGATGCAAGCGGAGCACGACAAGGACGAGCGGCGCCTTGAATGGTTCTACCACCGCGGAGACGGATGCGCGGCGGCTCTGCTGGAAGAACGCATCCAAGGCGCTCCGGATTGCCACTGAGCAGTCCACCGTGAGGCAGCGGAGGCATTGGTGGAGGCGGCTCGGCTCACGAAGGTCAAGCGGCAGGAGGACATGGTTGTCCAACGGGAAAAAGGGCTCGTCGTCCTCTCCGACACCTCCGACGACGGCTCCTCGCCCAGCGACTCGGACGATGCGCCACCAGCCACCGACGCCTACAACTGCGACGGCGACCGGAAGGACAAAGGGCCGGCGAGGAAGTAGTGAATCTCCGCCATCTTTGTCTTCAATTTCAAGTTTTTAGTAATGTAGTTCAAATTTGTTCGTCGTTTATGTGAATTATGTGAACTTTTGCGATCTTTTGGACATCCGTTGGTGATCTTTTGGTGATCAGAATGTGCATTTCTCTGTTCGATTCTATGTTTGTGTATCTATGTTTTTTTATCTATGTTGCATGCTAGGACGGATATGAGGGACTCGATATGACATAAACTGATGTGGATGACAGGATTTGAGGAGTGCCCGGTCAATGACCGTGGACGCGCTCGGACGCCCCCGCGAGCGTTTGAGGGTCCGGATTTGCAGGTTGTGGCTGTAGATGCTCTTAGCCCGAGCAGAGATACATGGTCACCTACTACACAATGCTCATGCCGGATCGCCGCTACGAGATCCGGCAGGAGATCTGGGGGAGACAAGCCGCGTGCGCCACGCGCATCGCTGCTGGGCTGCCTCCGAACTCGCCAGAGCCTGATATATCTCGAACGTATCTATAGTTTTTTATTGTTTCAAGCTATTAAAGCGTCAATCTTGAATGTTTTATATACATTTAATAGCAAATTTACATCATTTTTGGGACTAACCTATTAACCTAGTGCCCAATGACAGTTGCTATTTTTTGCTTGTTTTTTACTTTGTAGAATATCAATACCAACCAAACGAAGTCCAGTTGCCACGAAAATTTTTGGAGATTTTTTTCTGGTGATAAGAGACCCTGGAAGCTTCTGGAACATACGAGAGGAGGCCTGTGGGGCCCACTAGACACCAGGGCGCCCCAAGGGCCTCTGGCATGCCCTGATGGGTAGTGGGGCCCACAGAAGCTTCTTGACCTACCTCCGTCTCTATAAATACTCTAAAATCCCAAAATCCCTTGGGGAGTCGACGAAATACATTTTTCGATGAGATATTTTGCATGCATTCATTTCAAGTGTTATTTTCACCTCTGGGGTCATGGTGGCCCTAATTGGAAGCGTGAGTTTTCCATTTGGAAGAAAGCATGTGATGCTGAATGGATCTTAGTGAGTCCTACAAAACGTAGGGTTACTCTTGGGTTACGCTATGCATAGACCACCTTCCAAATCAGCTTTGCATTCGGGATCATCTCCTCGTAAGAAGTTGTCATTTGCAACCTTCCAAAATTATCCTGCATGCAAAGGCTATAGATATCCTGCTACTTAGACATGCATTGATACGACTCTGGATGCGGGATATGATGTTCCCTCTTGTGAACGAGTGATTATTCGTACATCACCGACGCCTGATCTCCGGTGGACGGTAGTCTCTAACGTATCTATAATTTTTGATTGTTCCATGCTATTATATGTAGGGGAACGTAGTAATTTCAAAAAATTTCCTACGCACACGCAAGATCATGGTGATGCATAGCAACGAGAGGGGAGAGTGTTATCTACGTACCCTCGTAGACCGAAGCGGAAGCGTTATCACAACGCGGTTGATGTAGTTGTACGTCTTCACGATCCGACCGATCCAAGCACCGAACGTACGGCACCTCCGAGTACGGCACACGTTCAGCTCGATGGCGATCTCCGGCCTCCGATCCAGCCGAGCCGGAGATGAGTTCCGTCGGCCGACGGCGTGGTGGCGATGATGATGTTCTACCGCGAGGATTCGCCTAAACTCATGACGATATGACCGAGGTGGAATATGGTGGAAGGGGCACCGCACACGGCTAAGGAACGATCCGTAGATCAACTTGTGTGTCTATGGGGTGCCCCTGCCCCGTATATAAAGGAGGGAGGGAGGAGGAGGCCGGCCCTAGGAGGAGGCGCGCCAGGGAGTCCTACTCCCACCGGGAGTAGGATTCCTTCTTTCCTAGTCCAACTAGGTCAAGGGGAAAGAAGGGAAGTGGAGAAGGAAGGGAGAGGGGGCGCCCCAAACCCTTTGTCCAATTCGGACTGGGCTTGGGAGGGCGCGCGCCTCCTCTGGCTCCTTCCCACTAAAGCCCATTAAGGCCCAATACTCTTCCCGTATTCCCGTAACTCCCGGTACTCGAAAAATACCCGAATCACTCGGAACCTTTCCGAACTCCGAATATAGTCGTCCAATATATCGATCTTTACGTCTCGACCATTTCGAGACTCCTCGTCATGTTCCCGATCTCATCCGGGACTCCGAACTCCTTCGGTACATCAAAACTCATAAACTCATAATATAAGTATCATCGAAACCTTAAGCGTGCGGACCCTACGGGTTCGAGAACTATGTAGACATGACCTAGAACTATTCTCGGTCAATAACCAATAGCGGGACCTGGATGCCCATATTGGCTCCTACATATTCTCGAAGATCTTTATCGGTCAAACCGCATAACAACATCGTTGTTCCTTTGTCATCGGTATGTTACTTGCCCGAGATTCGATCGTCGGTATCAATACCTAGTTCAATCTCGTCACCGCAAGTCTCTTTACTCGATCGTAATGCATCATCCGTAACCAACTCATTGGTCACATTGCTTGCAAGGCTTATAATGATGTGCATTACCGAGAGGGCCCAGAGATACCTCTCCGACAATCGGAGTGACAAAACCTAATCTCGAAATCGCCAACTCAACATGTACATTCGGAGACACCTGTAGTACTCCTTTATAATCACCCGATTCGTTGTGACGTTTGGTAGTACCAAAGTGTTCCTCCGGTAAATGGGAGTTGCATAATCTCATAGTTACAGGAACATGTATAAGTCATGAAGAAAGCAATAGCAACATACTAAACGATCAAGTGCTAAGCTAACGGAATGGGTCAAGTCCTAATGATGTGATCCCGTTAATCAAATGACAACTCTTTTGTCCATGGCTAGGAAACATAACCATCTCTGATAAACGAGCTAGTCAAGTAGAGGCATACTAGTGACACTATGTTTGTCTATGTATTCACACATGTATTATGTTTCCGGTTAATACAATTCTAGCATGAATAATAAACATTTATCATGAAATAAGGAAATAAATAATAACTTTATTATTGCCTCTAGGGCATATTTCCTTCAGTCTCCCACTTGCACTAGAGTCAATAATCTAGTTCACATCGCCATGTGATTTAACACCAATATTCATATCTGTATATGATTAACACCAATAGTTCACATCATCATGTGACCAACACCCAAAGGGTTTACTAGAGTCAATAATCTAGTTCACATCGCTATGTGATTAACACCCAAAGAGTACTAAGGTGTGATCATGTTTTGCTCGTGAGAGAAGCTTAGTCAACGGGTCTGTCACATTCAAAGCAGTATGTATTTTGCAAATATTCTATGTCTACAATGCTCTGCACGGAGCTACTCTAGCTAATTGCTCCCACTTTCAATATGTATCCAGATTGAGACTTAGAGTCATCTGGATCGGTGTGAAAACTTGCACCGAGGTAACTTTTACGACAGGCTCTTTTATCACCTCCATAATCGAGAAATATTTCCTTAGTCCTTACTAAGGATATTCTTGACCAATGTCCAGTGATCTACTCCTAGATCACTATTGTACTCCCTTGCCAAATTCAGAGCAAGGTATACAATAGGTCTGGTACATAGCATAGCATACTTTATAGAACCTATGACTGAGGTATAGGGAATGACTTTTCATTCTCTTTCTATTTTCTGCTGTGGTCGGGATTTGAGTCTTACTCAATTTCATATCTTTGCAACACAGGCAAGAACTCTTTCTTTGACTGTTCCATTTTGAACTATTTCAAAATCTTGCCAAGGTATGTACTTATTGAAAATCTTATCAAGCGTCTTGATCTATCTCAATAGATCTTGATGCTCAATATGTAAGTAGCTTTACTGAGGTCTTTCTTCGAAAAACTCCTTTCAAATACTCCTTTATGCTTTGCAGAATAATTCTACATTACTTCCGATCAACAATATGTCATTCACATATACTTATCAGAAATGTTGTAGTGCTCCCACTCACTTTCTTGTAAATACAGGCTTCACCGTAAGTCTATATAAAACTATATGCTTTGATCAACTTATCAAAGCATATATTCCAACTCCGAGATGCTTGCACTAGTCCATAGATGCACATTTTGTTAACACCTTTAGGATCGACAAAACCTCTTGGTTGCATCACATACAACTCTTATTTAATAACTCCATTAAGGAATGCAGTTTTGTTTATTCATTTGCCAGATTTCATAAAATCCGGCAATTGCTAACATGATTCGGACAGACTTAGCATCGCTACAGTTGAGAAAATCTCATCATAGTCAACACCTTGAACTTGTTGAAAACCTTTTGCAACAAGTCGAGCTTAGTGGATAGTAACACTACTATCAGTGTCCGTCTTCCTCTTGAAGATCCATTTATTTAACATGGCTTGCTGATCATCGAGCAAGTCAATCAAAGTCCATACTTTGTTCTCATACATGGATCATATCTCAGATTTTATGGCCTCAAGCCATTTCGTGGAATCTGGGCTCATCATCGCTTCCTCATAGTTCGGAGGTTCATCATGGTCTAGTAACATGACTTCCAGAACATGATTACCATACCACTCTGGTGCGGATCTTACTCTGGAATACCTACGAGGTTTGGTAGCAACTTGATCCGAAGTTTCATGATCATCATCATTAACTTCCTCACTAATTGGTGTAGGAATCACTGGAACTGATTTCTGTGATGAACTACTTTCCAATAAGGGAGAAGGTACAATTACCTCATCAAGTTCTACTTTCCTCCCACTCACTTCTTTCGAGAGAAACTCCTTTTCTAGAAAGGATCCGAATATAGCAACGAATATCTTGCCTTCGGATTTGTGATAGAAGGTGTACCCAACAATTTTCTTTGGGTATTCTATGAAGACGCACTTCTCCGATTGGGGTTTGAGCTTATCAGGATGAAACTTTTTCACATAAGCATCGTAGCCCCAAATTTTAAGAAACAACAACTTGGGTTTCTTGCTAGACCACAGTTCATATGTTGTCGTCTCAACGGATTTAGATGGTGCCCTTTTAATGTGAATGCAGTTGTCTCTAATGCATAACCCCAAAACAATATTGGTAAATCAGCAAGAGACATCATAGATCGCATCATATCCAATAAAGTGCGGTTACGATGTTCGGACACACCATAACATTGTGGTGTTCCAGGTGGTGTGAACTGTGAAACTATTCCACATTGTTTTATATGAAGGCCAAACTCGTAACTCAAATATCCGTCTCCGCGATCAGATCGCAGAAACTTTTATTTTCTTGTTACGATGATTTTTCCACTTCACTCTGAAATTCTTTGAACCTTTCAACTATCTCAGACTTATGTTCATCAAGTAGATATACCCATATCTACTCAAATCATCTTGTGAAGGTCAGAAAATAATGATACTTGCCATGAGCATCAATACTCATTGGATCGCATACATCGGTATGTATTATTTCCAACAAGTTAGTAGCTCGTTTCATTGTTCCGGAGAACGGAGTTTTTAGTCATCTTGCCCAAAAGGCACGGTTTGCAAGCATCAAATGATTCATAACCAAGTGATTCCAAAAATCCGTCTTTATGGAGTTTCTTCATGCGCTTTACACCGATATGACCCAAACGGCAGTGCCACAAATAAGTTGCACTATCATTATTAATTTTGCATCTTTTGGCATCAATATTATGAATATGTGTATCATCACGATCGAGATCCAACAAACTATTTTCATTGGGTGTATGACCATTGAAGGTTTTATTCATGTAAACAAAACAACAATTATTCGCTGCTTTTAAATGAATAACCGTATTGCAATAAACATGATCAAATCATATTCATGCTCAGCATAAGCGCTAAATAACATTTATTTAGGTTTAACACTTATCCCGAAAGTTTAGGGAGTGTGTGATGATGATCATATCAATCTTGGAACTACTTCCAACACTCATCGTCACTTCCCCTTCAACTAGTCTCTGTTTATTCTGTAACTCCTGTTTCGAGTTACTAATCTTAGCAACCGAACAAGTATCAAATACTCAGGGGCTACTATAAACACTAGCAAGGCACACACTAATAACCTGTATATCAAATATACCCTTGTTCACTTTGCCATCCTTCTTATCTACCAAATATTCAGGGCATTTCCGCTTCCAGTGACTATTTCCTTTGCAGTGTAAGCACTTAGTTTCAGGCTATGGTCCAGCTTTGGTCTTCTTCGCAGGAGTGACAACTTGCTTGTCTTTCCACTTGACGTTCCCTTTCTTTCCCTTTGCCCTTTTCTTGAAACTAGTGATCTTGTCAATCATCAACACTTGATGCACTTTCTTGATTTCTACCTTCGTCGATTTCAACATCACGAAGAGCTCGGGAATCGTTTTCGTCATCCCTTGCATACTATAGTTCATCACGAAGTTCTACTAACTTGGTGATGGTGACTAGAGAATTCTGTCAATCACTATCTTATCTTGGAAGAATAACTCCCACTTGATTCAAGCGATTGAAGTACCCAGACAATCTGAGCACATGCTCACTAGTTGAGCGATTCTCCTCCATCTTTTAGCTATAGAACTTGTTGGAGACTTCATATCTCTCAACTCGGGTATTTTCTTGAAATATCAACTTCAATTTCTGGAACATCTCATATGGTCCATGACGTTCAAAACGTCCTTGAAGTCCCGATTCTAAGCCGTTAAGCATGGTGCACTAAACTATCAAGTAGTCATCATATTGAGCTAGCCAAACGTTCATAACTTCTGCATCTGCTCCTGCAATAGGTCTGTCACCTAGCGGTGCATCAAGGACATAATTCTTCTGTGCAGCAATGAGGATAAACCTCAGATCACGGATCCAATCCGCATCATTGCTACTAACATCTTTCAATACATTTTTCTCTAGGAACATATCAAAATAAACATATGAAAGCAACAACGCAAGCTATTGATCTTACAACATAATTTGCAAAATACTACCAGGACTAATGTCATGATAAATTTAAGTTCAATTAATCATATTACTTAAGAACTCCCACTTAGACAGACATCTCTCTAGTCATCTAAGTGATCACGTGATCCAAATCAACTAAACCATGTCCGATCATCACGTGAGATGGAGTAGTCTCAATGGTGAACATCACTATGTTGATCATATCTACTATATGATTCACGCTCGACCTTTCGGTCTCCGTGTTCGAGGCCATATCTGTATATGCTAGGCTCGTCAAGTATAACTTTGAGTGTTCGCGTGTGCACCTGTTTTGCACCCGTTGTATTTGAGCGTAGAGCCTATCACACCCGATCATCACGTGGTGTCTCAAAGATGAAGAACTTTCGCAGCGGTGCATACTCGGGAGAACACTTCTTGATAATTAGTGAGAGATCATCTTAAAATGCTACCGTCAAACAAAACATAATAATATGTATAACAGATAAACATCATATGCAATCAAAATATGTGACATGATATGGCCATGATCATCTTGCGCCTTTGATCTCCATCTCCAAGTACTGTCATGATCTCTATTGTCACCGGCATGACACCATGATCTTCATCATCTTGATCTATATCAATGTGTCATCACATGGTCGTCTCACCAACTATTGCTCTTGCAACTATTGCTATCGCATAGCGATAAAGTAAAGCAATTATTTGGCACTTGCATCTTATGCAACAAAGAGACAACCATAGAGCTTCTGGCAGTCGCCGATAACTTCAACAAAACATGATCATCTCATACAACAACTTATATCTCATCACGTTTTGACCATATCACATCACAACATGCCCTGCAAAAACAAGTTAGACGTCCTCTACTTTGTTGTTGCAAATTTTACGTGGCTGCTACGGGCTTAGCAAGAACCGTTCTTACCTACGCATCAAAACCACAACGATAGTTTGTCAAATAGACTCCGTTTTAACCTTCGCAAGGACCGGGCATAGCCATACTCGGTTCAACTAAAGTTGGAGAAACTGACACCCGCCAGCCACCTGTGTGCAAAGCACGTCGGTAGAACCAGTCTCGCGTAAGCGTCTGGCGTAATGTCGGTCCGGGCGCTTCATCCAACAATACCGCTGAACCAAAGTATGACATGCTGGTAGGCGAGTATGACTTATATCGTCCACAACTCACTTGTGTTCTACTCGTGCATATAACATCAGCGCATAAAACCTAGGCTCGGATGCCACCGTAGGGGAGCGTAGTAATTTCAAAAATTTCCTCGCACACGCAAGATCATGGTGATGCATAGCAGCGAGAGGGAGAGTGTTGTCTCGTACCCTCGTGACGAAGCGGAAGCGTTATCTGCAACGCTGATGATGTAGTTATGCGTCTTCACGATCCGACCGATCCAAGCACCGAGCGTCGGCACCTCCGAGTTCTGCACACGTTCAGCTCGATGGCGATCTCCGGCCTCCGATCCAGCCGAGCTCCGGAGATGAGTTCCGTCAGCACGACGGCGTGGTGACGATGATGATGTTCTACCGGCGCAGGGATTCGCCTAAACTCCGCGATGATATGACCGAGGTGGAATATGGTGGAAGGGGGCACCGCACACGGCTAAGGAACGATCCGTAGATCAACTTGTGTGTCTATGGGGTGCCCCCTGCCCCCGTATATAAAGGAGGGAGGAAGGAGGAGGCCGACCCTAGGAGGAGGGCGCGCCAAGGGAGTCCTACTCCCACCGGGAGTAGGATTCCTTCTTTCCTAGTCCAACTAGGTCAAGGGGGGAAAGAAGGGAAGTGGAGAAGGAAGGGAGAGGGGGGCCGCGCACCAAACCCTTTGTCCAATTCGGACTGGGCTTGGGAGGGGCGCACGCCTCCTCCTGGCTCCTTCCCACTAAAGCCCATTAAGGCCCAATACTCTTCCCGTATTCCCGTAACTCCCCGGTACTCGAAAAATACCGAATCACTCGGAACCTTTCCGAACTCGAATATAGTCGTCCAATATATCGATCTTTACGTCTCGACCATTTCGAGACTCCTCGTCATGTCCCCGATCTCATCCGGGACTCCGAACTCCTTCGGTACATCAAAACTCATAAACTCATAATATAAGCATCATCGAAACCTTAAGCGTGCGGACCCTACGGGTTCGAGAACTATGTAGACATGACCTAGAACTATTCTCGGTCAATAACCAATAGCGGGACCTGGATGCCCATATTGGCTCCTACATATTCTACGAAGATCTTTATCGGTCAAACCGCATAACAACATCGTTGTTCCTTTGTCGTCGGTATGTTACTTGCCGAGATTCGATCGTCGGTATCCAATACCTAGTTCAATCTCGTCACCGGCAAGTCTCTTTACTCGCTCGTAATGCATCATCCGTAACCAACTCATTGGTCACATTGCTTGCAAGGCTTATAATGATGTGCATTACCGAGAGGGCCCAGAGATACCTCTCCGATAATCGGAGTGACAAAACCTTATTTCAAATCGCCAACTCAACATGTACCTTCGGAGACACCTGTAGTACTCCTTTATAATCACCCGATTCGTTGTGGCGTTTGGTAGTACCAAAGTGTTCCTCCGGTAAATGGGAGTTGCATAATCTCATAGTTACGGGAACATGTATAAGTCATGAAGAAAGCAATAGCAACATACTAAGCGATCAAGTGCTAAGCTAACGGAATGGGTCAAGTCAATCACATCATTCTCCTAATGATGTGATCCCGTTAATCAAATGACAACTCTTTTGTCCATGGCTAGGAAACATAACCATCTCTGATAAACGAGCTAGTCAAGTAGAGGCATACTAGTGACACTATGTTTGTCTATGTATTCACACATGTATTATGTTTCCGGTTAATACAATTCTAGCATGAATAATAAACATTTATCATGAAATAAGGAAATAAATAATAACTTTATTATTGCCTCTAGGACATATTTCCTTCATTATATTACCCGTTTTAGATGTTTATGGGCTTTACTTTACACTTTTATATCATTTTTTGGACTAACCTACTAACCGGAGGCCCAGCCCGTATTGCTGTTTTTTTTGCCTATTTTAGTGTTTCGAAGAAAAGGAATACCAAACGGAGTCCAAATGAAATGACACCTTCGGGGGCGATCTTTTTGGAACAAACATGATCCAGAGGACTTGGAATATAAGTCAAGAAGCAATCGAGGAAGCCACGAGGGTGGAGGGCCCCCCCTACTAGGCGCGCCCCCCTCTCTCGTTGGCCCCTCGGGCATCCACCGACCTACTTCTTCCTCCTATATATACCCACGTACCCCGAGAACATCAGAGGCGACCACGAAAAACTATTTCCACCACCGTAACCTTCTGTGTCCGCGAGATCCCATCTTGGAGCCTTCACCGGTGCTCCGCCCGAGGGGGAATCAACCACGGAGGGCTTCTACATCAACACCATAGCCTCTCCGATGAGTTTTGAGTAGTTTACCACAGACCTTCGGGTCCATAGTTATTACCTAGATGGCTTCTTCTCTCTCTTTGAATCTCAATACCATGTTCTCCTTGATCTTCCTGGAGATCTTTCGATGTAACCCTTTTTGCGGTGTGTTTGTCGAGATCCGATAAATTGTGGGTTTATGATCAAGTTTATCTATGAGAAATATTTGAATCTCCTCTGAATACTTTTATGTGTGATTAAGTTATCTTTGCAAGTCTCTTCGAATTATCAGTTTGGTTTGGCCTGCTAGATTGATCTTTCTTGCAATGGGAGAAGTGCTTAGCTTTGGGTTCAATCTTGCGGTGTCCTTTCCGAGTGACAAATGGGGCAGCAAGGCACGTATTGTATTGTTGCCATCAAGGATAAAAAGATGGGGTTTATATCATATTGCATGAGTTTACCCCTGTACATCATGTCATCTTTCTTAATGCGTTACTGTTCTTTATGAACTTAATACTCTAGATGCATGCTGGATAGCGGTCGATATGTGGAGTAATAGTAGTAGATGCAGGCAGGAGTCGGTCTACTTGTCACAGACGTGATGCCTATATACATGATCATGCCTAGATAATCTCATAATTATTCGCTTTTTTATCAATTGCTCGACAGTAATTTGTTCACCCACCGTAATACTTATGCTATCTTGAGAGAAGCCACTAGTGAAACCTATGGCCCACGGGTCTATCTTTTATCATATAAACTTTCAATTTACTTTTATTTGCATCTTTACTTTTCCAATCTATATTATAAAATACCAATAATATATTTATCTTATCATATTATCTCTATCAGATCTCATTTTCGCAAGTGGCCGTGAAGGGATTGACAACCCCTTTATTGCGTTGGTTGCGAGTTCTTGTTTGTTTGTGTAGGTGCGTGGGACTTTTGAGGAGGCTCCTACTGGATTGATACCTTGGTTCTCAAAAACTGAGGGAAATACTTACGCTACTATTGTTGCATCACCCTTTCCTCTTCAAGAAAAACCAACGCAAGCTCAAGATGTAGCAAGAAGGATTTTTGACGCCGTTGCCGGGGAGGTCTTCGCTCAAGTCAAGACATACCAAGTATCCATCACAAACTCATCTCCCTCGCATTTACATTATTTGACATTTGCCTCTTGTTTTCCTCTCCCCCACTTCACCCTTGCCGTTTTATTCGCCCTCTCTTTCCCAATCTCCTCTCTCTTTTGCTTGCCTTTTGTTTGCTCGTCGCTATGGCTAGTCCTCCTATTATCATCAATACTCCCGATTATGAAGTTCTCAATTTTAAACAAAGGGAGGGAGAAAATTTGAAGGATGCTTGGCATAGAATTTGCAATGCTCAAAATAGATCTATTAGGAAGCAATCCACTTCCGTTCTTCTTCGCAATTTTTATGTGGGCGTTACTCCTTGGAATAGATATATCCTTGATACAATTACCGGAGGGAATTTCTTGGGTAGCCATACTTTTGATGCTTATAATGCTATGTTAGATTTGTTTGGTCCACCTCCTCTTTTGGTTAATGGAACTGTTTTAACTTTGGAACATGTGATGCAAAGGCTTGAAATTATTGAAAATAAAGTTGCCACTGTTGAGTTAATTGAAAATTTGGATAAAAAGATCCACAATCAAATTACCCAATATGGATCTAGGGTTGGTGTTACCTTGAAATTTTTTAAAGAAAAAGAACCTATAGTTAATGAAAGAATAGATCTACATTCTACAAGAATTGGTAAACTGGAGGACATTATCACCAACTTAGGGTCTGCCTTTTCATCTGTTAAAAATACCCCAACTCCTCCTACCAAATTTGCCAAGGTCATGTATGTTCCTAAAAATAAGGGTGAATCTTCTAGTAAAGGAAGTGCTGATCTCAAATCAATTAGTGTTCACCCCAATTTTCTTGCTATCATTAAGGAACCTTTTGCTACAAACGAATTTCTTGATTTCTTACCTAGGAGCTTAATCATTACTAAAAAGAAAGAAACTCCTAGTGATTATAAGTCCTCTATTGAAGAATTAAGTGCCAAAGATGGCACTACTTAGATCTATCCTCGCTTTTATGCCTAGCTAGGGGCGTTAAACGATAGCGCTAGTTGGGAGGCAACCCAATTTTATTTGTGTTTTTGTTTTTGTTTCTATTTAGTAATAAATTTTGCATCTAACTCCTATTTAAGATGTGTTTTCATGTTTATTTAGTGTTTGTGCCAAGTAGAATCTATAGGATAACCTATGGTAATAGTTAATTTGATTCTGCTGAAAAATAGAAACTTTGCGCGCACGAAAATAATTTTAGTAATTCACAGAAACGTGCTTTTGCGTTGATTCGTTTTGCTGTAGATCAATAGACAAATTTCCCAGGACTTCCTATTTTGGTAGGACTTTTAGAGTTCTAGAAGTATTCGAGAGTTACAGATTGCTACCGATTGTTCTGTTTTTGACAGATTCTGCCTTTCGTGTGTTGATGGCTTATTTTGATGCATCTATGGCTACTATTAAGTGGTACGAACCATAGATAACTTGAAATACAGTAGGTTTAACACCAATATAAATAAATAATGAGTTCATTACAGTACCTTATGTGGTGGTTTTTCTTTCTTACACTAACGGATCTTATGAGATTTCCTGTTGAGTTTTGTGTTGTGAAGTTTTCAAGTTTTGGGTAAAGATTTGATGGACTATGGAATAAGAAGTGGCAAGAGCCTAAGCTTGGGGATGCCCATGGCACCCCAAGATATTCAAGAATAGCCAAAAGCCTAAGCTTGGGGATGGCCCCGGAAGGCATCCCCTCTTTCGTCTTCGTTTATCGGTAACTTTACTTGGAGCTACATTTTTATTCGCCACATGATATGTGTTTTGCTTGGAGCGTCTTGTATAATATTAGTATTTGCTTTTTAGTTTTCCACAATCATCCTTGCTGTACACACCTTTTGGGAGAAGCCCACTTGATTAGAATTTATTAGAACACTCTATGTGCTTCACTTATATCTTTTGAGCTAGATAGTTTTTGCTCTACTGCTTCACTTATATATTTTAGAGCACAGCGGTGGCTTAATTTTGAAGAAATTGTTGATCTCTCATGCTTCACTTATATTATTTTGAGATTCTTTTAGAACAACATGGTATTTGCTATGGTTATTAATTTGGTCCTAGAATGATGAGCATCCAAGTTGGGTATAATAAAAACTATCATAGGAAGTGCATTAAACACTAGGATCAGTTTTATGCTTGATAATTGTTTTGAGATATAAAGGTGGTAATATTAGAGTCATGCTAGTTGGGTAATTATGAAACTGAGAAATACTTGTGTTGAAGTTGGCAAGTCCCGTAGCATGCACGTATGGTTTAAAGTTGTGTGACAAATTTGTTGCATGAGGTGCTCTTTTAATTGTCTTCCTTATGAGTGGAGGTCGGGATCGCGTGATGGTTAACTCCTACCAACCCTTCCCCTAGGAGCATGCGTAGTAGTACTTTGCTTCGAGGGCAAGTTGACTTTTGCAATAAGTATATAAGTTCTTTATGACTAATGTGAGTCCATGGATATACGCACACTCGCCCTTCCACTTTGCTAGCCTCTATTGTGCCGCGTAACTTTCGCTGGTATCATGCACCCATTATTTACCTTCCTCAAAACAGCCACCATACCTACCTATTATGGCATTTCCATAGCCATTCCGAGATATATTGCCATGCAACTTTCCACCGTTCCGTTATTATGACACGCTCCATCATTGTCATATTGCTCATTGCATGATCATGTAGTTGACATTGTATTTGTGGCAAGGCCACCCTCATAATTTTCATATATGTCACTCTTGATTCATTGCATATCCCGGTACACCGCCGGAGGCATTCATATAGAGTCATATTTTGTTCTAAGTGTTGAGTTGTAATTCTCGAGTTGTAAATTAATAAATGTGTGATGATCTTCATTATTAGAGCATTGTCCCAAGTGAGGAAAGGATGATGAAGACTATGATTCCCCCACAAGTCGGGATGAGACTTTGGACTTAAAAAAAAAAGAAAAAAAAAGGCCAAAGAGCCCACCAAATAAAAAAAAGGGAAAGGCCAAAAAAAGAGAAAGGCCAAATAAAAAAATAAAATGAGAGAAAAAGAGAGAATGGACAATGCTACTATATCTTTTCCACACTTGTGCTTCAAAGTAGCACCGTGATCTTCATGATAGAGAGTTTCTTGTGTTGTCAGTTTCATATACTAGTGGGAATATTTTATTATAGAACTTGACTTGTATATTCCAATGATGGGCTTCCTTAAAATGCCCTAGGTCTTCGTGAGCAAGCAAGTTGGATGCACACCCACTTAGTTTCTTTTGTTGAGCTTTCATACATTTGTAGCTCTAGTGCATCCGTTGCATGGCAATCCCTACTCACTCACATTGATATCTATTGATGGGCATCTCCATAGCCCATTGATACGCCTAGTCGATGTGAGACTATCTTCTCCCTTTTTGTCCTCACAACCACCACCTTATACCACCATAGTGCTATGTCCATGGCTTGCGCTCATGTATTGCGTAAGAGTTGAAAAAGCTGAAGCGCGTTAAAAAGTATGAACCAACTGCTTGGCTGAAACCGGGGTTGTGCATGATGGGAGTATTTTGTGTAATGCAAATGAAGCATGGCCTAACTATATGATTTTGTAGGGATAAGCTTTCTTTGGCAATGCTATTTTGATAAGACATGGTTATTTGTTAGTATGCTTCGAGTATTATTATTTTTTATGTTTTATAAGCTTTTATCTTGAATCATTTGGATCTGAGCAATCATGCCACAATAAAGAAAATTACATTGAGAATTATGCTAGGTCGCATTCCACATCAAAAATTCTGTTTTTATCATTTACCTACTCGAGGACAAGCAAGAATTAAGCTTGGGGATGCTTGATACGTCTCCAACGTATCTATAATTTTTTATTGTTCCATGCTATCATATTACCCGTTTTGGATGTTTATGGGCTTTACTTTACACTTTTATATCATTTTTGGGACTAACCTACTAACCGAAGGCCCAACCCGTATTGCTGTTTTTTTGCCTATTTCAGTGTTTCGAAGAAAAGGAATACCAAACGGAGTCCAAAAGGAATGAAACCTTCGGGGGCGATCTTTTTGGAACAAACGTGATCCCGAGGACTTGGAGTGCAAGTCAAGAAGCAATCGAGGAAGCCACGAGGGTGGAGGGCGCCCTCCCCCCTGGGGGCGCGCCCCCCTATCTCGTGGGCCCCTCGGGTGTCCACCGACCTACTTCTTCCTCCTATATATACCCACGTACCCCGAGAACATCAGAGGCGACCACGAAAAACTATTTCCACCATCGTAACCTTTTGTATCCGCGAGATCCCATCTTGGAGCCTTCGTCGGCGCTCCGCCGGAGGGGGAATCAACCACGGAGGGTTTCTACATCAACACCATAGCCTCTCCGATGAGTTGTGAGTAGTTACCACAGACCTTCGGGTGCATAGTTATTAGCTAGATGGCTTCTTCTCTCTCTCTTTGAATCTCAATACCATGTTCTCCTTGATCTTCTTGGAGATCTATTCAATGTAACTCTTCTTGCGGTGTGTTTGTCGAGATCCGATGAATTGTGGGTTTATGATCAAGTTTATCTATGAGAAATATTTGAATCTCCTCTGAATTCTTTTATGTGTGATTAAGTTATCTTTGCAAGTCTCTTCGAATTATCAGTTTGGTTTCGCCTACTAGATTGATCTTTCTTGCAATGGGAGAAGTGCTTAGCTTTGGGTTCAATCTTGCGGTGTCCTTTCCCAGTGATAGCAGGGGCAGCAAGGCACGTATTGTATTGTTGCCATCAAGGATAAAAAGATGGGGTTTATATCATATTGCATGAGTTTACCCCTGTACATCATGTCATCTTTCTTAATGCGTTACTCTGTTCTTTATGAACTTAATACTCTAGATGCATGCTGGATAGCGGTCGATGTGTGGAGTAATAGTAGTAGATGCAGGCAGGAGTCAGTCTAGTTGTCACAGACGTGATGCCTATATACATGATCATGCCTAGATAATCTCATAATTATTCGATTTTCTATCAATTGCTCGACAGTAATTTGTTCACCCACCGTAATACTTATGCTATCTTGAGAGAAGCCACTAGTGAAACCTATGGCCCCCGGGTCTATCTTTTATCATATAAGCTTTCAATTTACTTTTATTTGCATCTTTACTTTTCCAATCTATATTATAAAATACCAAAAATATATTTATCTTATCATATTATCTCTATCAGATCTCACTTTCGCAAGTGGTCGTGAAGGGATTGACAGCCCCTTTATTGCGTTGGTTGCGAGTTCTTGTTTATTTGTGTAGGTGCGTGGGAGTTTTGAGGAGCCTCCTACTAGATTGATACCTTGGTTCTCAAAAACTGAGGGAAAAACTTACGCTACTATTGCTGCATCACCCTTTCCTCTTCAAGGAAACCAACACAAGCTCAAGACGTAGCAGTTTCCCACCAAGAGCACGCTATTCGGCCAGAGCACCGTCCCATCCAGCCATCACCCTCGCCACCCCCTCTCACATCGCCATTGCAACATCCATCGACCTCGCCGCCTCCGCCACCAATTGCGCAGCCATCAACACCACCGCCACCTCCACCGCCTACGCAGCCACCAACACCACCGCCGCCTCCACCGTCCCTTGAACCTATGGCGATCTTCGAGCTGGACCCGATGGTGTATCTGTTGCATGGGTTTGACGTCATTGATGGCGGTCCCCTACGTTTTCCAAGGACCTTCTTCTCACCAATAGTGGCACCGGACAGACAACATGAAGCGTATGGCATTGACATTATGGAGCCCGAGCCGTTGCGTGCTGAAGCCGCCCACTTCCACCATCTGGTGAGTGATTTTGTGGTTAACCATCTGGGAAGGCATGTTCTTGACGCTCAGCCATGGATACAAGGTGTTGGTCTTTTCCGCTTTCGTAATGTTGCTTCCAAACAAGTTATGATTGATCACCCTCCGTTTGATCTTGGAAACGATCACTTTGTTCGTTTTATTCCGCATGATGAAGGTATCAACTATAGAGCTACCCAGGTTTCTGTTGTGGTTGGGTGATTATCTAGGAATTCCTCTGGATTACCATTGCACTGAGTATATTGCAGATGTTGTTAGTACCTTTGGACAATTTCGCACTTGGAACCAAGCTGATCAACTCCTAGTTCAAACTATGGCATATGTTTCATTCCCTGCTCCCTCCCTTGTCCCCCAGGATGTGGTTTATAGGGAATACAGTGATTTTGGAGCCACCAGGGTGTCGTGGACTGCTACATCCTGAGCATGCGTTAGTTTTCCCTTGAAGAGGAAAGGGTGATGCAGCAAAGTAGCGTAAGTATTTCCCTCAGTTTTTGAGAACCAAGGTATCAATCTAGTAGGAGGCTACACTCAAATCCCTCGTACCTGCACAAACAAATAAGAACCTTGCAACCAACGCGATAAAGGGGTTGTCAATCTCTTCACGGCCACTTGCAAAAGTGAGATCACATAGAGATAATAAGATAAATATTTTTGGTATTTTTATGATATAGATTGGAAAGTAAAGATTTCAAGATAAAATAGATCAGAAACTTCTATGATGGAAAATAGACCCGGGGGCCATAGGTTTCACTAGTGGCTTCTCTCAAGATAGCATAAGTATTACGATGGGTGAACAAATTACTGTCGAGCAATTGATAGAAAAGTGCAAAGTTATGAGGATATCTAGGCATGATCATGTATATAGGCATCACGTCCGCGACAAGTAGATCGAAATGATTCTGCATCTACTACTATTACTCCACACATCGACCGCTATTCAGCATGCATCTAGAGTATTAAGTTCATAAGAACAGAGTAACGCATTAGGCAAGATAACATGATGTAAAGGGATAAACTGAAGCAATATGATATAAACCCCATCTTTTTATCCTCGATGGCAACAATACAATACGTGCCTTGCTGCCCTTGTTGTCACTGGAAAAGGACACCACAAGATTGAACCCAAAGCTAAGCACTTCTCCCATTCCAAGAAAGATCAATCTAGTAGGACAAACCAAACTGATAATTTGAAGAGACTTGCAAAGATAACAAATTATACATAAAAGAATTCAGAGGAGATTCAAATATTGTTCATAGATAATCTTGATCATAAACCCACAATTCATCAGATCTTGACAAACACACCGCAGAAAGTATTACATCGAATAGATTTCCAAAAAGATCGAGGAGAACTTTGTATTGAGATCCAAATAGAGAGAAGAAGCCATCTAGCTAATAACTATGGACCTGAAGGTCTGAGGTAAACTACTCACACTTCATCGGAGAGGCTATGGTGTTGATGTAGAAGCCCTCCATGATCGATTCCCCCTCCGGCGGAGCGCTGGAAAAGGCCCCAAGATGGGATCTCACGGGTACAGAAGGTTGCGGCGGTGGAAATAGGGTTTCGTGGTGCTCTTGGATGTTTTCATGGTATATAAGTATATATAGGCGAAAGAAGTAGGTCAATGGAGCCACGAGGGGCCCACGAGGGTGGGGGCGCGCCCTCCTGCCTCGTGGCCTCCTCGTTGCTTCCTTGACGTCCACTTCAAGTCTCCTGGATTGCGTTTGTTCCAAAAACGATTCTCCCGAAGGTTTCATTCGGTTTGGACTCCGTTTGATATTCCTTTTCTGCAAAACACTGAAATAGGCAAAAAACAGCAATTTGCACTGGGCCTCCGATTAATTGGTTAGTCTAAAAAATAATATAAAAGTGGATTATCTGGGTATTGATTGGGTTGCACAACCTAGTCAACCACCTACCAGATGGCCTTGAAGGCCAGAAGGGAGTCAACAAACCTTTCTTCACAGAATGGTTTTTGTGGCAGCTTGGAACTTATGGATTCTGAGAAATGGAAAGGTTTTCAGGAATGAAACCCCTATGTTCAGAGCTTGGAGGAGGAACTTTATATATAAGGATTAAAATTAAATATAAGGATTAAATTAAATATACGGATCTTTTGTTAGCCTGGGTTAACTCACTTCAATAGGTTAGTTCTATTTTGTTGTATATATCCATGTTTATAGTCCTTCCCCTGTAATTTAGTTCCTTTTGTACTTCTAGTGATTATTTTAATAAAGAGCTATGAGGCTGCTGCCTTGCAATATACAGTCAAAAAGGAAAATACTTTTTCCACCGCCCCAAGTTTCAGAACCACGAGATCCAATCTAGAGGCCTTTTTCGGCACTCTGCCGGAGGGGGCAACGATCACGGAGGGGTTGTTCATGATCCTTGCTGCCCCTTCGATGATGCGTGAGTAGTTTATCACAGGCCTACGAGTCCATAGTTAGTAGCTAGATGGCTTCTTCTCTCTTTTTTTGATCTTCAACACAATGTTCTACTTGATGTTCTTGGAGATCTATTTGATGTAACTTTTTTTGCGGTGTGTTTGTTGGGATCTGATGAATTGTGAGCTTATGATGATATCTATCCATGAATATTCTTTGAGTCTTCTCTGAACTCTTTTATGCATAATTCTTATAGCTTCGTATTTATTCCCTGATTTTTTGTTTGGTTTGGCCAACTAGATTGATTTATCTTGCCATGGGAAGAGGTGCTTTGTGATGGGTTCGATCTTGCGCTGCTCAATTTCAGTAACAGAAAGAGACATGACACGCAATATGGGGATTATTCATACGTGAGTTTATCTTGTCTACATCATGTCATCTTGCCTAATGCATTACTCCATTTTTCCATGAACTTAATACACTAGATGCATGCTAGATAGTGGTCGGTCTGTGGAGTAATAGTAGTAGATGCTAGATAGCGGTCGATCTGTGGAGTGGTAGTAGTAGATGCATGCTCCGGCAACTAGGGATTTGGGCGGCGGTCGATTTGGGGGGGAAAGCAATTGCAGGCAGCACCGCCCTGCCCCTCCCCTGAATTTCTAAATGTGTGCATCAAACTAGTGTTTAGTGGGTGGGGACGATGCCCTCCCAGTAATACCCGCGACGTGCGCGATGAAAACAGGCGGTTTCGACCGGACGCCACCTGACCACATGCGCGGACAAGCGATCTAGATCGGACGGCGCTCGCGGGTGTGTGCTCGCGACCTTAAAAAAGTGCAGCTGCACTTATCAGATTTTGGGAATAAAATATGAGTCCTTTTGCAATAGAGCAGGCCCAAGCCGAAACGCATCTACTGCCGCGGGTAGCCCAATACGGGGATAGGAAAAACAAAAACTTTTAGGTGAACCTATGGAAATTTTAGTACCACCTTGAAAAGGAGGGGAAGGAACTAGAAAGGGTGGACGGACGAAAAACGGACAAAATTATGGTGGTAAGAAGCAATAGCCCTTTTATTAGTAGGTATAGATTTGATGCAAAAAAACATACTTAACTACTTCTATCACATAGGATATTTTCTACACTCCGTTCAACATTTACAAGACGGTGGCAGCGATAAAGTGTCAGATGAGCATGCCTGAAGCTCTAAAGCCGCCGAGAAGCGGATGTACCAGCGGACGAAGTTGTCGCGAAGGAGTACCATTGTTGAATTGCTGAGAAAAGATCTGATGAAGCAGCTCAACAAGTTACAACTATGTTGTCTATTTAATTAATTATGGATTGCATTGCTTCTAACACTGGATTTGAACTAATTTTGCTTCATATCTTCACAACGTACTTCATTCCATTACTATTCAATTTTATTGTGAGAGCTAAATTATTTGTTTTATGTTCTAGCAATTTGAGTATTTAATGGAAAATACGAGGTGCTAAAAAAATTGTTTTTTACTACAAAAATTCTAAAAACCGACCAAAAAGAGGTAATGGATGTTTATATATATCATACCTCATGTGTGAATCGATCTGTATTAATTATACTAAACTTTCTTACTTAGCACTAACATATTTTCTATATATGTGTTTTGCACATTTTAAATAACATTTTTAATTCTAACTTGTCGAATGGCACTACTCAACAATTAACATACATCGCTTAGTGTGTTTATTTTTATGTTAGTTATCTATAGTTTATTAAATATCCAAGACTCTTGATAAAGTGCTTTAAAGTGTTTGAATAAAACAAATAATATGCTAGATGATTCAAGAGTGTAATAGTATCAACTATCAGGTATAGGGAACGAAATAGTGAATTGCGTGGTGTCACCAAATAATATGTTGTAACCACAGTTCTGAGCATCGACGCGTCTGAAGATTGCAATGCTTATAGTATAGAGCAGAACACATAAAAATGGTAAATCATCAAACAGTTAAGCAAGATATGCAATGAATAACTCACGTTTGGACCATGTGAGGAACAACTGGTACATATCGAATAAAAATGGGACCAACAAAACAAGGTTTCTTATTTCGATTCCGGTTTCCCCAAAGGGGCCACAAAATCTGGTTTACGAAAAATCTCGGGAATTCCTGTTTTTTATCTGCCAAATTTTTCAAAGGAATTTTGAATTAAAAAGTAATTGACGTCGAAATATATTACATGTAACCCATTTATACAGCAAATGCTTACTGTTCTAGTGGGCATCAAGCGTAGTAATCATCAGGAGGTCGCAATCTCGCCTCAATGACACCGCACCAAGACCTATAACTTTTTTACAGAGCTTGAATAATGCAAAAACCTGTAGTTCAAAAAAAATGTTGAGTCGATCCCGTGACGTCCACACGATATGTCGCAAACCTTACCGCTAATCCAAATGCTTTGTTGCTGTAATTTATGCATAGCAACCTTTTTGAGCATTATTCGGTCATACGAATAGCCAAGATGTAGTTATACCGAGTTACTGACTGACATGTCTGGGATCAAGTTCTACATCAAATGAAAAAATTGACATATTGCAACTTTTAGGTAGGTCTTACCCCCAGAGTCCAGGGTATATTGGTTAAAAGAAACCTATAATTTTTCTAGTTGCATTATCACAACTTCAGTACATCAGAACATGTTTCGTGTTGATCCTCGCCGAGGGCCGTGGGGAAATATCGCCCTCCGTCTATATACTATTAAAAGTTCGAATGATTCTAAATATACGCGTCGAACAAATCGCAGTTTCAAATGCCACCGACCGCAGCAAGTTTAGCATTAATTCAACTTTAAGTTGCGTATAAATGGAATCTTCAGTATATATTGGTTTTCAGCAAAACGACCTGCAAATTGTCCGTTGTCGTCTCCGCGTTCCTTGTGTGTGTGTCTCATATTCTCCTTTGTGTTACAACTTGACAGGGGCGCGCGTGTGCATCGACACCGCCGCTGAGCACACGACGACGTTAGTGGTAACATGGCCCGGGCGTACGTGCATGGCGACGTGTGCGTGTGGCGCCCTTTTGGCGAGTGCTCCGCTCCGCGCCAGACGAGAGCGCCCGGTGTGTCTTCTTCCCGCACACGCTCGACGGCCGGGCGTGGCACGCACGCAAGCGCCTCCCGGCCTCCCGGTGTGTCATTGGCCGAACCACCACAGCTACAAGCCTGAAAAGGCGGTGTGTTTTCGGCTCCGTACGCGCGCGCCCGCAAGATGCCAACGGCGGTGTCCTCCTTGTGTACCGTGTGTAGAGAAATAGGATGCAACTCTCAATGTATTGATAGGTGCATATGCACAAGTATATATAGTACGTAGGGCAAGTCATATCCTCAACTATACACAAGGAGGAGACTTGGAGTATAAGAATACATGTGCTAAATACATATCTCAACACCCCCATGATCGAGCGACACCGTTCTTGACGCATAGACTATGCCGAATTCCTCGAAAGACGTCGTGGGCAAGCCTTTGGTCATGATGTCGGCAAATTGTTGGGAGGTGGGAACGTGCAGAACACGGACATGGCCAAGAGCCACCTGATCCTGAACAAAATGGATATCAAGCTCAATGTGCTTGGTGCGACGATGATGAACCGGGTTGGCGGAGAGGTAGACGGCAGAGACGTTGTCGCAGTAGACAACCGTGGCCTTCTCAACAGGACACGAGAGCTCATGAAGAAGCTGACGAAGCCAGGAGCACTCAGCAACAATGTTGGCCACAGCGCGGTACTCAGCCTCGGCGCTAGACCGCGAGACGGTGGGCTGCCGGTTGGACGACCACGACACTAGGGATGGTCCAAGGAAGATGCAGTGTCCCGAAGTAGAGCGACGAGTGTCCGGGCAACCGGCCCAGTCGGCGTCGGAGTAGGCGACCAAATCAATGGCAGTGGAGGCGCGCAGAGTGAGGCCGAGGTCCATAGCACCGCGGATGTAACGAAGAATCCGCTTAACGGCAGTCCAGTGAACATCTCGAGGAGCATGCATATGCAGGCAGACCTGCTGAACCGCGTACTGAAGCTCTGGCCGAGTGAGAGTGAGGTACTGGAGAGCACCAACAATGGACCGGTAGAAGCCAGCATCTGGAGCAGGAGTACCATCGATGGCGAGCTTAGCCGTGTCGGCAGGAGTAGCGGCGGTTTGCGATTAAGCATACCAGCGCGGTCAAGGAGCTCATGGCGTACTTCCGTTGATGAAGAAAGAAACCATCGAGACGACGCACCACCTCAACACCGAGGAAGTAGTGCAACGGACCCAAGTCCTTGATGGCAAACTCAGCACGGAGACGATCAGTAAGCCGGCGAAGAAGCTCAGAAGTGCATGCGGTCAGGATGATGTCGTCAACATAAAGCAGCAAGTACGCCGTGTCGGTGCCATGGTGATAAACAAACAGCGAAGCATCGGAGCGTGTAGAGCGGAAGCCGAGTTGGTGAAGAAATGCTGCGATGCGCTGGTACCAGGCACGAGGAGCCTGCTTGAGCCCATACAATGAGCGTGAGAGCAGACACACATGATCAGGACACGCCGGGTCAACAAACCCCATGGGCTGCTGACAGAAAACCTGCTCCTCAAGATGACCACGCAGAAAAGCGTTGGAGACATCCATCTGATGAACTGGCCAGGCACGAGAGACCGCTAACTGTAAAACAGTGCGGATCGTCCCGGGCTTAACAACCGGGGCGGAAGTGTCGGTGAAGTCCACACCGACGCGTTGCCGAAAACCACGAACAACCCAACGCGCCTTGTAGCGATCCAGAGTGCCGTCGGGACGAAGCTTGTGTTTGAAGACCCACTTCCCGGTGATCACATTAGCGTGCTGGGGACGGGGAACAAGCTGCCAAGTCCGGTTCCGCTGCAAAGCGTCAAACTCCTCCTTCATGGCAGCCATCCAGAGGGGGTCGCGGAGAGCGGCCCGGACCGAGGACGGCAGCGGGGAAGGAGCGGACGTCGAGGCGGTGCAGACGTAGTCGTCCACATAACGGGAACTCGGGCGAAAAACCCCAGTGCGCGAATGGGTGACGGGCCCGGCCGTCGGAGCAGCCACGGGTGGAGGTGAGGCCGTGGCATCCACGACGTCCACTGGAGAGACAGTGGCCTCCGCGTCGTCGGTGAGGCCAGCAGACGGGGCTGGCGAGGCAGGCGGCCGAGGCGGGGTCGAGGCCGCGGCGTCGGGGAAGCCGGCCGACGAGGTTGGCGAGGCGGGCAACCGAGGCGGGGTCGAGGCCTCGCCCGTAGAGGCCGCACCGGAGGAGACTACGCCAGGAGAGGCCGGCCCAGCTGGCGACCCAACATGAGGCCCATCAGCCGGCCCAGCATGCATGGGTGGGGCGCGAGGCGACGTAGGCGGCGTCGACGGGGCTCCAGGCGACGAGGGCGCCGAGTCGGAGAAGGGAGCCGCGGATGGCCCCGAGCCGGAGGAGGGCGCCGCGGGCGGGGGTGCCGGAGCACCCAGGGCCGGCAGCAGGCGGCGGCGTGGAGAAGAGCCAGCCGCGGGAGGAGAAGACGGTACCACCTGTTCCTGAGCAAAGGGAAACACAAAACTCATCAAAGTACACATGTCGTGACATGATGACACGGTGAGACATAGGGTCGTAGCAGCGATAACCCTTAGTGTTGGCCGGGTAACCAAGGAAGACACATGGAACGGAACGAGGAGCGAGTTTATGAGCGGTGGTGGCGGTGGTGTCGGGGTAGCAACGACAACCGAAAATATGGAGACCGTCGTAGGAGGGAGGAGTGCCATAGAGGAGATGATGAGGCGCGTAGTTCCAGCGCGACCGGCATGGCCGAAGGTTGAGGAGGAGGGTGGCGGTGGCGAGGGCATCGAGTCAAAACCGAGAAGGCATGTAGGCATGGAAAAGAAGGGTGCGCACACACTCATTGAGGGTGCGTAGGATGCGCTCGGCACGGCCATTCTGCTGGGAGGTATAGGGACACGTTAGGCGAAACACGGTGCCGTGGGTTGAAAGAAGATGGCGGATGGTGTGATTGTCGAATTCTTTCCCGTTGTCGGTTTGAAGTGCGAGTATGGGTCGCCCAAACTGTGTGGAGACATAAGTATAGAATGCAATGAGAGTGGCGGCAACATCTGATTTCCTACGAAGAGGAAATGTCCACACAAAGTGAGAGTAATCATGCAGTATGACGAGATAATAAAGATAGCCAGAATTACTGGGTACTGGAGATGTCCATACATCGCTATGAATTAACTCAAACGGAAAAGATGCAACTGTGGAAGAGGAACTAAAAGGAAGGCGAACATGTTTGCCTAGCCGGCAGGCTTCACATGAGTGAGCAGCCGTTTTATCACATGAGTGAAGAAGTGCTAGGATGCCCGAGACGAGCATGCCAAAGATCGACGCCGGCGGAAAAAACTCGAGGACCACCCGGAGATGACGGCGACTGAACTGGGTAGAGGTCGCCGGGACTGTCACAGTGGTGAAGAATCATCCTGGTGCGAGTGTCCTTAACAGAAAAACCAACTTCGTCAAATTCCACAGTTACGAAATTATCACGAGTAAGATTGCGAACAGAAACTAAGTTCTGAATGAGATGGGGAGGAACAATGACATGATTAAGAGAGAGAGGTCGAGAGTTAGAAGGAAAAGGTGCAGAACCGACATGGGAGATAGGAAGACCAACACCGTTGCCGATGATGATACGGGAAGGAGTGGAAGTGGGATGAACGGAGGAGAGGTTACCGGATGGCGGACATATGGCGGTGGCACGGAGTCCATGATCCAATCGCCACCACCGCCGGAGTAGGGTGGCGGCTGCTGCAGGCCGCTAGTAGGGCGGGTCGTAGTAAAGGCGCCAGTATCGCCGGGCGCCATATCGCCATGGGAGGGCGCGGCAGGAGGGGCGCCGAGGGCGCTGGCGCCAAGCGCGCCGAGGCGCTGGTGTGCGCTCGGGCGGGGCCGAGGATGCCGGGGGGGGCGCAACGCAGAGCATGCTGTAGGCATGCACGACCCCGTCCGGGGTTGTAGCCGCCGCCTGTGGCGGCGGGCTGCTGCTTGGGGCTGACCACCACCGCCACCTTTGCCTCCGCCTTGGCGATTACCGCCGCGACCGCGGCGGCGGTTGCCGCTGTTGCCACCATTGCGAGGTGGCTGGGGTGGCTGAGGCACCGGCGCAGGGTGCGGGACAGCCGGAGGACGAGGCGCCGAGGGTGGTGTAGAGGCGCCGATGGAGAGGCCGGCGGCGAGCGCGGTGTGGCTGGCGCGGGTGCGGAGGTGCTTCATCCGCCGCTCCTCAAGACGGAGATAGGCCACCGCCCGCTCGTAAGTGGGGTTGGCCATGAGGGTGGGGTTGGAGGCGGCGTTGCCGAAGTCCACATGATCACGAAGGTTGTACTCACGGAAGAGGAGGTTGAAGTAGGTTTTCCAGGCATAGTAGTTGGCGGAGGAGTGGGAGAGGATGATGGGAACGTGATCGGAGAGGTGGATGTTGCGGATGTCGGCGGCTTGGGGCTCATCGACCTCGGACCCGTAGGAGGAGGCGAAGGGGTTGCTGGGAGGGGCGCTGGAGGAGGTGGAGGTGCCGAGGGCCGACATGGCAGAGGGAGGGAGTGGCAGCGCGAGATGGGATCGGGGAGGGGTTAGGGTTTTTGGGAGGGAGGCGGCACGGGAGTGGCGGCGTGGGAAGGCAGGGAGGGTGGAGGCGCGGCGGGGTGGTGGGGAAGGGAGGGAGGAGGCGCGGCGGGGTGGTGGGCAGGGGAGGGAGGGAGGCGCGGCGGCGCGGGACAGCGAGGGCGGCGGCGGCCTGGAGAGGCGACGGCGGCGCGGCTAGGGCTGGGGATCGAGGGTTAGGCTGATACCATGTAGAGGAATAGGATGCAACTCTCAATGTATTGGTAGGTGCATATGCACAAGTATATATAGTACATAGGGCAAGTCATAGCCTCAACTATATACAAGGAGGAGACTTGGAGTACAAAAATACATGTGCTAAATATATATCTCAACACGGTGGTTGGTAATTTTGGTCTGTATAACCAACGCAACGTACGACTACGTAGCGGCAGCGGCCGATCGAGTGCGTCCACAGGCTAGGCTGAGCTTTTGGTCGATGCTCGCAACGATGGACCTCTACTAGCCAGCACGCAGCTGCAGCTGGGCGATGCTCACAAGAATAATGCCCATTTTGTTCCTTAGGAAAAAATGTCCATTTTTTTAGGTGGGGAATGTACTTATATTTTGTAGTGGTTCTCTTTTCAGTGCTATTTACTAGTGAATCTAGTAAGACACGGTACCCATGTACTCACTTTTCAATCCCTAATGCAGAGTTTGTGACACTTTACGCCGTTTAGCAGACAGTGGGCACCACCTGATGGAATGGGGCAGAACATTTTCATAAAAAGGTACTAAAACTTGAACAAACTTGCCAAAATATGATACTCCATCCGTCCCAAAATACTTGTCTTAGATTTGTCTAAATATGGATATATCAAGTCATGTTTTAGTATTAGGTACATCCGTATCTAGACAAATCTAAGACAAGAATTTTGGGACGGAGGGAGTACTTGCACGAAATTTCTGCCAAAAGAGGTAAACACATCACAAATCAACCTTAAGAGTGTAAGAACTGGAATTCACTCTATATATGTAATATTTCTAGAATACATATAAGCATGTGTTTCATATATTGATAGAGGAAGCGGTAAAGAAGCCGAATACAAGCCTTACAGCCATTACAACGTCAATCACAAGGTTAGCAATCACATCCACCAAGCGCACTAACCATGCTACAATACATGCTCCGCCAAGATCAACCTCATACATTGGCATTGAGACAAACCACAGAGCAACCAAACCGCGTCACAACCGACGCCGAAGACCTCTACAACAATACCAAGACCCGAGGACAACACAAACCAACGTACCCACCCATTGTGCCAAGAGGAAGTAGGCAAGTGGACGGCAGGGCCTAGATAGACCTAGAGACAACACCATCAAGGAGCGCCGACGATGTTGTACATTGCGCCCCATAGGCCCATCCCTAGAGCAGTAGCCGACACCAACCCGAGCCGCGCCACCGTGACTCCTCGAGCAACAAGACGACGCAGGAGAGAATGACGCCATGACGCCACTGCCGCCTAGTCTGGAGGCCGAACCAAGGGTTTCCCCTGAGCACAGGGACGGAGTCAGATCAAGGCCAAAACAATGCCTCCAGGGAGGGTACGGCGCCCACGGGCGTCGGTGTGTCACCGTTGCTAGCTCCGATCAACACGAATCAAGGATTTCTCCCAACCCAAGATCACAAGACCCTAAGTCCACAAGAGCTGCTCGATCAAACCAACCACTGCAACAGGAGACGTCGCATCACGCAGCACAACAGCCGCCACCACCTCGCACATAGAGCCGAGACCACCACACTGCCGTCCACCACCCTCCACCACCACGAACAACAGCAAGACGGCCCCACATACCGCCATGGCCTTGCCCGCACATAGAACGGGCGCCGAATCAGCAGGGAGGGTAAGAACCACACGTCGTACGCCCGCCAGATGTGGGGTCGCCGCGCCACCTTCCAAGATCCATGGCATACCCCCATCGCCACGGCCACTTCGTGAAGTTGCGCCCGAATCCGCGCAAACCCTCTGCGCATTAGCCGCAAGGACAACAACCACTCCATGTGAGATCCACGGCGCCTGACATCAGCCAGCACCGACGCCGCAGCCATCTGAGCTCCACCCACATTGTATATATGTACTTATCTCATAACCCAGTGGCATACCTAGCCGATGTGCCGTGGCACACCCAGAGTTTTTTGGGACATGTTTTTTACCATGTAAAAGATAGCTGATTTTCAGGGTTCATCCAAGCCAATTAAAATAAGTCTCGAATTTTTTTGAAGTGTGCACAACCTACACTTTATATCTAGGTCCGCCACTGTGTTAACCTAATTTGACGGCATACATCCTACTGACACTCTGTCTATTTTCCCAAGGCGCACCCAAGAGCTGGAGTACGTTTTGGGCTTTTGGCAACATGGAGATGATCTGTACATTTGCCTTATTCTACCTCTTTTCGAGAGTTGCCTTATTCTACCTCAAATTCCAGTATACACGGAAACTCTACACAGGGCAGGAGGGATGGACGGGGTGGGTGGCGGTTGCCAAGGTGCCCATGCAGGCGAGTAATGCTACACGTACAAACGAGTTACCTTGAAAATCGGGGCAAGTTTGTGATTGGTTAGTAGATGGAAAAAATTCTAGTCAACGTGTAATTGCGTGTAACTCTTTGTATGTTTAGCAGGCAAGCAGGTCAGGTTAGTGTTCCACTAGTCACCCACTTGACCCCCTTTCCGGCCCGTTGACCTGGCTGCACCTACATGCGTCGTCTCGTGCCAGATAACAATCACGCCGAAGCAACACCGCGTCGATCGATCGCCACGACAGTTAATGAGCGTTGTATACGTCCGGGCGGCCATGAATGTCTCAACATCGTCGCGTCTGCAGCGAGCCCATGCCGGCGCCGAGGCACCGCTTGCACCGATGAGTCGCCGCTACAGCTGCTTCCACCGGCCTCAGGGGGCGCGCCAAGGGGGGAGTCCTACTCCCACCGGGAGTAGGACTCCCCTTTTCCAAGTTGGAGTAGGAGAGAAGGGGGAAAGAGGAGGAGGAGGAAGGAAAGGGGCGCCGCCTCTTCCCTTGTCCTATTCGGACTAGGAGGGGGAGGGGCGCGCCCCTCCTTGCTCCTTCCTCTTCTCCCTCTTGGCCCATGTAGGCCCATTAACCCCCCGGGGGGTTCCGGTAACCTCCCGGTACTCCGGTAAAATGCCGATTTCATCCGGAACCATTCCGATGTCCAAACATAGGCTTCCATTATATCAATCTTTATGTCTCGACCATTCCGAGACTCCTCTTCATGTCCGTGATCATATCCGGGACTCCGAACAAACTTCGGTACATCAAAACTTATAAACTCATAATAAAACTGTCATCGAAACGTTAAGCGTGCGGACCCTACGGGTTCGAGAACTACGTAGACATGACCTAAAACCATTCTCGGTCAATAACCAATAGCGGGACCTGGATGCCCATATTGGTTCCTACATATTCTACGAAGATCTTTATCGGTCAAACCGCATAACAACATACTTTGTTCCCTTTGTCATCGGTATGTTACTTGCCCGAGATTTGATCGTCGGTATCCAATACCTAGTTCAATCTCGTTACCGGCAAGTCTCTTTACTCGTTCCGTAATATGTCATCTCATAACTAACTCATTAGTTACATGCTTGCAAGGCTTAGGTGATGAGTATTACCGAGAGGGCCCAGAGATACCTCTCCGACAATCGGAGTGACAAATCCTAATCTCAATTATGCCAACCCAACATGTACCTTCGAAACACCTGAGAGCACCTTTATAATCACCCGATTCGTTGTGGCGTTTGGTAGCACACAAAGTGTTCTTCCGGTAAACGGGAGTTGCACAATCTCATAGTTGTAGGAACTTTGTATAAGTCATGAAGAAAGCAATAGCAGTATACTAAACGATCAAGTTCTAGGCTAACGGAATGGGTCATGTCAATCACATCATTCTCCTAATGATGTGATCTCATTAATCAAATGACAACACATGTCTATGGTCAGGAAACATAACCATCTTTGATTAATGAGCTAGTCAAGTAGAGGCATACTAGTGACTATGTGTTTGTCTATGTATTCACACATGTATCATGTTTCCGGTTAATACAATTCTAGCATGAATAATAAACATTTATCATGATATGATGAAATAAATAATAACTTTATTATTGCCTCTAGGGCATATTTCCTTCATATATCAGTAGCGCGGGCGCGGGCGCGCACGCGCTGCTACTACGGGTTAGCTGTAGTGCCTTATTAGTAGCGCCGCCTCCCGCGTTACTGATATACCTAAAACCCGCGCTGCTGCTAGCCTTTTCCCTAGTAGTGCCCCGTCGTGCTGACGGAACTCATCTACTTCCTCGATAGTTTGCTGGATCAAGAGTTCGAGGGACGTCATCGAGCTGAACATGTGCAGAACAAGGAGGTGTTGTACGCTCTGTGTTTGATCGGTCGGAACAAGAAGAACTTCGACTACATTAACCACGTAGTCAAATGCTTCCGCTTTTGGTCTAGGAGGGTACGTAGACGCACTCTCCCCGTCTCGTTGCTATGCAGCTCCTAGATAGATCTTGCGTGAGCGTAGGAAATTTTTTGAAATTCCATGCTACGTTCCCCAACACTGGCAACCACTACGGCTAAAACGCCGAAGGAGGAAACCATACCTGTAATCCATGAACCACGAGCCTAGCACATGCTCCGTCTTCCAGATGTCATCAATGCAGACCACAATGTGCATCCGCTTCTGGACTACCTCCCAAGATCCGCGTCGACGCTGGAGCAAACGTCGTCGCAACGTCGAAGCCCGGGGATACAGGTCCACCACAAGGATGCCTCCGCCACCACACCATCCTTGCTTGAACAGACTGGTTTCCAAATTCACCCCCAACCATAGAACCGATGGCCTCGTCAGGGAAGGATCCGAAGAATCTTTATTCAGTGATGTCATCGTTGACGCCAAAGCTAAGACAATGAACAACCTAAAAACCTAGATTATGAGGGAGTAAAAAACAATCCACACGCGTGGATCCGGCGACCCCCTTCACTACCGACGACCACGGTCACCGACGGAGGGGAGCCGCCGGAAAACGGCGTTGGAAGATCGGCCTCCCCTGGCGGCGGCTAGGGTTCCAGCCACAGCGACGAGAGGAAAACAGTGAGTCAGGCCGTCCACACAATGAGTGCTAGTTAGTAGATTAATAATATATAATTTAGACAAAAATACATGTATTAGTATTGTTTGGCCCCTGTTATCAAAAGTTTTGAGTCATTTGGCCTCCTTGATACTTAATTCCTGGCTCCGGCACTGCTCAAAAGGCAAGAGTTCCTCCATACATGGGGACCCTCTGTGCAACCAGACAACTGTGGTACGTTTAGAGCGTCTATACCTTGCCAAACAATCAACCACTCTATTTTCATCACGATGTGATTTTTGTGAAACAATCTCCCTATCAACCATAAGAGGTTTAGTCTCCGAAGCTAAATGACCGTGAGCGGAACAGTCTAAGTAATCATCAACAAGTGTTGCAAGTGTCGACAGAGCCATCGACGAGTCAGGGTGAAATAACCGACAGTTCCGTATGTTGAATTGCAAGTTTTGCGTATTTGCGGAAAAAAAATCATACCTTGTATTAGCGCATGCATTTTCGCATCAAGTGCATCATTGTAATGGAATAAGAATCTGTATGTCAAAAGATAACACTCCCATCAAACCTCCTTAAGATCATACCAGCCACCGCCGTACCATCGGGAGCCGAGAAGGAACCATCAACCGATAATGCCGTTTTTTCCTGAGGTGGTGGCATCCAACATAAGGCTGGTTTTGGGATCGACGCAGTCGGTACACTAGTAATACTGATCAACGTCATCTTTCCCTTTAGGACTAGATTTCGTTAGTCTATGTCATCTGCTGCTTCAAAATTGCAGCTCGTCCGGCTCGTTTTCCCCTCGCGTCGTCTCCCTCGCGAGGCGACCCGAGGACCGGCCCCCCAGATCTAGCGCCGCCACCCCCCACCCCGCTTCTCCTCTGACACCGCTGCCGCCTGCCCCTGCCGCGGTGGCGGCGGGCCCCGTTCCTCTAAGGGGAGGGGGATCTCCGACCGTAGCAAAGAGCGAGGCGGAGCCTGGGCCCCGAGGCGGCGGCCTCGGTCTATGTGGCAATGGCGACCGCTGCGGCCGCTCGGGCGGCGTGGGGGTCGGGCCTGGGCGCGGTGCTACTGCCGCGCCGGGTGCTCGTGGTGGAGGTTGGGAAGTGCTCTTCTTCGACCTGCTTGGCGGCCGGCGGCGGCGTCCCGGTGGCCAGACGCAGGTTCGGTGGGTGGCTCCTCTGGCGGCGTCTTCAGGCGTGGCGTGGTGCGGATCCGGTTGTCAGGGACCCGCTCGTGTGGCGGCGCGTGGAGCTCCGTGCCTGGTTTTTCAGATCTGGCCGACCTCGAAGGGGTGGGGTGGCAGCCCCCCTGCTCGCAGGATTCATGGCTGCGTGCGGTGGTGCTACCCGACTTCGTCGGCAGCAAGATGTGTTGCGCCTGATGCAGTGGTGCTGCTCAATGGCGGCTGAACAGCGACAACGAATACTATGGTCTATGGTGGGGGGTGGTGGCGGTACTGCTGCAGCCGGTCTTGATCTCACTGTTTTCTGTTGGCGTTGCGGGCGCTTCGGTTTTGGTCTCCGACGGGTGTGCGGTGGCGCGCGTGGGGCGTGTCGGCACACCTGATGTATGGCTGCAGCCCGGACCGTGGTGGTTCCTGGCCTCAGGCAGTGCTCCTCTGCTCCTTGCTGGCATGGTCCTCGGTAGGGCATGGTGGCCTGCACTGTGTCTGGTGGCCTGCGCTCGGGCGGCCGTTGATGGATCTGGCGCCTAGTGCAGACGTTTGGTTGTCGGTGGTCTCCGTGGGGTGTGGTTGGCTCCAGCGGCTTCTCGTGCTTCTTTGTCTTTTGAAGGGTTCGATGGTGATGGTGGTCAGCTGTCATTTTATTGTAGGGAAGCGCTCAAACTCCGGGTGAGAACCCTGCATCGACTATGTCGATGCCGGCGGCAACGACGTCTATGGACGTTGTTTTCCTTGCAGGAGATGCCGTTGTGGAGCTCTAGCACCTACAATTCTTTGCTTTGTGATCTCCGGGTGAAAACCTAAGATCGGGCTTGCCGGATCGGATGGCGGTGTTGTGTCCTCGACAACACTACCTCCTTGGAGGCGTCATCTTCGAGACCCAAACGACGGCTTCAGTTGCTGCTTCTGGTTGAGGGTGGTCCACGTGGTGGTGGTGGTGTGGCCTGCTCAGGACCGAGGGTGGTGTGTTCTTCTTCAGGTGTTTCTCTTCGGCTGTCCTACGTGTGGTCTCCGGCCTGCTACTATGCATGCTCATGATCCTGTTCTGTGGAGGCGAGCCTCGGGCTCTTGGTCTCGTCTTGGCTCACCTTTGCTCAATGACGACACAATGACGCCTCCCCGACTTGCTAATCGTCTTGAACTTCCGTGGCGGAGCTCTCAGTCAAGGTTCGTGTTAAGCATTGGCACTCGTTGATTGTGGATGCTCCTCTTTTGTGCCGCAGGGTTTGATACGCACGCCGGTGCGGTGCGTTAGGCTGTTTGTAGAGTCTTGGTATTGTGATCCCTCGACGCACTCCTCATCTACCTGGTCCTGTTACTTTTCTAGCTAGGTCTTCCCTTATGTTGGGCGTCATGTTCGTCTCCTTTTCTTGTAACACTTGTTACTTGTCTGGTTTTCGGCTCGGTTTTCATCATAAACGGGGCCAATTTGTTAAGGTTTTTGATCCGGTTTTCCTTATAAACTGGATCTCTCTCCTGGCATTATGGTCACTTTGAGCAATATATTCAGGTGGAGAGACTCCTCCCCGGTGATTGTAAAAAAAAATCCCTTTAATTAGTATCTCCTCAGCCGAGTACTTGTGAGTGTTATCAAGAGAACGTGAATAACTTTGTAAAGCGTATTCTGTAGTAGTTGTCTTTTTAGTGCTATTTACTAGTGAACCTGGTAATACATGGTACCCATATACTCACTTTTCACTCCCAAAGTCAGAGCAGACAATGGGGTCCACCTGATGGGATGGAGCAGACAACGGGAACAAACTTGCTGAAATATTGATTTCCGAGAATTTTCTACCAAATGAGGTAAACACATCACAGACTCAACCTTACCACATTTCTAACCGATCCCTAAAAATAGCGGAGTATCCGACGGAGTAAATTCTTAGAGCAACTACATCCAGGCGTCTCAAACCATCTTTCATACACCCGCAGACGCATCTGGTCAGTGACCAGATAGGAGAGGAAGGAAAAACGTGACCCAACTAGACCCCTCATATCATCCCTATACGTCACGGCTGTCCGCGAACCCTCATATCCATCTCAAATGTAGGGAAAATAAAAGGGCCCGCGAACGCTCCGCCACGTAGGATGCGGCCCCATAGGGACCATATTTTTTCTTTCTTTATTCATTCTTTTCTTTTTGTCTTTTCGTCTCCACGAATCACATGCAAGTGACCAAACATATATGAGGAAAACAAATGAGGAGTGTGGCTGCACAGACGAACAAATAGGGGCTCAAAATGGACACGCCCGGTCAGTGATAGGGCATGTCCGCGGGCGTTTAAGGGGTTATGCTCTTAGTGGAGTATTTTTACTACAATAAATTTTCCAAACCGATCCCTTTTATCTAACGGAGTAATAAATTTTCATTTGCATTTCATTTTTGTCCACCGAAACACAATTGTTTTTGTTTATTTATTTCATTCAACGACATTTTTATATGGAGTACATAACTCACCAATTCTTTGGTACAAGAGTAAGAAAAAAACAAGAACCACAATTAAACATTTTAAAAGGTGTCCAACTTTCATAACCGCTCCCACTAGTTTGATTCATATCTTCTCTATGTCTTCATTGTTGACTCTCTATTGGCTTCTCAAGCTTGCACACTTCTTTCTTTTCGATTCCGAAGAATTCGACGTTGCTTCACATCTAGTCTGGCCTCTAGCTTCTATTGTAGCAATGAGTGCATAAGCATCTATCAAATTTCGTGCTATCAATCGATGTAATCCTATTCCCAATACCAAAACTTGCATCCATCCCACAAATAAATTTGAGCAAACAATGAGCTACCAAAATTGCACCGAACCCGATGAACAACCGAATCAAAAGAAGCACATACTCCATCTTTTTTGCACTTGAAAAACACCCATCCGGAATGTTCCGGTGTGGTAGAAACTCGGGCATCACCTGCCGTGGGCAGTCGTCGCACTTTATAACCGGCAACGGCGAGCCGACGAGACGCTAGGCTAGCGCCGACCCCGGGCGACGGCCGGGCGTGTCTTTGCCGACGAACCGCCGTTGGGAGAGATCTGAGCGGCTAGAGGCGTATCCAATGCCTGCATGCGGCGCGGAAGCGTTGTCGGGGGTTGTGCAGTCCGGTACGCGACCAATCCATGGCAAGTCGCAGTCACCGATGGTCGGAAGCGCCAAATCCAGCGGCGACGACGGCCGCAGATCCACTGGTTGTGCGCCGGCGACGGGACGAGGAGGCACAAATCCGACTGTTCAAGGTCCGCAGCGGCGAGCGATGGTCAGCGGGGGCGGGAGGGGCGACACCGGCGTAGAAGTGACGCGGGAGTGGGATGGGGGAGGCAGAGCAGGAGAGGAGATAACCATCCATCGACGGCCGAGTAAAGATGGAGTAAATATATAGAGGTGCGGCGCTACTGAGGATAATTTATTCTCCGCTATCATCAATTGGGGATTGGCTAGGTGCCTGTTAGAGGTGTAAAATCAAATTTTAACTCCTGTAACCGGTTATAAGATCGGTTAGAAATGGTGTAAGAACCGGAATTCACTCTATGCATGTAACTATTTCATAACCTAATTTGAGGGCATGCATTCTACCGACCTCTGTCTCTTTTACCAAGGCGCACCCAAGAACTGAAACTACGATGCATGACCCCTATGTTCTGGTCTTTTGGCAACATGGAGATGATCAGTATATAGATCCGGGCGGCCATGAATGTCTCAACATGGTCGCGTCTGCAGCGAGCCCATGCCGGCGCCGCTGCACCGCTTGCACCGATCAGTCGCCGCTACAGCTGCCGCGCATAATACCGAACAAGAAGAAGAACCGGCCGCCGAGGAATCTCGCTGACATGCATGGTAGAGTAGAGGCCCTACGTATACGTGCTGCCCCCGGCCACCGTAACACCTCACAATAACTACACTGCTCGTTGTTGGAACGGTTCAATTTAGCTCAGTTTGTTCGTTGGCGAGCCTCCGAACCACCCCGTCAGGTCAACTAACCACTAGGCGTCTCTCCTCGGGTCGTCCCGGAAAGATGCGACTGTGCACGTGAGGTTAAAACCGGTGGCGCTGCCAAAGGTAGGAGACGGGCGCGGCTTTGGGCCGGGCCGCCGGGACATAAATGTGCCGCCGGCCGTGCCCGTGCCGTGTCTGAGCGAAACGAAGACAACGACCGACGACCGGAGTTAATCGCCTATCTACCGCCAGTCGACTGTAGGCTGTACCGCGCGCAGAGCAAAAGCGGAGTGCGTCCCACCGGATCACACCATACCCATGTTGAGTTGCCAGTGCACTCACGCATCGTGTGGCGAGTCGAGCCGTCATACGCTGCGGGCTCGGCGGAGATCCAGGAGCACGGCACCCGGCCGGGCAGGTGCGCGTTGTTGCTGCTCATGCTTCACGCCTTCATCCATCCGTGCGCGCGTGCGTACCCGCGGCTTTTACGTCCGATAAAAGATACTGTTCCCTTCTGTGCGGATGATACGATACTCTGTCTTGTCGCGATGATTTCTTCTTTTATAAGTACTCACTCCGTCACAAAATAAGTGTCGCTTATTTAGCACCACGAGAGAGTGTGTTTTTATCGGTGAAACGTGATTCCTGTATATTTGTAAACGGCGATACTAGACCCACGTAAACTTACGTGAAGTTTTTACGTAAACATTGATGTGGAGGTACTTAATTGGATGAAGATTAGTGACTGGGGCCCACCCCATTTGAAATGGGGGGAGAGGATTGTAGTTAGGAAGATTACGTTACGTAGGTTGTTCGTAGATGGAGCATTATCGATCTGTAAATGAAGGTTTGCACTGATAAAAAGTTGGCATTGCATTTGCATCAATACGAGCTGCCCAAGGACACGTGGTTGGTTCAACCGAGAATGCAGCTAGCTTATTAACAGCTTGGCCGGACTGATTTGACCGATAGCATGTGCCAACACACCGAGCTAATTAAGCCGGATTGATTTTGACCTATAGCATGTGCCATCACACCGTACATAGTACGTGCCTCCTATTTTGAGTGGACGAATTAGGTTGGTTAATTTGGATACAGACAACATAGCACGATGGGATGTGCGTTATTCGTCCCCAACATTGTTGGAGCTGTCCAAACTTTCAGAAAGAATCCATCAGCCACCCTGAAAATGTAGTATTAATCTTCAAAGTTACTGTTATTCAGCAAGAGTAAAAAAAAAAACCTAATGTAGTTTACCATGTTTCTTGAGTCCGACTATACGTAGACCGAGAATTTTTTTATGCCTAGCTCGATAATACTTTTTTTTTTTGCGAGTGAACTCGATAATACTATTAACATAGTTTTTTTTCTCTCTCTCAATTTTAGCACGTCGTTGTGGTTGCGATCCACGACCGGGCACCCAAACCGTCCTTAAACGCTAGGGTGGATGCCTCAGTCACTGACCGGTCGTAAAAAATCGATCGAGCCGGACGCCTTAAACCGGCTCCAAACGCACGGGCTGTCACGTGCCCCTCGTATCCAATCCAAATGTAGATCGGATATGGGGCGGCACGGGTGCGTCCGCCACGTCAGCACGACCCACCACCGAATTTGTCCCCTATCCGAACCCTGGCTCACTCCACTCTTCTCTCTTGCTCCTCCCTTCCTCTCCCCATCTGATTTCGATCGAATCCAATGACTCCGGCGAGATGTCGAGCTCCGACCTCGACGTCGATGAGGAGTTGGCCCTCTGCATTGCGCTGGAGCGGTTAAAGGGGACACAGGGGCAGCTCCGGATTTGCCGAGCCGCGGCTCCTGCGATGGCGCATCGGAGACGCCAGAGCTAGCCCCTCCTAGTTCGCGTGTAGCTCTGCGAGGACTGCGCAGTCCGTTCCCCCCCCCCCCTACGGTCCCCTTGCCCCTTACCCCGCTGCTCCGCAAGGGCAGCGTTAGGTGCTAGTCCCCGCACCGCCAGCCTGGATGCGTACACCGAAATCGGAAGTGCGCGCCGCCCGCTCGAGAAGCAGCCGACAAGGGAGAGGGACGTGTCGGAGCAATTCGTGAGCCGCCGCCGCAGGTTGCCGGCAGTGCACGACGAGGACGAGTGGCTCCTCGCTTGGGTCTGCCACCAGTCGCTGGCGATGACGGAGACAGACGCTCGTCGGCTACGTAGGAAGAATGCGAGGGCGCTCCGGCTTGCCACTGAGCAGTCGGAAGGCGCTCCGGCTTGCCACTTAGCAGTCGGAGCGTGAGGCGACAGAGGTGGCTCGGGTTGCTAAGCTCAAGCGGCAGAAGGACAAGGCTGTCCGTCTGATGAAGGGGCTCATCGTCCTCTCCGATGAGGATGGTGACAACCACAACTCCACCTTCGACGATGACAGCGACAACCAGAACTCCACCTTCGACGACTCAAACGATCCATCACCTGCTGCGGACACCTATAGCTGCGCCGGCGACCAGAACGACAAAAACCAGGTGAGGAAGTGGTGATCCCGCTCCTCCTCCGTTTATATTATCTTTTTTTAGTAGTTTAAGTTTAGAACTTGTCCGGCGATGAACTGTGGTGATCTTTTGGATGATGTAAAGTGGGTTTATGTGCATTTCGTTATCCTTTTGGTACTAATTTCGTTGTCCGTTATTACATTGCATGTGTAATATGGATATTGGATGCCGGATATGACGTACAGGCTATACGGCTGTGCGGGTGAGAATTTGAGAATTGATAGGACGCGTCCGCCGATGTATAAAGGGCCTGATTTGATAATCGCGACTGCAGATGCTCTGAGCTTGTTCATGCGGTGGTGCCGGTGCGACGGTGCCATCCTTGTAATCGCAAGTAAATGAACCAGTAAACTTCAAGAAAGCTAAGGCCTCCTTTGATTTGAAGGATTTTTCATAGGAAAAATGCAGGAATGCTCATTCCATAGGATTTGCTACTGTAGCGCCGTTTGATTTGCAGGAACCAATCCGGAGGAATACTGTTGCGATCCAGAGGAACACGAACACTGTTGGTTTCCTGTGATTTTGCAGGAATTGAAACATTGAGTCAAACCTCTTCTTTACACAAAGACCGAGGCAGGAGGGACAAAGCTGCATATCAGTGCATGGTTTCTCTACTAAATAATGCATTCCTTCGATTTTAGTTCCTGCATTTCAAACGTTCCATTTGTTTCATATTCCTCTACTTTCTCACTGTTTTTCAATCCTCTGTTTTACACCTGCAACCCTATAATTTTCCTGTATTTTTTCTATTCCAGTGTTTTTGCAATCCTGTGAATCAAAGAGGCCCTAAAGAAGCCGCTAACATGGACGCGGTGATCCGAAAGCTACGGTGGATCAACGTCGTACGGAGAGCATGGCGCCGCCGGCCTCCCACAAAAATTTCGATGTCTACGCCTTCCTAGTAGCTCTCATGCGTGCCCATCAACAAGGGACACGTCCGTGTACAGGCCGAGCCGGGATATTATCGGGAACCCAATCTACATCGACCGACATAGGAGAGAAATCGAAGAGCCACGTACCACGGAGACGAGGTCCGATGAAAGCTACGGCGCGTGCGTGTGCTCCTACGGCGCACCGGCCGGGTGTACTGTAGGGGCGGCGCCGGAGGCGGACAGCTGATGGACGCCGGCATGGGCGGACATGGACCGACGCCGCCGTCAGCCTTTCTCGATCCATCCATCGATCGCGCATCAAAAACCCGCGGCAACTTCGTGATTTTTCGACGAAATGGTACGTAGTACATTGACAGGGAAAGATGTGCGTATTTCAGTTCAACGGCGGCGCTGTACATAATTATGGGCTGGATTTGGATGATGCTAGCTTTGCCACTGTTCGAGGGTTTGCTAACTTTGCTTAGCTGTGTTCAGCTAAGCGATGATGTTAGCAGCTAGTGATAAATTAGCGTACGTGCCTGACATTCTTACACTGTCCACGTCGTCATAATACTTAGAAACAAACTAACGTTCACCTACATTGGACGAGTGGCGCTGCTGAGCAAATACAAATAGTGCTTTGTACTATATGCACAGCACGAGAGAAAATATATAGAATTGGTTCACTGCACTGTGTTGCTAATCATTGTGTCTAGGGATGTAATGGCACCGCTAATCCGATACTGTTGCTAATCTGGATGTTTGATCAAGATTATTCAAGACGATTCACTGCTGGTACAACTGTTGCTAGCTTGCGGCTGGGTGCTGACACTTAAAGCTACATGAATATATTGATCCGATACGGACAGATCGGATACTGGATATGTGTATGCACTTGTGAGATGCGTTCAGACCAATCTGGAAAAAAGGATCGACAAAACGCGAGCAGATTGAACCGGGAAACAGGCATGTCTTAACCGATTCTTGCTTGTTGGTGCGGCATTTAATTCTGGTGAGGTCGACTGCTCCCAGCTGATCGTGAGAGATCACCTTTTTTTGTTGTCCGAAAGAACAAAAGGAAATGCACGTACTACTTATATATTGTCCACTACTCGCTCTATAATGTTTCTTTTTGCGGGCACTCGCTCTATAACTTAATGTAACACAGTTTTGCAGTTGGTAAGTTATTACAAAGGTAGTAGTAAAATATACACACACCGTCATATATACCTGCATGTCACGGTTACGTAACAAAGATAAAATGAAAAGCCCGCAACACGAAAAGCCCGCAAACGTTCGGACCGAGTTGTTCTGATTCTGCAAGCCATGCAACGGCGACCCATATTTGTTCGCGGACGCGTCTGTGTGACCGTTTTCCTGCAAACCGGAAGCAAACTACGCGGGCTTAATTTGCACCGGAGTACGGACCTCCATCATGTTGGACTTCCACACCTCCCGCCCACCCAAAACCAAGGTGGAGCCCACGCATTTGGAGCGGTCCACACGGTTTCCGCAGCAAAGCCCTCTTTTCTCCACCCTCTCCGCTCCGATCACCGCTGCACTCTTCACTTCCGCCGCCGCCATTTGATGATCCAACCGACCCAACAAAAGAGCCACCCAAGAAAGTTATAAGGGCGTTCCGATGAAAGAAGTGGGAGGAGGAGAAGGAGAAGCGAGAAGGGTGACAGCCAAGATGGCGGAGAGCCTCGAGTGCATTTTGGCGAAGAAGGATGATGCATGTGTTAAGCGCTCTGGCATGAAGGAGCAAAAGAAGGCGGAGAGGTTTGACATCTTGATGTCTGTCACCGAGAAAAAGATAAACCTCGAAAGAGGAAGACCAAACTCAAAGATATGAGGGTTGAGCTCGCGACTGCTTCGGAGGATACCAAAATGTTGACCATGAAATGGATGAGATGGATGACATGCGTCGATGATCATGCGCTGTCAAGATGTTGAAACGCTTGGTGGCCGAGATGGAGGCGGCCGAGAAGAAGGTGGATGGTGAGGAAGAGTCGGCTACGGAGTGAGTGAAAAGGCTCGGACAGTCAGTATGGCAAGGGGGAATGTTTTTTTTTTTATGATCTATGCATTTGAAATGAAATTGGTCGGGTCTGGATATACATTTTGAGGATGCGGTTAGATGGCCAGCTCCTGCATCCGTGTTCACCTGCTGATGGACTGATCTGAACCAGTCCGCGGATAAATAATGTCTCCGTTTTAGGAGACGTCATTGGAGACGCCCTTAGGTGCCTGAATCCATCAAGTCTGGACAGCACAGCTGCACAGGGTACAAAAAGCAGTGTAATTGCAAATTTCACAGTAACCTAGTGATGCAGCGCCATCTCCCTACCTGTCATGCCTAGTTTGTCTTTGAGAATTGAGAACTATCGACAGCAGTTGAGCCAGAAAGTTTTTAGACGCTGGACACGTGTAGAGAATGTAGCATTTCAAACAACGGAAACAAAGAACATTGGCAAATGGCATGCACACATACGCTGTGGCGGTTAAGCAGATAGGACTACTATACATGATAGCCAGGCCCATGTGGTATGTAGGCTCATGATGGATCACTGCCCAGCAGGGCGGACCCAGAACAAAAACCTCCCGGTGTCCACCGTATACGCCATACATGATGGATACCAGTGGCGAAGACAGGAATAATTTTCAGGTGTGGCGAAGTTTGTAAAAAGGAAAACCATGTATAATATGATTATAAAGGCTCGCTAGAATATTAGATGTATATTTACTCTGCCTCAAATTACTAGTCGTAGGTATGCCTAAGATATAGATGTACTTATACATGTTTTAGTATTAGATACATCCATATCTAGAAAAAGTTAAGACAAGGAATTTGAGACAGAGGTATTACTTTATATTTAGCAAATAAACAAGACAAATCCAAAAAATAAGTACTGACACTCAAAATACATCACTAGATTTAAATTATATGGATGAATGTTCACCAATTTAATAAAGGAAATTAATCCATTAGTATTTCAACAAAGGGAAGGCACTAGATAAACTAAAATCAGAGAACGTAATTACGTATATTTGATCTGATATAGTCCAATTTCAGTTAACATATTCGCAAACAAAAAACAATTGCAATTAACGTGGCGCCTTCTGCTTACCCTCGCGGCCTCGCCGAGTCGGCGTTGCCATATACCGGTCAGAGCCTCGCCTCGCCGGTGAACGGCCGCCACCTGCCACTGGCGCCACCGCCCCGGCATACTGCCCTGCCTGTTGTGCCTCCGTCACGCAGATCACGGTCTAGAACAAGTACACACACAGTCGGAACTCGGAAGGTTTCAGCCATAATCCATGTCCAGACGTGACGTGTAGTCAAGCCACGGACTCGACCCATCAGCAGCTAAGCCCAGCTTAAAACTTAAATATTGTATCAAACTAATACTGTACGTACGTACTTGGGTCGAAGTTTAGGTATGGCATGCGCCAAACCTCGCCAGATAGCTGGCTTCGCCACTGATGGATACCAAACGGTAATATACATAAAACTAACATGCTCAGCAACTCAAAATGTCCAAAGGTAAAAATTCTTGCCAAAATGAAGCATTCCACTTGAAATGCTAGTTGATTATGTAAAGTTGAATAATAAATCATCAGAACTCCCTTGAAAAAAGGAAAATCGTAAGAACTCCAAACAATAAAAGCAAATATGAACGACGACAAGATATATTCCCTTGTGATTTACCGATTCGTATATTATCACAAGTGCACAACGAGTTACATTATTTTCGTTTGTAGATGCAAGAATGAAAACAATAAATAAAACATATTGGTTGAATTGTACGCTTGCAAAGTTGAACTTACGAGTAATTGAAATTTCCAATTAGATGTGAAACACCAAAAGAAATTGTCAAACGTAGCAATCTGATTCTCAGTTGTAATACCCTTAAATTTGATAACTGTGAACATACAATTTTGATAACAGTTAAAGAAAATTGAGATCTGTATGTGTGGTTGAGCGAGATTGGCGAGCTTACCGACGGCCGTGCCTATTTCCTCCGATAAATTGGTGATCTGCTGCACCGGCCAGCGGGCTAAGGGCAGAGGCGAGCGGCTGGCAGCGACTGCTGAGCGGGCGACGACGCGACTAGAGGAGGCGAGCAGGCAGCAACCGAATAGCCGCACGTTATGCACGTACGGTACATCACTTCGGTCCAATCTGTCAATGGTAAGCACGCACTAGATGATCGACAGCCGGATGGGCCAATCCTACTAGATGGGCCGCGCCAGCTCCCATGCTTGCTCCAAATTGTCCAACCGGTGTTCAGCTATATTTTTTACCGGTGTCCAAGCTCAAAAACATAGCTGTATATAACTTAAGGAGGATTTCTACCCGGTGTCCTGTGACACCGGCTGTGCCAACGTAGGTCCGCCCCTAGTGCCCAGGTAGATACATAGCGAGGTGGAGGAGGAAGCAGAAGGGGTCGCCGCACCGCCAGGGCCGGCCGGAGCTGTTGCGTCGTGTGAGCGGCGCGTGCATCGGCCATCGGTACTTGGGTAGGGCACACACGGACAGATAGATTGATAGGCAGTGTAGCCACCACCGAAGGCCTTGGTTTGCTACGGAGAGCCCCACAGCCTTGTCGTCCCAAGCCGACTGGATTGACCTTTTCTTCTCTGCCTTCCCTCATCTTCTCGTCCCTGATCATGGCGTGCTTCCATTTAAGAGCCCAAAATTGCAGACGAGAGGGCACCCGTGGGGTCCTGCTCAGGCGCCCAATGGTCAAGCCGTGCTGACTTTTCATTGAACAACCTGATCGGTCAATGATTCAACCGCTGCTACTTGGGAGTTGGGTGGGGGTTCGCCGTTTGGGGCCGGCTGTGGTCTCGGCGGGATAATTTGTCGGTCCGGACAGCAATCACAAACACATGATGGTGAAATAAAATGACAAGCCACCGTCTCTCAGTCGCTCCCGTATAAGTTTCAGAACGCCCCGCTCAGCCTCTCACTCACTTGTGTGCCTCCATTTCAACACCCACATCATCCATGCGCTTTTATTTTCTTTTTACGAGAAAACTTTCAATCTATTCATCTTGAATCATGATAATACAACGAACACTAGAAATAATAAAAAAAATCTAGAACCGTAGACCACATAGCGACGACTACAAGCACTGAAACGAGTCGAAGGCACGCCGCCGTCATCGCCCCTCCCTCGTCGGTGCCGGGCAAAACTTCTTGTAGTAGACAGTCAGAAAGTCGTCGTGCTAAGACCCCATAGGACTAGCCCAGCAGAACAACATCCAACTTGAAGAAACGTAAATGTAGACGAACTACGGCCGGATCCGAGCAAATCCACCAAGGACGGATCCGTAGGAGACACATCTCCACACGCCCACCGACGATGCTAGACACACCTCCGGAATGGGGGCTAGGTCGGGAGTGTTGGAAATATGCCCTAGAGGCAATAATAAAAGTATTATTATATTTCAATGTTCATGATAATTGTCTTTTGTTCATGCTATAACTGTATTATCCGGAAATCGTAATACACGTGTGAACACTTAGACCACAAATGTCCATAGTGAGCCTCTAGTTGACTAGCTCGTTGTGATCAACTGATAGTCATGGTTTCCTGACTATGGACATTGGATGTCGTTGATAACGGGATCACATCATTAGGAGAATGATGTGATGGACAAGACCCAATCCTAAGCATAGCATAAAAGATCGTGTAGTTCGTTTGCTAGAGCTTTGCCAATGTCAAGTATCCATTCCTTCGACCATGAGATCGTGTAACTCCCGGTTACCGTAGGAGTGCCTTGGGTGTATCAAACGTCACAACGTGGCGGGTGACTATAAAGGTGCATTACGGTATCTCCGAAAGTATCTGTTGGGTTGACATGGATCGAGATCGATTTGTCACTCCGTATGACGGAGAGGTATCTCTGGGCCCACTCGGTAATGCATCATCATAATGAGCTCAAGTTGACCAAGGTGTTGTACGGGATCATGCATTACTGGTCTGAGTAAAGTGACTTGCGGTAACGAGACCGAACAAGGTATTGGGATACCGATGATCGAGTCTCGGGCAAGTAACGCATCGATTGACAAAGGAATTGCATACAGGGTTTGATCAATCCTCGACATCGTGGTTCAACCGATGAAATCATCGAGGAGCATGTGGGAGCCAACATGGGTATCCAGACCCCGCTGTTGGTTATTGCCCGAGAGTCGCCTCGGTCATGTCTGCGTGTCTCCCGAACCCGTAGGGTCTACACACTTAAGGTTCGGTGGCGCTAGGGTTAGTAGGAAGTCAAGTATGTGACTACCGAATGTTGTTCGAGTCCGGATGAGATCCCTGACGTCACGAGGAGTTTCGGAATGGTCCAAGGTAAAGAATAATATATAGGAAGTGGTATTTCGCCATCGGAAAGTTTGGGTCTCCGGTAATGTACCGGACCACCGGAAGGGTCCCGGGTCCACCGGTGGGGCCACCTATCCGGAGGGCCCCATGGGCTGAAGTGGGAGGAACCAGCCTATAGTGGGCTGGTGCGCCCCTAGGCCCACCTGCGCCTAGGGTTGAAACCCTAGGGGTGGGGCGCCCACTTGGCTTGGGGCACTCCACCCACCTTGTTGCCGCCCACGGAGATTGGATCTCCAGGGGCGGCCTCAGGGGGCCTATATAAAGGGGGAGGAGGGGCTGCTGTACCCATCTCCAAGGCGCAGCCCTCCTCTCCCAACACTTCTCCTCCTCCGTAAGCGCTTGGCGAAGCCACAGCCGAGTCTTGCTTCTCCACCATCACCACGCCGTCGTCTTGCCGGTGGAGCTGTCTTCCTCAACCTCTCCTTCCTCCTTGCTGGATCAAGACGGAGGAGACATCACTCGTCCCGTACGTGTGTTGTACGCGGAGGTGCTGTCCGTTCAGCACTTGGACATCGGTGATTTGAATCACGTTCGAGTACGACTCCATCATCACCTTGCAAGCTTCCGCACGCGATCTACAAGTGGTATGTAGATGCAATCTCTCTCCCTAGACTCGTTGCTTAGATGAACTCATAGATGGATCTTGGTGAAACTGTAGGAAAAATTTTAATTTTCTACAACATTCCCCAACAGTGGCATCATGAGCTAGGTCTATGCGTAGTTCTCTAATGCACGAGTAGAACACAATTTGTTATGGGCGTTGATCTTGTCATCTTACTTGCCTCTACTAGTCTTTTCTTGCTCAACGGTATTGTGGGATGAAGCGGCCCGGACCAACCTTACACGTACGCTTACGTGAGACCGGTTCCACCGACTGACATGCACTAGTTGCATAAGGTGGCTGGCGGGTGTCTGTCTCTCCCACTTTAGTTGGAGCGGATTCGATGAACAAGGCCCTTATGAAGGGTAAATAGAAGTTGACAAAATCACGTTGTGGTGATTCGTAGGTAAGAGAACGTTCTTGCTAGAACCCAATCGCAGCCACGTAAAAGATGCAACAACAACTAGAGGACGTCTAACTTGTTTTTGCAGCGATTGATCATGTGATGTGATATGGCCAGAAGTTGTGATGAATGATGAATTGTGATGTATGAGATCATGTTCTTGTAACAGGATTCACGACTTGCATGTCGATGAGTATGACAACCGCCAGGAGCCATAGGAGTTGTCTTTATTTTTTGTATGACCTGCGTGTCATTGAAGAAACGCCATGTAAGCTACTTTACTTCATTACTAAACGCGTTAGTCATAGAAGTAGAAGTAGTCGTTGGCGTGACAACTTCATGAAGACACGATGATGGAGATCATGATGATGGAGATCATGGTGTCAAGCCGGTGACAAGATGATCATGGAGCCCCGAAGATGGAGATCAATGGAGCTTGATGATATTGGCCATATCATGTCACAATTATATAATTGCATGTGATGTTTATTATGTTTATGCATCTTGTTTACTTAGGACGACGGTAGTAAATAAGATGATCCCTTACAAAATTTCAAGAAGTGTTCTCCCCTAACTGTGCACCGTTGCTACAGTTCGTCGCTTCTAAGCACCACGTGATGATCGGGTGTGATGGATTCTTACGTTCACATACAATGGGTGTAAGACAGTTTTACACAGCGAAAACACTTAGGGTTAACTTGACGAGCCTAGCATGTGCAGACATGGCCTCAGAACACGGAGACCGAAAGGTCGAACACGAGTCGTATGGAAGATACGATCAACATGAAGATGTTCACCGACGATGACTAGTCCGTCTCACGTGATGATCGGACACGGGCTAGTCGACTCGGATCGTGTAACACCTAGATGACTAGAGGGATGTCTAATCTAAGTGGGAGTTCATAATTTCATTAGAACTTTATTATCATGAACTTAGTCTAAAACCTTTGCAAATATGTCTTGTAGATCAATGGCCAACGCTAATGTCAACATGAACTTCAACGCTGCTCCTAGAGAAAACCAAGCTGAAAGATGATGGCAGCAACTATACGGATGGGTCCGGAACACGAGGATCATCCTCATAGCTGCCAGAAGCAATATGTCCTAGACGAACCGCTAGGTGACGCTCCGTCCCAGAGAACCAAGACGTTATGAACGCTTGGCAATCTCGTCTTGATGATTACTCCCTCGTTCGAAGGCGGCATGCTCTACAGCTTAGAACCGGGCTCCAAAAGCGTTTTGAGCATCACGGAGCATATGAGATGTTCAAGAGCTGAAACTAGTTTTCCAAGCTCATGCCCGGTCGAGAGATATGATGTCTCCGACAAGTTCTACAGCTTGTAAGATGGAGGAAAACAGTTACATCGGTGAGCACATCTTGAAGATGTCAGGTTGCACAACCGTATGACCCAAATGAACATTAACCTCCCAGATGAGGCGGTCATTGAGAATCCTCCGATCGCTTCCACCAAGCTACAAGAGCTTTGTGATGAACTACAACATGCGGGGGATGGAAAAGACCATTCTGAAGTGTTCTCGATCTGAAGTCAGCAGAGGCTGAAATCAAGAAAGAACATCAAGTGTTGATGGTCAATAAGACCACTAAGTTCAAGAAGGGCAAGGGTAAGAAGAACTTCAAGAAGGACGGCAAAGATGTTGCCGCTTGTAAGACTGTTGCGGGAAGAAGTCAAAGAATGGACCCAAGCACGAGACCGAGTGCTTTTATTGCAAGGGAAGGGTCACCGAAGCGGAACTGCCCCAAATACTTAGCGGATAAGAAGGCCGGCAACACCAAAGGTATATTTGATATACATGTAATTGATGTGTACCTTACCAAGATCGTAGTAACTCCCGGTATTTGATACCGTGCCGTTGCTCATATCTGTAACTCACAGCAGGAGCTGCGGAATAAACGGAGACTGGCGAAGGACGAGGTGACGATGCGCGTCGGGAATGGTTCCAGAGTCGATGTGATCGCCGTCGGCACGCTGCCTCTACATTTACCCACGGGATTAGTTTTGAACCTTAATAATTATTATTTAGTGCCATGTTTGAGCATGAACATTGTATCTGGATCTCATTTAATACGAGATGGCTACTCATTTAAGTCTGAGAATAATGGTTGTTCGATTTATATGAGAGATATGTTTTATGGTCATGCTCCGATGGTCAATGGTTTATTCTTAATGAATCTCGAGCGTAATATTACACATGTTCATAGTGTGGATGCCAAAAGATGTAAAGTTGATAACGATAGTCCCACATACTTGTGGCATCGCCGCCTTGGTCACATTGGTGTCAAGCGCATGAAGAAGCTCCATGCTGATGGACTTTTAGAGTCTCTTGATTATGAATCGTTTGACACATGCGAACCATGCCTCTTAGGCAAAATGACCAAGACTCCGTTCTCCTAACAATGGAGCAAGCAACCAACTTGTTGGAAATCATACATACCGATGTGTGCGGTCCAATGAGCGTTGAGGCTCATGGAGAATATCGTTATGTTCTCACTCTCACGATGACTTAAGTAGATATGGGTATGTCTACTTAATGAAACACAAGTCTGAGACCTTTGAAAAGTTCAAAGAATTTCAGAGTGAGGTAGAGAATCAACGTGATGAAAGATAAAGTTCCTACGATCGATCGTGGAGGAGAATATTTAAGTCACGAATTTGGCACACACTTAAGGAAATGTGGAATCGTTTCACAACTCACGCCGCTGGAACACCTCAAATAAACGGTGTGTCCGAACGTCGTGTCGCACTCTATTGGATATGGTGCGGTCTATGATGTCTCTTACCGATTTACCGCTATCATTTTGGGGATACGCCTAGAGACAGCTACATTCACTTTAAATAGGGCACCGTCTAAATCCGTTGAGACGACACCGTATGAATTATGGTTTGGGAAGAAACCTAAGCTGTCGTTTCTAAAAGTTTAGGGATGCGATGCTTATGTCAAGAAACTTCAACCCGAAAAGCTCGAACCCAAGTCGGAAAAATGCGTATTCATAGGATACCCTAAGGAAACTGTCGGGTATACCTTCTACTTAAGATCCGAAGGCAAGATCTTTGTTGCCAAGAACGGATGCTTTCGGAAAAGAGTTTCTCTCGAAAGAAGTAAGTGGGAGGAAAGTAGAACTCGATGAAGTACTACCTCTCGAACGGGAAAGTGGTGCAACGAGAAACCGCTTCTGTGATGCCCACACCAACCAAGAGGAAAACAATGATGATGATCAAGGTACTTCGGGTCAAGTTACTACTGAACTTCGAAGGTCCACGAGGACACGTTCCACACCAGAGTGGTACGGCAATCCTGTCATGGAAATCATGTTGTTAGACAACAATGAACCTTCGAACTATGAAGAAGCGATGGCGGGCCCAGATTCCAACAAATGGCTTGAAGCCATGAAATCCGAGATAAAATCCATGTATGAAAACAAAGTATGGACTTTGACAGACTTGCCCGATGATCGGCAAGCGATAGAAAATAAATGGATTTTTAAGAAGAAGACGGACGCGGATGGTAATGTTACCATCTATAAAGCTCGACTTGTCGCTAAGGGTTATCGACAAGTTCAAGGGATTGACTACTGACGAGACATTCTCTCCGTGGCGAAGCTGAAGTCCGTCCGAATCATGTTAGCAATTGCCGCATACTATGATTATGAGATATGGCGATGGACGTCAAAACAGCATTCCTTAACGGACATCTTAAGGAAGAGCTGTATATGATGCAGCCGAAGGTTTTGTCGATCCTCGAAACGCTAACAAAGTATGCAAGCTCCAGCGATCCATTTATGGACTGGTGCAAGCATCTCGGAGTTAGAACATTCGCTTTGATGAGATGATCAAAGCGTTTGGTTTATGCAGACTTATGGAGAAGCTGCGTTTACAAGAAAGTGAGTGGGAGCTCTGTAGCATTTCTCATATTATATGTAGATGACATACTCTTGATGGGAAATGATACGAAATTTCTGGACAGCATTAAGGCCTACTTGAATAAGTGTTTTTCAATGAAGGACCTTGGAGAAGCTGCTTATATATTAGGCATCAAGATCTATAGAGATAGATCGAGACGCCTCATAGGTCTTTCACAAAGCACATACCTTGATAAGATTTTGAAGAGGTTCAAAATGGATCAGTCCAAGAAGGGGTTCTTGCCTATGTTACAAGGTGTGAGATTGAGCTCGGCTCGACCACCCACCACGACAAAAGATAAAGAAGAGATGAGTGTCATCCCTATGCTTCAGCCATAGGATCTATTATGTATGCCATGTTGTGTACTGCACTGATGTAAACCTTGCCGTAAGTTTGGTTGCAAGATACCAAAGTAATCCCGCAAGGAACACCGACAGCGGTCAAGAATATCCTGAAGTACACGAAAAGGACAAAGGACATGTTTCGTTTATGGAGGAGACGAAGAGCTCGTCATAAAGGGTTACGCCGACGTTAGCTTCGACTCAGATCCGGATGACTCTAAGTCACAAACCGGATACGTGTATATGTTGAATGGTGGAGCAATGAGCTGTGCAGCTGCAAGCAAGCGCGTCGTGGCGGGATCTACGTGTGAAGCGGAGTACATGGCAGCCTCGGAGGCAGCGCATGAAGCGATTTGGGTGAAGGAGTTCATCACCGACCTAGGAGTCATACCCAATGCGTCGGGCCGATCAAACTCTTCTGTGACAACACCGAGCTATTGCCCTTGCCAAGGAGCCTGTGTTTCACAAGAAGACCAGCACATCAAGCGTCGCTTCAACTCCATCCGTGAAAATGTTCAAGATGGAGACATAGAGATTTGCAAAGTGCACACGGATCTGAATGTCGCAGATCCGCTGACTAAACCTCTCTCAGTGCAAAACATGATCAACACCGTAACTCTATGGGTGTTCGATTCATCACAATGTAACTAGATTGGTGACTCTAGTGCAAGTGGGAGACTGTTGGAAATATGCCCTAGAGGCAATAATAAAAGTATTATTATATTTCAATGTTCATGATAATTGTCTTTTGTTCATGCTATAAGCGTATTATCCGGAAATCGTAATACACGTGTGAACACTTAGACCACAAATGTCCCTAGTGAGCCTCTAGTTGACTAGCTCGTTGTGATCAACCGATAGTCATGGTTTCCTGACTATGGACATTGGATGTCGTTGATAACGGGATCACATCATTAGGAGAATGATGTGATGGACAAGACCCAATCCTAAGCATAGCATAAAAGATCGTGTAGTTCGTTTGCTAGAGCTTTGCCAATGTCAAGTATCTATTCCTTCGACCATGAGATCGTAACTCCGGTTACCGTAGGAGTGCCTTGGTGTATCAAACGTCACAACGAATCGGGTGACTATAAAGGTGCATTACGGTATCTCCGAAAGTATCTCGGGTTGACATGGATCGAGATCGATTTGTCACTCCGTATGACGGAGAGGTATCTCTGGGCCCACTCGGTAATGCATCATCATAATGAGCTCAAGTTGACCAAGGTGTTGGCCACGGATCATGCATTACGGTGCGAGTAAAGTGACTTGCGATAACGAGACCGAACAAGGTATTGGGATACCGATGATCGAGTCTCGCAAGTAACGCATCGATTGACAAAGGGAATTGCATACGAGGTTTGATCGAATCCTCGACATCGTGGTTCAACCGATGAAATCATCGAGGAGCATGTGGGAGCCAACATGGGTATCCAGACCCGCTGTTGGTTATTGCCCGAGAGTCGCCTCGGTCATGTCTGCGTGTCTCCCGAACCCGTAGGGTCTACACACTTAAGGTTCGGTGGCGCTAGGGTTAGTAGGAAGTCAAGTATGTGACTACCGAATGTTGTTCGGAGTCCCGGATGAGATCCCGGACGTCACGAGGAGTTTCGGAATGGTCCGGAGGTAAAGAATAATATATAGGAAGTGGTATTTCCATCATCGGAAAGTTTGGGGTCTCCGTAATGTACCGACCACCGGAAGGGTCCCGGGGTCCACCGGTGGGGCCACCTATCCGGAGGGCCCCATGGGCTGAAGTGGGAGGAACCAGCCCATAGTGGGCTGGTGCGCCCCAGGCCCACCCCGCGCCTAGGGTTGAAACCCTAGGGGGGGGGCGCCCACTTGGCTTGGGGCACTCCACCCCCTTGGCCGCCGCCCCACAGATTGGATCTCCAGGGCCGGCCTCCCAGGGGCCTATATAAGGGGGAGGAGGGGCTGCTGTACCCATCTCCAAGGCGCAGCCCTCCCTCCCAACACTTCTCCTCCTCCGTAAGCGCTTGGCGAAGCCTGCCGAGATCGCTTCTCCACCATCACCACGCCGTCGTGCTGCCGGTGGAGCTGTCTTCCTCAACCTCTCCTTCCTCCTTGCTGGATCAAGACGGAGGAGACGCCACTCGTCCCGCACGTGTGTTGAACGCGGAGGTGTTGTCCGCTCAAAGACTTGGACATCGGTGATTTGAATCACGCTCGAGTACGACTCCATCATCACCTTGCAAGCTTCCGCACGCGATCTACAAGTGGTATGTAGATGCAATCTCTCTCCCTAGACTCATTGCTTAGATGAACTCATAGATGGATCTTGGTGAAACCGTAGGAAAAATTTTAATTTTCTGCAACGTTCCCCAACAGGGAGAACCTTATTTCATCTTCAGGGAGCCGTCGTTGTCTCGTCTTCCTGTGCAGGACATAAATCCACCGCACCGCCATGGCCCTAAAGCCACCGGAGATGAGGCCGACCGGCGACGGCGCCGGTGGGAGCCAAAGGAACCCTAAGCTTTACTTCGGGAGGAGGCGTCTTGGAAACTAAGTAGAATGTCATCCATGTGCTTTCAACAAGAGGGAGAACTCAATGATGTGGAAGTTGGAATCTTGATCTTTTTAGAAAGAACAAAAAAACATAGTCCTGCCCGTATTAAGAGTGTCTGCTATAGATGCCAAAGTGGAGGTTCAACTAGTTAAGTCGCTTACAAAAATGTAGTACCGTTGCTTCTGAGAAGTGCATGGATGAACCTCGATACATATGAACTCACTTTGAAAAATACATTCTATATGCTAAAAAAATCTGAAAAAAGTTGCACAGGTACGTCTCCATGTTATATGTGCGTGCATAAAGTCTCGCGGAAAATAACGTGTTTTGTGGCCTGTGCAAAAGAGACAAAAAATTATGTCATGGAACACTATTTAGAAGCACTGAAATTTGTCTTTTTTGTGAAGTCAAAACAAAAAGAACTTTTTTCACAAAACTTTGTGCCACGTACACACATTTGCGAACATGCATGCGTGATATTTTCTTTTGAATTTTTGACATTTTAAAATGTGCTTGAAATGCATTTTTTTAAAAAGTGGGTGCATATGCCCATTGGTTCAGGGGGGTGCCCTCTCCGTTGCTTCTACTATAACAACCACTCCACCACCACCGTAACTTCCTCGTCCAGCTCCTTTCATTCCTCGTCCTCTCTCACTCCCCATAAACTTTCTCCCCCATTGCCCTTGTCATCTGTCACGCCTCTCACTCTCCCCTACCACTTTTGAATTTTGAGATTGTTTACAACACCGCTATCACTCCCCGACCTCTACCACCACCCTCTTTTGGGAAGCTATTTCTATCACCCCTCCTACTTATTACTTTATAGAGAACTCGACATTAGCATTACCATAGTGAACTTACCATGTGGTCAGTTTACATTGTACCACGTGCTTTTTAGGGCCATTCACGGGATTAGTGTGTACTTATAAAGTTCTATGCCAATTTAAAAATTATGAAAGTTATCAAACTCTCAACAATGGCTCTTCAGTTATACTGAATTGCAACTACATTGGTTGATCCTGCTCGATAGCACGAACTTCCCAAAGAAGTTGGATACAAGTAACTTCCAAAAGTTATAACTGACTCTTAACAAAGATCTACTTTTATCCCTCAACTCTCTTGATATACTTATTATAACTTCTAAAAGTTAAAATTGATTCCAATATCATATGAGGTTTTGACCTTTAGTTTGAATTGCGGACAAACTTTATCTCTAACTCCAATCAGAAGTAGTACTACAGATGGCATGACCGTCGTTTGCACACGTAAGAAGATCCAAAAGAATTCAAGCTAACAAATTATTGGCAGCTAGAAATGGAACCAAATATTTCGAAGGAAAATCAGAATAAAAAATATCAAAAGAAAAACATAATTTCAGCCAACAAATTGCCGATCAATTAGAAATGGAGTCTGATTCTAAAGGAAAATACGAAATATATCAAGAAAGCACAAGTTTTTAGCTAAAATTTTATTGTGCAATTAGAAATGTAACCAGGTATGCTGAAGACAAAATCAGGAAAAAAAATGTCAAATTAAGAACATAATTTTACCTATGAAATTACCGAGCAATTAGAAATGGAGCCAACACTTTGAATGAAAATATCAAAAGAAAACAAAAGCTTTTAGCTTTCTTTTTCGAAAAGAAGGATACCCGACCTCTGCATCAGAATGATGCATGCGGCCAACATAATCTTTTAGCTAACAAATCATTTTATGTTTTTGTGGTGTTAGCTAACAGATTATTGAGCAAGTAGAAATGGAGCTAGACACTGCAGCAGTTTCCCTTTTCGAATTGAAAGATCGATGGTGTCCATGCAGGACTGAAAAACGGCAGTACTCCCTTCGTTCCTAATGGTTGGTATTCTAGATATTTATAAATCTATAAAATTGGTCGAAATTTGCTAAGTCTGACTTTGGAATGGAGAGAGTATTAACAGCCAGGTGTGTATTGAGCTGGAAAAAGTGGAGTAGAAAAACATGCACTAGTACAGAATCAGCGTTGTTTCACCACATGGCACATATGATAAGCAATTCAAACTATTTTAAGAGCTATTTAAAAAAAGAGTCTGCGTTGTTTCATTCACCCACAACCCCGGACGACGATTGCCAAAAGCGGTGGCCGGCTGCTATCTTTGAGGCGCGCCATTACTGCAGGATCAGCGGCGCTGCGCCTCTGGGTGCTAATTAAGCACGGTACTATTAGCACCATTATTGAGGGCAATGAAGGGTGCTAACTACAGTGACCTTTACGCTAATATGAATCAATGGCTGGGCCGTGCTTCATCGTTGTAACTAGATTGGGCGCAATGTTCGGCCACTCATTTGCCCAAACAGAATTGTGGGTGAGCGATGGCGACGGCTCCATGGATACTACTACATGCAATGCAACACGTGGCTCGCCGCCCACCGACGTCCAACCAACATGTCCGTCCGTGAGCAAAGATGGGTCGATCGATCGGCGTACGTCGGGCAACAATCGGTGAATGAATGCGAGCAAAGATAGACATATACTTCCTCCGTTCCATAATATAATAGCATTTTTAACACTACGGGGAGTAGATCGGTGCTGAGCTTGGTGGAAGAACGACAACGAGCTTTGCGCTAATCCCACTTTCAACATTATTGGGTAAACTCGGTCCGAACACTACAACGACCGTAGAAATCGAGCACGTGATGCCACCCTATCCAAAGCCCAAAGTGTTGGCTAAAGCATTTCTAAAAAGAAAACTGAAAATGTAGTAATCTCCCTGTTCATTTTTGTAAGACGTTTAAGATAGCTAAAATTAAACTGTTTTTGGTGTTGTCTTAAAGTGTCTTACAAAAATGAACGGAGGGGTAGTACTATTCAGGTCTCTGCAACGAGACAATGCCAGAAAACAGGAAAAAGGATTGTGTGTCATTATAGTAAGAACAAACAGGCAAGGTATTTTTCTTTTCAGAAATGTGCAACATTTTGTTTCTTCAGAACATGCAAAAGACTTGCCTGCCATTGTATTAAGAATAAGCAGACAAGGTGTTTTTTCCCCAGAAATGTGAGACACAGATACTACTAGCATAAAGACTTAGGGGCGGCTAATTACTCGATTACGCGCTGTGCACCTTGGACCGTGGTATAGTACGTACCTTGGAAGTGGGTTTGCCTGGCGATGGCGTCGTCGGTCATGGCAGCACTAGTTAATGGCACCCGAATAGGTTGGTTAACTAGTAGGGTTTGCTGGCCTGGGTCCGGCCGGCCCGACTCTGACCTTATTAACAATCAAGCACTTGACACAGGAATGGGGCTCTCGTCCTGAAGTACACTGTGCTCCAAGTAGGTAGCTAGCTTTGCCCTACACAGCACGACGTGTCAATCACTTGTACCCTTACACAGCTCGACGTGTCATCACTTGTACTACCAAACTGCACGTGGAGGTGACCTCACTCACTCCCCTACTGCATTGCATTGCATTGCATGAACCGCACGAGCCCACGAGCACGTAGGCCTGGAGCTCACCAAAATGAATGAACACCGGTTGTCCTTAAAAAATTGGGTGGGCATTGAGTTGTCGATGTAGACGTCACTGCTTGAAAAGCGGTGGATCTTGCATGTTCAGATCCTGCAGGAAGCACATAAATTTTCTGTACTCCAAATGCTGCTGCTTTTTCAAGTTTGTTTCTACTCCGATTATTGATGCGTTTCACTTGTACTCCTGCACGGCTACACAACTCAACGCGTCAATCACTTGTACTAACGGCATCTTCAAGGCGGGCCGGCAAAGTTCCCGCAAGGGTCGCGGAATTCATTCAACGCGGTGCTCTATCGGTCCGCAAAGCGGTCCGGACGCGATTTTTTCCGCAAACTAAACACAAATCTGGGGGGTTACGTTTAAAGGAGTCCAGACCGATCCTACGTCCACTTCTGACTGTTCCGACCCACCAAAATCCCTCCTCTCTCACCTGCAGCGAACACCAACTTCGTCGCGGAGTAGCGTGCCCGGCGTCCACGCTCTAGTTGCCGCTCGCCAGGAAGCGGCCGTCGCGGAACCTCAGTTGCGCCTGCTACACGCTGCCGACGAACCATCAGCCGGCCCGGTTGGATGAAGACAACGTCAGTGCCACCATTTCCATCGTGAACATCACATTGGGCACTACTTTGGGCTTTGTGGCTAACTAGAAATAAGCTTACTATCGAGGGATGTTTCCCTTCGCATCCGGTTAATATTATCTACAAATGCAATCTCTTTCTTTTTTTTAGAAAAGGAGGACGACCCCCGGCCTCTGCATCTGGACGATGCATACGGCCATTTTATTAATTATTGACACAAGACTACAAAGTCATACAACAATAAGTGTAAAGCCACCAAACAAAGCAACATCTGTCGCTAACCCTATCCAGTTGATGTAGGGGCGCTGAAAGTCTGGGCCTAATACCAAACAGACCATGCAGCCAAACCTAACATCTAAGACTTGAGGTCCCAACCAGGACGCCTTCCGGGTATGAGCACCCACCAGTCCGACGTGCTTCTCAACCAGGACCCTTGCCGGGTATGAGGCCGCCGCAGCCACCTGGCACCAATCCATCTTCAGAGCTGTACTGCTGCATCAACCTTGCCCGGTCCAACTGCTGCCGACGCCACCACGACGCCAGAGCCGCGTCCCTCCTGCGAGTCCATCTCCGCCATCAGTACCGAAGTCTCCATCGTACCACGCCGCCGAGATCCGCCGTCATCAATGGAGCGGATGAAACACCGCTCCTCCGCTTATCCCCTCCAACCAGCACTTGCTCCAAAACGATGCCCCCATGAGGGAGAACGATACCGATGGCAACGTCATCGTCCGATCCGGTAGACCCAGATCTAGGGTTTCCCCCAGAATTTCCCGATCAGGTTGATGTGACTTGCAACGACGATGCCTCCAGAAGGAAACGACGTCTGAGACGCCGCCATCGTCCGCCAAGACCTCAGTCAGGCGCCATTTTCACCGGAAGCCACGTCTTCCCGACCTCGTGACTGCTGGCGGGAACCGAACGGAACCTCGCCACGAAGGCGTATGTCGTCGTCGGTACTCCGGTGGAGATCCGGCATCTCCTCACCGGTCCCTCCACGCGCCGCCGGTTGGCAGAAGGCCTCCCCGCGACGGATCCAAACGGGGCGTTGGATCCGCAGAAACCGCCATCACCATCCCGACCAGGACGACCCTTCCTGCCGGATGGGGCGCTACCACCGCCGCCGTCCAAGCAGAGTCGCCGCACCACCGGCGATGGTGCTCCGGCCCCTGCCGCACAGCCCGGATTCTCTGACCTAGCCGCCGCCGATGGATCTCATGAGAAGGGCCGCCCCCGCCGCCTCAGATTCGATCCGCCGCAACCACCCGCCCAGGCACTTTGGCACCGGGCCCGCCGCCACGCGGCCCACGCCGGCGGCAGCGACGGCAGGAGGGGGAGGCAGGGAGGGGCTGGCGGCGCTAAGGTTGGGGCCCCTGGCGCCGCCCGGGGGGAGGCGACGCGAGGGGGCGTCCTGAAGCCTACCAAATGCAATCTCTTCCTGCAGCAGTGGAGTCCGTTGAGGAGGCGCAAGGATGCTGAGATGCTCAAGGCTGCCCAAGACCGTCTGATGCAAGTTTACATGCTGGCTAGGGAGCCTTCGACCACGGTCTAGGACGTGGTCCCTTTTGCGGCTTGACGAGCCCGCGCGCTCTGTACGGGCTTTTGCGTTGTAATCCGTTAGTGGCTTGCTTAAGTTTCGCCTGAACTTCAGTGATTTCATCCTAGCGAGGGCCAGTCTAGCTTTTGGTGTTGTTCTAAGTTTCTATGTCATGCTACGCTGCCTGTTGTGGGCTTTATTAAGTTAAAGCCGGACGCACCTGGCGTCTTCATTTAAAAAAAAAAACATCACATTCACCGTTGACGGACAGGTCGCGGATTCCTCCGAGGATGAGTAGGTCACGGGAGGCGGTGGTGCCTTGCGTCCCATGTGTGTCAGTACGTCTCCCGTGTTCTACTCTTCCTCGTCAGAGATCGCACCTTCACTTCATCGGTCTTATCACCGGTGCTCATGGATACGGCGGATGGAGGACGAGGCAGGCTTGAACGCCGGGCGCCGCTGCTGTAGGATAGATTTAGGGTCGGGTCTTTTATTTTTTTTGTTCTAGATGTTCGAAATGTAATGAAAATTCACTGCGTTTGTATGAAATCCATCATGTTTATACGAAATCCGGACGTGTTTGGATGAATTTCGTCATGTTGGTTCGAGTTGTTGTCAAAATATATGCGGCATGGTGGTCTCACGCATCCGTACCCGCGGATGCGGGAGAAAATTTACGGGTTGCCGTTGGAGATGCCCTAACAAACTATAGAGGTGACAAGTAGGCACATGACCTCACTCCCTCCCCCCACTGCATTGCATTGCATGAACCGCACGATCCCACGAGCACGTAGGCCTGCACCTTCCTTCGTCACCCAAATGAATGAACACCAGTTGTCCTTAAAAACATGGGTGGGCAATGAGTTCTCGATGTAGTTGTCACTGCTTGAAAAGCGGTGGATCTTGCATGTTCAGATCATGCAGGAAGCACACAAACATTGATGCGTTTCGCCGACAGGAAAAAGTACTTTAGTTTGCGATTACTGAACCATCAAATCCGATACTCCCTCTTATTCATATTACTTGTCGCTGAACTCTCCGATGGATCGGAGGGAGTAAGTTTATTTCCATTAGAGAAAGTGGAATCCAGTTAGTTACTCCGGAGGAGAGTGCTTCACAAGTACCGGTAATATTTGTTGTTTAGAGAGATGAAAGTACCTTTTAAAGCTACTACGGCGATGCCAAAAACAGCCCAAAATGTTGCCTCGCCGGAGTAGATTCTTTCCCCTTACCCTCACATCGCAACAGTTGGTACAATCGGATTGAGGACCTAGTTAACAGACGATGGTTGTTGTGGTAATCATGACAGGTGGTTAACGGCAGGCGGTGCTTGTCTTCTTCCATGAGACGACGACTACTGGTTTCTGGTCTAAATACAGGAGCCCACCGGAACCTAACTAACTTTGTGGTCACTGAAACCTACGGATACTTGGATACGTATCGGATACGCGATACGGGAATACGCCTGATACGTCAATTTTCTAAAAACATGGATACGGGGATACGTTTATATATAGATGTTAAATATTAAATATTACAAATACCCATGCAAAAAAAATATTACAAATACGAAGAAAAAAATTAAGGAGCTTCTAGGTCAAAGCATGCCTCAATAAGATTACCCCTTTCTTTTCTTGCACTTAGTCCACTTTTATTAATTGGCTGTGAGATTTGACCAGGTTTGCTGTTCCAATCAATGCATCGACTCTTTCTTGCTCACATAAACTCACGCCCATGTTGGGAACCTTCAAAGGCGCCTTTATTATTGAGGGGATTTCACGTCGAGCGAGGGGTTTCAGGTATCCAAAACGTATCGCAGAAGTATCCTAGGAGTATCAAACATTATTTTCTTTTTTTAATATCAAAATATCGAGGGATACTTACGGGATACGTATCGTGAAGTATCGGGGTAGTATCCGAGTGCCGGGGCAGTATCCGACTGGATACGCGCACTTTTTGAAGTATCCGCGCAACGTAGACTGAAACTAGATATTTATAGGGTGACAGTGACCTACTGTCTCCTAGTTTATACTCCATATAACATATGCTCAGGACCTAGACCCCTTCAGTTAGCAACACAAATACTTTTCTATTAGAAAATACTCTTCGGTTAAAACTACGCATATTACAAAACTAAAACCACGACACTTATTATGGATCGGAGGGAGTAGTATTTTTCTCCTTAAAGGGCAATGTACAAATGCAGAGAAGGTGGTCATCTCTTCACCCAACTGTCTCTTTATCCTGTCCTGTTTCTTTCTAAAGAAGCAGCCAGGGAAAAGGAAGGTTTGACAACAGAGCATTGTACTATATGCTCAAGTCCTACCAAATGCAGATTTTGCTCTCACCACTACTTATTATACACTAGGATGGTCTGTAGTGGAGCACTAAACAAGCAGTTTTAAATGGAAAGGGCACACTTTGATCCTGAAATTATACATAGAGAACCAACCGGCAGTTTATATTAGTACGGTGTTCAGTGTCATGTCTTGTTAATTGTGGTTTTAATAAGAGCCACATCACCTTCATTGCATAGTATAGGGGCTGCGCACAGGATATGCGTGATCCTCCCTCGTGGGTGGATATTTTGGAAACATCGAACCGCCATTTCACAGTCATGAGAATGGGCAGCAGAGGACATTATGTGCATTAAGACGCCATTTCGCAGTCATAAGTATGGGCAAACGGCATTAGGTACAGCAAACACAATGTTCAACGGAATATATATCTCGGTACAGGCCCTTCCGAATCATCTAATGGGTCACTCAATGGGCAATGTCACATTCACAAGTAAGCACAAAAACACACCCTCTAGTGCTTTGAACAATCTGATAGCCAATCAACTCTTGGCTTAGCCAGCATAGCAGTTTTTTATGCCAAGTAGAGTGGTCACCTGTGAGTGGTCACTTGACAGATAACAGATGATTTCTTTACCTTCCATCAAGAGAATAGCTTACTAAAACAATGGAAATTTGGTAAGGTCCTTTCACTCTGACAAGGTGAAGAACTTCTCTTAACTGGCATTCCTCTCAAAGTTAATGTACATCCAATCCATATGTTTTGTCTATTTAAGTGTTTGTCGTGGTAAGCAGTTGGTGTGATGTGCAAGTTTATCAACTTCAGCAAGCACATTATGTACAGGGTACAGAATAAACAGGAGCAACAACAGCAAAGGGAGCGAAAACGGACCGTACACATGCCTCGCTTGGGAATGGCTAGCAATTGAACAGCAGCAGTAAGCTAGATTAATTGGGGGCCTGATGAGAGCAGTGCGAGGCTACGACGAGACAGAGACATAATGAGCTCAACTAGCTTGCAGTACAAACACTGGATTATTTTCGGGCAACATACGATGTAGTTGCGGTGTAACAAGACCATTTGCTCCCAAACTTGGACCACCAGTAGTCCTTAATGCCCACATAGTCCATTGATAAGTCAAATGATTTCATCATGAAACAATATTCTAATATTCATAGTAATTGAATTAGCTATGGATAAATATCTAGAAATGACATATTTGGGGCTCAAATTCAGTTCATGTCAAGAGTTTTTGTACTCCACCTTCCAACTATTACTATTCTAGTTATTGCTTTGTATGTCCTTGCCACTTTGCAAAAAGTTAAAATGGTAACAATTTAAATAAAGCTATTTTGGAAGGAAGAAGAACGATGGCATGGACTTCCTTCATTTCCATATAATTTAACTAATCAGCATACAAGAAAGATCCACAGAGCTGAGACTAGTAGTTTACAACAAAAGCCATTAGACAGAAAAAGAATGCCATCACCTTCAGTTTCACTACTGAAGAAAAAGCTAGCCCTCATAGATGACATAGGCCCAACAAAATAACCTATATACAATGCATGCTAGGGGTCATTTGTCCTTTAATCATCCTCCTCCGGCTTCACAAAGAATTCAATAAAAGCAATCCGGCTTGGCTGTTGAGCCCCTCCAGCAAAATTATGGTGGGATTGCGCACCTAGCCTTGCAACTGAAACCAGGTGCTGGAGTTTGAGCATCCCTCCCCTCCCAATCGTCATTTTACTCCCACGATTCTCCTTCAGGACGCTACTTGGAACATTCGAGGTAGTGGCACGAAGAAACTTGTACTTATACCTTGCAGAGAACTGTCTGGTCAGCACAAAGAAGCATGCTGTAGATTTTAGGCGCAAGAGTTTTACCTGTAGGACAGTTCTTGGTCACACTGGAATGCAATTAGAAGATCGGTATTTGCATAGTAGGAGAATTCAATCTGCCAAATGGATTAAGTGGCATTTAGATATGGACACGAATGGAAACTATCTGAATTGCAGACAGAAATTCATGACACACCTCCAAGTCACCATGCCCTTCGCCTTTAAATATTACTGAAGGGGGGTCTGGATGAAAATGAATCTGAATGCTGGAGCCTGGCCACTCAAGGTCATCAATTGATTCTTTCAGGATGGCAGACTGGCATTGTGAAAGGTGAAAGATTAGTTCTGAGGCATTAAACGTTAGAACTCGTAGTGACGAATGCAACGAGAAAAGAATGGAGAAAGTATTGCAGGTACCTTAACAGTAAAAGTGACTGGAGTATTCCCTGCATGCTCAAAATGGTAATCCCAGGCGACAGTATCAGGAATTCTGGTTCTGATTTCTGCATGTATACATGCATCTGGAGACCCCACTGACCTGCACTTGTGTTACCAGAATGAAAAGCATGAGCAAAATGATTGACTTGCTTTGGTTGAAGTTCAGAAGAGGGATACATATAGCTCTGCTTGTAGCAGTTACAGAACCAGATGTGTACTGAATCGTGCATCATGGCTAGTACAGGCTAGGACTAAGTCACGGAATAACTGAACATGACAAGCTAATGTAACAGTACAGCACTGAATCAATGTATACAATTAACAGCCCCCTGCAGTATCAGCCGCCAGAGATGCTGAGACTGGAGCGAAATTCCTGAAAAACAGCAATAGCTCAGTATTCTGCTTCAGTCGATGAACAGGAAACAGTGTGCTGCCTCTTTGAAGACCATGGAATCAAATTATCACCTAAGAATACACAAAATCCAGAAGTAGAGCGCCGAGTTTCAGGGCATCCAGCCCAGTCGGCATCTGAGCATGCTGTCAGAGAGGTAGGAGTGGAAGTGTTGAGATGCAGACCAAGGTTAAGAGTTCCTTTAAGGTATTGAATTATTTGTTTGATAAGGTTGAGGTGAGGTTCGCAAGGATCATGCATAAACAGGCAGGCCTGCTGAACAGAATATGAAATTAGTTAGAGTTGCATATTGCAGGGCACCTGCAAGGCTGCGATAAAAGGTTGGGTCAGAAACAGGGGAGCGACTAGAATCAAGCTTAGAACCGGTGTCAACTGGAGTGCGAGCAATATAAAAAGTTGTCATTCCAGCTTTGTCGATGAGTTCAGAAATGTATTGACGTTGAGAGAGAAAGAACCAGAAGTGGATCTGCTAACAGAAATACCAAGGAAATGGTGAGGAGGACCTAGGTCAGTCATGGAGAATTCAGAATTGAGGGAATCAATGACGATGTTCAGAAATGCAGTGAGAACAACATCATCAACGTATAAAATAAGGTAAGCAGTTTGAGTAGCTGAATGATAAATGAACAGAGAGCTATCAGATTTGGAAGCAGAGAAACCAATTCGCTGGATAAAGGTAGAAAACTGATGGAACCAAGCTCTAGGAGCTTGTTTTAGACCATATAGAGATTATTTTAAGGAGACAAACATGATGAGGAAAAAAAGGGTTTTCAAAACCTTGAGGCTGTGACAGCTTACTGTTTCTTGTAAGTATCCATGTAAAAAAGGCATTTTTAACATCAAGTTGGTGAATAGGCTATGAGGACGATACTGCAATGGATAAAACAATTTTAATAGTGCTTGGTTTAACTACAGAAGAGGTGGTTTCCTCTAGTCTCTATACCTGCCTGCTGAGAATAACCTCTACAGACCCATCTGCCTTTATAGCGTGCAAGCGATCCATCTGCATGATATTCGTGTTTAAAAACCCAATTCCCAAAATCTAAATTAGCAGAGGAGGGCCTAGGAACAACCTCCCATGTTTCGTTTTGAAGAAGAGTGTCATATTCAGAACGCATAGCATCTTTCCACTTTTGATCATGGAGGGCTGAGTGGTAAGTTTTGGGTAGAGGAGAAATAGCATCTGTAGTAGCTACTCCCTCCCTTCACAAATAATAAGATGTTTTGGATATTTCAATATAGACTACATACGGAGTGAAATGAGTGAACAAACACACTAAAACATGTCTATATACATCCAATTCAAAAAAAGTTAGAACATCTTATATTTGTAAACAGAGGAAGTAGAAGATTAAGCGGACATACAGGGATGCCAAAACCATGCTTGGCTCGAGTGGTCATGCGATGAGGATTAGACGGGATGGTAACAGTAATGGCATTGGCAGGAAGAGATGGTGTGTTGGGAGAGGAGGGTTAAGAATAATAACTAGTGGAGGATGCTGTAGAAGGAGAGGATGTAGATTCAGATGCTGAAGCTGATAAGGGAAGAGATGGTGGAGAAATAGGTATAGGTGGATTATGAGGTGAAGAAAGAGGTGTAGTAGGGTTGTGTAGTGTAGATATGTAAGATGTAGGTGAGGAGATATATGTTGGTTGTGATGAGGATGTACTATACTAGGAGTAATGGAGGGTGGTTGCGGAAGCGTTGTGGTGGAGTCGTGAGAGAAGAAAAGGAAAGGACGTCTCATCGAAGACAACACGGCGTGAAATAATTACACGGCCAGAGTCTAAGTCCAAACACCTATATCCATGGTGTTCATCTGGATATCCTAAAAACACACATGCAATAGATCTAGGTGGAATCTTATGAGTGGCAGCTGTGATGTTAGGAAAACAGAGACAACCAAATAGTCGTAGGAGCAAAATGATTGACTTGCTTTCATTGAAGTTCAGCAGAGGGATATATATAGCTCTGCTTGTAGCAGTTACAGAACAAGACATGTACTGAATCATGCATCGTGGGCTGGTACAGGCTAGGACTAAGTCACGGAATAACTGAACGTGACAAGCTAATGTAACAGTACAGCACTCAATCAATGTATACACTTAACACAAAAGTCCGACGAGAACCGCCTGGCAGTTAACCTTTTTATTTGTTTCACATTACTAAGTGACATCCATCTCCAGAATGAACTTAAATTTTGAGCTGAACACGAAGCTCGAATGTTTGTTTGCTTTTGGCAAGGGTGGGAATGTAGTGAAGTTTACTTTAATATAAAGATTAACAAATACGTAGCTATTTATATTTTATCCACCACAGTCACAGTATCCAAACGCCTAGTGATTCAGTAGATCAACTATATAAAGATCACAATTCATAAATGAAAATATCCGTCACGATTATGCAAATGTCTAATGGGTTACGATATCAATTGACAGCATTACGAAGCAAGGACGAACAAAGAGAACCTAGTAGGCAGAGAAGATACATATACCTGAGGAGAAGCTGCATGTCGGGGCCAGGGTACCGGATCTCGACGGGGGAGGCGAACCCTGGGACGGTAAACATGTTGAGGCAGTCGACGAGGAGCCCCAGGCTGAGGCCGAACCGCGGACGCCCCTCCGCCCCGTAGTCGTACTCCGCAAACAGCTGCAACAGTCAATCCCCACTGAAAATTCAACGGCCAGGCCCGGGGAGGTAAAAACGCAAACACCTGGCGGGCGCGCGGCACGAACCTCGGTCTTGAGGTAGACCTTGGCCTGGAGGCAGCCGCTCTCCTCCACGGTGACCACGATGCCGTGCTCCGACAGCTCCACCACCGCGCCCTGCGGGACGACCATGCCATGGAGGGCGGCTCTTAGATACAGCCTACGCGTGCGGAGGAGAGGAGAGGAGAGGAGAGGGGGGCGGCTGCTGACCAGACCTGATGCTTGTTCCAGCGGACGCAGGAGAGGGCGTCGACCATGCCATGGACGCAGTCCACCACGCACACCAGGTCCGGCGCCTCGTCGCCCTCGCCCTCGCCCTGCCCGGACGTCGTCGACGAGCTCATCGCCGCAGCTCCGCTCCCTGGATTCTCTTCTCCCGCCCTCTTTTTTCCCGCGACGGTGCGAAGCTGCTCCGCTTCAGCTGGCCCATTCCTAGCGGTTCAGGCACCGGATACTAAAATGTTCATTGCGTATTACAAAATGCAAATGCAGTGAACAAAAATGTTCACTCTACTTTTAATAAATGCTCAACTGATGCAAAAGCATGTAAGTGACATTTTCTGAAAAGGTTTATACAATGTAAGTGGCATTTTTTCAAAAATATTATCCAAGATAAAATCATGTTTGCATAGTTGAAAAAATATATCATATCATACAAAAATTCAAAGCTTATTCCAAAAATATTTCATATGAAATATATACATGAAAAAACAATGTACAGTATGCACAAAAACAATGTGCAGTATGCATGAAAAAAGTAGACACACATGAAAACATATATTTAAGAAAAATATTAGTCATCTATTTGAAAATGTTAATTGAGTGCAAAAAATGTTCCTGTTGTATACGGAAATTGTATAATGTGTATAAAAAATGCAGACATGTGTTGCAGAGAAATGAAGAAAGAAACGGAAAAAGCATAGAAAAATTGAACAAATAAAACTAAAATCAAGAGAAGAAAACGTGTGGGACAAACCATGCAAAAAAAGACATGCTACAATACTGGACCGGTCCACAACCCCAGCCGCAAGAGGCTCATTGTAAGGGTTTAGTCGAAATCACTAGTTAAGGAGTACTCCTTGCGAAGATCACTCCAACTCCCCCAGGTTGCGACAAGTGGCGCGCTGCATGTGCACCACTTGTCGCAACCAGGGAGTTTTCCCTTTTTTCGTAGATCCGTTTATTTAAAACGTTTTATCTCTTAAATCGTGCGTCCAAATCTCGAACCGCTTTCACCAACAGATTCCTCACATCGAGATCTTTAAAACTAGATCCCATGTTGATAGGATTTGACGAACTTTTTTTCACGAAAAAAACGGACGAAAAAACCAAACGGGGAGCACGGATTTTTTTCCTTTCCGAAAGAGGCACGCCCATGCGTCTCACGAAATCACAACCGTGCCTCTCGCGGAAGCAAACCCATGACTCTCGCGAAAGGAAAAAAAAGAGAAAACGCATTTTTTTTCTGTTTCCGAGGAGGCACGGCCGTGACTCTCGCGAAAGCACAACTGTGCCTCTCACGGAAGCAAACCCGTGACTCTCGTGAAAGAAAAAAACGCGTTTTTTTCGTTTCCGAGAGGCACGGCCGTGACAAGCACAACCGTGACTTTCGCGAAAAAAAAAAAGAAAACGCGTTTTTTTCCGTTTCCAAGAGGCACGGCCGCGACTCTCGCGAAAGCACAACCGTGCCGCTCATGAAAGCAAAACCGTGACTCTCGTGAAAGGAAAAAAAACAGAAAATGCATTTTTCCGTGACTCTCGCGAAAGCACAACCGTGCCGCTCACGAAAGCAAAACTATGACTCTCGCGAAAGGAAAAAAAACAGAAAACACGTTTTTTTTTTGTTTTCGAGAGGCACGGCCGTGACTCTCGCGAAAGCAAAACCATGCCTCTCGCGGAAGCAAAACCGTGACTCTCGCGAAAGGGAAAAAAAGAAAATGCCTTTTTTTGCACAAAAAATTTGATTTTTTAATCGAAAAGGTAGGGAAGACCGGTGGAAAATCAAAACGTCAAAAAACCCAGAAAAAACCGTTAAAAAGCCAAAAACGCGTGCGAAAAATAAAAAAATAAAATCCGGAGGGAGCGTCCAAAGCGCGACACGTGGCGAATGATTGAGAGCGCGCCAAGTGGCGCTGATCGTTGCGAGGCTCCCGAAAGAGCGCTCGTTAATTATTTACTCTCGGGTATAGTGCGGTGGATCTATTTTACACTCGTGAGCGTCCAAATGCCGGGGCTTCGCTGAAGGCGCTCCGAGTTGAGTCAGCCCGTGTAGGCGTCGCTATTTTTTCTGCTTGTTCTTGTTTTCTGTTTTTAAATATTTGTTCTCAAATTAAAATACAGATCTGAATTAAAAAAAGTTCTTATTCAGCATATATCACAAAAATGTTCAATGTAAATTTAAATATTGTTCAACGCTTATCACAAAACTGTTTAATGTGTATTTAGAACTTGTTCAACATATATTAAGAAAAATTTAAATGCATATTTAGAAATCGTTCAACGTGTATTTAAATAGTATTCAACGTATATCGCAAAATGTTCAGTTGTTAATTTTAAATTGTTGAAAGTATATTGAAAAATGTTCAATGTATATTTAAGAAAATTCGTCATATATAAAATTTCATTAAATATCTGGAATTAAAAAAAATCACGTTTTTAATTATTGTTCACTTTTTCCAGTTTTGTTAGAATTCCGAAATTAATTCATGCTTCCAAACATTATTCAAATGTTTTAGGGAAAATCGTTCACTTTTGTTCCAAGAATTGTTGGAAATTTTGGTGAAAAACAAACAGATCTATAGTTGTACATTTTACTTTATGATTGGCGTTGTAATTAGGGCGTAGTCAGCGGTTTTTTTCCTTTTTAAGATAGGGCATGTCATTAGCTAGCTCCTATGGTTGGCGTCCCTGCTACTCAGCATGAGGCCAGGTGATCGACTCCATCGTGTTTTGTTTTGTTTTTCGTGCTATTGTTTTTCGCTCGTTCCCTAGTTATTATGGGCCGTTCCATTTGCGCGAGCTTTCAGCAAAAGCTCCACTGCTTGATGGCCGTGAGCGTCTAATAGGAGCTCTCGTTTAGTGCAACCTCGCCTCAAGCAACACCGAGAATGGGACCACAGACCTTGTGTGTTTCTTTTTTCCTCCTTTCGGTTTTTCATTGTTATTGTTTTCTTTTTTGCTTTCTTCTTTTACTTTTGTGTAGTGTTCTAAATATTCTAAATCTATATATTACGAAAGACAATTTACATAGAAAAAATAATAATTTAGTAAAGTATTCGAATAATGAACAATGTGTATATAAAAAATGTTTCTCATGTATACAAAAAATGTAGGATGCCTATGAAAAAGTAGTTCATGTAGTTAAAAATGTTAATCAACCATTTAATTTTTTTAATGAAGCACTTGAAAAATATTAATCAAGCATCTGGAAAATATAAATTTTGTAATGAAGAAATGCTTCTCATGTATATGAAAAATGTGTAGAAAACATATACAAGTTGTCTAGAAAATGTTGATCAGGTATTTATAAATTTTAAGAAGTATTAGAAAATATTTCTGATTAATACGAAAATGTACAGCATACACTGAATAAAAGTAGACATCAACAAATATACTCCCGCTGTCCCGTAATACAAGATTTTTTGAGACTATTTATAATAGTGCCATAAAATGTTCTTCTATTATGGGACAGAGGAAGTATATTTTAAAATCAAGTTCTATGTTTAAAAAATGTACATTATGTGCTAAAACATTTATTGCCAATAGAAAATGTTGATCATGTATTCAAAAAAGTCTTCAAAGCATGTATACAAGAAAACTATACATCACGTACTTAAACAATGTTCAACATGTACCATAACATTGTTTCACGTGTACACCAAGAATGTACATTTTATACTTAAAAAAAGTGAAAAGTCGTAGGAAAACCCAGAGGAAAACCAACAAAGATACAAAAGCGAAGAAACCAAGTTGTGCAAACTATGAAAACCGAGTAAGAAATCAAGTTGTTTTATTTGTTTCTTTTTCCATTTGCACGGTTTTTTCTTTCTCTCATTTTTCGTTTTTATTTTGGTTTTGGTTGTTTCTTTCTAGGTTTCACTGTTTTTTTACTTTTCTTTCTTATAATCTTTTTTTCTTTGGTTTTATTTCTTTCTTTCTTTATTTTCATTGTCTTTCTTTGCTTATTTCTCATTTTTTTAATTCTTCTACAGTAGTTTTCTTTCAACTTTTTTTCTTTTGTTTCCGTATCATCTTTTTCGTGTTTCTTTATTTCTTTGCGTTAGTTTTCTTAAGTTTCTTAGTTCGTCTCATGGTTTTCCTTGGAATTTATTTTTTCGTTTATTTCTCAATTTTCTTTATTTTTATTTTTGGGTTTTCATTAATTTTGTTCTTGTGCATTGGTTTTCATCCGTTTTATATTTTGGTTTATTTGTTTATTTTCGGTTTTATTTTTTTTCTTTATTTCCTTGGCAATTTTCATCAGTTACTCTTTTGTTCAAGACATTTCTAATTATCTAGTACATTATGTGCATTTTCAGTGTACACGCGAAGTATTTTGTTCACACACGTGGAACATTGTTTAGGTACACGATGTACATTGTTTTTTTAAACACATGTTTTGAATACTTTTTTTGAATACATAGAAGAAAATTTTAAAATATACCGTGAATATATTTTTAATAGAGGTCAATATTTTTCACATACAATGTACATTATTCCTATAAATCAGGAATATTTTGTATACATGTTGTCTTATTATATTTAATTTATCTTTTATGATTATTGTATACACCTGGATTAATTCTTTATACACTTTTGACACTTTTCAATACATGATCAACATTCTTTTCATGTCTATTGTATGTGTTTGTATATATTATTCAGATACATTAGAATTATTTTCCTATTCACATTTAACATTTAGAAAATGCTTGAAACAAATTTTCTAAATACTTGATTAACTTTATATGCTTGATAAATTCATGATCAAACATTTTCACGCAAATTGTATATTTATTTGTATACATTTTTAATTTACATAAAAATATTTTCTCCTTAGAGGTTTCATATTTTTCACATGCTTGATTTAAATAGCTAGAATATTTGGAAGTATAAACAAATGGACAAATATAAAACAATCAACGCTAAATAGAAAAGAAAAAACTGAGGTTGTGGCCTCCCGCATTGTGAGACGGCTCATTATCGCGTTCAACCAATCGAGGTTGTCCTAGGTCTGGCTACAAGCGAGACATAGGCACCTCCCCTGGGAGCATTAGATATGGCCCATCTACAGGGCGGGGAGCCCCTGTTTTTCTTTTCATTTATTCTGGTTTGCTTTCCGTTTACATTTCTTTTCTTCTTTCAAATATTTTTTAAGAATTCATGAATTGGAAAATAATTCTCAATTATAAATTCAGAAAAATGTTCACAAAAAGGATGGGGCGCACGAGGGGTATGCGGTAGGTAGCCTCGCCTCTAGAGCTGTACCATTTCTCGTCTCTTGTGAGAGCTATAGTAGCCTCGCCTCTAGAGCGGGCCTTGTTTCTATTTAGTAAGCTGGAATGATAAAACAGTTTTAGAAATGTTCTAGAGCCCGGTTTGAACCGATTTTATTCTTTCTTTTTTTCTTTGTTTGGTTCTCTGTGTTTGGTTTGAATGGTTTTCTCTATCAGCTTTAACATGTTTTTATCTGGTTTCCTGCATTTCTTTAACGATTTTTCTTTGGTGTTTCTTTATTTTTTTAATATATGTCTATTTTTTCAATAAACATTGTATATTTTTGTATACATGAGAAACATCTTTTATACATGTTAAATATGTGTTAATTGTTTTTAAATGCACATTAAACTATTGTTTCAACTATGTGAACATTTGTTTTACATTCCGTAAACGGTTTCTAAAAATGTCAGGGACATATGTTTGAAACTAGTGAATTTTAAAAATTTGCAGCATATATATTTTGCATTTGTCAATTTTTTTACAGTGTATAAAAGAATTTCTAGAATGCCATGTACATTACTTAAATGTTACAAACATTTTCTTTGGATGTTATCAAATTTCTTTTAATGTTAAGAAAACTTTCTTTGAAAACACGATGAACCTTTTTAAAAATTGATGTATTTTTAGTGCTCCTTCCGCTATGGGTAGGCCCATTTAGGATTGCTTTGTCTCACCATGAGCGAGGCAAAGCCGGGAGCAACTAATTAAGGGGTGACTTTGGAGGGCTCCTTAGGAGGTCATTTTTTGGGTCCGATAGCGCACCAAGTGATGTGCCCAGCCATTGCCACATGTCGCTTGTTGGGCGCCAAGTTTTGCTAGGTCTTGGCGCCTTTTTTGGGTAGCAGTCATTTTTCTGTGAGAAGCATAGTTATGCTTCCACGAGAAGCCTTGCATGTACTTCCCGAAATGGAAAAAACACATTGGGCTTCCTCGAAAAAGGGAAAAGCAGATCCCGTGCTTTCACAAGAAGCATAATTGTGCTTCCAAAAACTTGAGAAAGACAACATGTGCTTCCGCGAGAAGCACGACAGTCCTTCCCCAAAAGGAAAAGCAGTTCTTTCGGGTTCTTTTTTTGGTTTTTGGTATTTTATTAGGTTTTGGGTTCGCTTTATTATTTTCAAGTTTTTCCTAATATTTTTAAAAAATTCTTGGTTTTTTCTGGAGTATTCGTGAAAAAAACTTAGGTGAAACCTATTAACATGAGATCTAGTTTCAAAGATCTCGACTTGAGAAATCCAATAGTGAAAATGGTTCATGATTTGGACGCATTGTTCAAGAGATAAAACGTTTGACAAAAGAATGTAGGAAAAAAAACAGGTTGCAACAAGTGGCGCATGTGTCAGCATTAGAGAGGGTGAGAGCGCCCGTTGCAAAGGGTACCCGTTCATTATTGATTTTGGACAAACCCATCCACAATTTCGCCGGGGCTATATCTTTCTTATTGCGAGATTCATCCTAGACTGGTCTCTCGTACTTGGGGTATTGGTCTGACCTAGTATTGTAGCACAATATTTCTTTTTCCACTGTCTTGCCCGGTTTTCTTTCATGTTTCCAGGTTTGTCTTCGTTTCTTCGCCGTTTTTCATTGTTTTTTTTCTCCTCACAATGTTTTTACAGTTTCATTGGTTTTGTATGTTTTTCATCATTTCTTCCGAGTTTATTGGTTTTCCTATTTTGTTTATCGGTTTTCTATGTTTTTGTTTCTATTTTACCTACACATGTCTACATTTACACAATGTACATTTTTAGTGTACACAATGACCATTTTTAAAACACATGATGTACATTTTAAAAAGACATGTTTTGAACATTTTTTCATACACATTGTAAATCTTTTTCAAATAAACACGATCATTTTATGACAATAAAGAATTTCTAACTACACGTGCATTTGTCCTTACTTTTAATTTTCTTTTCTTTTTTCTTTTTTTTCCTACACATATCTAGTTTTACACAATATACATTTTTAGTGTACGAGGAATTTGTTTGATACACGTTGACCATTGTTCAAATAGAGAATGTACACTTGAAAAACATGTTTTGAACATTTTCTCAAATACATGTTCAACTTTTTTCAAATACACGCTGAATATTTTTTTAAAGGTAATAAGCATTTTCTTAAACTACGTGAACATATTTTTCACATTTTATAACCATGATTTTGAAATTTTCACATTCATATTTTTGAAATGTTGAATATTTATCTAAAATGTCACGTACATTTATTTGAATGATACAATTTTTTTATACTAGATGACCATTTTTCCAGCTAAACATGCTGCTAATCCATGTACTAACCTCAACGCTTAGTAGAGACACTCTGGCTGAGCCCGGGCATCCTCATCCGAATATGGTAGGTATTTCTCCATTCTTTTGTTATTAATCTGCAAATAATAACAGTATTGTTAAGCGTGATTGGTCTTGTTTACAGATTGGGAGTGCATTTTCTCTGTGCTGCTACCAAAATCTGAATTCGTCACGAGAACATGTCTACTCTTGGTCGAGCAAATTCTAATGATTCATTGGCATATGCAATGACTACAAGTGTAAGTTCTCTGTAGCACATCAGTAGTATTATGTGATTTTACCTTCTGTAGAGTGTATTTCTGTTAAGGTCAAAACCATAAATTCAATTGGAAATGAAAGTTTTCAGATGAAGACTAGTGTTATTAAGATACCTGAGGCATCCCCTGCTCTTATTGCTTCACCTCATAAGGATGTTATCAAGAATTCTTATGCATTGATTGTAAGTATTCTCTTGTTTTCCTGCACTTCCCCTGCTTATACTGTCTGTACTGAGTGAGTACTGAATGCCAAATAGATAATTAACTAGATGTTTCATGCTTGCTTACTGGCTTCTATGATGATAGGCCAAAACCAAGAACGAGAGCACACGGCCTACACCCATTAAACCAAATCTTACAGTAAATAGAGCTAAAAATGTGGAGAACTCTTCATCTATTCCTGCAAAAATACCCATGCAACTGATACTGCGCCTCTAAATGACAAAATTGTTTTTGATGGTTAGCCTCCATATTTTTGTAAAAAAATTAGAAATTGTAGCTCTAGTCTTTATATCCAAAATGTGAAATTAAATGCTTTCATGTTTTTGCCGAGTTCTTATTATGGGAAGCAAGCTGCTACTGTAGCCTTTATATGAATTAAATCGCAAGTGGAACATGTATCATGATCAGCTATTAACAGACATTTCCTTATTTATTTCAACTCTTGTCATCTATTTTTATGGACCATGTTGGTTTAGATTGTGTAGTTTGGATATATATTATAACTAAAAATTTAGATTAGTATGCCAACACTGATGGAAGGCCCTTTAATCTAAAGTTGACTTTTCGTCCATCATTTTCTTTGGAAGGAACAACAGTGTGGGGGCTGATAGTATAACAGAAGCCAGGTTTAGATCATCTAAAAAATATAGACACGTGAAGAAGGCAATTGACAACATCATAATATCGAAAAGAAACTTGTGAGAGAGCGTGGGTGGTACTCTTGACAATACAAAAATAATATTGCTTTCTGCAAGTACAATTGGTTATGTTACTGTTGTGTTTGCATTTTTAGAATATGCACTCCTGTTTTATCTTGTATTTCACATTTTCTTTTTTACTAGTGAAACAAGACTCTAAAACATCCTTCTAAACGGATAGTGAATATGCTTACGATGTTTGTGTTTCTTTATTAGTTGTACTACCTTGTTTATATGTACCTGCAATGCGTGCATCTAAGAGATTTCAGTCTTCAGTATTGCAATGCATCCCTTGGTTTTCTGAAGAATGTTGTTGTGGACTTTTGATGTCCCTCCATTAGTTGTCAAGGTGTCAATATTTGACTAATTTGCACTATGGTAATGCTCTTGGCAGGTGTGGCACTTTTGCATTGTGTGGTGTCGCAGGAGAAAGTGCTACTATGAGTTATTTTTTGTAAAGGGCATTGATCCCAATATAAAGGGCTCCTCCAACGACACAGCTGCTCTGCATGAGGCAACAACACAAGGTGTCTCTTCCTGCACATTCTACTCAGTTGTAAATGATCACAGACTTCCGTTGTGTAAAATATAGTTAAATATTATGCCCCACTTTCCTTGATTATTTTCTTTCCAACCTGGTTAGGAAGGTGAATATCTTAAGTTTATCTTTATGCCGCAAGCCTGCAATGGAGCGGGAGAGTATTAAAGTGATGGTTCCACTACATAACTTCTTTATAGATCTCCCAAATCAAACTTCTCTTGCGGATCAAAAACTTGTCAATCTGTTGTGTATTCCAATAGGATATATTAATTCAAATTGCATGCGGTCTTCTTTCACTTAAAGCAAGTCATTCACATAAATGAAGACTCATACGAATTATACTCCTTACCCATAACCAGGACAGGGGACGGTGACTATGATAGTTACACCATACTACTCCCTCTGCCCCGAAAAGGATATCTCAAATTTATCTAAATTTGGATGTATCTAGACACTATTCAGTGTATAGATACATATAAATTTAGACAAATTTGCAACATGCTTTTTGAGACGGAGGGAGTATTATATTTCATATTATGGCTCTACACGTATGTCTATTTTACCTTTATGCATAGGCTATGATGAAATTACACAACTTCTAATAAATGGATGCAATATCGATGAACCTTTTTCTCATGGGACACCTCTAGTGGCTGCTGCAGCTCATGGGAAGTCCAGTTCTATGAAGATTTTGTTGGAGCACCATGCAGATGTCTTTAGTAAATTGATTTTCTTTACTTGAGCTTACTTCTTCTATCCTAGTTCATGCATATGTAATATCTAGAATCCAATTTCTTATACACGGGACCTGGGAAGTGGCTTATGTTATTTCAAATTAAAACTGGAGTAGAGAAAAGTCAACTGGGAGTTTGGTGCACCCCTTACTACAATTCCTTATGCTACTCCTGACAGAATGGGTTGCTCTGGTAAATCTAATGTGAGAAGATATTTTGTACGGCCATATTTTTTATATTATATTTTTATCCGTAGGATGTTACTGATTAGAGGCCCACAGTAGTCCTTCCATAATTTAGGTGATGCGGCACTCTGGCCATTGTATCCTATATATTCTTTGGGGTTGTATTTACAGGTTAGTGATTTGGAAAATCATATTGACAATTCTGAAGCGAGGCTTGAAGGACTTCCATTTATGAAAGGAAAGCAAAGACCTCCTCGATTGGTATGATCAGATACATAGCATTGCAACCTGATGTTACTTTACTATCTACTGAATCTTGTTTCTGACAGAGGAAGTAATTGTGTATTGTCAGGTACATCTAGAGAAATCCATTCCATGGCATAAGGCTCATGTAAAGAAATTGGAGTTGATCTTGAATCGCTTGGATAATGATGAGTTGGATCATGAGTAAGTCAACGACGTGAAAGATTTAGAAGACTATGTTGAACGTAACCAGGTGTGATTGTTTTCACGCTTAGCTTTCATGATGCCATGTTTTTATGTAATTGAGTGTGAGTTGTGAGAACCTACAAGCACATTGTGGGCCTGGTCTTTGTTCTGACTATTAATCTTCTAATCCATTTCAGGAAGATCTCGATGAATTTAGTTATGTTGAGCATCTTTACAACACATTACCTATGGAGAAGTACTTGCAAAGATTGCAGCAAGTACATCGGGAGAATTGCAAACTACTTAGTGCTTCTATTTATCGGGCGTACATCAGAAGCAATTTTACACCCAACAACCTAATTCCCTCCCGCAATAGGTTCTTCGTGTTGTTACCATATAATTGCAACTGTGGTGATTTATCAAGGCCTCCTTTTACTCAAGAAGCACAAAATAGTTGAATATATCAGATTTTTAGTGTATGCATGTTACTTAGGCAGATTTCTACTTCTAAGTTTTCTTCCAGGTTGACATCTAGTGCAATCTCCTCTTTAGATGCTACCATGCTAGTGTTTCCTTTACTAAGCCATCTATTAATTAGTAAAGTTGTAATAACTCTGGAGGTATTCCTTAATGTCGTGTACCATTTTAATATGTCAAGTATAAACTCAATTCTATATAGTCATGACTTTAACATTTCTGATTTATTCATTTTATGTAGTTTAATTCTCAGAAATCCTTTATCTCCTCTCAAGTGGGCCTTGGGCTAGCGGTTCAGGGACCAGGTATCCCTTCCGCCTTCTCATCTCAGCTACAGTCTCATGAATCCCAAATTCTTAAGCAATGTAAAAAAATGATGATTTGTTTTGTGTACGTAGAAAGTTGGAAGCTCATAGTATTTGGCACTAGGTTATCCGATGCATTAAGAAGTTATCATTATGTTTGAAGGCTTGGCATTTGAAGCGTGAAGAACGAGAAGGTTTGGATAGGTTGCCTAGGCAAACTTCTATGTTCTGGGTTGATTTCCGTATTGCAGTTTTGGTGCGATTATTTTCTTCAATATCTGAGTTCTATCATGTATGGTCTTCACAGTCACAAAATTGTTCATCATCAAAAGAAGAAGGTACTTAGCTATGAAGTGGCACTGATGTACATCCTGCTTTTGATGATGAAGGACTCTGTGAATAGGCATGGGCACTGTCACGCCGAAAATAAAATAAACCGGACCGAACTAGACCATTTTCAGCGATTTGTGTGTTTATTCGGTTCGATGAAACATCGGATCGTTGTTTGATGTACGTTCGGTTTCCAGTGGCGAAAATTCATACATCGAAGAAGCCAACTTTGTGAGCTTTTGATATAATTTTTAATAGTTCCTATTTCTGTGACGAAACAGGACTTTCGGTTCATTGGCTACTTACTATTGATTATTGCATCTATGTTTCTTCCTTCCTCTATGTCAAGTCACATTGTACGGTTTTCAGAGCCTGTATTTTGTAGTAACCATTATTTGCTATCTAGTAGAATTGCTGTAGCATGCATACCAATGCAGCCAGAACCTAGTTGTTGTGAACTTTAGTTCCATCTGTGGATTCCAAAGGTTATGTTTGCAAGCTGATGAAATATACGTCATGCAGAGGCCAACATCTGGATTTACTTGAAGAAGCACAAAATTGTTATGTTTGTAATTTCATCCATATTTACTTTGAGATAATCTCCTCATTTTGTAGTTACTTTCATTATTGTTTTCTTATTTACGTTGTTGAGCATGTGTTTTTTCTTGCATTTTCTTTTCATTTAGTTTTTTTCGTTGTGTATAGAAAATGGTTTATAGTGTTTCAGAAAATGATCATCATGTATTTTCAAAAGACTTCAACTTTTTTTGAAAAAAACCATTCTGCGCATATTTAATCTTCATCGTGTACTAAATTTTTTTACTTCAAAAAGGCTGATCACATATCTTTAAAAAGTAATATACATGTTTTGAAAATATATTTAATTTGTTTCTATAAATTGTTCATCGTGTGTTAAAAACAGTAATCCTTTTCTGAAAATTTGTCAATCATTTATTAAAAATGCAAGTATCTTGGAACTGTTCATTAAGTATTTGAGAAATATTAATGTCTTGTTCCAAAATGTTCAGCATGTAGTTTGGAATATATGTTAATAATTAAAACATGTAACATGAATACCTAAGAATATGTGGTCACTAGCTGGCAAATTATAGTGATAATCTCTAAAACATCAGAGAATATCTGTTCATCAAGTATTTGACATATGTTCAAGTCTTGTTCCAAAATGTTCGTCATGTATTTTTGAATATAAGTTAATTATTAAAATATGTAACAAAAATATCTGAGAATATCTGGTCACTAGCTCGCAAATTATAGTGATAATCTCAAAAATATCTCAGAATATCTGGTTTAAACGCAGGTAAAAGAGACTGTTGAATCCACTCAACATTCACACCCTTTTACAAACAAGAATCAAATAATCTAATAAATATTTTTATGGAAGAAACATCCATGAAAAAAAATGGAAAGTCGTTCACGAACCAAAAAGAAATACAGGATGTTCATGCATTCACACCCTTTTATGCTAGTTTATAAAAGTGTTCATGCATTTTACAAATACAGGATGATTTGTTTCAAAATATAAGATGATGACTTTCTAAAATTCATGAATATTGTCAAAAACTTGATGACCCTCTTTTAATACACAATGAATATTCGTAAACACACAATAAACAAGGTTGTGCTTTTTTAAAAGAAAAAAAATCACACTTGTCCTTCTGCAAGAAGGACAACTGTGCTTTCAGAAAAATGGAAGCAACGGTGGTTCTCAAAAAGCGAAAAGCACAGGTGTGCTTCATGGTGAAGCATACTTATCCTTCAGTGTGAAACACAATTGTGCTTCTCGAAAAGTGAAAAGCACGGTGTCTTCCCAATTTGTTTTGAAAAGCACACTCATGCTTCTCATGTTTTGGTTTTTCTTTGGGGAATTTTTTCATTTCTATTTTTTCTTCTAATTTCTCTTTTTTTGCAAAAACAAATGTCCAAATCTATTAATATGAGATTTAGTTTCAAAGAAACGCAACAGAAAAAGGGTTCATGATTTCAAAACATGGTTCAAGAGATAAAACATTTCAAAAATGAATCGACAAAAAAGTCCAAAACTCCCAGATTGTGACAAGTGCGCCATTCGCAGGGCAGTGAGACAAAGTTTTTTAGGGTAGTGAGAAAGTGGAAGTGAGCTTTGTAAGATATAGCAACGGTGTTTCCAATGTGACTACCTGCTTGTCTACACAGTTGCGTCGTGGGCCAGCATAGTAACCTTGCTTTTGTGACTAATTTTGTGCCAAGCTCTATTTCACACTCTGTACGTCAATTGCCATGTCGCTATCGCCTATATGTCCACTAGACGGGGAACGCCATGTTGGTTTGACCAGTTTTCTTCTACTTTTTTCATGGTTTGTGCTTCTTTTTTTTATCGGTTTGTTTTGTTTTCTCTCTTTTTCATTTTTGTCTTTTCTGTTTATGGGTTTTAGGCATTTTCTTTGATTCATTTTTAACTTTTTTTACTTCACCTCCTTTTCTTCCATTATTTCTTGTTTCACTTTTCCTTCTAAACATATTACAACTTACAATTATTTGAATTTAGAAATATTTTTAAAGTTTGTCAACATTTTCTTCGAATATCAAATATTTAAAATTTCCATTAATATTGTTTAGTCAGGGAGCATGTTATTTATTCATGTTTTTTATTTTTTATGAATATTTTTATATTCGCAAACGTTTTTAAAAGTTTTGTGGTTTTTTAATACTTGCAAAATTAGCTAATTTTTTATTTGATAATATTTTAAGTCTGCAAATACTTCCAAATTTTTAGAATTTTTGTAATCTTCAACGCCACTGTTTTAGTGGAAACCCAACTGACATAAGTAAAGGAAGGCCGAAAAATTGGTAGAGTCGGTGACGATGTGTAACATGTTACTAAGCATAGGGAGTGTCAAATAGGACTTCTTTTCGGTAGAGTTGGTGACTATGCTCAACATATCACTGAGTGCAGGGAGCGTCAAATGAGAGTTCTTTTTTAGGAGTTCTAATGGGACATCTAATCTTTTTCTTTAAGAACACAGTAAAAAGATGCAGACGCTCATATACACGCGCATGCACTCATCCCTATGAACACATACACACAGACCCTACCCCTATGAGCACCTGTGAGAGAATGAGCTGACATATCATCTTGATATTGACGAATTCACCACAGGCGCCTCGTAGTTGACCGGGACGTCTCCTCCCACTAAAGCACATCGCTTGAAATCCTGAAATAGATCCAAAAGATTTGAACCATGATGGGTTGGGGATACCACTGTCCTCCTAACCATGCAACCATAGTTAGTTCGCAATGGGCCATATCTAACTCATAATTTTCAGTTCCACCAGTCTCTGCAGGCTCCTTCTGGAGTTCTAATCCTAGCACAACCTTCCTTGCTACTTTCCCACAACAAACCTAGTCTTCTATCTTCTATCTTCTATCTTCTATCTTTCTTCTATTTACTAATTGGAGGCACCTTTCAAGTAATCTCATTAATCCACATCATCAAAATTAATTACACCGTTGGATTATAAAATTTACGTCCAGGATAAAAGGAGAACTTGCGTAACAGAGATGGCCCGTCCCACAAAAAATGCATCTGACACGTGCAACATCAGTTGTGTACAAAATAAATAATGCGTCGATATGTTCCCTCAAAATAAAAGCAAAGCCTCACGTCAAAAAAAGAAGAGGAAAGCCTGGATCCGTTCCCGCAGAAAAAAAAGGATAGCCTCACGTCAAATGAAAGGAAAGCCTCACAAAAAAAGAAGGAAAGACTCCACCCATATAAAAACTCCAACGAAAAAGGAAAGAAACCCACGACCCGGGTGATTGCCCGTAAAATACTCCATCAGTTAAATATTGCCCCAATTGAAATCACGGTGGACTCCTGTACATGGCCGCTGCCTCCTGCCCTTCAATCTGGCTCTCCTACGTATGGCTCAACTCCCTCAATGGTGTTCCTTTTTAACCTTGTAATCTCACTTTTCTAACTAGAACAATCCATCATGTATATCAACCGTGTTCCACCTCATCCTTTGGGCATCACTTTTCAAGTGCAGCAATCTATCATGTATATGTACATGATTTTATCCCACGATATCCTATCAAGCAATCTAGCATGTTTATTCAAGTACATAATTTTATCACATGATAATTTGATTTAGCAGGTACGATCCACTCCAACATGCACGATCTCCTAATTGTTTTCCACTTCGACCTTTCAATCTCAATTTTTCTATTTCCGAGAATATTTATATTCCAGCACCTAATTTTATTCCACAATTGTTTATTTACCAGGGGCTGTTTGAACTTTGAAGTAGATGGAGCCAAGTGTAGCAAGAGGTGGTTTTTGCAGTAATATTTTCCTTTTTCAGAACTAGGTATATGCCCGTGCGTTGCACCGGGATTTGATTTTTTCTTTTGACGTGACAGGGGAGCATATGGGCACACATCATGATGCCAATCAAATAAAAAAAGAGGTTATGTTTTAGTTATGAAGCATAGAACTTCTGACAACTTTGTCCTGAGATATACTAAAACCAAAGAATATCAAAGAGGGAAATCAAATTATCTGAACGACATGATGTTAGCTTTACATTTGAAATTTATCAAAGAAGTTAGCTTTACATTTAAAAATTGTCAAAGAGTTAGCTTTACATTTAAAATTTAGAATTTCCAATTGGTCCTCTTTAGATGTAAATAAAAAGGTGGGAGTTAATATTACAATACACTTACCAAACATGTTTCTCTACGAAGAATTATCACCAATATTCAATCCTCTCGTCTATGAACAGAAAAAGAAAACCATAGAAACTAAATTCAAGTCTGCAGAATAACACAAAGCATCATTGACAGTTTAGTAATATAGTTACCATTTTTTTTGCACACCATGTGAATGGAGACACACCATACCATCCCTGTTACCTTCTGACTGCGCTTCTATTTGTGAGAACTCCAGTAAGTAGATGCAATTTAGCAAAATAACCATTGGAATAAGGGAAGCCATATAAACTGAATCATGTAGATAATTTTAAATGTGCATTATTGGCCTCTAAGATGGAACAAAACTAAAAACTGCCCAGAACAATACACAAATCCGACTGACAATTTAAAAAAATTCATATCTCTCCTATACTATGTAACAAAAATAATATGAAATAAGACTTTGTGAAAATGTTTTCAAGTTGTATACAACTTTTTCAATTGCACAAAAAAATAATTCAACTTCTAAAGACTGCAATACCCCCATAATTCCACTACACTGTGTTATCTGTGCTTGAAGAGAGCATAAGCATATTTAGCTCTCATGAATGAATGTGTTGCATCTGCATCTAATCTTTTTCTCTCATGCAGAAGGTGATTCCGATATTTAGCTTCTGCATTTATACAATCTACGAAACCGAGACAGTGTTACATTAATTCCTGTAGAGACTTGAAGCAAGCAAGCACCTTTCAAAAAACTGAATATGTAGCTCCGGAATTAGCATGTTGGTCCTACCACATTAGATCCTTCATTGCGCATCATGGCCTCATGGCTTGCTTGCACTTTCCAAGATCAAACAACTTAAAATCATCTCACTTTAGTTACATTGTTACTTGGGACACAACGTGTTATCTCATCCGAACACTCCAACAACGACGAAGGATACTAATAATTAGAATAATACTGGTAGTCTAATAATTCGGCAAACTATGAAGCATGGCTGAATTCTTTCACGTACTGTACGGTGCATCATCCCATCTGTAATCTTTTAGTGTAGAAAAATGACTTAAATGCAAGACAGTGAAACAAGAGGAAGGGAAAAACATTAAATTGATCCTTACCTTGTAACCATTGTAGTACGTACATCTTAGAGCTGATACAGAGGGCCATGGTGACATACTAATGGATAACAGAAGAGGTGATTCTGGGCATGGTCTATCCACGCATGCTCCTCTGTGCTCCATGTTCATCTAATCATGCGCTAATGTATAAAAACTGACTGCCAATGAAGCAAACATAGACATAAGAACAGGATTTGAAAAAAAATTGGCAAGCCGAAGAACAAATACCTCAACTGAGGATCGTGTAATGGAATAGGAGTTGCGGGGAGCCCCTCGCCTCCAGGCGTGGTATGGAGGTAGGCTCCTGCCCCGGCAGCTGATTGTCAGGGTGCGGGGGTGGCGGGGTCGTGGTCCCCTCCGAAGTGATGTGGATCCAGAGGGGGTTGTTCTTGGACGAACTGATGGGTTCGTAGGAGAAGTGACGTGATTGTATCCCATGCAGCTCATCCACGGTGACATGACGAGATACACGGCGAGAACCGGAGGTGAGAAGACAGCTGATCGGGCGATGGCGGCGCAACACAAGCAGACCTGGGGTGTTGGGGAATTTCTCCATCTGGAGCAGGAGCGAGACATGAGCAAGGCGTAGGGCTCCGGCATGGCGTGGGGCTTGCCTTTGTTGTAGATTGGAAGGGTGCCTGAGCATCATTGTGATAACGGTGGATAAAAATCTGATCGTGGAGAAGATCACGGAGACAAATTAAAACCTCTAATTAAAGCTGATTTTCAGGAAAAAAAACCGGTTGAAAGGATGGTGTGCCAAAAAATCGAGATGGGAAGGGGTGACGTACGATGGAACGGTGGTTGGACGAAGAGATTGACGTAAGAGGGGAGAGGGAACTTACGGTTCTTTTAGGTAGTAGAGATAGAGATTCAATCTATGATACGTCTAATTTAGTTTTCTATATGCTAGCTCGGAAATAAATCTATCATGTTTTGTGGATTTAGTATAGTTTTACAAGGGAGATTGAGCAGAAGTTTGTCTACCAGGAAAGTGGAGTTGGTCGGGACTGGCTTGGTGGAGTCAAGACCCAAGACTAATCGATATAGTCGAGGACACAAAGAACCTTTTTTTTTTGCGGGGGAAAGGGTTATGTATTAATTAACCCGGATCAGTATGATCTAGTGCACACAGTTTTACAACCCTCTCAAGACCCGACCGTAACCAGACGGCCGTCTTAACCTCAACTCTCCCAATCTTAGCTAGTTCATGGCTAACAAGATTACACTCCCTCTTTATCGCCTTAACCTTAATCTGTCTGTCCCCTCTCATCATAGCAGAGATCTCCTGGACAAGGGCAGTGTACTGTGATCTATCAACCAAGGGGTTGCTAATCATCATAGCAGCTTCAACACTATCCGTTTCGACGGTGAATGGGAGTGAGCTCCATTCTAGCGCCAATGCAATTCCTTCTTTGCAAGCCTCAAGTTCTGCAGCTAGTGCATTATCACATGTAAAAAGATGTCGGCACGAGGTAAAGATAATACCACCGGTTGTCACGGAGCACCATGCCGATGCCCCCATTTCCAGTATCGCCCTATAGGATCCATCGACATTTAAAGTAAGCCACCCAGGCTCAGGTGTCCGCCAGCCCACACACGAATGCTTGCGCACAGAAGCTACTTCGCCCCTGTTCATGCTTGTGTATAGCTCGTCATGGTTCATGCTTATGCACAGTGCGCCGTTGCTGCTACTATTTCCCAGCGCCGCTGCCAGCGTATTGTGCACAGCGCTCCGCTGTTTCTTTCGCTTCCGAAAAGTCGTTGTTGCTGCTACAAGGCGCCATCCTTAGTGCCGGGTCCATCAGAACCATTTTCCCCTTCCTCTGATCATCCTTAGGGAATTGTTGAATGCAAAGTAGCGACGTCGTAGCTATGCAGGAACCGTCGAGAGGCTTCAGTCGGTGGAGGAATTTTATTATGGGTGATCTCGTTGCGGACGTGCCACGGCGCCACATGGTCATCAAGAGCACCATGCGGACGGTCCGAGAGGGGCTCAAGCACATCAAAAGCCACTCCGGCCTGTGTGCCGAACTGACTTTATATCCGGAGCTTCAATCCTTGGCCATCGCCTCCAAAGCTCCACCGCACGGGGCACCTACACATCGCGGAACCCATCCTCGCTCCAAACCACACAGGGGCATATGTCGCTGGTCTCCAAATGACGGAAAACTTATTCACCCATGTTGCAAGAGAATTTGTCACAAGCCGCCATGCAAACACACGCATTTTTGGGGGCAGGGCACCCCATATGGTCTTCCAGATGGCGCGCCGACCATCCGGTGCCCTGCTAGATGCGCCGCGGAAGGACGTTCGCGCTCGTCCATCGCGAAGCGGTACGCGGACCGAACAGTGAATATACCGTTCTTCTCAGGAGCCCATGCAAGGATATCATCGGCGAGGCGTGGGGACGTCCGTATATTCCTGATAACATTGACATCAGCCGGATGGAAGTGCCGGTGGAGTAGGTCCATACGCCATGCGCCGCGCTCGTCGAGTAGCTCGGCCACTCGGCGAAGCCGGCAGGTACCTTGGGCGGAAATCAGATCGCCCGACGGAGCTCGAGGTAGCCATCGATCACGCCAGATACGGATGCTCTGGCCATTTCCCACGCGCCACACCAGCCCCTTCTTGAGGAGCTCGAGCCCATACTGGATAGCCTGCCAAGTTGACGAGGCATTCCCAGAAAATACTATATCCTCGAGGCGTCCCTCTGGGTAGTAGCGAGCTTTGAGGACCTGAGCACAAAGACTATTAGGATTAGTAAGAAGACGCCATGCTTGCCGAGCAAGCAACGCCTGGTTGAAGACTCTGAAATCTCTGAATCCCAATCCTCCTCTCATTTTATGTGCCAAGATACGCGGCCAAGATATCCAATGAGTTTTCCTCTTTCCATCTGAAGCGCCCCACCAAAAATTGCGAACCATTCTGTTTAAGTCATCACACACCGACATAGGCAATTTAAACACTCCCATCATGTACGTCGGAATAGCCTGGGCAACTGCCTTGATCATTGTTTCCTTCCCTGCTAGAGACAGCGTATCACCCCACGCAATAATGCGTTTTGTGAGGCGGGCTTGTAGATTCTGAAATTTACCTTTTGACATCCATCCTTCCGGTGTTGGTAAGCCTAAATATTTTTCCTCAAAAGTGGACATTTGAACCTGCAACGCTGTGCGGACATGTTCCTGGTCAGCTACCAAACAGGAGTTACCAAACAAAATGCTGCACTTTGTGGGATTTATGAGTTGTCCAGTAGCAGTTTCATAAGTATTTATAATTTTCTTCACCTCCCTGGCTTGCCCCTCATCCGCTTTAAAGAACAACAACGTATCATCAGCAAAAAGTAGGTGTGAGATACCCGGCGCGCGCCGACAAACTTTAATAGGAGTAAATTTTCCTTGAGCTTCTCCATCCTTCAACAGAGCAGACAAGCCATCAGCCACAAACAGGAACAAAAACGGGGATAGGGGGTCACCTTGCCGAAGCCCACGCGACGGTGCGAACGAATCCAAGAGGGTTCCATTAAATTTTACAGAATATCTCACTGAGGTGACGCAAGACATTATCCAGTCAACCCATCGGTGAGCGAAACCCATCTTTTGCATCGTTTGCTTCAAGAAACTCCAGTCTACCCTGTCATAAGCCTTTGAGAGGTCCAGTTTATATGCGCAGAAACTCCTTGATGGATCCTTCTCTTGCTGGATGTGGTGAATGCACTCAAAAGCAATAAGAACATTATCAGTAATCAGTCTACCTGGAACAAAAGCACTCTGCTCTGGCGAAATGATCTCCTCCAGGATAGGCCGTAACCTGTTGACCAAACACTTTGCCACTACCTTGTAAATGACGTTGCATAAGCTGATTGGTCTAAAGTCTATTAATTTTACCGGTCTAGCCACCTTTGGAATCAGGACAATGGCTGTGTCATTGACCCCCTCAGGCAAATGCCCAGTCCTAAAAAATTCCAACACACCTGCAACCACCTGTGGTTTCATAACTGCCCAATTCCGCTGGAAGACCCGTGCCGGAAAACCGTCCGGTCCTGGTGCCTTGAGGGGACCGATCTGAAATAATGCATCTGAAATTTCCTTCTCTGTAAATTCTGCGCTTAAATATATTAGGTGTCATTTTCTATTTATGTATTTTGAGGAATAGATTATTTTTGAGGAATCATACTAAGTTTTGATTTCTTGGGTTGGCCACATTGGGCCGCTTAAATATACCGATTGGTATATATAGTTATGTTGGTATAGATAGCATAGGGGCAGCCGGACAATGTCTCAGTAATGAGTAGTCGTCACACCATGTTTCGAATATACTGTACACAACCAAACAAACAACATTTGATGATTGTTCTACACAAAAAAAACGTATGCAGAGAAAATTTGAAGTAGTAAATGTTGCCATAATATAGAAAAGCAAAGGACATCCATGTGCAGTTCAATCTTTCATCTCCACAAGTTTAAATAAAATTTAAATCCAGTCAAAATTTTACAGCTTTGCTTACTACTAATAAATGATCTAAACAAGGGAGGACATGTCATCCTTCCACAAAGGAAGGCCGATCTGCTATGCTAATTAATTGGCCAGAATGTGGATGAGCGCGTCTTGCTTGACAAAGATAATTCACTTTGGATGGAGCGGCTCATATCATGAAGCAACGACGTGTACCGAATGGCTTGACAAGCTCCTTCCACACGCCGCTGGATGCTGGCTGCATCTGATGTCACCACGTGCAAGATAATGATGTCGTGCAAGTTTAGTCTACGACCTAAATCCGCTCTAGCGTTGATTATGCTACTTTGCATGGAATACTTGCACTAATGAATTACATGGATTCACATGATATTCTTCGCAAGTGCGGATTGCTAATACTTATATTTTGTTATATAGTACGTCTATGTGTATCGTTATTTTGGCCATATAACTAATAGAAAATTATATCTCTAAAAAATATCTTTTACAATCTAAATTACTATAGTAACAAGAAAATATAGATGTATCATTAGCCCCAAAGATCACATACCATGATTATGTATGTGATATATATATGTGTGTAGTAGGAATAGAGAGTATTAAAGAATCCGGTCAAACACAAAAGAAATTCTTTATGATTATTTTTTTGGGGTACGTACAACTTAAATCTGAATGATCTATCACAGAGTCCCAGCAGCTTTATTAATCATAAAAGAAATTCAGCAAGAATTTATTGGTTTAGACAACAACATAAAATCTCAATAATGTATGGATCTTAAATGTATGAGAAAATAGAACTTTTTAATATATTATTCTACAGTGTCACATATTTTTATAGAAAACCATGCATCTTCATTGTTCTTTAGACAAACATATTCTTATATAATCAAACAAAACTAGGTACAAAACAATGTTTCTGAGGGAGGACTTGCTTGAATGTTGTATGCATATAAAAACTAATCCATTAAGCAAAGGGTTTTAAGATCGAATTCTACGGTGCTTCTATCGCAGAAATGAAGACGTATGTCTTTTTAGGTAGTCAAAAGACAAGAACATATATGTTACAATTCAGGAACTTCATCATATACCATTTAGAAACTTATATGTCATGAATACATGATACATGCAACAACTTTTGAATTTGTAACCATGTTGCCCACAAATATAATACTAACAATCAATAATAACATATTAATATTAATGTCCGACATTTATATTTGGTACACACTTTGTGACATTTAATATTAGAAGAGCTAGCCCGTGCAGATGCACGGGTTGATGACTAGTTGCTAGTAATGGGAGTGGATTTTTGCTCTTGGGATCCATGGAGCCGAAATTTTCAAACATTTGAAATCAACTTTTTATGTTCTAAACAAACTGAAAATAAGTACTTAGATGTGTGTGATATTTTATGAAGAAACAAGTTTTCATGACAAAATCCTTTACCTGTGCTAAAATACGATCCATTAATCTGATGGGACTAAATTATTACGTTGCAGTTCAATTTATAGATTCCTCCACACACAAAAAGCACTCAAAAGGCTATTTACACTCTCGATTAGTTATGCCTGTCGAGTATCGTATTATTAGGAAAGACCAGATAGACTAGGATTTGTTCTGGCTTGGGTTGTACTTTAAATTGGTCATTGTCTATATATATGCCCACGAGGTTCAAGCAATACAACGAACTATTCCATCAATCCTCTCTATCCCTTCTAACATGGTATCAGTTTTCGGGTTCTAAACCCTAGCCGCCCGTCGCTTCTGCTCCGCGCGCCGCCCTCGGGGCGGTCGGCCTTCACGACCACCGCCAGGGGCTGCGCCTCCCGTACCTAGGGTTTGTCCGCCGGTCGTGTCGACCGGCTGCCCTAGAGAGTCTTTTTTCCCAATCCTTTGATCCGGGTTTCTCTCTCTCGCCGGTCGCTTTGATCGGCGTCGGTTTTCCGATCCGTTGGATCAGTTTGCGTCACCCAACGCCGCCGTCGACCCCATACGCCTCTACTCCGACACCGGCATGACCGGCCGACCTCTTCACCGACCAGCGCCCTTGCGCGACGGGCGGCCCCTCACAGCCGTCGTCCGCGCGTCTGCTCGCCAGTCGCCTCGACCGGTCGGCCTCGCACGATGCGGCGGTCCATCACAGCTGTCGTCCACGCACCGGCCCCGCCGTCGATCTACGCTGGCCGTCACCGCCTTGCTCTGACCGGGACACCTGCATCGCCCCGACCCGGTGGCCTCGCGCCATGCGATGTCCTATCATAGCCGTCGCTCGCGCGCCGGCTCGACCATCGATCCACGTCACCCGCCTCCGCCGCGTCTGCACGGCGGCCCAGCGGTCTACCTCGCCGGCCTCGTCCTCGGCTGCGTCAGGCTCGTCGGCTACCTCAAGTTGGGCGCCGCTGCTCCGTTGGTCGCTCGGGCCTCGCTTCCCGGGCGCCGACACTGCTTTGGCAGCACGGGTGCCGGTGCTGACAAGCTCGTCCGCACGACGTCCCACGCCGTCCATCGTCGCCGGCCTCATCTCGGACTCCGCCGCCACCCCGCTGCCACCGAGCGGCGTCCCCGACCTCGCACGCGATCGGCTTGATCACTCGCTCGCCGCTGCGATCCGCCTCATCTACGCCGCGCGATCGACCTGGCCCGTCGGTTACGCGCGCCTCTGCAGGTCCCGTGAAGAACGTGCCCGAGTTCAGCGCGCCCCTCCACCGATCGAGCAACGGGCTGCCATTGCGTCGCCCCGACGGGCCGCACCGCCACCGCCCTGTGGTTCTCCTCGCGGCTGCATCGACTCGCGCATCGCCGCTACGTCGCCCTACGGGCCGTAGTGCCACGATACGCGATCCCAGCCGTCGCCCAAGGCCGCCCCTCAGCCAGACCGACCGTGCTCGCGGCTGCACCGCCTTTCGGTCGAAGGCCATGCCCGCGGTCCCCACCGCCGCCCGAGGTCTTCCTGCCATCGCCCCGACCTGCCCGCCGCCGCGTCGCCTGAGGGAGTCCTGGACTAGGGGTGTCCGGATAGCCGAACTATCATCATTGGCCGGACTCCAAGACTATGAAGATACAAGATTGAAGACTTTGTCCCGTGTCCGGATGGGACTTTCCTTGGCGTGGAAGGCAAGCTTGGCGATACGGATATGTAGATCTCCTACCATTATAACCGACTCTGTGTAACCCTAGCCCTCTCCGGTGTCTATATAAACCGGAGGGTTTTAGTCCGTAGGACACAACAATCATACCATAGGGTAGCTTCTAGGGTTTAGCCTCCTTGATTTCGTGGTAGATCTACTCTTGTACTACCCATATCATCAATATTAATCAAGCAAGAGTAGGGTTTTACCTCCATCGAGAGGGCCCGAACCTGGGTAAAAACATCGTGTCCCTTGTCTCCTGTTACCATCCGCCTAGACGCACAGTTCGGGACCCCCTACCCGAGATCCGCCGGTTTTGACACCGACATTGGTGCTTTCATTGAGAGTTCCTCTGTGCCATCGCAATCAGGAAGGATGCCGCGTCCCGTCTTTAAAGACGGTACCGTTGCCAAAGGAGCTTTGGCCATCGGCCAAACTATCCGGCTAGGTGGTTTTCTTATGACCGCCTGTTCGGCCGCCGCGTCGACGATGACCTCTCGGGTCATCAAAAGCGATCTTCACGTTAACTCGGAACTCGCCGAGCAGCTAGATCCGATGGAGCTCTCTTCCGTAAACGAGCTCTTTGGATCGCATCGCCGCCCTGGGAGTCGCTACAGACTACGATCAGATCGGGCCTAAAACCGATCTGAGAGAGATCAACTCTCCCCAGGTTACCCACCACGTTGCTGTGGTGGAGGAAGAGCACGGCGACTCTTCTTCTACATTAAGGACGAGTTATGTCCGAATTCCTGCGGAGGGACGGACGTCGATCTAGCCCTGAACCTAAAGTCAGGCAGCAGGCCGGATTCGTTGGACAACATCCAACAACCCAAGCTTCCAAGTTCGGAAACTTTCCGGCCCGTGAGCCTTAGATTGGACGGGGTTCCGAATTTAATTCCACCCGCGCCCACCCAAACACAAGCGATCTATCCCGAATCCGGCAAGAGCCCGCTGAAACAGTACACCATTACTGGGCCAGATTCCTCCTGGTTATGGACAGGATAAAGGACTGCCGTGAGGAAAGCGCAATCTCAATTTTCTGCAATAATTGCACGGACAAGGGAATCATGAACGCCATAAGTCGTCGCGAAATTACACGCTTCGCCGACCTGGCGTCCATAGTACAAAAGTACAACACGATGGAGAGCGCCTGGAAAACCGAAACCAAATTTTGGGACAATCCGGCTCCAAACACAACCCTAGTCCGAAATAAAAAGGTGCATCATATTCAGGCACCTGGGTTAAAAACCAAAAAGCAAAACCCCCCTAAAGGGCATGGAACTATACTGGAGGGATGGCTCAACGGACCTTGCAAAATTCATAGCATAGAGGGCGCCACTCCAACGCATAGCCTTCGAGCATGTTGGATTCTACGGCAGGTGGCCAAAAGTGGCGAAGAGCTTCTAGCCCCAGAGAACCAGCCCTGAAGTACCAGTACGGTATTAACAGTCTTCGAGACTTTCGCATCAAACAATATGCGAAAACGAACACTCCGCAGCCTTGCCGAAGTCTACCAAATAGCAACAATAAATCCATGGAGCGACACGGCTATTACCTTTAATGCCAGTGACGAACCTAAATTCCGAACAGCCCGAGCACCAGCCGCATTGGTCCTCAGTCCAATAGTGGACGGCTTTGGCCTTACTAAGGTAGTCATGGATGGCGGCAGCGGATTAATCCTCATCTACGAGGAAACCCTTTGAAAAATGGAAGTAGACTGGAGCCGCATTGAGCGAAGCAACACAACCTTCAGAGGAATAATCCCTAGTCGGGAAGCATGCTGCACAGGAAAAATCACACTAGATGTGGTATTCGGCTCGCCGGGCAACTACAGATCCGAGGAGATCACGTTCCATGTGGCCCCGTTCAGCAGCGGATATCACGCTTTATTAGGACGAGAAGCATTCACAATTTTTCAAGCTATACCCCATTATGGGTACATGAAGCTCAAAATGCCCGGGCCCAACGGAATCACCACCCTTGCTAGTGATCCGGACATAGCACTCCGCGCCGAAAATAAGACAGCCGCACTAGCCCTTGAGGCGCTATCTAAAGCCCTAGCGGCCGAGGAACTCACAGCGCTGCGCTCCACGGTGAATAGGGACAACGTGATACTTGACAAAAGATCCAAGTCCACCTCTTTTAAGCCAGTGGATGAAATAGTCAAATTCCAAGTCCATCCAACGGACCCTACAAAAACGGCCTCCATTGGGGCACAATTAAACCCTGATGTAGACGCCGCACTATGAGAATTCCTACGGGAAAATTGGGAAATTTTTGTCTGGCACCCTTCAGACATGCCAGGAATCCCACGCCGACTGGCAGAGCACAGCCTAAATATCCTAAAAGGATTCAAGCCAGTCAAACAGGCTCTTCGACGATTTTCCGAACCCAAAAGACAGGCAATGGGAGAGGAGCTAGCCAAACTATTAGAAGCCGGATTCATCAGAGACATAAAACATCCGGACTGGCTAGCAAACCTGGTAATGGTACCAAAGAAGGACAAATCCTGGCGCCTGTGTTTAGATTTCAAGGACCTTAACAAGGCTTGCCCGAAGGATCCTTTCCCCCTTCCCCGCATCGATCAAATTATCGACGCTACCGCAGGACACGATTCATCAGTGCTTCCTCGACGATACTCCGCTACCATCAAATCAAGATGGCAGAGCTGCACCAAGCCGCAACGGCATTCATTACTCCATACTGCACCATTCGCTTCAACACAATGCCCTTCGACTCAAAAACACCGCGCAACATACCAGCGCATGATTCAGACATGTCTGGCAAACCAGATCGGCAAAACAGTGGAGGCATACGTAGATGATGTGGTCGTCAAATCCAAACATGTCAAAACTCTAGTAGACGACTTGAGGCTCACATTCGACAATCTCCGAGCATATGACATTAAGCTCAACCCGGAAAAATGCGTCTTCGGCGTGCCAGCTAGAAAGCTCTTGGGCTTCATTGTATCCGGTAGAGGAATTGAAGAAAACCCAGCCAACATCCGAGCTCTGTCACAATTGGATATCCCAAAAGACCTCAAGCAAATACAAAAATTGACTGGATGCATGGCGGCTCTAAGCCGCTTCATCTCCCGCTTAGGAGAAAAGGCATTACCCCTTTATCGCCTCCTCCGGCGCACCAAACACTTCGAGTGGACGGATGCCGCCACGACCGGACTCGAAGAAATAAAGGCCATATTGGCAACAACTCCGGTCCTGGCCGCGCCCAACGTGGGCGAACCAATGCTATTATATATCGCGGCAACACATCAAGTTGTAAGCGCGGTGCTCGTCGTCGAATGAGAAATGTACGGACATAAGTCCCCTCTTCAAAAACCAGTGTACTACGTATCCACTGTCCTAACTCCATGCAAGTCCCGGTATCCACATTACCAAAAGATAGCGTATGCAGTGTTCATGGCATCCCGGAAGCTCCTACACTACTTTCAAGAGTGTTCAATAACAGTAGCCTCCGAAGTACCTCTCAACGACATTATAAACAACCGCGACGCAACTGGCCGGATTGCAAAATGGGCCATTGAGCTCCTCCCATTTGACATAACATATAAACCACGGCGAGCTATCAAGTCGCAAGTTTTGGCTGACTTCATCGCTGAATGGACTGAAGCCGAACTCCCTAAAGAGTACGGCGCATATTCCAATTGGATCATGCACTTCGACGGCTCCAAAATGTTGGCCGGCCTGGGGGCTGGTGTCGTCCTGACATCCCCAACCGGAGACACAGTCGAATACGTACTCCAGATAATGTACATGGACTCCAACAACGCAGCCGAATACGAGGCCCTTCTACATGGCCTCCGGATGGCGGTCTCCATGGGCATTAAACGCCTAGAAGTGCGTGGGGATTCAAACCTTGCAATATCCCAAATAAATGGAGACTTCGACGCCAAGGATCCGAAAATGGCAGCTTACCGTAATGCTGTCTTAAAAATGTCAGATCGGTTCGAAGGGCTAGAATTTCACCACATAGCCCGAGATAATAACCAGGCGGCGGATGTATTGGCACGCATCGGCGCAAAGCGCGATGCCGTCCCTCCTAACATCTTCCTGGAACGGCTTTTCAAGCCATCCGTACTATGGGAAGGGGAGCCCGGAAACAATAACAAGGACCCAACCGCACCGCCCGACACTGGACATTCTGACACAATCGGCGGTTCTGCCAATGAAACAACACCTTCAGCCCACGAAATAATGGCAGTCATTGCCCCGTGGACTGAGCCATTCCTAGCTTACTTAATTAGGCAGGAACTTCCCGAGGACCAAAACGAGGCCCTCTGCATAGTACGGCGATCTAAAGCCTATAAGGTCCATGAGGGAGAGCTTTATAAGAAAAGCACAACCGGAGTCCTTCAAAGGTGCATCTCCGAAGAGGAAGGGCGAAATCTTCTGGCCGAAATTCATGCCGGACTCGATGGGCACCACGCCGCAGCCCGGGCCCTTGTAAGCAAGGCCTTCCGTACATGCTTTTATTGGCCAACAGCCCGGACAGACGCTCAGGATTTAGTCCAACGATGCGTCGGTTGCCAGCTCTTTGCTAATCAAAGCCACATGCCACCCACCGCCCTGAAAACTATACCCATCACCTGGCCGTTCGCGGTCTGGGGGCTTGACATGGTTGGACCCCTTAAAGGGGGAACCCACAAGCAAAAATACTTATTGGTCATGGTGGATAAATTCACCAAATGGATAGAGGCCAAGCCAGTTAAGACGGCCGAATACGGACCCGTGATAGACTTCATATCAGGGGTAGTACACCGTTACGGTGTCCCCCACAACATCATCACTGATAATGGCACAAACTTCACGGCCAACGAGGTTAAACTCTGGTGCAAGAACATGGGCATCAAGATCGACTACGCTTCAGTCTATCATCCTCAAGCTGACGGTCAAGTCGAGCGAGCAAATGGTCTAATCATGGGTGGCATTAAACCCAGACTAGTGCGGTCCCTCAAGGAATCTAACACACACTGGGTAGAGGAGCTCGACTCCGTACTCTGGGGGCTGCGGACCACGCCGAATCGCACTACCAGATTCACACCATTTTTCATGGTGTACGGCGCAGAGGCAGTTTTGCCCTGCGACATAATTCATGACTCACCTTGCGTGCATATGTACGAAGAAAGAGAAGCTGAGCTGGATCGGCAGGACAGTTTGGACGCCTTAGAGGAGGAGCGCGACGTGGCAAAAGCTCGTTCCGCATTCTATCAACAAAGAGGCTCAAGATATCAAAGCAGAAGTACGGGCCAAAACTTACAATGTTGGCGAACTAGTTCTACGCCTGCCGGACAAGAAAAAGGACAAACTCAAGCCCAAATGGGAAAGTCCCTTCATCATCGACCAAGTCCTGACCGGCGGAGCATACCGTCTGCGAAACGCATCGGACAACCGACTCGAGCCGAACCCATGGAACGCAGCCCGTCTCCGAAGATTCTACGCCTAGCGCCGGACTCAGAGTTCGTCTCCTTCCTCCGCCCACATTTTACACTTTAGCTGTCTTTTGTTTCTCTCTTTCTCCCTTCTTTTTTCTTAAAAGCCTTTGAAGGCTGATCTGCGCATTGTTCGCACAAACTTGATGTGCTGCTCGCACTCATTATACCCGCGGGCTTCTTTAACAGAAGCTTATTTATACGGGCTTCATGCCCAACACATGTGTCACACTTCCACATGTACCTTTTATTCACCATTATATGCATCGATATGACTTAAGTTTTGGCCAAGCTGGATTGCCCGGCTCCTGTGCTTACCCCTACGTTCCCGATTGTTCGGCTAGGAGGTAAAGGGAGCACCTCTGCGATTGTTACTGCCGGGTCAGCCGGACGTGTACCTCAGACTGGGTGAAGCCGAAAGCTAGCGTTCTTATGGGAATATTCGGTCGGTGACTTGAAAGATGATTTCTTATTTATTTATCTGCCTCAGATGCTTTTCTGCTCTTTTCACAGTCCGGACATGCACTTTAGGGCATGCCTCCCAGGGAAAGGAACCCCTAACGGAACTATTCTCCCTGGAAGATATTTCTTACTAACCATGTAATATACCATAACTGGAGGGTATTCGGACACACTCTGGACTGCCGGGTCCCGAGGTTGAAGCGAAAAGGTCCGCAAAGACAAACGATCTACAATCCGGCTAGAAGGCATTTTTCATGTCACTTTAAATTACATAGTCAAATTGACTGATTGTATTCCTCTTCAATTCCATCTAACAGGCTGTCTAGTTTACAGTCCCACTGGGAATACTTCGCGGCCAACTCTACTTGGACGTACATTAAGCTCACAGGGATCTCCTTCCCATCAGGCCCCACAGGTCCGACCTCAGCCATGTGGTTTGGATCAACCTTCGTGTACCGCGTCTTCACCATGGCCCAGGCCTCCCTGGCGCCTTGACGGCAGGCCGATAGCTTCCACAGACGGAAGCGCCGCCATGCTCCCTGAAGCTTCTCCGCAAGCCCACCAAGACCCTCGGGTAGGGAGACGGACGGCCATAAGGCTTGGGCGACGCCACTCATCACCGCCGAACTCGTTCGCAGCGATTCGCAGAGCTCGAGAAGTTGGTCACCCGCTGAACCGGCATTTCTCTCGCAGGACGGCTGCGAGCATACCTACTGCATATATTCATGTTAATCAACTTCCTCGCCGAACTCTTCTTTTCAAAAGTTCGTTCAAGCACTTACTATAAATGCCGCGACGAAGCCGCAGATTCTCCTTCACGGAGTAAGACAGCTGGACCCGAACATCTTTTAGTTCCTCGCCCAGCTGAGTGTTGGCATCTTGGAGGTTATTTTTCTCCTGCTGCACTCTTGTAAGCACCTTCTCGCCGGCCTTTAGCTGGCGCAGTAGCTGCTGCCTATCCGGATCTAGTCCGGCACCATCTGCAATATTATTGTCAGACCCATGTACATGCCGCACTTCACAAACTACTTCTCTTTCGAAATTATAAATTACTGGAGGGGGTCTCTGTGGCTCCTCCCGTGGAGGCTAGTGCGGCCTCAAGTTGGTCCTTGCACTCTTGAAGCTCCTAGGACAGGTGGGTATTCTTCTCCGTAAGATCCTGCATAAGAAATGATCCTTCAATCAGTTATTCTAACTATTTTAAGTCTCGGGAGACTCTTGGCATATATAATCATCAAAATTCTCACCAGTATGTCTTTTACATACTGCTTCGTGGCTCTGGATAGACCATCTTGAGCAGCACGGAGGTGCGCATCTCCCGAATTGAAGGCATTTAACGCCTCCGGGGAGAAGCATGCATCACGAAGAACTGTCCGGCGGCGCCTGTGATTCATGGCGCTCTCCACCTCAGATCTGGTGGCGGACAACCTGTCGGCGTCCTCCATTGGAGGAGCACTCGACGCGCACCTTGCATTTGCCTCCCCCTCCGGACCTGGCGTTGGAGCCTGGCCGACGGAGGTTTGATTGGCTCTCTCCGGACACAGTCCGGCGAGCGCTCTTTCTCCTGAAAAAACCACGAGCATTAATATACCTTCCAGGAATCTTTCCCTGAAGCATGGTGGCGAGCCATACTGTTGCGGCGACGTCTCGATCCGCGCCGCACTCCTCTTCCACCTGCTGGGCCGGGCTACCCCTTGTTGGCCAGCCACCGCGGGTTCGGCTTCGCGCCTCGGAGGCACCTCCTGCGGAACACCATTGGTATACGGTGGTCAGACATAAGCATGGATGAGTAATGGTATCAGGACTCCGGTCACGGTTACCTGAGAAACCGGAGATATTCCGGGGTAGTCGACCGTAATGGCGACCAAAGCATTGTCGATGCTGAGTTGGTAAAATACCCCATCGATCAGCTCCACCTTTATGTCCGGATCCTCTTCGGAGGCCGGATCGAGGGATCGTCCCGGATCCTCGGGTTGTGGAGCCGGGCTGTGTATGTCCTCTACAGCCCGGCGCAGTTCCTGCGTCAAAATCACAAAGTGAGACACTTAATTTTGGGAATATGGATCGGATAGACAAACGTTCGCTTACCCAGCTTCGAGGGTTGTCCATGGAAAATCCATTCGATGGACTAGCACGGAGGAAGTCCTCCTTCTCCCCTTTGTACAGGCCGGACATGATCTTCACCAGATCAGCGACCGATCCCGGCCCCTTGCGGCCATGACGGGTGGCATCATCCTCCCCGTTGAAGTCCCACATGGGGTGGCCCCTATACTGGAGTGGCTGCACCCCTCGCATAATGCATGTGGCCATGACCCCGATCATGGTCAATCCGGAATGGGCCAATAACCTTATTCGGCCCATCAGATACTGAACGTCCCTATCACTCTCCCGTTGAGGGCTCCGCGGGTGCCAACTCAGGCGTTTCTTCAGAGGAGTGTTGCTGAACTCCGGGAGGTCGATCCGAACTGGGTCCGCTAGTGGGGCGTCTTCCATATAAAACCATTCCGAAGGCCAGTCTTCGGATGCCTTCTTCGGGGTTCTGGATAGATATCCGGTCCTGGCGATGCGCCATAGTTCGGCTCCGCCCACTTGATATATCGACCCCTCATGAGAAGGGGGTACGAGGCAGAATAATCTCTTCCACAGTGCAAAATGGGCCTTGACGCCCAAGAATAGCTCGCAAAGGGCCAGAAAGCCCGCGATGTGCAGGATGGAGGTAGGCGTTAGGTGGTGAAGCTGGAGCCCAGAGAACTCCAGGAGCCCCTGGAGAAATGGATGTATGGGAAATCCGAGTCCTCTTATTAGATAAGGGACGAAGCATACCCGCTCTCCTTTGGAGGGATTGGGGACGCTCTCCGCCTGCTTCCCGCCCTTGTAGGTGACAAGTCCGGCTCGAACCGGAACCATGAAGGCTGGGGGAAGAAATCCCTCGGCTTGGAGCATCACCAACTCACTGTGCTGGACCGAGCATCTCCCCCAATCTCCTGGCTGAGGGCTGGGAGCGCGAGAGGAGGAGCCGCGTCGACTATCCATGATGGAATAGATTTTTGGTCAGAGGCGCTCCGATGAATACTCGCGGAAGGAGGATGGTGTGATTCGGATCTAGATCCTCGCCTCTTTTTCTAGGCAGCCTATTCGCGCAGCTAGGGGGTAAAATGTAAAAATACCCTGGCCTTTCGCATTCGTACGACACGTGGAAGATGGCCATTATTGAACATGGAAGCCGAGGAGCGCAGCATTTATAAGAAGCCGGACACCATTCGGTGAGTACATGGAATTTGGAGAAGAACCCGTCTTGCAATGCCGAAGACAATATGCGCGCCGGACTTATCGCCATTGAAGCCTGGTTCGGGGGCTACTGAGGGAGTCCTGGACTAGGGGGTGTCCGGATAGCCGAACTATCATCGTTGGCCGGACTCCAAGACTATGAAGATACAAGATTGAAGACTTCGTCCCGTGTCCGGATGGGACTTTCCTTGGCGAGGAAGGCAAGCTTGGCGATACGGATATGTAGATCTTCTACCATTGTAACCGACTCTGTGTAACCCTAGCCCTCTCCGGTGTCTATATAAACCGGAGGGTTTTTGTCACGCCCAATATTGGACCCTATCCAAAAGGAACTCGAAGGTCCCACCAAGGATAGACCCGCATATTGAAACGCTTTGCAAGGTGGATATCATTACATCAACATTACATAATAGATGGGGATACATACATAAGGCATACAATGCCACACGAATACAACATCATCATACATAAGAGCACCATCTGACTACGGATGAAACATAAACAGAAACTCAAACGACATCCACCCTGCTAGCCCAGGCTGCCGACATGGAACCTATCCCCTGATCGAAGAAGAAGCAGAAGAAGAACTCCAAACAAGCAAACATCACTCTCGCGTCATGATCATCGCATAACCTGTACCTGCAACTGTTGTTGTAGTAATCTGTGAGCCACGAGGACTCAGCAATCCCATTACCATGGGTATCAAGACTAGCAAAGCTTAATGGGAAAGGAAGGGGTAAAGTGGTGAGGTTGCAGCAGCGGCTAAGCAAGTATGGTGGCTAACATACGCAAAATGAGAGCGAGAAGAGAAGCAAAGGAACGGTCGTGAAGCTAGCAATGATCAAGAAGTGATCCTGAACTCCTACCTACGTCAATCATAACACAGAAACCGTGTTCATTTCCCGGACTCCGCCGAAAAGAGACCATCACGGCTACACACACAGTTGGTGCATTTTAGTTCGGATCTGTTGTCAAGTTATCTACAACCGGACATTAACAAATTCCCATCTGCCACATAACCACGGGCACGGCTCTCGAAAGTTTAAACCCTGCAGGGGTGTCCCAACTTAGCCCATGATAAGCTCTCGCGATCAACGAAGGATATTCCTTCTCCTAGGAAGACCCGATCAGTCTCGGAATCCCGGTTTACAAGACATTTGGACAATGGTAAAACAAGACCAGCAAGACCGCCCGATGCGCCGACATCTCGATAGGAGCTGCACATATCTCGTTCTCAGGGCAACACCGGATGAGCAATCCGTACAACTAAAACCAGACCTCAAGTTTCCCTGAGGGGGCGCTGCAAAGGGCTCTAGTTCGGACCAGCACTTAGACAAGCACTGGCCCGGTGGGGCTAAAATAAAGATGACCCTCGGGTTGGCCGACCCAAGGGAAGGGTATAGGTGGTGGTGAGGCAAATGGTAAAACCAAGGTTGGGCCTTGCTGGAGGAGTTTTATTCAAAGTGAACTGTGAGGGGGGTCCCATAAATCACCCGACCGCGTTAGGAACGCAAAATCCGGGAACATAACACCGGTATGAAGGAAACTAGGGCGGCAAGAGTGGAACAAAACACCAGGCATAAGGCCGAGCCTTCCACCCTTTACCAAATATATAGATGCATTAATAATATAAAAGATATTGTGATATCCCAACATAACCCTGTCCACCATGGAGCAATCTTCAACTTCACCTGCAACTAGCAACGCTATAAGAGGGGCTGAGCAATGTGGTAACATAGCCAAACAACGGTTTGCTAGGAAGGGTGTTAAATTTAGAGGTTCATTGCATTTTGGGAGGCTTGAAGAGCAAATGATAGGTAACGCAGCATAGCGATAGAACGAAGCAACTAGCATAGCAATGATAGTAGTGAGATCCAGGGTAGCGGTCATCTTGCCTGAAATCCCGCTAGGAAGAAGAACGAGTCCATGAAGAAGATAAAGCCACGAAGACGAACCAAGCGTAGACGAACGAATCCTCACGATCGCAACGAAACGGGAACTATCGAGAAGAAGCACACAGCATGGTAAACACACCACACATAGACAAGACATGATGCACAACAAGCATGATGCATGACAAAGCTACATGAGGCTACCCATGGCAAGAGATGATGCAAACAAGAACAACATATCAAGGCAAGTTTAAATGAGGCCGGAAACAACATATAACTATTCCGGTAAGTCCTCATATGCAAATTTCGAAATTGGTCCAGAACTGAATAAACCTTATGTTCAAGTTGTTAAACAGCAAGTTAAAATGCACCAAGATGATCTACACGAAATTCTAGTCAAGTTGCATATAAAGTTCATTAGATTCGGAGCTACGGCCTAGAAGATATGAGCGAAACAAGTTCAACATGGCATCGATGCAAAATGCATACAAACATCAAGCAAACACCTCAAAACAAGGATGCAACATGATAATATGAAGCTACATGCAAAATCAAGTAAGTTTCATATAGATCACACTCAAAACGGAGCAACGGTTCAACACATACACTCTATACAAGTCATAACAACAATCTGTCCAAAACAACAACTAGGCATATTGCAAGCATCAAAACTATATGCTACAGCATCCCAACATAAGAACAAAAGGCATGAGCATGAAGTACAGGTAAAGCATAACAAGACATGAACACTGAGCTATCTCCAGAAATCACTAGAACATGCTCAAAATGACATGGAAAGATTGCAAATAATAACATTTCCAGGCTTAGCAGAAATAACATCAGGTTGCAATGTTTAGAGATATCAAACAACATGTTACAGGAACTTATCATGGCAAACAAAGGCATGGAATAAATCTACTAAAAGCATAGATCAAAAGTCCCTTACTGACCATGAGCCAAAAAGGATCATAAGATAAGATAGCACCCATGTAAACATGGCAAGTTATATTACAGATTCAAACATGGCAGGAACAACAATAAGTAGGCATGTTGGTGAGCCTGAACCACTCACTACAGAGCAATACATGGCATGGCAAGGCAACCAACAGTAAGAAGGCATATCTATGAAGCTAAGCATGGTAAGAAAAAGTTCATAGGATGCATGGATCACTAGAAAAGCATATGGCCAAAACTGAACTTCATGTTAACAGGTTGACAGCAACATTATTTAGCAAGTTGAGAGCAAGATTACAACAAGCTACAGTAGTATTAAAATGCAACCAGGGGCATAAATCGATAGAGCATAACATGTGTAACAAAACATCCTTAGTGAACATCTCCAGAATAATGCACGAAATGACTTGTAGCAGCAGGTTAACATAGCAACAAAATATAACAGAATCTGTCAGGAAAACAGCAACAACAAGTACCCTACTTAGCAAGCTTGATACACTCAACACGCAACTCACAAAAATACATGGATGGCACCCCTGGAAAGATGGCATATCATAGATCAAAACACATGTAGACATCAACCTCATAGGATGCACACATCAAACATGGCAAAAATGACAAATGAGCATGTTATAACAGTTTCAGCAGATTAACATCAACACACACTCTTTCAATAGCATTTTGTGCATCAAGATGAGCTCAAATGACAATGATGTAATGGAATGAAATGAATTACTCGATGAGTGGAACAATTTGATATATTACACGCACGAAACGGAGCAGTATGCAGCAAGTTATGATGCGATGAACATGGTATGATAATGTGAAAAACTGGGGACTTAGGATATTTCGGGGTCAACCTTATCCTCTCGAATCCATATTCGGGGCGTGGAAACCGAGGTTCGCCGGAGAAGAAGGTCGTGGTGGCCGGAGGAGGCGCCGGTAGGGTCGGAGACGGCGGGGCTGGGTCGGTCCCGACCGGATACAAAGGGCGGCGGCGGCGCCGGCGTGTTGCAGCGAGCAAGGGGCGGCTCGGGCGCCGGCGAGATCCCGGCGGCGGGCCTCGGCGAGGCGGCGGTTGGCGGAGGCGGGCCACGGCGGGAGCGCCAGCGGGCTGTCGGCGGGCGGTCGGCGGCGGCGGCATGATAACGGGCCGAGGCCGGCGGGCGGCGTGGTCGGCGGCAGATGCCGACGATGGCGCTGGTGGAAGACGGCGACGAGGGCACGGAGGCGGCAGCGCGGGCGAGGACGGCGCGACGTGGGCGAAAGCGGCGGCGCGGACGGGCTCGCGCGGCTCGATCCGGGTCCCATGGGCGGCGGCGCGGCGGGGCGGCGCGGACGCTGATGTGGCACGCTGTGAGTGGAGGAGGGAGGCGGAGGAGGTGACGTGTCACCTCGTGATTGGCCCGAGTGACGTGGAGGCTGGCGGCGGACATGTCCGGTGCGGTGGGGAGGTTTGTCCGGCGGCGCGGAGGGAAGAAGGCTAGGGTTTGGACTGCGAGAATTTCGGGGGAGGCACACATATATATAGGTAGATGGAGCTAGGAGAGTCCAAATGACGAGCGGTTTTCGGCCACGCGATCGTGATCGAACGACCGAGAGCATGGAGGTGACTTAGATGGTTTTTGGGCCAGTTTGGAGGGGGTCTTGGGCTGCACACAAAAGAGGCCTTTGCGGTTACCCGGTTAACCGTTGGAGTATCAAACGGACTCCAAAAGGCACGAAACTTGACAGGCGGTCTATCGGTGCTATACCAAGGCCGCTTGGCAAACCTCGGGCCATTCCACGAAAGTTTAACACCCGCACATGAAAAGAGGCAAAAGGGGGCACCGGAGGACACAGGAGTGCCGGATTGCAAAACGGACAACGGGGAAAATGCTCGGATGCATGAGACGAACACGTATGCGAAATGAGATGCACATGATGACATGATATGAAATGCATAAGATGACATGGCAACGACGGCGAATAACTGAAGGACACCTGGCGCATCGAATCCGGGGCGTTACAACACTCCTCCACTAACAAGAGATCTCGTCCCGAGATCTTAGGACCGAGACGGAAGGGAAAAAAGGGATGAGGTGAAACAAGAACTCAAGAGAAGAAGCAAAGAATCGAGAGCACTCGAGAAGAAGAGGGGAACGACGAGAATGACAAGAATCGAAAGCTCACGGAATCAAATAGACTATGAAACCACTACGGTTAGAACGAGATAAGAAACGAATAAGACTGAAAAAGATTTAGGATGCACTCTGGTTGAACATGGAAAGAATAGAACATGAACTTGAGAGGATGGAATGATACTTGCTGAAGACATGACACAAAACCTCCGGAAAGAATTGAAAGAGTTGAATGAAAAGAACGGAGAAGAAAATGACAACTTGTGCCACGAATGAAATAGAAAGCATCTTTAGAAGGAAGGTTTGAACGGAGTTGTTGAGAAAATCAACAACGAAAAGAATAAGCTTGTTGTGGACTTATGGATAACATCTCAAAATTAAGAGGTGATAACCGACCACAAAGGGAAAAGATTAAATAGCTGAGAAGAACGAAGAAATGCAAAACTCCACTTCAAAAGAAAATGAAGAATTGTTTGCACTTTGAGACGCAAGAGGAAAAGATACTTGAACTCCATCAACAAAATTTTGATGAACTCTTGAAGAAAGTAATAAATCATGAAGAACCACCATGAAGAACTCCGGTGACAAAAGGATGATGAGGTAGAATTGAAGGATGGAAAGAATAAGATGAGCCTTGCGATGATTTAGATGGAGGTTTCGACGAAATGGCCGAGTAAATTTGAACTCCGGAAAAGAAAAGATGAAAACACTTGGAACTAGAATATATTCATCAAGAACAGACTCCGAAGATAAGGATTACTCACTTTGAGGAAATAAGAATAAGATTTATTGTATGCTTATCCTTCATCAAATTAAATTGATGACAAGCAATGGATTTTACATACTACTTATTCTTCTTGAAAAGGATTAAGGGGAATATAGCACAAAACTTGAGAAAGTCTTCATGAACCACCGTTAGGATTGGAAAGAACGAATGGATTAATATGATAAACAAGGAAAAGAATCTGAAAGAACCACCGTGAGAATTCGAAAATGACTGATGAAAGAGACTTAATCACCGGGAAGAATTAGAAGAACAAATATGCTTGAGGGGATTTTTATGCAAAAGAACGAAGAGATCGCGAACTGATTGAAGAATACTTGAACGAAGCACCGGAAGAATATTGAGACGAACGAAGGGGCACATATATAGAATAATTGGAGAACGAATCTGAAAACTTAGAATGAAGAAATCTTCCGAAAAGATGGCCTCCGGATGATTGAGAGAGAAAGCAACTCCTGAATGCTCCGAATGGATGAAAAGAATAATTGACAAATGGAATAATTCGAGAGGATAACATGAAGCTAGAACCACAAAACTTTGAGAGAACGGACACGATTTAGAGGAAAAACTCTTCTTCGGTCTTCAAATGACGACGAGAAACACCACCAAAATACTGAAGTACTCCAGGAGAATGAAAAGCGAAGAGGTTGAGCCAACGATGAAAAGAATTTGAAGGCAATCTTGGAGAAGCTATGTGACTGATGGAGTCCATTCTTACGTTACACTTTGAAAAGAATTTGAGAATAACTCCGGGGGAATTAGAAGAGTCAGGTAAGATCCTGGGAAAAGATCTGTCGGTTAGGGCCCACTAAAGAGAAAAAAACACCGTTGAAAAGGATTGTTGAACAGATAGATGATGCACCGGAACAATTGAAATATTCGAATGAGGTGACAACCTCGAATTAATTGGAACACAGACGAATCTCCTGAGATGTCTTTCGAACTCCGGAATGATAAACTGGCGAGAGTTGAACAAGCAAGGGGAAAACATTTGAGCCGAGGAAAAGAATATGATCAACCTGGAAAACTTGAATTGAATGCATCAGAAAAGAAAAGGATGAAGAGTGACGAACGAGACAAGAATTCACCGGTTGAAATAATTGAGGGAAGACTGAAGGGTTCCACACGAATGAAATAGATGGTCGAAAGAGACTCAAACTCCGGGAAGAAGAGGGTGGGAGGGCGGGAAAACAAAAGCAAACTCGGACGGGGAAATCGACGAATATCTTGAAGAGAAAACACCGGTTGAAATTATTGAGGAAAGAAACAAAGACTTCGCACGAGTAGGATGGATACTCGATTAGGGATTCCGGTTCCAAGAAGAAGAAGGGTGGGCGGGTGGGAAAGAAAAACAACTGAGGATTGAACTTGGCAAGACGAAGAGGCTCGAGTTAACTTGACGAGAAATGCACCGGACAAAAGAGGATGGACAATGAATGAAAACTAACCGCGTGATCCTAAAGAAAAAGTTTGAAGGGGAAGAGGAGTAAGTCAAAACACCTACGTCAAGATTCCTGACCAGAGCGACGAAGGGGAAGAGGAGTAAAAAGAATTCCTACTCTCCGATATAACTAGACTCCGAAAACAGTTTTCTTCTAGACTTAACAACGACAAACTACACGATCAATCAAGGGGGCTCCTAGGGTCGGTCGAGGCTCTGATACCAACTTGTCACGCCCAATATGCGACCCTATCCAAAAGGAACTCGAAGGTCCCACCAAGGATAGACCCGCATATTGAAACGCTTTGCAAAATGGATATCATTACATCAACATTACATAATAGATGGGGATACATACATAAGGCATACAATGCCACACGAATACAACATCATCATACATAAGAGCACCATCCGACTACGGATGAAACACAAACAGAAACTCAAACGACATCCACCCTGCTAGCCCAGGCTGCCGACCTGGAACCTATCCCCTGATCAAAGAAGAAGCCGAAGAAGAACTCCAAACAAGCAAACATCGCTCTCGCGTCATGATCGTCGCATAACCTGTACCTGCAACTGTTGTTGTAGTAACCTGTGAGCCACGAGGACTCAGCAATCCCATTACCATGGGTATCAAGACTAGCAAAGCTTAATGGGAAAGGAAGGGGTAAAGTGGTGAGGTTGCAGCAGCGGCTAAGCAAGTATGGTGGCTAACATACGCAAAATGAGAGCGAGAAGAGAAGCAAAGGAACGATCGTGACGCTAGCAATGATCAAGAAGTGATCCCGAACTCCTACTTACGTCAATCATACCACAGAAACCGTGTTCACTTCCCGGACTCCGTCGAAAAGAGACCATCACGGCTACACACACAGTTGGTGCATTTTATTTCGGATCTGGTGTCAAGTTATCTACAACCGGACATTAACAAATTCCCATCTGCCACATAACCGCGGGCACGGCTCTCGAAAGTTTAAACCCTGCAGGGGTGTCCCAACTTAGCCCATGATAAGCTCTCACGATCAACGAAGGATATTCCTTCTCCCAGGAAGACCCGATCAGTCTCGGAATCCCGGTTTACAAGACATTTCGACAATGGTAAAACAAGACCAGCAAGACCGCCCGATGCGCCGACATCCCGATAGGAGCTGCACATATCTCGTTCTCAGGGCAACATCGGATGAGCAATCCGTACAACTAAAACCAGACCTCAAGTTTCCCTGAGGGGGCGCTGCAAAGGGCTCTAGTTCGGACCAGCACTTAGACAAGCACTAGCCCGGGGCTAAATAAAGATGACCCTCGGGTTGGCCGACCCAAGGGAAGGGTATAGGTGGTGGTGAGGCAAATGGTAAAACCAAGGTTGGGCCTTGCTGGAGGAGTTTTATTCAAAGCGAACTGTGAGAGGGGTCCCATAAATCACCCGACCGCGTTAGGAACGCAAAATCCGGGAACATAACACCGGTATGACGGAAACTAGGGCGGCAAGAGTGGAACAAAACACCAGGAATAAGGCCGAGCCTTCCACCCTTTACCAAATATATAGATGCATTAATAATATAAAAGATATTGTGATATCCCAACATAACCCTGTCCACCATGGAGCAATCTTCAACTTCACCTGCAACTAGCAACGCTATAAGAGGGGCTAAGCAATGCGGTAACATAGCCAAACAACGGTTTGCTAGGAAGGGTGTCAAAGGTTAGAGGTTCATGGCATTTTGGGAGGCTTGAAGAGCAAATGATAGGTAACGCAACATAGCGATAGAACGAAGCAACTAGCATAGCAATGATAGTAGTGAGATCCAGGGTAGCGGTCATCTTGCTTGAAATCCCGCTAGGAAGAAGAACGAGTCCATGAAGAAGATGAAGCCACGAAGACGAACCAAGCGTAGACGAACGAATCCTCACGGTCACGACGAAACGGGAACTATCGAGAAGAAGCACACAACATGGTAAACACACCACACATAGACAAGACATGATGCACAACAAGCATGATGCATGACAAAGCTACATGAGGCTACCCATGGCAATAGATGATGCAAACAAGAACAACATATCAAGGCAAGTTTAAATGAGGCCGAAAACAACATATAACAATTCCGGTAAGTCCTCATATGCAAATTTCGAAATTGGTCTAGAAATGAATAAACCTTATGTTCAAGTTGTTAAACAGCAAGTTAAAATGCACCAAGATGATCTACACGAAATTCTAGTCAAGTTGCATATAAAGTTCATTAGATTCGGAGCTACGTCCTAGAAGATATGAGCGAAACAAGTTCAACATGGCATCGATGCAAAATGCATACAAATATCAAGCAAACACCTCAAAACAAGGATGCAACATGATAATATGAAGCTACATGCAAAATCAAGCAAGTTTCATATAGATCACACTCAAAACGGAGCAACGGTTCAACACATACACTCTATACAAGTCATAACAACAATCTGTCCAAAACAGCAACTAGGCATATTGTAAGCATCAAAACAATAAGCTACAGCATCCCAACATAAGAACAAAAGGCGTGAGCATGAAGTACAGGTAAAGCATAACAAGACATGAACACTGAGCTATCTCCAGAAATCACTAGAACATGCTCAAAAAGACATGGAAAGATTGCAAATAATAACAGTTTGAGGCTTAGCAGAAATAACATCAGGTTGCAATGTTTAGAGCTATCAAACAACATGTTACAGGAACTTATTATGGAAAACAAAGGCATGGCATGAATCTACTAAAAGCATAGATCAAAAGTCCCTTACTGACCATGAGCCAAAAAGGATCAGAAGATAAGATGGCACCCATGTAAACATGGCAAGTTATATTACAGATTCAAACATAATAGGAACAACAATAAGTAGGCATGTTGGTGAGCTTGAACCACTCACTACAGAGCAATACATGGCATGGCAAGGCAACCAACAGTAAGAAGGCATGTTTATGAAGCAAAGCATGGCAAGAACAAGTTCATAGGATGCATGGATCACTAGAAAAGCATATAGCCAAAACTGGACTTCATGTTAACACGTTGACAGCAACATTATTTAGCAAGTTGAGAGCAAGATTACAACAAGCTACAGTAGTCTATAAATGCAACCAGGGGCTTGAATGGATAGAGCATAAGATGTATAACAAAACATCCTTAGTGAACATCTCCAGAATAATGCACGAAATGACTTGTAGCAGCAGGTTAACATAGCAACAAAATATAACAGAATCTGTCAGGAAAACAACAACAACAAGTACCCTACTTAGCAAGCTTGATACACTCAACACACAACTCACAAAAATACATGGCACCCCTGGAAAGATGGCATATCATAAATCAAAAGACATGTAGACATCAACCTCATAGGGCACATCAAACATGGCAAAAATGACAATTGAGCATGTTATAACAGTTTCAGCAGATTAACATCAACATGCACTATTCCAACAGCATTTAGGGCATCAAGATGAGCTCAAATGACAATGATGTAACGGAAAGAAATGAAGTACTCGACGAGGCAAACAATTTGATATATTACACGCACGAAACGGAGTAGTATGCCGCAAGTTATGCTGCGATGAACATGGCATGATAATGTGAAAAACTGGGGACTTAGGATATTTCGGGGTCAACCTTATCCTCTCAGATCCAGATCCGGGGCGTGGAAACCGAGGTTTGTCGGAGAAGAAGGTCGTGGTGGCCGGAGGAGGCGCCGGCAGGCTGGTCGGTCTCGACCGGATCTGGGGCGGTAGCGACGGCGCGCCCGGGCGAGATCCCGGCGGCGGGTCTCAGCGAGGCGGCGGTTGGCGGAGGCGGGACACGGCGGGAGCGCCGGCGGGCTGTCGGCGGGCGGTCGCCGGCGGGCGGCATCATCGACGGGCGAGGCCGCGGCGGCGGGTGGTCGGCGGCAGACGCCGACGATGGCGGCGGTGGAAGACGGCAACGAGGGCGCGGAGGCGGCAGCGCGGGCGAGGACGGGCGGGCGACGTGGGCGGCGGCGGCGCGGACGGGCTCGCGGGCCCGATCCGGGTCCCGCGGGCCGGCGGAGAAGTGGGGCGGCGCGGACGCTGATGTGGCGCGCTATGAGTGGAGGAGGGAGGCCGAGGAGGTGACGTGTCACCTCATGATTGGCCCGAGTGACGTGGAGGCTGGCGGCGGACATGTCCGGTGCGGTGGGGAGGTTTGTCCGGCGGCGCGGAGGGAAGAAGGCTAGGGTTTGGACTGCGAGAATTTCGGGGGAGGCACACATATATATAGGTAGAGGGAGCTAGGAGAGTCCAAATGAGGAGCGGTTTTCGGCCACGCGATCGTGATCGAACGACCGAGAGCATGGAGCTGACTTAGATGGGTTTTGGGCCAGTTTGGAGGGGGTGTTGGGCTGCACACCAAAGAGGCCTTTGCGGTTACCCGGTTAACCGTTGGAGTATCAAACAGACTCCAAAAGGCACGAAACTTGACAGGCGGTCTACCGGTGCTATACCAAGGCCGCTTGGCAAACCTCGGGCCATTCCGAGAAAGTTTAACACCCGCACATGAAAAGAGGCAAAAGGGGGCGCCGGAGGACACATGAGTGCCGGATTGCAAAACGGACAACGGGGAAAATGCTCGGATGCATGAGACGAACACGTATGCGAAATGAGATGCACATGATGACATGATATGAAATGCATAAGATGACATGGCAAAGTGCAACACGCAAGCAAATTACATGGCAACGACGGCGAATAACTGAAGGACACCTGGCGCATCGAATCCGGGGCGTTACAGTTTTAGTCCGTAGGACACAACAATCATACCATAGGCTAGCTTCTAGGGTTTAGCCTCATTGATCTCGTGGTAGATCTACTGTTGTACTACCCATATCATCAATATTAATCAAGCAGGAGTAGGGTTTTACCTCCATCGAGAGGGCCCGAACCTGGGTAAAAACATCGTGTCCCTTGTCTCCTGTTACCATCCGCCTAGACGCACAGTTGGGGACCCCCTACCCGAGATCCGCCGGTTTTGACACCTCTACCCGAGAGCGGCACTGTCCGGGCTTGCCTCCTCAAGCCATCCCCGCCCTGCACCGTCTGCTCCATTAGCACCTCCCTGCCACCAGAGCGAAACCCCAACTACAGGTACGTGCATTACGGCTACAATTTTTGTTAACAAATTTCAGCTTCAATCAACATGAGTTGATTCATTCAGCTATCCCGTGAACTGAAAAAACCCCAGATTAGTCACCAACACATATCCTGTAATAACACCAGCCGTGAATTTAAAGTATGGCGAGAAAGATTACCCTAGTTGGTGGAGCAGAAGCCAAAGGATGGCAACGAAGATGCGGGGAAGGCGGTGGTGGGAGCGACGGCTTGCGGTGGCGGCCCGGAGTTGGGTGTCGTGCGCCATGGCCTACACGCCAATATTTCAAGGCGCACGCTGTGGCAGCTGTGGAGGGAGGGGGTGGAGGGGGCTCGACAGCGGGGTCCTCGAGCAGCAGCGCCGCCGTTCGTGGATCGGCTCTACCCGGATCCCGCTCCTCCGGTTGCTGGGATCGACCGGATGGACTCGATCCCATCCCTCAACTCAGGTGGACGGACGCACACCGGCCGTCTTCACTGGATGGAACCGGCCGCTCCTCTCTGCGGCTCGATTCCGGGGTGGAGTCGATGCAGTATCGCTCCCCTCAGCCTCCATAGGGATTGGATTAGGGTTCGAGAGTGGATGGACCGTAGTGGAGTCGATGCGATCTCGCTCCCCACAGCCTCAATCGGGATTGGATTAGGGTTCGCGAGTGGATGGACCGGTCGCTCGTAGGCCTCGCAATCCCCCAAGTAGAGGGCCTCCTTCGAATGGGCTGGCGGCTCGAAGGCCCAATGCACCAGGGGCCTTCGTTTCGGTCCATGGAGCAGCAGCCCACAGGACAGCTGGGCTGGTTTAAACACATTGTGGAACAGATCGTTTAAGACACAAAATCTGATGGCCAGAAACTCCCACATAAATAAAACGGACGGCCGAAAAACCAAATCGATGTGAGGGCAGGGATTAGGTGCGGTTATACTGTCCTTAATTACCCCTAGCTAGGTCTGACAACTCGGCTCTAGCATAGGCTCACCGTAGGTAGTTCCCGACATTCTGTCCAACAGGTAGTGTCGACCATCGTACCACTTGCTTTCTAAAATGCTGAAAATCTAAGCAAAAGTATAAAGCAACCAAAGAGACAGTAGGATTTCCCTACATTGGTTCATCCTCGAATGTAAGCATTATGTGCTGTAAAAAAAGAAAATCAGAAGAGAGTAGATTTTCAGCTTCCGGGGCCTAGGCACCCTCTATGAACAGTAAAAAATGAAAACAAAATTTAAAAAATTGAAACTTTGCAACATCAAAGATGATCAAACTTTGTAGTTCCCGACAGCATATGAGGCTTGCTCCTCAGTTGCAGGAGGATGGCCAACATTCATGGGCGCCAGCCGATCTTGCCATCAGATCGGATCTCGCACACGATGACCGCGGGCCAGATGGGGTGAGACAACGGCCTTATCTCGCGCGTGGTGGATTCGTACTTCTCTGGCGATGGTGGATCATGATCTGGCGGTGATCCGGGGTAGACGACGTTGACAGTGGATGCGTGGCTACTTCATGGTGGGGGCGTCCCTGTTGCTGCGGCCGTGAGTGCCAATTTCGCGTGGCCCAGATGGGCCTCGGCGGATCGACGACTCTGGGACGTGACTGTAACACTAGCACGGTGGTGCCTGACGGCGCCGACTTCTAGGCACCATGGTAGTGCCGACACCCGGCTTGGCGGCGGCAGGCTAGATCGGGGCGGCGTGGGGGCCTGCTGCCGTAATGATTAAGGTGGCGGTCCTCGTGCTCTTCTCGCGTCATGGAAACGGCCTGCGTGATCGGTCCTCCTTGATTTGGCCATCAACATGTTCCGGGACGGCCGCCGGAGATCTTGCTCAGGATATTTGGACCGGTTAGATTCCGGTCGGGCACGTCCATATCAGCCTATGAGGTTCTGAGGGCGTGGCGTGAAGCTCTGTTGATTGATGACACCTTGGGACATGTCGGCTTCTCGATTTTTATGGTGGAGACAGCGGTGGAGAAGGTCATGGTGGCCAAGATCGGAGGATCAGTTAGACGAAGGGGGCCTTTGGTGGTGATGGATTCAGCCAAGTGTCAGATAACTCTCAGGAGCAGCGGTGATAAGTGGAGGCGGCAATACTGGCGGATTCATTTCTGGTGGTACTCCTCAGGTGCCGAGTTGTGACTTTCAGGGTGAAAACCTAAGGCTGACCTTCATTGGTTGTGCGTGGCGATTGCCCTGCTGAAGGAATTGTTTTGAGAGCACAGACTTTCTCCAGGCCGAAAACCTAAGATCTTGGATCGGGCAACTTGTGCATTGTTCCCTCTTGGAGGTGTTGCTTTTGGAAACATTTTATGTTTTTTACGTGTTGTATTAGGTGGTGGTATCTGTGCTGCTGTTGAGAGGAGTCGAGCGCTGTGGCGGGACCTTTTCTTTTTTTATTTTGTCCTTTGGCTGTATGCATCCTAGATGTCTTTATGACATCTTAAAGGTGCAGAGGCTGGGTGTAATTGATATTTTCGTGATATTAATATATTCCTCTTTTCACAAAAATACTTGTTGAGTCTATTATTTTGTTTTCCTTGAAGAGAAAATGAAAAATAAAAACACATGGACAGGAAAAATATCAAAAATTTAACCAACGAACCAACCTGTGGTTGGATCGTTAGAGGGATAGTGGTATCCCCAGCCCACCACGGTTCAATTCCGGGTGCTCGCATTATTCTTGGACTTATTTCAGGATTTCCGGCGATGCGCTTTCAGTGTGAGGAGACGTTTCCGTCGACGAAAGGCGCCTACGGTGACTTCGTCAATCTCAAGATATATAATATGGCTCAGTCTCTCAAAGGTGCTCATAGGGGTATGGTGTGCGTGTGTGCCTTTATAGGGACGAGTGCATGCGTGTATGTATGAGCGCTTGCGTCTATATTGTATTAAATAAAACCAACTAACCAACAAGTTGATGATCCAGCAAGTTGCCCTTCTAGTACCTGTACTATGTTTGGAACGACCCACAACTTGTACCCTCATTCCAAGAAAGATCAACATTCAAACAAGAAAGCATCAATCAAGATGTTACGAAAAAACTAAGTACTCCCTTCGAATCCATATTAATTGTTGTTAGTTTAGCAAAGTTAACAACTACTCCCTCCGTTTCTAAATATTTGTCTTTCTAGAGATTTCAACAAGTGGTTACTTACGGAGCAAAATGAGTGAATCTGCACTCTAAAATATGTCTATATACATTCGTATGTGATAGTCGAAAAGATAAATATTTAGGTATGGAGGGAGTAAAAGTTACCTCTCGGGCCAGCTGCAGAAAAGTTTCAGCTTCTTCCGTACATTTCTTACCCCCCGCATTATTCAACTATTGTTGGCAGATTAGCCTACAATACAATAGTGGCGCAGAGTCACACTCGATCTCTGGTCTTTGATCTCTAGCTAATCATTTTCGAAATATACTTAACTGCACTACGGACCAGAACTGTTCAACGACTACTCCGACACACGTGCCGCATGAACTCGCAAGTCCAGCACACATGCCCAGCCCCACTGTCACATACGAGCGTCTCACTCTCACCAACGACTATGGATGAAGAAAATAAGCAACAACCCAGCGATATACTTACGGGCAGCACTCTGCGCTGGCACACCGGCGGAATGATTGGGCCGGTCCACCTAGGACCGTAGGATTCCTAGCGATCGGATATGCCTCCCCGCTTCGTCCCTCTTCTTCGGCGAGCGCTGCACATCAGAGCGACAGAGAGGCTGCAGCGAGCGCCGTCGACCCCCGCCGTAATCCCCAGTGAGACGACCGAGTCCGAAGCACGGTCGCACACCCCGGGTTCCTGCTCGCCGCCGCTCGCCACCGCCGTTTTCTGCGTTTCTCGCTGGCTATGCGTGTGCAGCAGCGTGTGCTTGTAGCTCCCCATGGTGACCGTCGCAGCTCCTATGCGACGCCACAACTCCGGTGGAGTCGTCGTCGGTCGCGGCACCTCATGATGAGCTCGCCGGTGCTGCCACCCCCACCCATCGTAGCAAAAAACGCTCACTGGTTAGTAGCTTTTGCGGATGCCGGTTGAAGCAAAACCCGTCGCGGTTGTAGCACCATATCGACGCCGGTGATTGCTAGTAGCAAAACGAGGCGCTGGTTGTAGCAGAAAAGCGACCTAGTTGTAGCAAATAATGTTTCAACGCCTGGTTGTGGTTAGCAGCAAAAAAAAAAAGGCTGGCTGTAGCACAAAAGCAACGTGGTTGTAGCAAAGAACACCGGTGGTAGCAAAAGAAAAATAGTTGTCGTCGCCGCCTCAACGCATGTCGCATCTCTGCCAGGAATGAATGTAGCAAATTTTCTCACCGGTCGTAGCAAAACTGACGACGATTGCAGCAAAAACTCGTCTTCGCCGTCGTGGGTTGTAGCTCCGCCATTAATGGATGTAGCAAAAAATGGCGCTGGTTGTAGCAAAAAATATCGCTGGTTCCAGCACACTGCACGCTGCTTCAAGCATGCGGCCGCCATGGTCTCAGCTCGCCGGTGGTGATTCTCGCTGATGCATAATCGCCTAACAGAAAAACTCATGGCCTCCCTCCTGAACAAGAGCTCGCAGCCATGGCCGTGGAATGCAGCATGCAGCCACATGAGTTTCCAGCGACGAACACATCAGTTGCATCATTGGGTGGTGGTGGGGGGGTGGAGGAGGAGGCGGCCATGGCGACGAGCTTCAGGGCAGAGGAGGAGAGAGTGCAACGACGACGCAAAGCATCAAAGGAGAAGAAAAATTGGCAGCAAAAAAGATAAAAAATGAAGGAGGATGCGCATTGGGAAGACGATAATGTTGTGTGACAAAAAAAAAGTACTGCATGGGCCTACCTGTGTCCAGCGGGGGAGGGTTGCCATGCACACGATCGAAAACGATCGCACGACGCGCACGGACCGACTCGGCGGGCGCGCCGGTAGCAAACGTTTGCCTATACTTATCTCCCGCCGGCCAACATGCCAGCATGCATGCATGCATGTGCGTCCTGTTTTTCCAACTTCAGTTCAAACAACGTATGCCAACATTTCCAGAAGTCCTCCTCATCTTTCGATCGAGTTTAACCCCCCCGTCAATTTGGACCGGATATCTATCTGCGCATTCTCTGAATTTGTCAACAACCCGATCAGATTAGGCGAGACCGAGATGAATCGACCTGGTTGAGCTCCAATTTTTTCTTTTCAGTCTCTACTAGTTCTCACGCCAAGCCGGAGTGTCCACTGTCAGAGCAGCCGGCTGTAAAATATGCCATCTAGATTCCGGGCTGACAGGCACGTACAACAATTTCGAGTAATTAAGACGATGAACAATTTGATTGATGAATTGACGGGTGTGTCTGCGGACCATGACTGCGTGATCACTGCCATAGTTGTTGTGCACAAAACATGGTCGAGATTGACAGTAATCATGGTCGCGATGGCACCTCTCGCATTTGATTTGGGAAATGGAGAATGACCTGGTGTGAGCAAGTGAGCATGCACTTCCTGCAAGATTTGACGCAGCAAGTCCTCAGCCTATTTTAATTTTGGGAAACGTTTATATACGGCGCGCCGGCGCAACTTTCGGCCGGTCACGCTCATTCACACGCACAATACACGTATCACGCTGAATTTTCTTTGCCACGCTGGCTCGGTCCCAGGCAAACTGCTCCCGCACGTCTCACGCGCACGATATGGGGTCCACATGACTGCCCTTCTTTCTCTCCGTAGTTATCTCTTGCCTTATCTGTTACCTTTCTTCTTCCTCTAGCCATATTAAGTTCTATTTTTTCTGCTACAAAGTGTTGCATCCGGCTGAGAAAAACGCTGCAACCGATAAAATAAAAAGTTGGAACCGATGAATAAAAAAGCTAGAAATAAAAGACGGCAGATTTTGCAAAGTGATTTTTGCTGGAACCAACAGAGTCGGTGCTACAACCATGTAGAAAAGATGATGCAACCATGGAGGGCGGCTGACAAGAGTTTTGCTGGAAGTACCGATGTGAGCTGCAACCAGAAGCTGTTTTTTGCTGCAACCGGCAATTACAAAAGTTACTACCGGCAATCACAAAAGCTACAACCAGTGATCAATTTTGCTTCATGGACGACATGGTGGCGGCACCGGCGAGCATTTTTTGCTGGAACCAGCACAATTTTTTGCTACTAACAACCGACATTTTTGTTGCCACCAGCAAACCACAGTCGAAGCTTTTCTGAAAACGATTGAAACTTTTTCCATTTTTTTTGTGTTTGCTACAACCACGTCATTTTTTGCTGCAATCGGCAACCACAGAAGCTACATCCGGTTAACATTTTTGCTACAATGACGACGGCGGGCTGCAGCGGTAAGCTTTTTTGCTGGAAGCGATAAACTTTTTTGCTACAACTGGTGTCGTTTTTTGTTGGAACCAGCAAGAGCCTCGGGTGGGCACACGGCGAGGTACAGCATGAGCACAACGACAGGTGCTGCGGCAGGCGGCCGGCGCCACCGGAGATTGCGGCCATCTCCCCCGGAGCTGCAAGCCTGCATCCACGAGCGTAACCATGGGCGCACACTGCTGCATCCACGGAGGTGAGAAACGCATGAAGACGGCATAGGTGAGGGCGGCGACCAGAGGCGAGGGCGGCGACCGGCGATGAGGGCGACCGGCGGTGAGGAGGCGAGGCGAGGCGGTTGGCGCGTGCGGAGGCGTCGGCGCGTGCGGAGGCAGGCCTCCCCCTTTTCCGTGCGGAAGGTTGTAGATGAGAAAGGTTGGGGATGAAGGGATCTGTCGGCTCGGGGAGGCCAGATCTGACGGCTGGGGCTTGACCGGCCCAACGATTGGGCCGGTGCGCCGGCGCAGATCGCTGCCCTTTAATTTTAGAGCACCAGGAAAGGAAGCTGCCCTGCTCTTGCCCTGAGTCCACTTTGTTCTCCTTTTAATTTTCTACTCTTCTGAAACTCCAATCAGGCCCTGTGAAACACAAGGACAACGTGCGAAAACGGAAGGATTTTTTAGAGAGAGAGAGGAAACTTTGTGCTTCCGTCACATGAAGCTTTGCGACTCTCCAGGGATAGATAGATTATATACAACTAAAAATAAGGGATAGATACATTACGGAGTGCAGTTTGATTTGTCTTGTCTTTTCACTCTCCGGTGTCGAGTCACCGCTTTCCTCTAACCTTCCTATTAACTTCTCGCTTTTTTCTTTCTTTTATTGTTTTTCTTTACTTTCAATTTTTAAGCTATACATTCCACAGGTTTTTTCTGGTCCCATTACTATTTTTCCTCTACCGGCTCAGTCGGTCTTGATCCAGCATTTATCTTTCCTTTGTTTCTTAATTATTGTTATTATTCCCATTTATTTTCGTTTCATTTATTTTTTCCACAAAATTAAAAAAATGGTCACAATATTTAGAAAATATGTATGAATTTTGAAATTCTCATGAATATAAAAAAGTTTCACAAAATTTAAAAACTATTCACAAATATAAAAATGTTCACAACTTCTAAAAAATCTTTATAAGCCCTAAAACCATTTGCAAAATTAGTGAACACATTAACTTTTTCAAATAGACAAAATAATTTTACACTTACATTTTTTAATCATGCCATTTATTAAAAATATTCAATATTTTATAAACATTGGAGCGTTTTTAAATATTACTTAGTTACAATAAGTTTTGACCTAACTTTTGAAACTGTTCATGCATTTTGATTACCCAAAAACATTATTAATACATTATGGTCAAAAAAATATATTAATACATCTAATACACGATGAACATTCACTAATACAAGATCAATTTTTTGAAAATGCATTTTAATATGTTGCAAAAATACAGACGGCAACTATTTTTTAATACGAGACGAACATTTTAAAAAATTGTAAAATAATTACAAGGTGAATATTTTTTTTATAGAAGATGAACATTTTCTTCAAACCCAACGAACATTGTAAATAAACAACAAAAGTGGCTTAATACACTACAAATATTTTTCTAATACATGATGTCCTCTAAAAAACATTTTATAATACAGAACAAATATTTTAATCCAAGAAGTACCTTTTGGTACACATAACAATTATTCTATTACAAGTGATTTTTTTAAATTCACAATGATCATTTTTATTATACACTTAAAAATGGCAAACCATTTTTAAAAATGGCAAACCATTTTTGAAGCACACTAAATTTGTGTTGATACATGGTGGGAAAAGGAGCCAAAAGGAAAACAAATAAGGAAAGGAAAAGTAAAAGGAAATGCTAAAGAAAAGCGAACACAAATACAAAGAAGAAGAAAAGTAAAAAACCAAAAGGCAAAACGAAATGTAAACCAATTACAAAAGGCAGAGAAAAAAGAAAAAGAAAATGTAGAAGAAGAAATAATAAATAGAAAGAACAAATAAATTACAGAAAGGAAAAAAAACCAAGAAACCTGAATTAACCAGGTCATTGTGAATGACCTGCAAGTAGATGGTTATTGAGCTGGTCTTTCTTAGGCGGCCTTCTAACTCTATCTTCAAATTTCTCGCATTTTTGCAGCACTCGCAACCGCTATTTAGACAGATGGATCGTGACCGGCTTGTCGTCATGATGGGCCCGATGACTACTGCCGCGCCCCAGGGCTCCTGAGCTTCCAGCCACTTTGTGATCTTTTTTACTTTTTTTTTTTCAAAAAAAATCATGTGTTTATGCTGATGCCCCAGCAGACTTATATTTTCTTTGTTGCACATATACTTGTATGGTCGTGATGATTGCTTTATTTATAAAATTGGGCAAAAGCCTGTTTCGCCGAGTAGGTTGAGTGCTACCAATCTTTCCCATAAGCGGGTTAATTTTATTCAACGCAACTGCACCTTTTTTAGACATAAAGATCGCACTCTCGTCGTCTTTTGTCTGTTTATACGCCTATATTGTCCCATTTCCAATGTGACATTCTCAAACATTCCCAAATAAAAGATTTGTGTTATTAATTATATATCTATATCTATCTATCTATCTATACCTATACTAATTCTAGACTCCCTAGAAACTCCCACGTTAATTAGATTTTACGAGCCGTTAATCTAGCATGGGACCAAGTTATTACGGTGTTGATTAACCCGTCAGAAATTGCCACCATTTACACTAGTAGAAAAGGGGGCAATGGTCCAGGCAGGGCCAGCCCATTAGTCCCGGTTCAGTTCAGAACCGGGATCAATGGGGCATTGGACCTGGTTCGTGAGCCCCGGGGGCCGGCTAGGCCACGTGGGCCATTGGTCCCGGTTCATCTGGACCTTTTGATCCCGGTTGGAGGGACGAACCGGGAACAATGGTCCTCGATCCTGGCCCACCACTATTGAACCCGGTTGGAGGCATGAACCGGGACCAAAGGCTGCCCATTAGTCCCAGCTCATACCACCAACCGGGACTAAAGGGTTGGTCCTCGTTCAGGCCAGAGTTTAGTCCCACCTCGCCAACCGAAGGGGCCTCACACCGGTTTATAAGCCCCTCCTTCTCTGCCTTGTTGGGCTCCTCCCAAAACGAAAATAGATGCCCTTATACAGGGAATTTGACCTAAATTCATACTCCCTCCGTTCCTAAATAATTGTCTTTCTAGAGATTTCAACAAATGACTACATACGAAGCAAAATGAGTGAATCTACACTCTAAAACATGTCTACATACATCCGTATGTTGTAATCCATTTGAGATGGCTAGAAAGACAATTATTTGGGAACGGAGGGAGTACTAAATTTCTCTGAAGTTAGTAGAAATTTATTATGAATTTAGGTTGAATTTTCTCAATAAGCGCATCTATGCTCATTTTTTTAGTAAAGTTAATCACAACTATTTTTTCTTCCATTTATTTCTGAGTAGTTTTTTATATAGTTTTTTTCTTTTCTGCTATATTTTTTTTCTTTTTATTTCTGAGTTGTAATAAGTCATTAAAAATAAGCATCTATGCTCATTTTTTAGTAAAGTTAATCACAACTATTTTTTTTTCTATTTATTTCTGAGTTGTAATAAATCATTAAAAATAAGCATCTATGCTCACTTTTTTAGTAAAGTTAATCACAACTATTTTTTCTTCTATTTATTTCTGAGTTGTAATAAGTCATTAAAAATTAAAAAAAGGCGCAATGCTCGTTAATTAGCTTCAAGCCTTTCGGAATAGTGTAAACTGCATTGCACATAGCTCCGTGCAGTCTACCCTAATCCTCAAGGCTTGAAGCTAAGCAACATGCAGGTGAGCATTGAGCCTCTTCTTCATCGTCTCTGCACTCAGGGCTTATAAACCGCTGCAAGTGCCTCTCGCTTGGCGATGTGGGACTAATTAAAAATAGCTGCAGAAAGAATCAACTAAAAAACAACTGCAGAAAATAAATAAGTAATTAGACGGCTGGATTGCTATCGGTTGGTGGCACCAACCGGTACCAATGCCCCTCTTTGGTCCCGGTTGATGGCGCCAACCGGGACCAATGCCCCTCTTTTGTCCCGGTTGGAGCCACCAACCGGGACCAAATGTCTTCGTTTCCCGCCCTTTGGGCTGCTGAAAAGAGGCATTTGGTCCCGGTTGGTGGCACCAACCGGGACTAAAGGTGGCATTGGTCCCGTTTTGTGGCACGAACCGGGACCAAAGCCTTTGCTATATAAGTAGCACTTAGCAAAATTTGAGAACCACATCCCCACTTCGATCTCTCCTCCTCCTCTCCCGACGCCGCGCGCTGTCCCCGTCACCGCCACCTCGCCGTCGCCGCCCCCCCAGCCGCCGTCGCCCCCGCCCGCCCTTGCCGTCGCCTCCCGCCTCGCCGCCCGTCGCCGCCGCCCGCCCGCGCCGCCTCGGCCTTGCCGCCGCCCGCCATACCTCGCCGTCGTGTCGCCGTGAGCAACTTTTTATTATTTTTGTTAGATTTTTTTAGATTTTTTTGTAGTTCATAGATTTTTTTGTTAGATTAGATGTGTAGTAATTTAGATATGTAGTTCATATTGTGTAATTTAGATTGTGTAATTAATTTGTTCATATTATGTTAGATTTTTTTCTGTTAATAGATTTTTTTGGTGATATTATTGTTGAATATGCATGTTTGGTGATATTATTGTTAATAGATTTTTTGTTAGATTAGATGTGTAGTAATTTAGATATGTAGTTCATATTGTGTAATTTAGATTGTGTAATTAATTTGTTCATATTATGTTAGATTTTTTTTCTGTTAATAGATTTTTTGGTGATATTATTGTTGAATATGCATGTTTGGTGATATTATTGTTAATAGATTTTTTGGTGATATTTAGATTGTGTAATTAATTTTGTTCATAGAATTTTAATGATTTTTTGTTCATAGTATTTAGAAATAGGAAAAAAATAAGAAGAGAAAGTGTTTAATATAATTAGTTAGAAAAATACTAGTTTATTTTTAGTAAGTACTATTTTATTTTATTTATAGTAAGTACTTCATATATAGTTGAACTAGCTAGTTGATTTAATAAACTAATTTATTTTACTATATATAGTAGTATTTTGTTTTTAGTAAGTACAACTTTATTTATTTATAGTAAGTGCTTAGTAGTTGAACTAGATAGTTGATTTAATTAATAAAACTACTTTATTTAACTATATATAGAAGTAGTTCCCGCATCGATGTCGGCGATGCCTATCCCGCATCCTCGTTGTCGCCGACTCGGCGGTGGAGGCCTGCTTGATCAGGGCCATGTTGTTCGGGACTGGGCTCCGCCGGGCTCGTATTGGGAGGTGCTACCTTCCGGGGGACGTAGGTTGGTGAGGAGGCAGCCCGTTGTTGACCCGATCCTTGTTTGGTGGCGGTCGCGTGGGCCAGTGACGGTGCCGAGGCTTCCGGACACCGCGGAGGTGGTACGTCACCGTGTCAGCGAGGAGGACGAGCACGTCCGTCACTACATTGTTGCATTGGAGGGCAGGTTCGACAATACCTGACAGGTTCTTCAGGGATCTCACTGGAGCTATGATCCTGTGATGGTTCCTTATCTTTGGGTGTCCACCGCCCGCGTCGATACCCGTCAGGCGCTACAGTTCTAGTTGTATTAGTGATGCTATATTAGTGATAATATTCGATGATGTACGGACACCAAGAGATAATGTACTTTTGCTTATAATTATTGAATGCATGCTAATTTGAATACTACTTTATTTTATGATTTGGTTTTGCTTATTTTATGATTTGGTTTTGCTTATTGAATGCTCATATTGGATAAGTTCTTATTCATTCCCGTGTGCTAGATAATTTGGTGTAATAATGCACTCGGGAATGAAAGGAGGAGCTACGTACATCACCGATAGTCAACCCGTGATTAATAATCTAGTTTAATATTTGAATTATGAACATAGGCCGGAAATGTCGTACTCGGATGACGAAAACCGCCTGGGGGAGTGCGACTGGTGCCACGACGACCGAGGTATGTGCGACAGGTTCATTGAGCTGGACGAAGATCGGCGCTTCAGCATTAAGCTCGAGGAGACCTTCGATGTTCATACGGTACGCAACGACGACAATAGTTTTTTTTCGTAATTAAGCACGACTTCAACTATTTTAACGTGTATTTTTCATCTTTTCCAATTCGACTAGCTTATCCCATGCTTTGCAAGCCGCTATGTCTTGGAGAGGATGGGTTTTGAAGACCATGAAAGTATGGAAACCAAAAAAATTATCCTAAGTAACCATCATGGTGTGGATTTTCAAGTAAAGCTGTACAATGCTCAGAGTGTAACCCATTTTGGTTGTAAAAATTGGACTTTGCAAGATGTATGGTCTTGATGAGGGTATGCTTGTCACCATGGATCTTGGTGATCCTACAATCGAGCAAGAGAGACCTTCGATTTGGGTCCTTGTCGATACACCTCCAATTCTTCCCCCATGTGAGCTTAACATAGTTATTAAGTAATTTATATTGTTTATTTCAAAATAGTTGACAACTTATTTTCATTGACAGCTTATTTTCATTCTTCAAAGAATGTGCGGAAGATGGTAGACAGAAGCTACTACACCGAAGGCTCCGAATTAACTTATCAGGAGAAAAATCATCTGGTCGCATTTTGTACTGATCTTGAGAATTACAATATCTACAATCAAACTCCTCAACATTATGGTCAATACGTGCCGCTAGTGCACGTGTTGAACTACGGTAACTACCATGGAGATACCTTGGTAAGATTTTTTACTATTACGACATCCGTGTATCTTTTTGCACACTTCTAAAACTAGTACATCATCGCTAACTACGAAGTTATTACTATGTTTTTCAACAGATAATCCCGAATGATTGTGTGCCTCATCTGATGTATACGCACAGTACCCTTCATGTTTTGAACATACAACCAGGTCTTCCTACGAATCTCAACTGTCCATACCGGGTTTCTAAAAGAAGTGGAGACATGACAATCAAAGAATGGAAAAAATGTATGGACAGTCGTAAGGAGCTTCTTGGAAGCAAAAAGCAGCGAAGGGCAAGAATTGGAGACAGGATAATCGCCATTCTTCATAATGGAGAGTCAGGGTCTATATTGTTTTATGCTATTTTACCTCAAGGGTGTTTAGGTCCTACCTGATACTGATGAGCATGTGCTAAGAACAATTATGTAGGGTTGGGTTCGATGACTATGAGGATGATGATCATATGACTTATTATTAATAACGAGTAGAAGTTGTATGATGATGCATGATTAGTAGGACTTGTTATTATATATGATGATGTATGATGCGAGCATGCATGAGTTGTTATATTAGCGGGTGAAATGAACAAAGCAGCAGTGTTGGTAAACCAAGGACGAAGATATAAGAGAGGACACTTCTCTCTATTAGCTAGCTAATAACAACCTAAAAATAACCCCGAAAACCCCTAAAGTAGCCACTTTTCTAAAAAAATGGACTTTTGGTCCCGGTTGGTGCCACCAACCGGGACCAAAGGCCCCCCTGACTGGGCTCGGCGGACCGGCCACATGGAGGCACATCTGTCCCGGTTCGTGTTTGAACCGGGACTAATGGGTTGAGGTATTAGTACGACCCATTAGTCCCGGTTCATGAACCGGGATTAAAGGCCCTTACGAACCGGGACTAATAGGTGTTTTTCTACTAGTGTTACTAATTCTAGACTCCCTAGAAATTCTCACGTTAATTAGATTTTACGAGCCGTTAATCTAGCGTGGGACCAAGTTATTACGGTATTGATTAACCCGTCAGAAATTGCCACCATAACAAAAAAAACATCCAGATCTAACCTCGGTGATTCTAAAAAACGTTAATTAGATTTTTCTTTCTTTTATTGTTTTTCTTTACTTTCAATTTTTAAGCTCTATATTCCACAGGTTTTTTCTGGTCCCATTACTATTTTTCCTCTACCGGCTCAGTCGGTCTTGATCCAGCATTTATCTTTACTTTGTTTCTCAATTATTGTTATTATTCCCATTTATTTTCGTTTCATTTCTTTTTTCCACAAAATTTAGAATGGTCACAATATTTAGAAAATATGTATGAATATTGAAATTCTCATGAATATAAAAAAGTTTCACAAAATTTAAAAAACTATTCAAGAATATAAAAATGTTCACAACTTCTAAAAAAAATCTTTATAAGCCCTAAAACCATTTGCAAAATTAGTAAACACATTAACTTTTTCAAAGAGACAAAATAATTTTACACTTACATTTTTAATCATGCCATTTATTAAAAATATTCAATATTTTATAAACATTGGAGCGTTTTTAAATATTACTTAGTTACAATAAGTTTTGACCTAACTTTTGAAACTGTTCATGCATTTTATTACCCAAGAACATTATTAATACATTATGGTCAAAAACAATATTAATACATCTAATACACGGTGAACATTCACTAATGCATTTTAATATGTTGTAAAAATACAGACGACAACTATTTTTTAATACGAGACGAACATTTTAATAAATTGTAAAATAATTACAAGGTGAATATTTTTTTATAGAAGATGAACATTTTCTTCAAACACAACGAACATTGTAAATAAACAACAAAAGTGGCTTAATACACTACAAATATTTTTCTAATACACGATGTCCTCTAAAAAAACATTTTATAATACAGAACAAATATTTTTAATCCAAGAAGTACCTTTTTTGGTACACATAACAATTATTCTATTACAAGTGATTTTTTTTAAATTCACAATGATCATTTTTATTATACACTTAAAAATGGCAAACCATTTTTGAAGCACACTAAATTTGTGTTGATACATGGTGGGAAAAGGAGCCAAAAGGAAAATAAATAAGGAAAGGAAAAGTAAAAGGAAATGCTAAAGAAAAGCGAACACAAATACAAAGAAGAAGAAAAGTAAAAAACCAAAAGACAAAACGAAACGTAAACCAACAACAAAAGGCAGAGAAAAAAGAAAAAGAAAATGTAGAAGAAGAAATAAGAAATAGAAAGAACAAATAAATTACAGAAAGGAAAAAAAATCATGAAACCTGAATTAACCAGGTCACTGTGAATGACCTGCAAGTAGATGGTTATTGAGCTGGTCTTTCTTAGGCAGCCTTCTAACTTTATCTTCAAATTTCTCGCATTTTTGCAGCACTCGCAACCGCTATTTAGACAGATGGATCGTGACCGGCTTGTCGTCATGATGGGCCCAATGACTACTGCCGCGCCCCAGGGCTCCTGAGCTTCCAGCCACTTTGTGATCTTTTTTACTTTTTTTTTCAAAAAAAAAATCATGTGTTTGTGCTGATGCCCCAGCAGACTTATATTTTCTTTGTTGCACATATACTTGTATGGTCGTGATGGTTGCTTTATTTATAAAACTGGGCAAAAGCCTGTTTCACCGAGTAGGTTGAGTGCTACCAATCTTTCCCATAAGCGGGTTAATTTTATTCAACGCAACTGCACTTTTTTTAGACAAAAAAATCACACTCTCGTCGTCTTTCGTCTGTGTATACGCCTATATTGTCCCATTTCCAATGTGACATTCTCAAACATTCCCAAATAAAAAATTTGTGTTATTAATTATATATCTATACCTATACTAATTCTAGACTCCCTAGAAATTCCCACGTTAATTAGATTTTACGAGCCGTTAATCTAGCGTGGGACCAAGTTATTACGGTGTTGATTAACCCGTTAGAAATTGCCACCATTTACTAATTCTAGACTCCCTAGAAATTCCCACGTTAATTAGATTTTACGAGCCGTTAATCTAGCATGGGACCAAGTTATTACGGTGTTGATTAACCCGTTAGAAATTGCCACCATAACAAAAAAACATCCAGATCTAACCTCGGTGATTCTAAAAAAAATCTCCTAAAAAACACAGCGTACAAACTCCCATGTTAATCCTCAAAAAAAAAAAAAATCTAACCTCCACATACAGTGTCCAGGCAGGCAGCGTACAAACTCCCATGTTAATCCAAAAAAAAAAAAGATCTAACCTCCGTGTATAGAGTCCAAGCAGCATACAAACTCTCACGTTAATTCAAAAAATTAAAAGATCTAACCTCCGTGTATAGATTCCAGGCAGCGTACAAACTCCTACATTAATCCCAATTACCATGAATTTCTTCCCAACTATCCCACGGGTGAGACTTTTCCTGGCCGTGCATGTAAACATATGTATATGTATAGTGCCGCAGAGTTGCAGATCGAACAGGGGATGCAGCTAATATCTGTATCTATGTTGATCTTCTAGGCCGGAGGTGGCAAGGTGTACGCCCGAGGCAGCGGCTTCTGCGTTCTGCATCAGCGGAAAGGCGGTTTGTAGGCGCTCGGCGGTCACAGCAAGATGCATGCGCTGATGCGCTATTTTACACACCATTGAATTCATCATAGAATTCTCAGTGGATCAACCTACAACCGGAAGAACACAATTGCATTTTCTTCCTTGGGCGGATCGAATTTTCTATGGATGTAGTTATTTCCTCTCCACACAACTTTTAGATTTAACATCCCATCAACACGTATCTATCCATCAGCCCCCATGGTATCCCGATTCGATTTTTGGATTATCCAGTTGGCATCGGCTAGCATCAATGATGTTGTTGCTGATGTCACGAGTTTATGTATGTAGCTTTGCAATCAGCTTTTACAGATACGGTTCTTAGATCACGCAATATGTGTAGCCTCTACGTCGGGTGACTATAGTGTTGGTTGTGTCAGGATTTTTCTTGCCGCTAGATTGCATGTCCACGGTACTTTTGTTTATTGCATCATACCTTGATTCTCTGTAAGAGTGATTGAGAGGCTTCTCCTGTCATGACGTACTCTGATTTATTAGTTAGTTGCTATGATCTAATGCTTTTTCTGAATTGTTTGCTAGGTGCTCGATGAAAGGCCCACCTAAGCAAATATTTCGTTCTTTTGTACCAGGATTGCAAGGTAGAATTAGAGGAGAATTTGTGCAGCAGCCTCCGAATCCTTGATGTTGTGCTGATTATATGGAGAACATATATTTGTGATGAAGTACTCACTCTAAGAATTTGTTTAGAGGGAAAGGTATTCTTATATATAGTACATCCGATGCCTCGCCGGATTGGTTTCCATTTTCGAAGTGAAAATATTTCTGGTGTTCCAGTGTTATATTGGAGAGAAGGTATTTTTTTTTCTTTGCAAGGGATGAGAGAAGGTATTCGACGGTCTCTTCTCTCGGGTAAAACTAAAACATTGCTTCCCTGACATTGCATTATCTGCAGAGAAACCATAGTGCTTTCCCTTCTTTGGTTAGAAATTGCTTAGTGTCTGTTAAATAGTTTGTACATAAATCATAGTATTTGCATCATCATACATGCCTTTCTACCAGAACAATGTTTCTAAGCAACCTGAAGGTGTATCATCATTTATTATGTGCATCAAGGGGAGAGCTGTACTATATATATCCTGAGTGGCAACAAACAATGTGAGTTATCTATAGCTTTCATGCGAACCATGATTTTGAGCTTCATCAGTAAGTCCCGTTAGTTTATCTCTAAATAGTTAGAATGTACATAGCTTTTCCTCCATCCATGTTTCTTTAGGCATTGGTCTGTACTCTGTAGTCAGCTGCTGAAACAAATACCAGAATTGATCTTTGAATTCTGGTCATTGGCACCCTCTAATTCAGTGGCCGCCCATCTCTCCTCAAGCGCATGCAGCCAGGTTTTCTTCCTTCCTATACGATACCAAGCCAGAACCGCAGGTAACCATATGTTAGGAAAAAAACTTCATTTTTCTGAACCAGTTCACAAGATTATTTTTGTTTTCCTTGATTTTGTTGCACACTAGGCTACGGTGGATAAACAAAAAGATAATGGCTTTATAGTATCTGATTACCCTGTAGGTGAAATATCCGGTACATTATAATTGAGGAATGGCAATGCTGTGGCTGGAGCAAGTTGATTGGCTACTCCATAGATTGCATGCTGATTTGCATTTCTCTTATCAGTTAAGTGGATATTGTCTCCTCATCCTCATATGATTTTACTGAAATTTGTGTACTCCATGCGAGTTGACTCCTAGATCAGAACCAAGTCCATTTGAACTTTGTACTCCCTCCGTTTTTATTTACCCTGCATATTAGAGTTGACTGAAGTCAAACTTTGTAAATTTTGACCAAATTTATAGGAAAAAATATAAATATTTAGCATAACAAATCTATATGATGTGGAAGTACATTCAACAACGAATCTAATGGTATTGATTTGTTATTGTATATGTTAATGTTTTCGTCTATAAACTTTGTCAAAGTTCCTAAAGCTTGACTTTGACCAAAACTAATATGCGGAGTAAATAAAAACGGAGGGAGTATGTTTCCCTGTTGTCTAACTATTATATGAAGCACAAAAATAAGCGTGTGTGCATTATTGTACCATTCAGTATATGGGGGGTAAATGACACTTCACGTTGAATTATGCAGATGATTATGTTAAAAGGTATTTTCCTTAAGTTTCAAGTACATTGATTAGTTCATTTAATAATGGAGCCAACAAAGTTTTGACTTCATGGATGGATGAACATCCTTAATAAAAATAGTTATGATACTTACTAATCATCCGTTATACCTCAAAGTTCTGGTGAAATATTTTAGTTTCCCTCTTAAGATAAGATGTCCATGATTTAGAATTCGAATGTTTTTGTATCAAAATTAAGTTTTCCTCATATAAAACAATTAGCTATTTCCTCACGTGCAAATGAAATATCAAGGAAATTGGTTCACAAAAGTCGTACTTGGTTCAGCCACAATATGCCACGAACTAACTTAACCATTCCTCATGTTTCCTATAGGTCAAGTATGGTTACATTTTTTTGCTCTAGACATTTTGTTGAACCATAGGCACCTTAATATAACATGCATCTTTACTATCCAATGAGTCCCTAGTCCCAACTAAAAGACATATAATGATATCAAATCACATTATATTGGTTTTCTATGTTAACACACCCATGTTACTTGTTTTTCACAGTTATACCAATTCTTTCTCTTCTATATAGTTTTTCATTGATGCATGGTTAGAAACAGAATAAATTGTTAAAGATTCAATGTGTAAATAAAATAGCTAGCCCGTGCAGGTGCACGGGTTGACGACTAGTTTGTTTAATTTGGTACTTCCCCTCTAAATACAATATAAGAACGTTTAGATCACTAGGAAATATAAGAGCGTTTAGATCAGTGTTTAGATCATATCATAGTGATCTAAACGCAGTGCAGGGAGTATATGCAAGCGTAGAGGTTAACGGAAATCTCACAACTACAGGGGGAAAACTGCACATACCTACATTATCCTCTCCATTTCAAACTACGTACCCGAGCTACAGGTGTAAGCATATATGGGTGTAGGCGTACAACGCTTCAAACACGGACTGCAGACATTGGAGAAACTGGAGACGAGAGCCTAGGGGCATGCTTACGTAAGAAACAGCCAGTCAATCGATCATGCTTCAGTGCACTGCACGCGCGTAGTGCTAGAACTTTTCCACGCGTAGGTCATCTTAGAGCATTTTTTTTCGTGAATACGCAAAGCTTGTGTATCATTTCATTGATAGACGGAGAAGAACGAGTACATGGGGTAGGGGGTACAACACATGACACGAACGCAGACATGCGTGAACATGGTGCCCGGAGCAGAGAGACAAGGGATGCTCGGCCCAATCAGAGGGGACATCACAGCTAAACCTACCAAACCCGAGTCAAGAACGACGATGCCAAACCAAGGAGAACTCTAACACCGTGCGAGCCAAAAATCGAGGACACCACGAGCGAGCAAGATAGTGCCTTCAAGAAGGAAGATGACGCTTAGACTCCGTCACTATCCGATCCGGGTGACCCGGACCTAGGGTTTCCCCTGAGCTCGAAGAGGGGCGCAGCTAAAGGCCTTGGCAGCGCCTCCAAGAAGGAAAACGACACCCGCGGGCGCCGTCGCTGCTAGCACCAGCGAGCCGAGCGAGGATCTCTCCCTGGCCTGAAGCTGAGCAATCCCAAAGCCGCCGAATCAGGGATCGCAGGTGGGGAGGCCAAAGCTGGTCGGAACCGCCAAGTCATGGGGGTTGGCGGGGCTGCACCCGCCGCCGGAGGTGGCACCGCCTCCGAACCATGGGCTTGGATCTGGCAATAGAGGGGGCTTTGAGGCGTACAGGGTAGGGCGGGCGACGAGGCGAACCACGCGGGGGTCCTGGTGCAACGGCGTCTAGCACGCGGCAAGCAAGGACTGGAGAGACACAGATCCGAGCTGCCATGGCCGTAACCGTCGGGACGTCAGCGAGCCAGGGAAGCCGGAAGGGGCGCAACTACCTGGTCGCCGGGGCCAGAGCTGCCCGTTGGAGGACGCGGGCAGCGAAGGACACTGGAGAGACGCGGGCCTGCAGCTGCCGAGGCCGGAGCAGCGCCAGCAAGGACTCGCTGCGAGGGGCCCCGAGCCAGCCACAACCACGGACGCATCGCTGCCTCCGCAGGAGCCGTCACCGAGCACAGGTGGAGGGAGGGCCGCCGGAAACGAGGGGGCCGCCTGCAGGGGAGGCAGGCCGCGAGCGCCCCGTGACCGGTCACGCCGCCGGCAGGCAGGGTCGAGCAGCAGCTGGTGGGGGAGGGGAGGCCCAAGATTTGCCGGGACGATTGCCGTGTCACGGGCGGAGGGGATGGAGGCGCTAGGGGAGGAGTCCGCGACGGCCGATGAAGACAGGGGGAGGGGGTCCGTAGCTGGCCGAAGACACGCGAGACGAGGCTATTGCCGTCGGAGCAGCAGGGGGCGGGCGCCGCCGCGGCAAGATCGGGGCGCGGGGTGGGGGCGTTGGAGGCGAGCGGGATCGAGATCCGCCCTACCGCTGCCTTCATGGGGTCCGGCGGCGGCAATGCGGGGGAGGCTAGCGGCGGGGGCTGTAAACGGTGGCAGCTAGGGTCCCCCCCGTGCCGCCAGAGGAGGGCGACGCGCGGGGGGGGGGGGATGTCGGACATGCTGTTAGAGCATTTATAGCCGGGCTTGGCAAATCCGACCCCTCAAACGCCAGCGAACGCGTCCACGGACAGTGATCGGTCACCCCTCAAAAAACACATTTCACATCCGGATACCTCAAATTAGAAACATCAAATCCATATTATTACATGCAATGTGAGACCTGATCTATGCGGAGCTCGTCCGGTTTCTCCCTGGCCATGTCCGACGGCCAGCTGCGCTCCTCAGAGTCTTGGTCCGGTCACCAGCAAGGTAGGGTAGGGCATGGGACACGAGCTGGCTCACGGGACTCAAGGCCCTGCCGTCTCACATGCCCTATTCTTCCTCGTCGGAGACCAGAAGCCGAACGGTGCCGGTGGACGTTCGATCGATGATGGATCCATCCGGGGACGAGCCGCCAACATCAACAAGGATGCGTTTGCGGCGCCCGGACTGATGTGTCATACGGGGCACGAGAGAATGCGACTCCGCCTCGTCAATGTCCGCCGCCACGAGGGCTGTTGCCGCCTCCCGTGCCTGGTGCCTTGCATGTCGTGCCATGGCCTCGTGGGAAGATGGTGCTTCCCCAATATCGGCACGCCACTGGAGCGGTTGCGTGTCCGCCAGCGCATTCAGACGCCAGACGTACCACGCGGCCTCCAGCGAGGCAGCTATGGCTGGCCTAGCGCCGGATCCATGCGCCATTTGGGCGGATGATAATCCCCAAGTGCAAGGAATCATCATAGCAATTTTCAAAGGTGAAAGTGATAAGTATGGAGTGTCGAACCCACATGAGCTAAAGGTAATATCAATATTCTCTCAAGTCCCCTATCTGCCACTGATATGACTCTACGTACACCGAACGTTTGCTTCCATCTAGAAACGAGAAATAAAACTACGTTGTGGGTACGAAGAGGATAGCTTTGCATGATATCATAGAACTAAAATATAAAAATAGGTGTTGTTAACATAAAGTTTAAATATATTACTATATATTATAAATAGCGAGTGTGGAATAATGATGGATCGGTGTGCAGAATTATCCTAGGCAATTGTTAACAAGATTGGTGATCATTATTGCAATTTTATATGAGGGAGAGGCATAAGCTAACATACTTTCTCCACCTGGATCATATGCACTCATGATTGGAACTCTAGAAAGCATCCTCAACTACTAAAGATCATTAAGGTAAAACCCAACCATAGCATTAAAGTATCAAGTCCCCTTTATCCCATGCGCAACAACCTCCCTTACTTGGGTTTAAGCTTCACGTGTGCGCGGCTCGGAAGGCACCACAGGACAACACCAAAATAAAACATACAACTCAAACCAATCTAGATCATCAATCAACCCAAAGATAAAAGAAATCTACTCAAAACATCATAGGATGGCAACACATCATTGGATAATAATATGTGGCATAAAGCACCATGTTCAAGTAAGGGCTTACAGCGGTGTGCGGGAGAGTGGACCACTTAAAAGAAATGAGGAAGATGATGAAGATGGTGATGTTGATGAAGACGATCACCACACCGATGGTTCTCCCGACGGCACTCTTGCGCCACCGAGAGAGAGAGGGGAGAGAGAGTATCTTCCTTGTGCTTCCTCCTCCATGGCCTCCCCCCTAGATGGGGAGAGGTTCTCCCTCTGGTCCTTGGCCTCCATGGTGATGATGGCCCCCTCCGGCTTCCTCCTCCATGGACTTCGGTGATGATGTCCCCCTCCGGTAGGGTGCCGGAGAGGGCCTAGATTGATTTTTCATGGCTACAGAGGCTTGCAGCGGCGAAACTTCCAATCTAGGTTTCTTTTCAGGGATTTTGGTATTTATAGGAATTTTTGGCATCGGTCTCACGTCAAGGGGGCCCACGAGGAAGCGACAAGCCGCCTAGGCGCGCCTTGGGGGTGGGTGCGCCCCCTGGCTTGTGGCCTCCTCGTGAGGCTTCTGGTCCACCTCTTGTGCTTCGGGGGTCTCTTCTGGTACATAAAAAATCACCGTAAATTTTCAGCCCATTCCGAGAACTTTTATTTCTGCACAAAAAAGGCACCACGATAGTTCTGCTGAAAACAACGTCAGTCCGGGTTAGTTCTAATCAAATCATACCAAAACTATAAAAAATTGTTGTAAACATGGCATGAATACTTCATAAATTATAGATACGCCGAAGACGTATCAGCATCCCAAGCTTAATTCCTGCTCGTCATCGAGTAGGTAAATGATAAAAGAAATAATTTATGTTGTGTGAATGCTAGCAAGTGCACAAGTTTGATCAATGATAATTGCAATCACTTTTTCTAGCATCATTATATACCATAAACAGTAGCTCATCTCATAAAACTTCTCATGATCAAGTAACAGGCTATTCACATGTTAAAGTATAGACCATAAAGTTTCTTGAAAACTAACAAATCATGTTCTTAGTCATCAAACAATTGCAATTCATCTTATTTTCAGGAAGGGTCTATGTAAGATCTTTGATTTAGCAAATTCCACATACTCAACTATCATATAGTCTTTGATGATTGCTAACATCAAAGCATAATTTTAGAAGAAAAAGCATCCGTCGAACACAGAGAAAGATAGGGGCTTAATATTTTGCCTCCCAACTTACTTATCATATAGATAATTTTCAACAATAATAATTCATGATCAAATATATTTGAATGGCCATATATTCTTAGATGTTTCCCCACCACATGATTCTTGCCTACTAACAAATAATTGATGTTGAACTAAGAAGGAATACTATTGACTCTTGCATAAAAGTAAATACATGAATGTAAAAGATAGGCCCTTCACATAGGGAAGCAGAGGTTGTCATGCGCTTTTTAATTTTGGATGTGCAAACTCTTAATGCAAAGGAACATCATGTTGTATTGCCCTTTGTGATAGCAACCTTTATTATACAGTCCGTAGCTTTTATTTCTTTACCATCACAAGTTCGTACAACGCTTATTTTCCCTTACAATAAAAGATCATACATATTTAGGAGCAATTTTTATTGCTTTTTGCACCGATGAAAACTTACTTGAAGGATCTTATTCAATCCATAGGTAGATATGGTGGACACTCATGGCAAGAAACTGGATTTGAGGGTTTTGGACGCACAAGTAGTGAAAGTGCTAGTATCGACTAGAGGGGGTGAATAGGCGATTTTTATGAAAGTCTTCAAAACACGGGTGTTTCGAAGACAAACAGCAACAATAAGCCTATTGATATGCAGCGGAAGGTAGACTACCCTAGACACGCCATAGTCATATAAGCAATGAAGTGAAAGCACAAAGACTAATGACAGCTAGGTAGTATGGATCAGGATGGAAGATGATATGAAGCCAGTCAACAACAGTCTTCGCAAAGTGAAGTCAATCAGATCAGGTAAGCAAGCAAAGACTTCACGATGACAAACAGTAAGTAAAGAGAGGTATGAGATAGAACCAGTAGCTCAATGAGGACAAGGATTTGTTGGACCAGTTCCAGTTGCTGTGACAATTGTACGTCTGGTTAGGGAGTGAGGGAGTCCTGGACTAGGGGTTGTCCGGACAGCCGGACTATCATCGTCCGCCGGACTCCAAGACTACGAAGATACAAGATTGAAGACTCCGTCCCGTGTCCAGAGGGGACTTTCCTTGGCGTGGAAGGCAAGCTTGGCGATACGGATATGTAGATCTCCTACCATTGTAACCGACTCTGTGTAACCCTAGCCCTCTCCGGTGTCTATATAAACCGGAGGGCTTCAGTCCGTAGGACATAACCTCCATTACAACAATCATACCATAGGCTAGCTTCTAGGGTTTAGCCTCCTTGATCTCGTGGTAGATCCACTCCTGTACTACCCATATCATCAATATTAATCAAGCAGGACGTAGGGTTTTACCTCCATCGAGAGGTCCCGAACCTGGGTAAAACATCGTGTCCCTCGTCTCCTGTTACCATCCGCCTAGACGCACAGTTCGGGACCCCCAACCCGAGATCCGCCGGTTTTGACACCGACATTGGTGCTTTCATTGAGAGTTCCTCTGTGTCATCACCGATAGGCTCGATGGCTTCTTCAATCAACAACAACGCTGTCCAGGGTGAGACTTTTCTTCCCGGACGGATCTTCGTATTCGGCGGCTTCGCACTGCGGGCTAATTCACTTGGCCATCTGGAGCAGATCGAAAGCTACGCCCCTGGCCGTCAGGTCAGGTTCGGAAGCCAACACTTCATGGCCGATATCCGCGGGGACTTGATCTTCGACGGGCTCGAGCCATAGCCGAGCGTGCCGCACTGTCACGATGGGCATGATCTAGCTCTGCCACCGGACAGTGCCTTGGTGGCCGCACACGAATCCGCTCTGGCCCTTAGTCCGGAGCCGATCGCCCAGATCGAGGACCGGTGGCTGGACACCGCCCCGGGGGCTACAACTTCCACGGTGATGGAGCCGAACACTAACCTTGTCCCTTGCGAAGCTCGTGACTCCGAGGTGCCGGACTCCCTGCCGGACTCCGAACCTCCCGCGCCCCTGCCAATCGAATCTGATTGGGCACCGGTCATGGAATTCACCGCCGCGGACATCTTCCAACACTCGCCCTTTGGCGACATCCTAAATTCGCTAAAACATCTCTCACTATCCGGAGAGACCTGGCCGGACTATGGCCAGGACGGTTGGGATACGGACGACGAAGAAATTCAAAGCCCACCCACCACCCACTTTGTAGCCACTGTCGACGATCTAACAGACATGCTAGACTACGACTCCGAAGACATCGACGGTATGGACGACGATGCCGGAGACGAACAAGAACCAGCGCCTACAGGGCACTGGAAGACCACCTCGTCATATGACATATACATGGTGGACACCCCAAAAGAGGGGGACGGCGAAGAAGCAGCGGAGGCAGATTCCTTAAAGAAACAGCCCAAGCGCCGACGTCAGCGGCGCCGCTCTAAATCCCGCCACAGCAAGAATGGAGATTCAGGCACAGGAGATAATAATACCCCAGAAAGTGCCGAAGACAATCCCCTCCAGCAAGATTCAGCACAGGAGGATGCAGAAGCAAGCCCTCACGAGAGAGCGGCAGATGAAGAGGTCGAGGATGATAATTACATACCTTCCTCCGAAGACGAGGCAAGCCTCAACGACGACGAATTCGTCGTGCCCGAGGATCCCATCAAACAAGAGCGTTTTAAACGCAGGCTTATCGCCACGACAAATAGCCTAAAGAAAAAGCAGCAGCAGCTTCAAGCTGATCAGGACCTGCTGGCCGATCGATGGACCGAGGTCCTCGCGGCAGTACGAACTCGAATGCCCCTCCAAAAGCTACCCAAAACGCAAGTTGCTCCCCCGATTAGAGGAGGAAGCATACATACCTTCATCACCAGCGCACAATACGGCCGACCGACCACCCCGTGGTTGCGACAGAGAGGCATCTAGGCCCTCCACCAGGACCGTACTCCGGCATCGCTCCAAAAGTACGAAGCCAAGAGGGAACGCGCCGGACTTGCGAGATATATTGGAGGACAAAGCAAGGCAATCCAGATCCATCTATGGATCACGTGGGCGCCCCACGACCCACGACGAATACCGTCGCGCCGGATACAATAACTCCGGCCGGGCCGAACACAGCAGACAACGCTCACTCGATCTACGTCGTGATATTGCTCAATATAGAGGCGCCGCACACCCGCTATGCTTCACTGACGAAGTAATGGATCATCAAATCCCTGAAGGGTTTAAACCCGTAAACATTGAATCCTATGATGGCACAACAGACCCTGCGATTTGGATCAAATATTATCTCCTTCACATCCATATGGCCCGCGGCGACGATCTCCATGCCATCAAGTATCTCCCACTCAAGCTTAAAGGACCAGCTCGGCATTGGCTTAACAGCTTGCCCGCAGAGTCAATTGGGTGTTGGGAAGACCTTGAAGCCGCATTCCTCGACAACTTCCAGGGAAAATATGTGCGACCACCAGACGCCGATGACCTAAGCCACATAATTCAGCAGCCAGACGAATCGGCCAGACAGTTCTGGACACGGTTCTTAACAAAGAAAACTCAAATCGTCGACTGTCCAGATGCAGAGGCCCTAGCAGCCTTCAAACATAACATCCGCGACGAGTGGCTTGCCCGGCACCTAGGACAGGAAAAGCCGAAATCCATGGCAGCCCTCACATCTCTAATGACCCGCTTCTGTGCGGGAGAGGACAGCTGGCTAGCTCGCAGCAACAACCTCAGTAAAAATTCTGGCAGTCCGGATACCAAGGACCACAATGGCAGGTCGCGTCGAAGCAAAAATAAACGCCGCATTAAGAGCGACGACAAGGAGGATACGGCAGTCAACGCCGGATTCCGAGGCTCTAAACCTGGTCAGCGGAAGAAGCCATTCAAAAGAACCACTCCGGGTCCGTCCAATTTGGACCGAATACTCGACCGCTTATGCCAGATACATGGCACCCCCGAAAAGCCAGCTAATCACACCAACAGAGATTGTTGGGTACTCAAGCAGGCAGGCAAGTTAATTGCCGAAAACAATGACAAGGGGCTGCACAGCGACGACGAGGAAGAGGCCCGACCGACGAACAATAGAGGACAGAAGGGTTTGCCCCCACAAGTGCGGACGTTGAACATGCTATACGCAACCCATATACCCAAGAGGGAGCGGAAGCGTGCACTAAGGGACGTATATGCAATGGAGCCAGTCGCCCCGAAGTTCAATCCATGGTCCTCTTGCCCGATCACTTTCGATCGAAGAGACCATCCGACCAGTATCCGCCTTGGCGGATTCGCGCATTGGTTTTAGACCCAATCGCCGATGGATTCCACCTCACGAGTCCTCGATGGACGGTGGCGAGCTGAACCTGCTTTATCGGATACGGTCGCAAGATGGGCATAGACCCTCAAGGATTAAACCTACAAAACGACCTTCAAAGGCGTCATACCGGTGTTGAGGCCAATTGTGCGAGCTCAGCCACACCGAAGTGGTCTTCGGATCCCCGGACAATTTCCGGAGCGAGGAGTTAATCTTCGACATAGTCCCATTCCTCAGCGGTTATCACGCCCTGCTCGGACGAACCGCGTTCGCAAAGTTCAACGCGGTGCCGCATTACGCATACCTCAAGCTCAAGATGCCAGGCCCTCGTGGAGTCATCACGGTCAACGGAAATACGGAACGCTCCCTCCAAACGGAGGAACACACATTGGATCTCGCGGCAGAAGTACAGAGCAGCCTTTTAAGGCAATTTTCGAGTCCGGCCGTTAAACGGCCGGACACGGCCAAACGCGCCCAAAGCAACATCAAGCAAGACCACCTGGCACGATCCGAGCACGCGTAGCAATACGGCCCCAACCCCAGTCCTTGCATAATTGCAAGACCAACCCTCCGCGTACATCATTACGCTCTGGAGATACCATGGGCTTAAGGGGAGGGGCACGACCACAACAGACCCAGAGTGCGACTCGACCACACCAGGGGCTCCCAAGTGTGTCACTCTTTTTCTTTTTCTTTTTATATACAGGACTCCATTTACCAGAAGCCCTGTCCGGCGGTGGACCCGCCGAACTCACGATGCAACGACCAGGGAAGAAAGAAGGCTGCGGTTAACATTCAGGTGGTCTCCATTATGAGCATTAAATTCGATTATATACACCAGTCTGCAGCCCATCCCTGGAGGGGGACATGTTTATTTAGTCCAATCCCTTGCTTACCGCACTATTTGTATCCTTCCGCACTTATAGCAGAATTCCTTGAATAAATAATGCAGCATTGTTTGCCTGTTATTGCATTACTTTACACATATGTTCATTAATGACATCTCGCACCCGTATATTTTGGTACGGCCGAATACACCAGGGGCTTATGTTCCCTGCATTATGGTGTGATAAGTCCGAACACTTTCACAAGTGCGGCACCCCGAACTTATAGCATTATATGAATCGGCTCCGAATCATGTCTTGGGTCAATAGTTGGGTTTGCCCGGCTCCCACGTTTTGGTGCCTTACGTTCCATTCTGTCGGCTAAGGTGGCACTGGGAGAACCACTGCGATTGCGCCCCGGTTGAGCTGGGCGAGCGCCTCAGTGGAGAAAGCTAAAACTGACTGGCATGATAAGGCGAGAGACTGGTCGCTGTTCGAGAGGTCTTTTCGGGTCCCTAAAGACCTATGCCGCTTCGAGCGAAGTATCGGATAATGTCCGACGAAGGCGTGGATAGCGCCCCGAATTCGGTCTTCCGAATACTAGGGGCTTTGCCGAAATTTAAAATTCTAGAATTCTATGGCTAAGTGAGAGTGTTCAAGCATTATAAGTCCGGTCGCCTTGTTCGTTGTGTTGAGCGCCTCCCTAGATGGACCCAAAAATGGGAACAAGAGTGCTCAAGTTTATCCCGAACACCCCAGCACTTGTGGCTTGGGGGCTGAAGCCAACGACTTGCAATCTCTCAGATTTTATAAACGGCCGCACAGAAGGTAATATTTTAAATTAAACAAGCGTTGCGTAGCGCATATGAACAAAGTTTTCAGCGCACGGGATAATACATAACGAGTTTACTCAATAATTACATCTCTGGGGCACTCATCCGCAATATTGCGGCACCCTTCAGACTGTCTTATAGTACATTTCGGCGACGATACTCCTTGCCCGGGCGGCGGGTCGAGAAAAGCCTCTCCGCATCCAGCCTGCCCCAATGCACCTTTGCGCGGGCAAGGGCCCGACGAGCACCTTCAATACAGGCAGAGCGCTTGATGACATCCACCCAGAGGCACGCATCCACCAGCCGCCGCACGAGGCCGAAGTAGCTCCCAGGAATGGCCTGTCCAGGCCACAGCCGGACTATAAGGCCCTTCATGGCCTCCTCAGCTACCTTATGGAGTTCGACCAGCTGCTTCAGCTGGTCGCTAGGGGGCACCGGATGGCCGGCCTCAGCGTACTGAGACCAGAAGACCTTCTCCGTTGAACTCCCCTCCTCGCCACGGTAGAATGCGGTAGCGTCGGATACACTGCGAGGCAGATCTGCAAACACCCCTGGAGAGCTCCGAATTCGGTTAAGTGTCAGGTAGTTTACATTAACATGCTTGCTTTGCATGAAAAATGCCTTACCCGCCGCTATTTTCTTCATATCCTCAATTTCCTGAAGGACCTTACGGGCCTCGGCCTTGGCGGACTTGGCACTTTCGAGAGCCGAGGCGAGCTCGGACTCTCGAGTCTTTGAGTCGCGCTCCAAACTCTCATGCTTCTCCATGAGAGCCTGGAGCTCTTGCCGCACCTCCGCCACCCGTGCCTCCTGCTTTTCTCGCTCTGCCCGATCCGCGGCAGCATTGCGTTTGTCATGACACAGCCTCCTTCGTGGTTGCCACCTCGCTTGTGGCCCCGCAGCATCCATGTTATCCTTGTTATTCTCTTATTGCAACCTAAATCCTTTTCAGAAGGTAATTTTTCAAGTGGTGTTACTCACCTTCTTTGTCCTCGAGCTGCCTCTTGGCACGGCCGAGCTCTTGCTCGGACCGCTCGAGATCCTGCTTCAACGCAACGACCTCCGCAGTCAGTGCGGCAGAGGTCAGCAGCGCAGCCTGCAAACCCATATTGACATATTTTTTAGCAACCTCACAGATATCTTTTAGATCCTCGACCGCTTTTCTTTCCAACACCGAACCGAGCATCGTGGGCTACTGTCTATGTGGTATTACATTACATAATTTTAACTTCTTACCTCAAAGATCGTTAGAAGGCTGCTGCGAGGCTTGGTCAGCCCGCTCTTGGCGAGCTGAACCTTCTGAATCACCGCACTCATGATAGTGCGGTGTTCTTCCTCAATGGAAGCGCCTTTGAGCGCCTCCAGCAAGTTGTCCGGCGCCTCCAGTTGGACGGAGGCCGCCGGTGTCACGGTCTTGCCCTTCTTGCGAAGGGGTCGCCTGCCGGACTCTGGAACCACTATAGGTTCCGGCGTAGAGTCCGGCGCTAAGTCCGGGTGGTCGCCTTGCGGCGCCTCCGGAGCCTCCCCCTGATGGGTCCCTTTCTGGGATCCCACCTCGGCGTCCTCATCGGCGCGAGGGGTGGAGGCAGTCGGGATGAAATCCACATCCGACGGAGCCAATGACCCGCTCGATGAAGCGGGGAGATCATCATCGGCCGGACTGCAGGTAGTATGCGGCATTAGAAGGACACTATGTGACACAAAAGAAATTGCAGATCATTCAGGGATCCGGATACTTACGATCTCGCCTGAGGCCTGGGCCTTGAGGGCCACTCTTCACCGCCAACGTTGGTGTTGGCGGAGCTGTCCGGGGGAATAGTTCTTCCCCTCTTGGACCCTTCGGCCTCCCCTATTGGGGAAGCCTTCCTCTTCCTCTCTCCCTCCTCATCTTCGGGGGAGGAGTCCGCCTCGGAGTCGTCGGACACCTGAAAACGGGAACTCTTTCGAGTACCCATGGCCACCTTCTTGGCCTTCTTCTCCGGCACCACGTGCGATGCCGGAACCAGTAGCCCCGCTAGACGGGCGTCCACTGGGTCTTCTTACATGGGAGCCGGGCAGATGAGCTGCTCGGCCTTCTTCATCCATTCCTGTCAAAGGAAAAGGGAGATTGAAACCCGCTCAGAATCAATCTATTAACAATAAGTGTCCCGTAAAGGGTAGAATCACTTACCTCGTCACCGGACGCTGCGAGTGAAATCCGCGATCTTCCGTCATGGATGCGAGGGCTTCGCGCCTTAAACAGCACCCGCCAGCGCCTTTCAGACATCGTGGTCAAGAGCCCGCCAACGCTGGTGCTGTTCCGGATTGAACTCCCACAGATTGAATGCCCGTTCTGGCATGGGAGAATCCGCGACGAGCATGACTTGGACCACGTTAACCAGCCCGAGGTTTTATTCACCAGCTTCGGATACAGCTTGGAGTCCCGTCAGCTCCTTCGAATTACCCCACAACAAGCCCTTCTCTTTCCAGGAGGTGAGCTGCGCAGGGATTCCAGATCTGAACTCGGGGGCCGCCGCCCACGTAGGGTCATGCGGCTCGGTGATATAGAACCACCCCGACTGCCACCCCTTGACAGATTCCACGAAGGCCCCTTCGAACCAAAGAACTTTGGGCATCTTGCCCAACATGGCGCCTCCGCACTCCGCTTGAGTGCCCTTCACTACCTTCGGCTTGACATTGAAGGTCTTGAGCCACAAGCCGAAGTGGGGCTGGATGCAGAGGAAGGCCTCGCACACGACGGTAAACGCCAAGATGTTGAGGATGAAGTTCGGCACCAGATCATGGAAATCCAGGCCGTAGTAGAACATGAGCCCCCGGACAAAGGGGTGAAGTGGAAAGCCCAGTCCGCGGAGGAAGTGGGGAAGAAAAACGACCCTCTCATGGGGCCTGGGGGTGGGGATGAGCTGCCCCTCGTCGGGCAGCCGGTGCGCGACATCGCCGGAAAGGTATCCGGCGCCGCGCACCCTTGTGATGTGCTCCTCCTTAACGGTGGAGGCCAACCATTTACCTCCCGCTCCGGACATGGTCGGAGAAGGTCGAGACGAGATGCGCGAACTTGGGCGTTGGAGCTCGAGTGCGCGGAGATGGATAAGCAAAGGAGGAAGAAGGCGTAGGTGAAAGGGTGAATCCTTATCTCTTATATATAGGCGGACGAAACTATGCGTCCCCACTAGCCTGGTAAAACTCGCTTATCTCCCAAGCGCCACCATCAATGGCGCGGTTGGGTTACCCACGTCCGTATTGATGAGAATCCCGGAATAAGGGGAACACGATCTCTGCTTCGACAAGACGTGCCAAGGAAACCGCTTCGCTAAACGCGCTGAGGCGGTATAATAAAAACGATTCAAGTAAAGGCTTGGTAGTGGTGTGACGTCATGCCGCAAAATACGTCAGCAGATTGAACTTGTGTACATTTTATTCTCTCTACGGTGGAATGTGGAATTTATTTTGCAGAGCCGGACACTATCCTGGTGTTCACAATCTTCTTTGGATTATTCGGAGGAGGAACCCGCCTTGCAATGCCGAACATTATGCGCGCCCGACTCATCGTCATTGAAGCCAGGTTCAGGGCTACCGAGGAGTCTGGACTAGGGGTGTCCGACAGCGGACTATCATCGTCCGCGGACTCCAAGACTACGAAGATACAAGATTGAAGACTCCGTCCCGTGTCCGGATGGGACTTTCCTTGGCGTGGAAGGCAAGCTTGGCGATACAGATATGTAGATCTCCTACCATTGTAACCGACTCTGTGTAACCCTAGCCCTCTCCGGTGTCTATATAAACCGGAGGGCTTTAGTCCGTAGGACATAACCTCCATTACAACAATCATACCATAGGCTAGCTTCTAGGGTTTAGCCTCCTTGATCTCGTGGTAGATCCACTCTTGTACTACCCATATCATCAATATTAATCAAGCAGGACGTAGGGTTTTACCTCCATCGAGAGGGCCCGAACCTGGGTGAAACATCGTGTCCCTTATCTCCTGTTACCATCCGCCTAGACGCACAGTTCGGGACCCCCTACCCGAGATCCGCCGGTTTTGACACCGACAGGGAGGCTGAGATTCAACTCAGAAGACCGCGTCTTCACCTTATTCCCCTTGATCTAAGGACACCCAGTCCTCGCCCAATCACTCTGGTAAGTCTTCAAGGTAAACTTCCAAACCTTCACAGACTTTTTTCACCGGCAATCCACAATGACTCTTGGATGCTCAGAACGCGACGCCTAACCGGCTGGAGGATTCACAGTCCTCAAGTGTAACAAGTCTTCAGGTCACGCAGACAGAAAGACTATAGTGATGCCTAACACTCTTTGGCTCTGGGTGTTTAGGGCTTTGTCCTCGCAGGGATTCTCTCTCTCAAATGCTTCGGAGGTGGGTTGCTCTCAAACGACAAAAGCCGTACACTAACTCTGAGCAGCCACCAATTTATGGTGTAGGGGATGGGCTATTTATCGCCACTAGGCAACCCGACCTGATTTGTTCGAAATGACCCTAGGTCACTAAGGAACTGACACGTGTTCCAACGGTCAGATTTCAAACACACGCGGCAGCTTGACTTGGGCTACAAGTAAAGCTGACTCATCCAGCTCTGGATAAGATTTGCTCTCATTGTCTTCGCTCGAAGACATAGGATTTGGTTGAGCATCACTTCAGTCACTCTGACTTTGTTCACTTGGACCCCACTTAACAGTACGCTGGTTCCTATGACTCAACAAAGAAGAAAAGGAAAGTACGAAACAGCTATGTCTTCGCACTCCATAGTCTTCACATGAATGTCTTCTTGAGTCATAATCTTCATTGTGAATATCTTCACATACCACCATTGTCTTCAATGTCTTCACACATTTTTAGGGGTCATCTCCGGTAGGTAAACCGAATCAATGAGGGACTACTACCTGTGTTATCCTGCAATTCTCACAAACACATTAGTCCCTCAACCAGGTTTGTTGTCAATACTCCAAAACCAGCCAGGGGTGGCACTAGATGCACTTACAAGTAGTATCTCTACTTAGTACAAATTTTTGGCTAGCAAAATATCGTAAGCAAGCACCACATGTTGGAGGATCCATAACAATATAACTTCTATACAAATATACCTAAACATAACTCATTACGTTGTCTTCCTTATCCAACTTCAACTAATTTTCTCAGGTTGAAAATAATTAATGGGGCTCACAATCATAGAAGATGTCCAAGATAGTATATTTATATGTGAAATCTCTCTTCCTTCAATATTCTTTCATGAATTGTTCTAGTGACCAATGCGGTGTTTTGCTAACTTTTAATGAAATTTACCACCTATACTTCTTATATGTGAGGTCATTACTCCCCATGGGATAAGCATATTAAACATATATAATTTCATATTTATGGTATTCGGTTAATTCAACCATTTACTCATAGGATATAATTGACGCACGAGAGTAACTGATAAACTACTCCAAAAAGATATAAGTGAAGATTAATGAGTAGTCAAGTAGTTAAATAGCCATGTGAGGACTCTCTCTCATTCAAGAATTAAGATCCAATGATTTTATTCAAACAACTAGTAAAATGAAAATACACTCCAAGCAAAGCACATATCATGTGACGAATATTAATATAGCTCCAAGTAAGGTATATCGATAGGTTTGAAGACGGAAGAGGGGATGCCTTCCGGGGCATCCCCAAGCTTAGGAGCTTGAGTCTTCCTTGAATATTACCTTGGGGTGCCTTGGGCATCTCCAAGCTTAGGGATTTTCCACTCCTTATTCTCCTCATATCGACATCTCACACAAAACTTGAAAACTCCAATCATACAAAACTTAACTGGACTTCGTGAGATGGGTTAGTATGATAAAGACAAACCATTCACTTTGGTACTGTCAAGATAAATTTCATAATTGTTTTCACACAATGACTACTGTACCATATCATTTGTACAATTTATTTTGAGCAATATAAGCCATAGAAACTAGAAAACAAGCAAACTATGCATTGAAAACAGAATATGTTAGAAACAGAACAGTCTGTAATGATCTGAACAACAACCATACTTCTGCTACTCCAAAAATTCTAGCAAATTAGGAAAATGTAGGAAATTTATATATAAATCTTGTGTAAAAAATTCAGATCAAAAGCACGCTTATGTGCTTTTTTTAAATTCTTGCAATGAGCGCAAAAGTTTCTGTTTTTCACCAAGATCAAATCAACTACCACCATAGATCATCTCAAAGGTCTTACTTGGCACTTTATTGAAACAAAAGCTATAAAACATGATTACTACAGTAAAATAATCATGAGAATACACAAAAACAATAGGGGTAAATATTGGGTTGTCTCCCAACAAGCGCTTTTCTTTAATGCCTTTTTAGCTAGGCATGATATTTTAATGATACTCTTCCAAGCCCAATTCCGATGATAATTTATTCATACTCTACAAGATATAAGTGAAGTTCATAGAGCATTCTACAATCAATATAGATTGACCAATATCCAAGCTCCAAATATATAAGTGAAGCACACGGAGCATTCTATAAAGCCGTACTCAAAAGATTTAAGTGAAGCACAAAGAGCATCCTATAAAGCCATACTCAAAAGATTTTAGTGAAGCACAAATAGCATTCTATAAAGCCATACTCAAAAGATTTAAGTGAAGAGAATAAAGCATTATATAAATAAATAAAGGAATATCTCATACTAGCATGGTGTACAAAGGAAAAGAATAACATAAAAGACGCATATCATTTGAACAAAATAAAAACCGAGATATACCGATAATAGTTGAAGAAGAAAGATGGGATGCCAACCGGGGCATCCCCAATCTTAGATGCTTGAGTATCCTTGAAGTATTTACTTGGGTTGCCTTGGGCATCCCCAAGCTTGAACTCTTGCCTCTCCTTATTCTTCTCATATTGATAACACCTCGATCTTTGAACACTTCATCCACACAAAACTTAACATAACCCTCGTGAGATCCGTCAGTATAATAAAGCAAATCACTACCTTTAGGTACTGTTGTAAACTCATTCCAATTTCATATTAGCATTATATCTACTGTATTCCAACTTCACCATGGTTCATAGCCCCCCCCCCCCCCCCGATACTACCCATAGTTTCATCAAAATAAGTGAACAACACATAGAATACAGAATATGTCAAAAACAGGACAGTCTGTAGTAATCTAGAAACTTTGTATACTTCTGTAACTCCAAAAATTCTAAACAACTAGGAAAACCTGAACAATTTGTATAGAAATACTGTGTAAATTTTTTAAAAAACGTTTGACATTCCATTAAAAAATGTAAATTCACGCACTACAGCCAAAGTTTCTGTTTTTGCATTGCACATAGCAAACAAGCAATCTAATCATCCTCAAACCAAAACTTGGCACATTATTTTTATAATATAATGGATATATACAAGTGTATAATTATTTTTGAGAAACTTTCATGAAAAATTCTACATTGTTTCCATGAGCATGAACACAAGTGCTCAAGGTCGACCCTCACTTCTCCAATGCATAACCTTCCAATCACTTTTCTTTTTGAAAAAGTTTTTAGGCATAAGAGGTAAGTATTTTTTTGTATTTTGCATTCTTTTTAATTTTCTTGTTTGTTTCACTCACAACTAAAGAAAACACAAAGGGAAAACAAAATCTACTTAGTGAAGAAATCAAACAAGCACACACGAGAATATCGACCCCACGCTATTGCTCCCCGGCAACGGCGCCAGAAAAGAGCTTGATAATCCCCAAGTACAAGGAATCATCGTAGCAATTTCCAAAGGTAGAAGTGATAAGTATGGAGTGTCAAACCCACAAGGTGGTAAAGATAAGATCAATATTCACTCAAGTCATATCTGCCACTAATACAACTCTACGTACACCGAACGTTTGCTTCCATCTAGAAACGAGAAATAAAACTACGTTGTGTGTATGAAGAGGATAGCTTTGCATTATATCGCAGAACTAAAATATAAAAGTAGGTTTTGTTAACATAAAGTTAGAATATATTACTATATATTATAAATAGCGAGTGTGGAATAATGATGGATCGATGTGCAGATTATCCTAGGCAATTGTTAACAAGATCAGTAATCATTTTTGTAATTTTATATGAGGGAGAGGCATAAGCTAACATACTTCCCATACTTGGATCATATGCACTTTTGATTGGAACGCTAGCAAGCATCCGCAACTACTAAAGATCATTCAGGTAAAACCCAACCATAGCATTAAAGTATCAAGTCCCTTTATCCCATAGGCAACAACCCCCTTACTCGAGTTTATGCTTCTATCACTCTAGCAACCCACTATAAGTGAATCATGAACGTATTCAACACCCTAAAGCATAAATCCTTCACGTGTGCGCGGAACGAAAGTCACCATAGGACAACACCGAAATAAAACATACAACTCAAACCAATCTAGATCATCAATCAACCCAAAGACAAAAGAAATCTACTCAAAACATCATAGGATGGCAACACATGATTGGATCATAATATGTGGCATAAAGCACCATGTTCAAGTAGGGGATTGCAGCGGGGTGCGGGAGAGTGGACTGCTTAAAAGAGATGAGGAAGGTGATGAAGATGGTGATGTTGATGAAGACAATCACCGCGGTGATGGTTCCCCCGGTGGCACTCCGGCGCCACCGAGAGAGAGGGGGAGAGAGTCTCCCCCTTGTGCTTCCTCCTCCATGGCCTCCCCACTAGATGGGGAGAGGTTCTCCCTCTGGTCCTTGGCCTCCATGGTGATGATGGCCCTCCTCCGGATTCCTCCTCCGTGGCCTCTGGTGATGATGGCCCCCTCCGGCAGGGTGCCGAAAAGGGACTAGATTGATTTTTCATGGCTACAGAGGCTTGCGGCGGCGGAAATTCCGATCTAGGTTTCTTTTCGGGGTTTTCGGTATTTATAGGAATTTTTGGCATCGGTCTCACGTCAAGGGGGTCCACGAGGCAGCGACAAGCCGCCTAGGCGTCTCCCTTGGCTTGTGGCTTCCTCGTGAAGCTTCTGGTCCACCTCTTGTGCTTCAGGGCTCTCTTTTTGGTCCATAAAAAATCACTGTAAATTTTCAGCCCATTCTGAGAACTTTTATGTCTGCACAAGAAATGACACCATGGTAGTTCTGCTGAAAACAACGTCGGTCCGGGTTAGTTCTAATCAAATTATACCAAAACCATATAAATTTTTTGTAAACTTGACATGAATACTTCATAATTTATAGATACGTTGGAGATGTATCAGCGGACAAAATGGATTCCCGACGAATGGAGTCCGAACGCGCTGTCCACGGGCCTCCTCCCAGGTGCGGTGGAGCACAAGCCGGACAACCATCTTCTCCTCGGGGCCGCGCAGGATGAGCTCGGGGTCAACGGATCTGCAGGTGAAGGACTCATATCCGCTGCCCGCCATACCAGAGACGACTGGAAGGAGCCGTAGACAAGCTTGGGTGGCGGAGGGGAGTGGAGGGGAGGGGGTGAAATGGCTAGGGTTTGGTCCATCGAGCAGACGGGGAGGATTTTATGAGAGGTCGTGTGGGTTGGGTCCGCGTGGCGGGCGTGCGCGGGTGCCCTATATCCGCCCCGTATTTTGGCTGAATATGGGGGTGCCGATCAGCCCAGGCGTTTGAGGGCCATTTGAGGGGCCCGTCTGGGTAAAAAAATCATGATCAGACAATGACAGCGGGTTTGAGGCCCCGGCTTTTGATGCTCATAGTTTGGTCATGGTGTTCTACATTTGAGTTCATATTCAAATATCTTCCCTTTAATTTTGCCTTTCAATCCTATCCATTTGAGCGTGTAATGGATAAAATCTTCAGAAGAAATGACCCACATAAATTTTAGAAGTACTCAAGAGTCATATACGACCAGCTACCAGCAGGGCTGGCCCTGAGGGGGGGCAGGGGGGGCGGCCGCCCCGGGCCCCCAAAATCGAGGGGCCCCTCCCCAGGTATACAGCTAGGATATGGCCCAACATATTTTCCGTGATAAAAGAAAAAAATTATGAGCTTACGTCTGGGCCTGAGAGCCTCACGCAGCGGGGCACAGAGCTACCGTCGATTAGTTTCCTACTCCCTCCGTAAGTAAATATAAGAGCATTTAGATCACTAAAGTAGTGATCTAAACACTCTTATATTTCTTTACAGAGGGAGTACTAGGTTGCGTGCACGTAGAAGAAAAGAAAGGCCTGATTGATCCCTTCCGATTCTTTCCAGGTTAGTATACGTGCATGTTGAAAAAATAGGAACTGATTGATCCTTCCATCCAATCCCATCACGCCGTATTCACGCGCGGTCCTCAAATTTCTAGCGGCCGCCGACGCTTGTGCCATCGCGACTACGCGTGCGGTGCTCCTTTTCCCTATTCTCTTAAATCTAATTTCCTTGCTAATTCAGATTGTCCGTCGATTTCAGTTCTCCGGAGTCCGTCGCAACCCCGCTGTGCTCTCCGTCCATCAACGATCCGACCTTCCGAGGTATGCCTTATATTCATATTGCGGTTCCTAGTCTCCTAGATGAATAGCTCTTCAACAATAGTCAATTGATGCAATTTGTTTTCTTCAATATTGTGTCTATCATGATAGGAAAGTATCCATCTGGTAGTGATAAAAGGAAAATGAAGAAAGCTGCGGATGATTTGGTACAATCACAGGTCGTAAATATTCATCAGTTTTTGAGTAATACAGGTGCTTCCACTATTTCAATAAACTGAAATGATGAGTTGGGGATAGTTGTCATAGAGAAAGGGCAATCAACATCTTGTGGCTCAGAGTGTGATGAGTAAGAAGAAAATGTCGACATTAACATCTTGTGGCTCCGAGAATGTAGGTAATTCATTTGATGCATAGGCATAGTCAGCTAGTGTTGATGAATAACCAGTTTATACTGTTGATATTGATCAATTTACGATCCAAGAAATTTGGATAACCTTGATAATAAAGCAAGAGCCATCTTAGTTGAGAAACGGCTTATGAGACAAGACAGAAAAGAAAAGAAATACCATCTACACGATTTGAGAGAAACATTGACTCAAAGAGAGTTTAAATGGTTTGGCAACATTATGCATCACGAAGAAATTATTAGATAGATACTGACATCACCACCATCATAAGTGACTTCGAATCGAGAAATGGTAGAAGAAAATTTCAAGGTAATATATATGTATTTCATATATATGTAAATCATTTTTGATTGTTACAATGTCTATATATATTAAGAGCCCCAAGTTTTAGTCTCGCCCCGGGCCCCCAAAATCACAGGACCGGCCCTGGCTACCAGCGGACCAAAAATCTCATTTCACCCAGATATCGCAACGTAGGCAATAAATTTTTATATTTTTCACTGTTTTGATATTTATAGCAACAAGTTTGTGGTCCAGCAAAGCTGCAGTTGTAGTACCTGTACTATGTTGGAACGACCCACAACTTACGTATGTACTGTCTTAAAAAAAACTTTTATTCAGCTGAAATGAGTATTACTCCAAGAAAGTATAGCATGATTTCACTCCGTAGACATTACAAGAAAGCATCGATCAACATGTTGGAACTCTCATGTCAACTACAGACAAGTCTCAGCTTCTTCTGAGCATTTCTTAGAGCTTCTACAGCGGGATACATCAAATTCAACCCCTCAAACATCCACGGGCGGTGACCTATCACATCTTAAATTTTGCTTCACACAACCAGACACCTCAATTAGCAAACCTTAAATTCATACAAAGACATGCAAAGTAAATATAAACGATGCAACAACTTCGGCTACTATCTCAAGTCAAGTCATCGGGCTACCAAAATTCGGCATGTTCTATCCACTTACTAGCTATGGAGAAGATCATCCATGCATGCCCTTTCCCTTTCTGGTGTCCTTGTTGTCCTTCTCATGGAAGTAGCACTCGACAACGCAGAACGAATCCAGCCGGATCTGCTCGTCGCTGAAGCTAAGCGACTTGCGCTGTCCTCCTTCTCATCTTGGGGGGAGTCCGGCCATTGCACGGACTGCCCGATTTTTCTCTCGAAAGAGTGTGTGCGTGTTACTCCACTGCTGCTTCTTTACGATGTAGGCATGGATGGCTTCCTCCTCTACGGCAGCACGCCCCGCCGCATCCGCCGTATCCGCCGCCGCCATGTCGCAGCGAGGCTTGCCTCGGCCGCCCTTATGCTCTCCTTCCCACGGTGGGCACACCCGACCATGTAGAGCTCATACGCCGATGGACCGAAGATGGGGACGCTACCAGACCGCGATGAACCAACCCTGATGGAGCTGAGCGCCTGTTGCGCAGATGCAATGGATTCGCGCTGAACGGATTCCCCCATCGGTCGGCTGATGTCCTCCCGAGAGCGATGAAGGACATTGGGGACGGCCATAGCCTCCTCTGTCGCGCACGAGACAACACCCTAGTTGACGGATCCGTACTGGTCGGAGTCAGATCCGCTTCCCGCCTTGCCGGAGAAGGTCAGAGATCGCCAAACGGGAGCTTGGGGGGAGGGGGGCGACGAAGTGAACTAAACAGGAGTGAAGTGGAGTGGCTAGGGTTTGGTCCAGAAAGCGGATAGGGATGAATATATGTGGGGTCGGGTGGGCTAGCGTGGGCCAACTCTGACATGGCGAACGTGCCTGGTTACGCCTGGGCTGCCCTATATCCACACCAGATTTAGGCTGAATACGAGGGGTGTGGTCAGCCTGGACGTTTGAGTCCGGTTTGAGACGTCCATTTGAGTCACATTTTTTTAATGATCAAGCCGTCCGTTTGGACATTTGAGTGAGATTTAAGGCTCCCGGCTGCAGATGCTCCGAACCCCGCATTGTTCAACTCTCATCGGCAGATTCAACTACACTATAATAGCAGTGGCCCAAAGTCACTCGTTCGATGGTCTTTGATCTCTGGCTAATTATTATCGAAATATGCTTAATTGCACTAAGAGCATCAACAGCCGGAACTTGGTAAATCTGGTCCTCTATTCATCCGCGGACACGCCCGGGCACATCTGCAGACGCATCTGTACCGCCCATTGTATATCGTTCCTGGCAGCCATATACCTAAAATTTGGACTCTCAAATTCATACATGTCCATCATACACGTCCTTATCGCACGTAAATAACAAATATTTGTACCGAAAATGCATTGTTCTTACATAAAATTTATTTTAAGTGCACAACTCAAACATTAGGTCATTGGTTTCCATTATGGGTTCACATATGCTCCACAAGATCACTGTTTAGCTGCGCGTGCACCTGATGATCTCAAAGATTCGGATGCATCTGCGGAAAGTTCATAAGCTGATTTGCATTTTGATCTTCCAAGATTTGAACTTATTCTTCAGGCGCTTCAAAATCATTGGTTTGGGCAACACCATCACCCTTATCCTCAACAATCATACTGTGCAGAATAACACGACATATCAGCTACCACAAAGTTTCTGATTCCCACATCATTGCAGCTCCACGAACAATTTCCCAACGAGTTTGAAGCACTCTGAATGCCCTCTCCACATCCTTCCTAGCCGCTTCACGCATTGTTGCAAAATGCCTTTGTTTGTTACCGTGTGGTTCGGATATGGTCTTCACAAACACTGTCCACTAAGGATAGATGCCATCAGCAAGATAGTATCCCATGTTGTTCGCACGGCCATTGATAGCGTAGTTTCACGGTGGCGATTTCCCATTACAAAGCCTCCTGAATACGGGAGATAGTAGAAGAACGCTGATGTCGTTATGAGAACCATGTATTCCAAAGAAAGCATGACAAATCCATAAGTCATGTGATTCCACTGCTTCTAGTATGATAGTGGCCTCTTTGGTGTGACCTTGATACATTCTCCGCAAACCTTTGGGGCAGTTCCTCCATTGTCAAGGCATACAATCAATTGATCCGACCATTCCTGGATACCCTCTAGCCTCCCCAATAGCCAATAACTTTTCTGTGTCTTCCACATTTGGTTCTCTCAGATACTCTACTCCAAACACCTGTACCACGGCGTGGAAAAGCTTGACATTAGTCTTCAAGCATGTGCTCTCCCCCATCCAGACCATCTCACCAACGTCATCTACGACAGTACCAAGTGTAAGCATCCTCAGAGCAACCGTACATTTCTGCTTAGCAGAGAAATAAAGTTGGACGCAACGATCCCTTATGAGCTTGAAGTAGTCAAGATGTGCCTCCACACCCTCTAGAATGCACAAAAACAATTGTTTCCGCATGCGAAAACGGCGACGAAACTATGGATCATCCGAAAAAGTAGGGTCCGGAGCAAAGTAGGCCTTGTCCAGTAGTCGTGCTTCGGAGACCCTATCCCGATTGATCACTATTATCCCTTTAGTTGAGCCCTTGAAGTTCAGAATATGCTCCACCTCCTTGTCCATTTCCTCTTGCATGCTCATGAGCATGATATGTCCACTTCTTTGCCCAAATTCGATGAATCAATGAACTCAACTTCAATCATTTTGTCAAGCTCCATAGGTCCATACTCCTCGTTGAACGAAGCATAGGAATTCATGGCTTTCCCTAAAAATAAATCACAAAAAACTGGGTCGGTCATTTTGTCGGACACATACTACGCAAGGGGCAGCCCGAGAGTTGCCGGATGTACCGCGGTGGCATCTGGGCGAGCAACGATGACTGCTGAGACGAGCACGGGAGAGAGGACCGCTGTGCCGGTCATGGCAACGTTGAGGCTCGAAACGGTTAAGGAGAAAGGGTGGCGCCGGAGCTGCGAGACATCTGGCGCGGAGGAGGAAGAATAGAGGAGATAGCAAATGTATCTGGTAGGTAGAGTGGTTGGATTTGGTGCAAATTGTAGTGGAGTAAGCCTGTCGGGTCTGACGTGGCGGACGCGCCCGGATGCGCCCGGGTATCCCCATATCCGCCCCATATTTGGGCTGGGTATGAGGGGTGTCGGTCAGTCCGGACATTTGAGCCACGTTTGAGGTGTCCGTCTGGGTCTTTTTTTTTGACCAGCGAGTGATCAGACTGGTCGCCGAGCATTTGAGGTGGGTTTAGGGCGCCCGGCTGCAGTGGCTCTAAGGACGAGAATTGTTCAATGACTAGTCATACACACATGCAGCTGCAGCGTAATTAGCAGAAAAGTACTCCCTCCGTTCGGAATTACTTGTCTCGGAAATGGATGTACCTAGAACTAAAATACGTCTAGATACATCCATTTCTGCGACAAGAAATTCTGAACGGAGGGAATACGAGCTAAGAACCAAAAGAAAAACAAACTAGGAAATAAAAAGTACAAGAAAAATAATAAACAAAAGGGGACACAAATACGAATAAAAATTAAAACCAAAAGAAAAAATGAAAAGGAAACCAAGAACAAAAGGTATAGAGAAAAAAAAGAAAACGACAGAAGACGAAATAAGAAATAGAAATAATAAATAAATTTAAAATAGAAAAAAAAACTTCAAGAAACCTGAATAAACCTGGTCCATGTGGACGACATACAAGTAGATGGTTATTGTGATGGTCTTACTTAGTCGGCCTTTTAACTCTATCTTCAAATTTCTCGCATTTTTGCCACACTGGCACCCGTTATTTAGACAAGGGCATCATGATGGACGCGGTGACTACTGTCACGCCCCAGGGCTCCAACTTCCTGCCACTTGGTCTAAGCAAGGGTAGAGGTCAACGGAAATCTCACAACTACATGAGGAAACCTGCACATACTAAACTACATTATCCTCTTCATTTCAAACTACGTACCCCAGCTAAAAGGTAGGTCTAAGCATATACGTGTCATGGGTGTAGGTGTAGAACGCTTTAATACAAAATGAAGCACAATAGCTAAACGCCAGTCGCCTGAAAATCCAATTTGGGTCAGTCAATTTTTGCTACAATAAAGGAGGCGCTGGATGGGAAGGAAGAAACAACCACAGTGGGGAGGGGGGGTTGCCGGATAAGCTTCCCCATGATCTACCTTAGGATAGGGGTGGTGGTGGAAGTTCGCTGGAGAAAACAACTGGCGAGGCCCGGGGCTAGAGGGATGGTCGGGGCGGCGGAAGACTAGCGGTGGAGGCGGTTCAAGGGAGGGCAAGGCAGCGAGGCGTTCGCGGGAGCGCCACCGGCTGTGGGCGGCGGAAGTAGGCTGCTAGTCCTTGGCTGGATTGGGCAGGAGTGAGAGAGGAAGAAGAGAAACATGAGCTGGAGTTCAAAGATGAGCATGGTCCATTGAATTTTGATCTGACGGTTGAGAAAGGAGGAGGAAGATCAACTGACCCAATTTTTTTTCCAGGCAATTGACAAATAACCAGTCCCAAATGAAGTTTTTGTGTGATTATTTTGTTTAATATCTGAGTTTTATCGTGTATGGTCTTCACAGAATCCTTCATCATCTAGAGCAGAAGGTACTCAGTTATCAAGTGGCACTGATGTTATCACCTAGGCAACAGAAGAAATCATTGATTCATAAGCTATGGTTCATCATCTGAATGTTATGACCTTGTGAGCTTTTGATATAATTTTTAATAGTTCCTATTTTCGTGACGAAACATTACTTTCAGTTAATTAGCTTTTTACTTTTAATTATTGCATCTATGTTTCTCCCTTCCTCTCAGGCAAGGCACATTGTATGGGTTTCAAAGCCTAAATTTTGTAATAACTATTATCTATTATCTTTTTGTTTTGTCATTTCTTTTCATTTTGTTTTCTTATTTAAGTTGCATGTATTTTTCTCATGCATATATTTTTTCATGCATTTTCTTTTCACCTAATTTCTTCATCACGTATAGAAAATAGTTTATAGTGCTTTAAACAATGATTATGACGCATTTGCAAAATACTTACAACTTTTTTTGAAAAAATACCATTCTGCACGTGTTTAATCTTCACCGTGTACTAAATTTTCTTACTTAAAAAGGTTGATCGCATATATTTAAAATGTATTATACATGTTTTAAAAATATAGTTGATGTGTTTCTAGAAATTGTTCATCATGTGTTAAAAAATTGCAATCATGTATAATACATTTGTTAATGGTTTATAAACATATCAAATATTTGACTGTTCATCTGAAAATTTAATGGTTTACAATACATTTGTAAATGGTTTATAATACACTAATGGTTTATAATGCATTTAGAAAATTTGTCAATGGTTTATAAAAAATGCAAGTATCTAGGAATTGTTCATCAAATATTTGAAAAATATTCACGTCTTGTTCCCGAATGTTCATCATGTATTTTCAAATACAATTTAATTATTAAAATAGTTCACAAAACATCTGGTCACTAGCGGGCAATTTATAGTGGTAATCTCGAAAATATCTGAAAATATCTGGTTTCAATGCAGGTAAAAAGAGTGTTGAATCTAATCACAATTCACACCTTTTTATAAACAAGAACCAAATAATCTAATAAATATTTCTATGAAAGAAACATCTGTGAATAAAAGAAATGGAAAGTCGTTCATGTGTTAAAAAATTGTTTATACTAGTTTATAAAAGTGTCCGCACATTATTAAAATACAGGAAGAATTTTTGGAAAATATCAGATGAAGCTTTTCTATGTTACATGAATATTGTCAAAAACTTGATGACCATTTTTTAATATGCAATGAAATTTTGTAATAAATAACAAAAATTCGAATACACAATAAACAATATTGAAGGATTTTAACAGAAGATGAATACATGAGTATATTTTAAACCCTAAGAATATTTTTCAATATAGAAAATATTTATAATACACATCAAACAATTCTAATACACTTTGAACATTTGTTAATGCATTATCAATTTAGAAACATATATCTTGAAAAATAAAAATAAAGTAAAAGTGCTTAGTACATGACGAATATTTCCTAATATAAACTGAAAGAGACATTTTTAGTACATTGCCAACATTCCTAATACACGATGAACATTTATTATTACAAGAGAAATATAGTTAATGCATGACAAATGTTTGTAATAAACAATAATCATACTTTGTATAGAGTAAAACTTTTTCTACTAATGATTTTTTTTAAATCCATGATGAACATTTTTCATACTCATTAAAAAGTTACCTAACAACTCATTTATTTGAAACACAGTAAATGTTTTCATTACTCAACGGGAAAAAAAGAAAAACAGGGAACAAAAGAAAAAGGGATCTGAAAAAACAAAGGGTGAAGATGAAAAGGAAATCGATAAGGACTCGTAGAGTTATAAAAATGAACATGGATAGAACTTAAATTGTGGCTTATATTGGAGAAAAAGAAATTGCAGAAAAAAGTTTACATCAGGAAAAAAACTAAGCAAACTTGATTCAATCAGGTTCAGATTAAGAAACAGTGTGAAAACCATGCCACAAAAAATATAAAGAAACCCCAAATTTCCCCGCTGCTACTAGGTCGGGCCACCTCACCGCGCGTTTTGGGCGAGCCGTCCTACCATGGGACTAACTAATCACAGGGTACCCCTTCGTGGGGAACCCAACCGGTACTTTTGGTGGGCTGGGAGCACGCGGTCTGGTGTGCCTAGCCACCGCCACGTGTCGCACGATGAGTGCACCTCGCGGGAGGTTGATATTTTATCTTTTCTACACACACTTTTAGTGTTTATTGTTTTTTTGGGTGGGAGGGGGAGGGGGTTCTGATTACACTCAGTTTTTTCTATGTTTTGTAAAAGATTTTTTTCTCTCATGAAGCACAATTATGCTTTCCGAAAAGGGAAAGCACAATTGTGCTTTCACAATAAACACGACTATGCTTTTTGAAAAGAAAAAACACAGTTGTCCTTCTACAAGAAGCACAATTGTGCTTCCAAAAATGGAAGCGCAATGGTGGTTCTCAAAAAGCGAAAAGCACAGGTGTGTTTCACGGTGAAGCATACTTATCCTTCGCTGTGAAACACACTTGCGCTTCTCGAAAAGTGAAAAGCACATGTCTGCTTCCCATATATTTTCTAAAGCACACTTGTGCTTCTAAGATTTTGGTTTTTCTTAGGTTTTTTTATTTCTTTTTCTGTCATTTCTAATTTTTTTCCTTCTAATTTCTCTTTCTCCGCGAGAAAATTCTTCCAAATCTGTGAATACGAGATTTAGTTTCAAAGAAACCCAATGGAAAAGGGTTCGTGATTGGAAATACGGTTCAAGAGATAAAACATTTTAAAAGTAATTCGACGAAAAAAGTCCAAAACTCCCAGATTTTAACAAGTGTGCCATTTCCAGGGTAGTGAGATAAAGTTTGTTAGGGTAGTGAAAGTGGGAGTGAGCTTCGTAAGATATAGCAATGGCGTTTCCAATGTGGCTAGCCGCTCAGCTACACCTATGCGCTGTGGGCCGGCACAGTAGCCTCGACTTTGTGACTAATTCTATTTATTTATTTTTTGCGGGGTGTGACTAATTCTATTTGATACTCTTGTGCGTCAATACATTGCCATGTCGCACATATCGCCTATGTGTCCACTAGACGGGGAACGTCATGTAGGTTTGACCAGTTTTCTCCTATCTTTTTCATGGGATGTGCTTCTTTTTTATCAGTTTATTTCGTTTTCTCTGTTTTTCATTTTTCTCTTTTCTGTTTACGGGTTTTAGCCGTTTTCTTTGATTCATTTTTTTACCTTTTTACTTCCCATCCTTTTCTTCAATTATTACATGTTTTAATTTTACTTCTAAAATTATTGAACATATTAAAATTTATAATTATTTTAATTCAGAAATATTTTTAAGTTTATCAAAAAAAATTGAATCTCAAATATTTTAAAATTTTCATTAATTTTTAGAAAAGGGAGCATGTTTTTATTCACATTTTTCTATTTTTCGAATATTTTTTATTCGGCAATATTTTAAAAAATTGTGATATTTTTTGAATACTATCAAAATTAGCTAATTTTTTATTTGATAATATTTTATGTTTGCAAATACTTTTAAAATTTTAGAATTTTTGTAATCTCCAACGTCAGTTTTTTTAGTGGAAACTTGACTGAAATAACTAAAGGAAGGCCAACCAAGGAAAAATTGGTATAGTCGGTGACGATATGTAACATGTTACTGAGCATAGGGAGCGTCAATTAGGAGTTCTTTTCGGTACGGTTGGTGACTATGCTCAACGGATTACTGAGCGTAGGGAGCGTAAAATTGGCGTTGTTTAAAGCCTGGCAAGAGGAGCACTTAGCGAACCCTGCGAGACAGCTTGCAGCCACCTCCTCCCCCATGAAAAGCTTAGGGTTCCTATGCCTCCTGCCGGCGCCGCTGCCGGTCCTTCCCATCTCCGGTGGCCTTAGGGCCATGGCGGTGCAATGGATCCCAACCCTTGCCGGCGGGAGACTCTGTTTTTAGATGTTCCTTCGAGTCTTGTTAGGGTTTGTGTCCTGCTTGGGAAGACGAGATGACGACGGCTCCTTGAAGATGGAATAAGGCTCTCCCCGCCTAGCCCCCGTCTCGGTGGTGTGCCTAGCATCGTTGGTAGGCGTGTGGAGATGTGTCTCCGACCGATCTGTCCATTGTGGATTTGTTAGGATCTAGTCGTAGTTCGTCTACATTTGTATTTCTTCAGGTTGGATCCTTCTGATCTATACTACTCTTCATTGGCGACGGTTGCAGTTCTGCTGCGTTGGTCCTATGGGGTTTTAGCACGACGACTTTTCAACTGTCTACTACAACAAGTTTTGCCCGGTTTCGGCGAGGGAGGGGCGATGACGGCGGCACACCTTTGGCTCGCTTCAGTGCTTGTAGTCGTCGCTAGCTGGTCTATGGATTTGAATGCAATTTTTATTATTTCTGATGTTCGTTGTGCTGCCATAATTAAAGATTAATAGATTAGAAGTTTTCTTGCAAAATAAAATAAAATTAGGAGTTCTTTTTTTTAGGAGTTCGAATGGGCCATCTAATTCATAATTTCCAGTTCCACCAGTCTCCCTAGGCTCCTTTTGGAGTTCTAGTCCTAGCACAGCTGTCCATCGTTGCTACTTTCCCACAGCAGACCTAGTTGCTAGTAATGGGAGTGGATTTTTGCTCTTGGGATCCGTGGAGCTGAAATTTCAAAAATTCAAAATCAAACTTTATGTTCCAAAAAAACTGAAAATAAATACTAAAGTACTTATAGATGTACTCCTAGATAGTGTGACAAATTTATGACGAAATTTCATGACAAAAATCTATACCTATGCTAAAATATGAGTCGTTAATCTGGTGGGACCGCATTATTACAGTGCATATCAACCTATAGATTCCTCCACACACAAAAAACGCTCAAAAGGCTTATAGTTCTTTCTCGATTAGAAAAATAAAATTAAAAACTCCTATCTCGATCTACTCCCTCCTTTTTTAAATAAAAGTTTTTTTTAGAGATTTCAATATGGACTACATGCGGAGATATGAATATTACCATGAAAAAAATGAGAATATCTATAACTCCACGCCTCTTTAAAGGTTTGTGATAGTAGTAGGAAAAAAACACTCACCTCAATCTCAAACTCAATCAATTTAGAGATGCACGGACTCTTCCTCTGCCCGTTAGAAAATTCAACAATCCGAAGTAATCTCTATCCACGATCTATTCCTTCTCATTATTAAAAATCAGATTCCCCTTCTCCCATGGAAAATTAGCCCATCATCTCTCTCTTCTACCATGGAAAATAGACCATCGTCTGTCTCTTACCCCATGGAAAGCTAAAGCAAAAAGGTTGGGTCGCACAGCCGAGTGCTTTTCAGCAATACGTGCGTATGAGGCTTGCTCGATTAATTCTGCGAGAAGAATATTGTCACGTACAGAAGCGAGCTGTCTGTTGGATTGATTCTGCCGGAAGACACAGGTATATGATCTTAATCCGTTCGATCCCTTCCGCAAATCACATGTACGCGTTGACATAATTTATTTGCCTCAGATTTGTGGCGTGCTTGCTAGAATCAAGCATCCAAGGTAGGACTTAGAGCAACTCCAACGCGCCGACCTGAACGGACGCGCGCTTTATCTGTCTGGGTTGGCCGCCCGCTCGTCGTCCGCCCTCTTTTTCGGTTGGGTTGGCAGTGCGCCCAATGCGCAGACTCATTTTAGCCCTCGCGGCCGGCTTATCGTGATTTTTCAAACATAATTCAAACATTTTATATAGTTTCACAAGCAACCAAATATATCATAGTTCACAAGCCAAATAGATATATAATAGTTTACAAGCCAAATAAATAATAAATTATCTCAAATACATATTAAAAAAGATACATCTATTAGTTGCCGGCGTGAGCGCATGGGCTAATATTCTATCCGCAAAGATAAATATGATTTATGAAGGTACATAGCATTGAATATGAAGTAAAAGATGAACGATAGTTTGAATAGAAAAAGAAATTAGAAGAGTAGTATTTTAGAGTTTAGAATAAAACAGAAGTGTGCTTTAAGTTATGTGCAAGACCTCCATATGGCTTAAGCCCAACCATAAAATCTTCTTGATAGTACATGTGGTAGAATAAGTAAAGAGAAGATCCAATGGTCAACGATACTCGGATTTGCCACGTCTCCACCATCGGACCAGATTCACCATGGTTATTATTCAAGAGTTATTCGTACACTACATAGATGTATAGATAGGACTAGCGTAGTTGCATTATGAATTATTTATTTGTTTATTTTGGTCTACGCATGGGTAAGGGTAGGTGTGAGCATGGGTGTAGGTGGAGAAACTGGACATAGTTTCGTCGGAACAATGAAAGGGAAACGCTTGTACTCGGTGCGCCAGCCGAAACTTCGGCCGGTCGCGCCGCTCGCTCGCACAGCCGCACCTTTTTCCTTTTTTCCCCTTTCTCCACACTGGCCCTACGCACCGTCTCCGTTTGTGCCTTATCTTCTTCCCAGTGAGCTCCACCACTCATTTTACCCCCTCCGTGCCTTATCTTCTTCCTCCTAGTGAGCTCCACCACTCATTTACCCCATCTCCACGAACACATCCTCCTGTACTCATGTAATCCCCTTCCCCCGCTAATCACCAAGGCAACAAAATCGGGCGCTCTGGTGGCTAGAAATCGCACCAGTCTGAAGGGAGGGCCACGGGGGTACTGCTACGGGAGTCAGGGGCGAGCGACGACCGTGGGGATGGTAGAGACGGCGGCTAGCGAGCTGCCATGATTTTTTTGCTGGAACCACTTCTGTTTTTTTGCTGGAACCAGCTTTCGATTTTGCTGTAAACTGAGGGACAGTGGTGCCTCCGCCCCTGATATTTTGCTACATCAAAATTTTGGCTGGAAGCACTTTTTGATTTTTGCTGGAACCAACCTTTGATTTTGCTACATACGCAGGATTTTTTGCTACATCAAATTTTTTGGCTTGAAGCACTTTTGATTTTTGCTGGAACCAACTTTTGATTTTGCTGCATAGATAGGATTTTTGGTACATCAAATTATTGGCTGGGAGCACTTTTGATTTTTGCTGGAACTAGCATTTGATTTTGCTGCATAGGCTAGGAATAGTGCTGGGGCGATGATAGACGGCGGCTGCCATGTGTTTTGCTGCGACCAAGAATCATTTTTGCTACAACCAGCCGAAGCAGAGCTGGAACCGGCTAGATTTTTTGTTTGCAGGCATCGGCGGCAGTGCATTTTTTTGCTGGAACCGTGATAATTTTTTGCTGGAACAGTTTTTGGTTTTTGCTACTGTCAGGGAAATCCCCTTTTCCTATTCGTTGAGCTTTTTATGCTGAAATACGGTGGTGGAAGGCGACGTCGGCGGCGAGTAGAGACGGCGGGGGCGGGAGGTGCTGCAACCACGATGCCAGTTCTTGGAACAAGCCGATGAAGAGATGCAAACAACAAAATCTTGAATCTTTCTAGGTAGCCCTGCAATCCCCACGGCGCGCGGCGAGATGCGGCAAGCCGGCAGTGCGGCGGCGCACGCGACGGTGCTGCAACGGGAGGACGAGGAGACGAGGCGGGGCTGTCGGCCCGGGCGGGGGCGGCGCTCTTTTTCCTCTTCTTTTTTTCTGTGCGGGAGGTTGGCGAAGGGAACGATAGGGGACAGATCTGACGGCTGCAAATGTGTAGATCGGACGCTCGCGGTGCGACCGGCCGAAACTTTCGGCCGGCGCACCGGCGCCCAGTACCGCCCACAATGAAAACACTTAATCAAGCCAGCAAGTTGACAACGAGAGGGAGTCGGTCATATGGTACCTATGGATGCATGTATATTTGTGGAGTCCGCTACTTTGTTTTCCCACAAAAGAAAGCATAAGTTTGTCTAGAGCAAAAAACGTGTGGACGATAAAAATTCGAATATTTTGCAGAGCAAGTTTCATCCATGTTCTTCCATATAATTGTAGCCAGATAAATTGAAAACGAAGTGCCTGTATATAGTAGCACACAATTTCGTAGATAATTTTTTTTTGAGGAAATTTTGTAAAGAATATTTGGATGCGTTATGCATGCTTTCATGTTCCACCCTTCAAAAATAGATAGACATCAACCCAGAGACCCAGTCTAGGCACGCGTAAGAAAAAAAAACAGTCAATCGATCATGCTTCAGTGCACTGCACACACGTGGTGCCAGATTTTTTCTACGTATAGGTCATGTTTGTTTGGTCACGATGATCTACATGCGAGTTCACATTCAAATATGTCAGACATTTAATTGCCATTCAATCCTATCCATTTGAACGTGTAATGGAGAAAATCAGAAGCAACGACCAGCATAATAAAACGTTTTTATATTATGGGACGGGGAGAGTATCCACCACCGTTAAATTAGACCGAATGATATGCTAACTAATATCTTGATTCCAGGTTTTTTTTGTAGAGAATATTTTGATGCATTATGCATGCTTGCATGTTCCGTCCTTCAAATAGATAGACTAGACTTTGGCAAATTTAGATATCCTACCAGAGACCCAGTCAGGCATTGCTAATCTAGGCATACTTCAGAAAAAGCCAGTCAATGGATCATGCTCCAGTGTACTGCACACACGTCGTGCTAGAGTTTTTTCTACGTATAGGTCATGTTAGCTTGGTCACGGTGTTCTACATGCGAATTTACATTCAAATATCTTGACCTTTAATTTTTCCATTCAATCCTACCCATTTGAACGTGTGATGGATAAAATCAGAAGAAACGACCAGCATAATTTGACATGTAATTGTATGAGCACGTAATGACTATCTTACCGAACACAGTGACAAACAAACCACCTCTAAACTTGATGCTTACCACCATAATTTTACCCTGAAATCGCATCGTCGGCAAAAAGAAAATGTAGTTTTTATTCTGGAGTACATATATAGCAATAAGTAGGTGATCCAGCAAGTTGCAGTTCTACTACCCTGTACCATGTTGGAACGACCACAACTTGTATCCTCGTTCCAAGAAAGCATCAGCATGTTTCTGCCCATGCACTTTCAGAGGAAGCATCTGTCAATCAACATGCTAAGAAAAACTTAGTAAAACGTAACACTCAGGCCAGCTGCAAACAAGTTTCAGCTTCTTCTGGACATTTCTTAATCTCCCGCATTATTCAACTCTTGTTGGCAGATTCTTCTACGATATAATAGCAGTGATGCAGAGTTACAATTGTTCACTGGTCTTTGATCTCTAGCTAATAATTTTCGAAATATACTTAACTGCACTAAGGACAGGAACTGTTCAACGACTAGTCCTGCGCACGTGCCGCATGCACTCGCAAGTCCAGCACACATGCCCGACGTCGCATACGAGCGTCTCACTCTCACCAACGACTATGAAGAAGAAAATAAGCCGCCATGTCGACGATTTTGTGGCCGAAATCAAAAAGTTCAGTGGCGTCCCAACAACCGAGTGATATATTATATTACTCACCTCCTGCCCGCCAACATGCAATGCATCCGGCCTGTTTCTCCAAGTTCAATTCAAACATTGCCCGTCAACGTTTTCAAACGTCCTCCTCCTCATCTTTCGATGGAGTCCAAAAGTGTTCCCCCGTCAATTTGGACCCATCGGTGCATATTTCTAAGATCCCAACAACCTGATAAGATGTGGCGAGACCGAGACGTAGCGACCTGGTCGAGCTCCAAGATTTCCATTTCAATCTCTAGTTCTCGCGTCAAGCCGGAGTGTACACTGTCAGTGCAGCCGCCTGCAAAATATGCCATCTTGATTCCAGATTGACAGGCTCGTCCGTCAGTATGTGATCAACCTCTTTTAGTTTTATCTAAAGCAACATGAAAGGAAGCTGCCCTGCTCTTGCTCTGAGTCCACTTTAATTTGTTCTCCTTTTAATTCCCTATATACTCTTCTGAAACTCTAAACATGCCTTCTGAAACACGAGGATGACGTCCGGAAATGGAATGAAAATAGAGAGAGGAAACTTAGTGCTTCCCTCACATGACGCATTGCGCCTCTCCAGGGATATATAGATTACAACTAAAAAAGGGGATAGATAGATTAACAAGTGCAGCTTCATTTCTCTTGTCTTTTCACTCTCTTGTGTTGAGCCACTGCTTTGCTCTGATCTTCCACCTAACTTCCCAGTTTTTTTTCGTTATTTTTCTGTCTTTCTGAAACTCTGCAATCCGCAGGTTCTTCTGGTCCCGTTTCTATTTCTTCTCCACCGGCTTTGTCAATTTTCATCCAGCATTTATCTCTATTTAATTTATTTATTATTTATTTTCATTTCCCTTCTTTTTTTCCCAAATTTTTTAAAAATGGTCACAATGTCTAGAAAATATTTAGAAATTTTGAAAATTCGCAAGAATAAAAAGAGTTTCACAAAATAAAAAAAATTATTCACGAATATAAGAATGTTTCAACTTCTAAAGTTTCTTTCTGAATTTTTAAACACTTTCACGAAATTATTAAATACCTGAACTTTTTAAAAGACTCAAAACACTATTTCAAGTTACATTATTTAAAAAAATCATTCCATTTACTAAAAATATTAAATATTTTCTAAACATCAGTGTATTTTTAAAATAGCTTATGTAGTTACAAAAAGTGTTGGTCTACTTTTCAAAACTGTTCATGCATTTTTAATACCAAAGGACATTTTTAATACAACATGAAAAACAACACACATAAAAATCTAATACATGGTGCACATTCGTTAATACACGATCAATGTATTTTAAATAAATGATGATTATTTTCATAAACTGTAAAAATATAAAGAGAAAATACATTTTTAAGAGATATATACATTTAATAAATCATAAATATATTTACAAGGCGGCTATTTTTTGATAGAGGATGAACTTTTTTTAAACACAATTACATTTTAAATAAACATTAAAAGTGGCTTAATACAAGACAAACGTTTTTGTAATACACGATATCCCCTAAAAACATTTTATTTTACAGAACAAATATTTTTCAATCAACGACGGACCTCTTTTGGTACACGGCAAATAGTTTTAAATGCCCATCACTATTTTATGAAACTATTTTGTTGTGCACATACAAAATCTTATTAGACAACAATTTTTTTAAAAACTCACAATGAACATTTTTAATATACACTTAATAAAGTGGTAACCCACTTTTAAAACACGAGAATGTTTGTTGATGCACGGTGGGAAAAGGAATCAAATGTAAAACAAATAAGGAAAAAATAATAAAGAAAAGGAACACAAATACAAAGTAGAAGAAAAATCAAAATCAAAATCAAAATAAAAAATTGAAAGGAAACCAATAGCAAAAGGTAGAGAGAAGGAAAAAACAAAACAATAAAAAAAGAAATATGAAATAGAAAGAATAAATTAATTAAAAACAGAACTAGAAGACTTCAAGAACCTTAATAAATTAAATCTGGTCCCTATGGATGACCTGCAATTAGATGGTTATTGAGCTGGTCTTTCTTAGGCGGCCTTCTAACTCTATGTTCAAATTTCTCGCATTTTTGCAGCATTGGCGCCCGCTATTTTGACAGAGGGATCATGACCAGACAACTACGAGCTAAGAACCAAAAGAAAAAAATGGGAAAGTAAAAGTAGAAGAATAATAATAAAGAGAAGGTAACAAAAATACAAAGATAAATTAAAAAAGAAAAGGAAACCAATAACAAAAGGTAGAGGAAAAATAAAAATAAAACAACAAAAGATGAAATAAGAAATAGAAATAATAAATAAATTAAAAACAAAAAAATAAACTTCAAGAAACCTGAATAAACCCGGTTCATGTGGACGGACTGCAAGTAGATGGTTATTGAGCTGGTATTTCTTAGTTGGCCTTCTAACTCTATGTTAAAGTTTCTCGCATTTTTGCAGCACCGACACCCGCTATTTAGACAGCGAGATCATGACCGGCTTGTCCGCATGATGGACCCGATGACTACTATCACGCCCCAGGCTCCTGAGCTTCCTGCCACTTGGTCTACGCAAAGGAAGAGGTCAACAGAAATCGCACCAATTCAGGAGGAAAACTGCACATACTAAACTACATTATCCTCTCCATTTCAAAATACGTACCCAAGCTAGAGGGTAGGTCTAAGCAAGTATGGGTCATGGGTGTAGGTGTAGAACACATCAATATTAAATGAAGCACAATAGCTAAACACCAGTCGCTTGAAAATCTGATTTGTATCAATCAATTTTCGCTACAAGGAAGGAGGCGCCGAATAGGAACGAAGAAACGGCCGCAGCAGGGGGGGGGGGGCTCACCGGATAAGCTTCCCCATGATCTACCTTAGGGTGGGGTGGGGGCGGAAGAAGGGCGGTGGTGCAAGTTCGCTGGAGAAAAAACCGTCAAGGCCCAGGGCTAGAGGGATGATCGTGGGCGGCGAAAGACTAGCGGTTCAAAGGAGGGTGGGGCGGCGAGGCGGTTGTGGGCGGAGGAAGTAGGCGGCTAGTCTTTGGCTGGATTGGGAAGGAGTGAGAGAGGAAGAAGAGAAACAGGAGCTGGATGTTGAAAATGAGCATGGTCCATTAATTTTTTATCCGACGGTTGAGAAAGGAGGAAGATATACGGACCCAATTTTTTTCCAGCCGATTGACAAATAGACAGTCTGAAATGAAGTTTTGGTGTGATTATTTTCTTTAATATCTGAGTTTTATCATGTATGGTCTTCACAGAATCTTTCATTATCAAAAGCAGAAGGTACTCAACTATCAAGTGGCACTGATGTTATCACCTGGGCAACAGAAAAAATAATTGATTCGTAAGGTATGGCTCATCATCTGAACGTTATGACCTTGTGAGCTTTTGATATAATTTTTAATAGTTCATATTTCTGTGACAAAAATGACTTTCGGTTCATTGGCTGCTTACTGTTGATTATTGCATTTATGTTTCCCCTTTCTTATGAGGCAAGACACAATGTATGTGTTGCAGAGCTTGAATTTTGTATTAACCATTATCTACTATCTTCTCTTTTTGTTATTTATTTTCATTTCATTTTCTTATTTACCTAAGCATGTATTTTTTATTGCATTTTCTTTTAATCTTATTTTTTTTCATCATGTATACAAAATAGTTTACAGTGTTTAATTAAACAATGATCATCCAGCATTTCCAAAAGATTTACAATTTTTTTTGAAAAAAACAATTTTGCATGTATTTAATCTTCACCATGTACTAACTTTTTTTAGTCCAAAAAAGTTGATCATATATCTTTAAAATGTATTATAGATGTTCTAAAAATATATTTCATTTGTTTCTAGAAGTTATTCATCATGTGTTCAAAAAATGCAATCATGTATAATACATTTGTTAATGGTTTATGAACATATCGAATATTTGACTGTTCATCTAAAAATTTAATAGTTTATAATACGTTTGTTAATGGTTTACAATACATTTAATGGTTTATAATACATTCTGAAAATTTGTTAATGGTTTATGAAAAATGTAAGTTTCTCGAACTGTTCATCAAATATTTGAAAAATATACATATCTTGTTCCAAAATGTCATCATGTATTTTATAATATAAGTTCATTAATAAAATATATAACAAAAATATCTGAGAATATCTTGTCACTAGAGGGCAAATTATAGTGATTGAAGGAAATATGCCCTAGAGGCAATAATAAAGTTATTATTTATTTCCTTATTTCATGATAAATGTTTATTATTCATGCTATAATTGTATTAACCGGAAACATAATACATGTGTGAATACATAGACAAACATAGTGTCACTAGTATGCCTCTACTTGACTAGCTCATTAATCAAAGATGGTTATGTTTCCTGACCATAGACATGTGTTGTCATTTGATTAGTGGGATCACATCATTAGAAGAATGATGTGATTGACATGACCCATTCTGTTAGCCTAGCACTTGATCGTTTAGTATCACTAGTAGAAAAGGGGCCAATGGTCCAGGCCGGTCCAGCCCATTAGTCCCGGTTCAATCCAGAACCGGGACCAATGGGGGCATCGGACCCGGTTCGTGAGCCTCGGGGGCCGGCCCGGGCCACGTGGGCCATTGGTCCTGGTTCATCTGGACCTATTGGTCCCGGTTCATCTGGACCTATTGGTCCCGGTTTGTGGGACGAACCGGGACCAATGGTCCTCGCTCCAGGCCCAAACCCATTGGTCCCGGTTGGTGGCTTGAACCGGGACTAAAGGCTTCCATTAGTCCCGGTTCGAGCCATCAACCGAATAAATGGTTGGTGCCTGCTATGACCGAGTTTAGTCCCACCTCGCCAATCAAGGGGAACGGGACTGGTTTATAAGCCCCTCCCTCTCTACTTTATTGAGCTCCTCCGATAATGAAAATAGATGCGCTTATATAGGTAATTTAGCATAAATTCATACGGATTTCTCTTGAAATTCGTTATGAATTTAAGTTGAATTTCCTCTATAAGCGCATCTGTACTCATTTCTGAGTAGTTTTTTTTTTTTCTGCTATATTTATTTTTTCTTTTTATTTCTGAGTTGTAATAAGCCATTAAAAATAAGCATATATGCTCCTTTTTTAGTATAGTTAATCACAACTATTTTTTCTTCTATTCATTTCTGAGTAGTTTTTTATATAGTTTTTTTCTTTTTCTGCTATATTTATTTTTTCTTTTTATTTCTGAGTTGTAATAAGCCATTAAAAATAAGCATATATGCTCCTTTTTAGTATAGTTAATCACAACTATTTTTGCTTCTATTCATTTCTGAGTAGTTTTTATATAGTTTTTTCTTTTCTGCTATATTTATTTTTTCTTTGTATTTCTGTGTTGTAATAAGTCATTAAAAATAAACATATATGCTCCTTTTTAGTATAGTTAATCACAACTATTTTTTGCTTCTATTCATTTCTGAGTAGTTTTTTATATAGTTCTTTTCTTTTTCTGCTATATTATTTTTTCTTTTTATTTCTGTGTTGTAATAAGCCATTAAAAATAAGCATATATGCTCCTTTTTTAGTATAGTTAATCACAACTATTTTTTGCTTCTATTCATTTCTGAGTAGTTTTTTATATAGTTTTTTTCTTTTTCTGCTATATTATTTTTTCGAGTTATAATAAGTCATTAAAAATAAAAAAGAGACGCAATGCTCGTTAATCTGCTTCAACCCTTTCGGGATAGTGTCAACTGCACTGCACATAGCTCTGTGCAGTCTACCGTATCCCGCAAGGGTTGAAGCCAACCAACATGCAGGAGCATTGAGCCTCTTCGTCATTGTATCTCGCACTCGGGGCTTATAAACAACATGCGAGTGCCTATCGCTGGCGAGGTGGGACTAAAACGAAAGCTGCTGGAAGAATCAACAAAAAACAGCTTGCAGAGACAAAAAGTAGTTAGATTGGTTCATTGGTCCCGTTGGTGGCTCCAACCGACCAATGCTATCTTTGGTCCCGTTCGTGGCAACAACCGACAATGTTCGTTGTCTCGGTTGGTGCCACCAACCGACCAAAGGTTCGCTTCCCGCCTTTGGGCTGCTGAAAAGAGGTTTTGGTCCCGGTTGGTGGCTTCAACCGAACTAAAGGGGCATTGGTCCCGGTTGTGCCATTTAACCGACCAATGCCACCGCTATATATATACATCACTTGGCATCTATTTCGATCTCTCCGCCTCTATATTCTCCCGACGCCGACGCCGCTTCAAGCCCGACGCCGCGCCGCCATCCCGCCCGCCCGCCCGCCGCCGCCGCCGCCCGCTCGGCCTTCGCCGCCGCTCCCGCCGCCGTCAGCCCAACCCGACCAACCCGCCATGCCGCCAGCCGTGCCGCCCATCACCGCCACCCGCCTCACTACTACCACCGCACAGCCAGCCTGCCTCGCCGCCGCCGCCGCCCATGCTGCACCACACAAGACCAAGTCGCCGTCGCCACGCCAGGTCGCCTCTTCTTTAATTTTGTTAGATTTGTTTTAGATTTTTTTGTAGTTCATAGATTTTTTGTTAGATTAGATTGTGTAATTTAGATATGTAGTTAATGTAGATTGTGTAATTAATTTGTTAGTTTTTATGTTAGATTTTTTTTTCTGTAAAAAGATTTGTTCATATTATGTAAGATTTTTTATGTTAGTTTTTATGTTAGATTTTTTATGTTAGTTTCTTTATGTTAGATTTTTTCTGTAAAATTTGTTCATATTGTGTAATTTAGATCTTTTGTAGGATTAGATGTGTAGTAATTTAGATATGTATTATATTATGTTAGTTTTTTTCTGTAAAAAGATTTTTTATGTTAGATTTTTTTATTTTAGATTTTTTTCTGTAAAATTTGTTCATATTATGTAAGATTTTTTATGTAAGTTTTTATGTTAGATTTTTATGTTAGTTTTTTATGTTAGATTTTTTTCTGTAAAAAGATTTTTAGTTAGTTTTTTATGTTAGATTTTTTCTGTAAAATTTGTTCATGTTGTGTAATTTAGATCTTTTTTTTGTAAAATTTGTTAAATTATATTAGATGTGTAGTAATTTAGATCTTTATGTAGGATTAGATGTGTAGTAATTTAGAAAAAGGAAAAAAGAAGAAGTAGTTTATATATGAAGTAGTTTGTTTTAGTAAGTACTACTTATTTATTTATAGTAAGTGTTTAGTAGTTGAGCTAGATAGATTTAATTAATAAGACTACTTTTATTTAACTATATATAGAAGTAGTTCCGTGTCGACGTCGGCGATGCCTATCCCGCATCCTCGCTGTCCGTCGAGTCGGCGATGGAGGCCTGCTTGATCGTGGTCATGTTCGGACCTGGCTCCGCCTGGTTGGTATTGGGAGGTGCTACCTTTAGTGGGATGTAGGTTGGTGAGGAGGCAGCCCGTTGTTGACCCGATCCTTGTTTGGTGGCGGTCGCGTGGGCGTGGATTTGTGGTGAGGCATCCGGACACCGCGGAGGTGGTACGTCATCGTGTCGGCGAGGAGGACGAGCACGTCCGTCGCTACATGGTTGCATTGGAGGGAGGTTCGACAATACCGGCATGTTCTTGAGGATCTCACCGCAGCTATGATCCCGTGATGGTTCCTTATCTTTGGTGTCCACCGCCTGCGTCGATACCCGTCGGGCGCTACGGTTCTAGTTTTATTAGTGATAATATTCGATGATGTACGGACACCAAGAGATGATGTAGTTTTGCTTATAATTATTGAATGCATGCTAATTTGAATACTATACTTTATTTTGTGATTTGGTTTTGCTTATTGAATGCTCATATTGGATAAGTTCTCCTTCATTCCCGTGTGCTAGACAATTTGGTATAATATTCAACCCGTACGTACATCGATCATCGATAGTCAACCCGTGATTTATAATAATGATCTAGTTTAATATTTGAATTATGAACGTAGGCCGGAAATGTCGTCCTCATCTGACGACGAAAATCGCCCGGGGGAGTGCGACTGGTGCCACGATGACCGAGGTATGTGCGATAGATTCATTGAGCTGGAGGAAGATCGGCGCTTCAGCATTAAGCTCGAGGAGACTTGCGATGTTCATACGGTGCATAACGCATTTACAATAGTTTTTTTCGTAATTAAGCACGACTTCAACTATTTTAACGTGTATTTTTCATCTTTTTCAATTCGACTAGCTTATCCCATGCTTTGCAAGACGCTATGTCTTGGAGAGAATGGATTTTGAAGACCATGAAAATTTCGAAACCAAAAAAATTGTCCTAAGTACCGAACATGATGTGGATTTTCAAGTAAAGCTGTACAATGCTCAGAGTGTAACCCATTTTGGTTGCAAAAATTGGGATGCATTTTGCAAGATGTATGGTCTTGATGAGGGTATGATTATCACCATGGATCTTGGTGATCCTACAATCGAGCAAGAGACACCTACGATTTGGGTCTTTGTGCATACACCTCCAGTTCTTCCCTCATGTGAGCTAAACATAGTTATTAAGTAATTTATATTGTTTATTTCAAAATATATAGTTGACAACTTATCTCCATTGACAGCTTATTTTCATTCTTCAAAGAATGTGCGGAAGATGGTAGACAGAACGTACTACACCGAAGGCTGCGAATTAACTTATCGGGAGAAACGACATCTAGTCGGATTTTGTAGAGATCTTGAGAATTACAATATCTACAATCAAACTCCTCAACATTATGGTCAATACGTGCCACTAGTGCACGTGTTGAACTACGGTAACTACCATGGAGATACCTTGGTAAGATTATTTTTTACTATTACAACATCCGTGCATCTTTTTGCACACTTCTAAAACTAGTACATCATTGCTAACTACGAAGTAATTACTATGTTTTTCAACAGATAATCCCGAATGAGTGTGTGCCTCATCTGATGTATACGCGTGGTAGCCTTCATGTTTTGAACATACTACCAGGTCGTCCTACGAATCTCAACTGTCCATATCGAGTTTCTAAAAGAAGTGGAGACATAACAATCAAAGAATGGAAAAAATGTATGGACAGTCGTAAGGAGCTTCTTGGAAGCAATAAGCAGCGAAAGGCAAGAATTGGAGACAGGATGATCGCCATTCTTCATAATGGAGAGTCGTGGTCTATATTGTTTTATGCTATTTTACCTTAAGGGTGTTTAGGTCCTATACCGGTAATCGATGATCATGTGCTAAGAACAATTATATATGTAGGGTTGGGTTCGATGACTATATATGAGGATGATGATCGTATGACTTATTATTAATAACGAGTAGAAGTAGTATGATGATGCATAATTAGTAGGACTTTATTATATACATATATATGATGATGTATGATGCAAAGCATGCATGAGCCATGTCATATCTGTGGGTGCAATGAACATATAGCAGCAGCGTTGATAAACCAAGGACGAAGATAAGAGAGGACACTTCTCTCTATTAGCTAGCTATAATAACAAACTAATAATAAACCACAAAACCCCTAAAGCAGCCACTTTCTTAAAAAAAATGACATTTGGTCCCGGTTGGAGCCACCAACCGGGACCAAAGACCCTCTGACTGGGCTCGGTGCACAGGGCCACGTGGAGCCACATTGGTCCCGGTTCGTCTTTGAACCGGGACTAATGTGTGGTGGCATTAGTAACGACCCATTAGTCCCGGTTCATGAACCGGGACTAAAGGCCCTTACGAACCTAGACTAATGGGTGGTTTTCTACTAGTGTATACTGCTATTGCTTTCTTCATGACTTATACAAAGCTCCTGCAACTATGAGATTGTGCAACTCCCGTTTACCGGAAGAACACTTTGTGTGCTACCAAACGTCACAACGAATCGGGTGATTATAAAGGTGCTCTCAGGTGTTTCCGAAGGTTCATGTTGAGTTGGCATAATTCGAGATTAGGATTTGTCACTCCGATTGTCGGAGAGGTATCTCTGGGCCCTCTCGGTAACACTCATCACATAAAGCCTTGCAAGCATGTAACTAATGAGTTAGTTATGAGATGACGACACGGAACGAGTAAAGAGACTTGCCGGTAACGAGATTGAACTAGGTATTGATACCGACGATCAAATCTCGGCAAGTAACATACCGATGACAAAGGAACAAAGTATGTTGTTATGCGGTTTGACCGATAAAGATCTTCGAGAATATGTAGGAACCAATATGGGCATCCAGGTCCTCTATTGGCTAATGACCTAGAATGGTTTTAGGTCATGACTACATAGTTCTCGAACCCGTAGGGTCCGCACGCTTAACGTTTCGATGACAGTTTTATTATGAGTTTATAAGTTTTGATGTACCGAAGTTTGTTCGGAGTCCCGAATGTGATCACGGACATGACGAGGAGTCTCGGAATGGTCGAGACATAAAGATTGATATATTGGACGACTATATTCGGACACCGGAAAGGTTCCGGAAGTTTTCGGAGAAAACCGGAGTGCCGGGGTTACGGAACCCCGGGAGAGTTAATGGGCCACGTGGGCCTAGGTGGGAAGAGAGGCGGCGGGGGGCCGCGCGCCTCTCCCTCTAGTCCGACTGGACTAGGAGGGGGGGGCGGGCCCCTTTCCTTCCCCTTCTCCTCCTTCCTTCCCCTCCTAGTAGGAGTAGGAAAGGGGAATCCTACTCCTACTAGGAGGAGGATTCCTCCTCCCTTGGCGCCCCTAAGGGCGGCCGGCCTCCCCTCCCTCCTTTATATACGAGGCAGGGGCACCCCATAGACACACAAGTTGATCTACGGATCGTTCCTTAGCCGTGTGCGGTGCCCCCTTCCACCATATTCCACCTCGGTCATATCGTCGTGAAGCTTAGGCGAAGCCCTGCGCCGGTAGAACATCAAGATCGTCACCACGCCGTCGTGCTGACGGAACTCTCCCTCGACACTCGGCTGGATCGGAGTTCGAGGGACGTCATCGAGCTGAACGTGTGCTGAACTCGGAGGCTCCGTGACGCTCGGTGCTTGGATCGGTCGGATCGTGAAGACGTCGACTACATCAACAGCGTTGTGCTAACGCTTCGCTTACGGTTCACGAGGGTACGGGACTAACACTCTCCCTCTCGCTGCTATATCATCACCATGATCTTGCGTGTGCGTAGGAATTTTTTTGAAATTACTACATTCCCCAACAGTGGCATCCGAGCCTAGGTTTTATGCGTTGATGTTATATGCACGAGTAGAACATAAGTGAGTTGTGGACGATATAAGTCATACTACCTACCAGCATGTCATACTTTGGTTCAGCTGTATTGTGAGATGAAGCGGCCCGGACCGACATTACGCGTACGCTTACGCGAGACTGGTTTCACCGTTACGAGCACTCGTGCTTAAAGGTGACTGGCGGGTGTCTGTCTCTCTCACTTTAGCTGAATCGAGTGTGCTACGCCCGTCCTTGTGAAGGTTAAACGGAGTCTATTTGACAAACTATCGTTGTGGTTTTGATGCGTAGGTAAGAACGGTTCTTGCTAAGCCCGTAGCAGCCACGTAAAATTTGCAGCAACAAAGTAGAGGACGTCTAACTTGTTTTTGCAAGGCATGTTGTGATGTGATATGGTCAAGACGTAATGCTATATTTTATTGTATGAGATGATCATGTTTTGTAACCGGTTATCGGCAATGGCAGGAGCCATATGGTTGTCGCTTTATTGTATGAAATGCAACGCCTCTGTAATTGCTTTACTTTATCACTAAGCGGTAGCGATAGTCGAGAAGCAATAGATGGCGAAACGACAACGATGCTACGATGGAGATCAAGGTGTCGCGCCGGTGACGATGGTGATCACGACGGTGCTTCGAAGATGGAGATCACAAGCACAAGATGATGATGGCCATATCATATCACTTATATTGATTGCATGTGATGTTTATCCTTTATGCATCTTATCTTGCTTTGATTGACGGTAGCATTTTAAGATGATCTCTCACTAAATTATCAAGAAGTGTTCTCCCTGAGTATGCATCGTTGCCAAAGTTTGTCGTGCCGAGACACCATGTGATGATCGGGTGTAATAAGCTCTACGTCCATCTATAACAGGTGCAAGCCAATTTTGCACACGTAGAATACTCAGGTTAAACTTGACGAGCCTAGCATATGCAGATATGGCCTCGGAGCACGGAGACCGAAAGGTCGAGCGTGAATCATATAGTAGATATGATCAACATAGTGATGTTCACCATTGAAAACTACTCCATCTCACGTGATGATCGGTTATGGTTTAGTTGATTTGGATCACGTGATCACTTAGATGACTAGGGAGATGTCTGTCTAAGTGGGAGTTCTTAAGTAATATGATTAATTGAGCTTTAATTTATCATGAACTTAGTCCTGGTAGTATTTTACAAATTATGTTGTAAGATCAATAGCTTGCGTTGTTGCTTTCATATGTTTATTTTGATATGTTCCTAGAGAAAATTGTGTTGAAAAATGTTAGTAGCAATGATGCGGATTGGATCCGCGATCTGAGGTTTATCCTCAATGCTGCACAGAAGAATTATGTCCTTAATGCACCGCTAGGTGACAGACCTATTACAGGAGCAGATGCAGACGTTATGAACGTTTGGCTAGCTCAATATGATGACTACTTGATAGTTTTGTGCACCATGCTTTATGGCTTAGAATCGGGACTTCAAAGATGTTTTGAACATCATGGACCATATGAGATGTTCCAAGAATTGAAGTTAATATTTCAAGCAAATACCCGAGTTGAGAGATATGAAGTCTCCAACAAGTTCTAAAGCTAAAAGATGGAGGAGAATCGCTCAACTAGTGAGCATGTGCTAAGATTGTCTGGGTACTTCAATCGCTTGAATCAAGTGGGAGTTAATCTTCCAGATAAGATAGTGATTGACAGAATTCTCTAGTCACCATCAATAAGTTACTAGAACTTCGTGATGAACTATAGTATGCAAGGGATGACGAAAACAATTCCCAAGCTCTTCGTGATGCTGAAATCTACGAAGGTAGAAATCAAGAAAGAGCATCAAGTGTTGATGGTTAACAAGATCACTAGTTTCAAGAAAAGGGCAAAGGGAAAGAAAGGGAACTTCAAGTGGAAAGACAAGCAAGTTGTCACTCCTGCAAAGAAGCCCAAAGCTGGACCATAGCCTGAAACTGAGTGTTTACACTGCAAAGGAAATGGTCACTGGAAGCGGAAATGCCCTGAATATTTGGTGGATAAGAAGGATGGCAAAGTGAACAAGGGTATATTTGATATACAGATTATTGATGTGTGCCTTACTAGTGTTTATAGTAGCCCCTGAGTATTTGATACTTGTTCGGTTGCTAAGATTAGTAACTCGAAACAGGAGTTACAGAATAAACAGAGACTAGTTGAAGGGGAAGTGACGATGAGTGTTGGAATTAGTTCCAAGATTGATATGATCATCATCGCACACTCCCTATACTTTCGGGATTAGTGTTAAACCTAAATAAATGTTATTTGGCGTTTGTGTTGAGCATGAATATGATTTGATCATGTTTATTGCAATACGGTTATTCATTTAAAATCAGAGAATAATTGTTGTTCTGTTTACATGAATAAAACCTTCAATGGTCATACACCCAATGAAAATAGTTTGTTGGATCTCGATCGTAGGGATACACATATTCATAATACTGATGCCAAAAGATGCAAAGTTAATAATGATAGTGCAACTTATTTGTGGCACTGCCGTTTGGGTCATATCGGTGTAAAGCGCATGAAGAAACTACATAAAGATGGATTTTCGGAATCACTTGGTTATGAATCATTTGATGCTTGCGAACCGTGCCTTTTGGGCAAGATGACTAAAACTCCGTTCTCCGGAACAATGGAACGAGCTACTGACTTGTTGGAAATAATACATACTGATGTATGTAGACCAATGAGTATGAAGGCTCGTGGCAAGTATCGTTATTTTCTGACCACAAGATGATTTGAGCAGATATGGGTATATCTACTTGATGAAACATAAGTCTGAAATAGCTGAAAGGTTCAAAGAATTTTAGAGTGAAGTGGAAAATCATCGTAACAAAAAAAATAAAGTTTCTGCGATCTGATCGCGAAGAGGAATATTTGAGTTACGAGTTTGGTCTTCAATTAAAACAATGTGGAATAGTTTCACAGCTCACGCCACCTGGAACACCACAACATTATGGTGTGTCCGAACGTCGTAACCGCACTTTATTGGATATGGTGCAATCTATGATGTCTCTTACTGATTTGCCAATATTGTTTTGGGGTTATGCATTAGAGACAGCTGCATTCACATTAAAAGGGCACCATCTAAATCCATTGAGACGACAACATATGAACTGTGGTTTAGCAAGAAACCCAAGTTGTTGTTTCTTAAAGTTTGGGGCTGCAATGCTTATGTGAAAAAGTTTCATCCTGATAAGCTCGAACCCAAATCGGAGAAGTGCGTCTTCATAGAATACCCAAAGGAAATAGTTGGGTACACCTTCTATCACAGATCCGAAGGCAAGATATTCGTTGCTAAAATGGATCCTTTCTAGAGAAGGAGTTTCTCTCGAAAGAAGTGAGTGGGAGGAAAGTAGAACTTGATGAGGTAACTGTACCTGCTCCCTTATTGGAAAGTAGTTCATCACAGAAATCAGTTCCTGTGACAAATACACCAATTAGTGAGGAAGCTAATGATATTGATCATGAAACTTCAGATCAAGTTACTACAGAACCTCGTAGGTCTTCCAGAGTAAGATCCGCACCAGAGTGGTGTAGTAATCATGTTCTGGAAGTCATGTTACTAGACCATGATGAACCTACGAACTATGAGGAAGCGATGATGAGCCCAGATTCCGCGAAATGGCTCGAGGCCATAAAATCTGAGATATGATCCATGTATGAGAACAAAGTATGGACTTTGATTGACTTGCTCGATGATCAGCAAGCCATGTTAAATAAATGGATCTTCAAGAGGAAGACGGACACTGATAGTAGCATTACTATCTACCAAGCCCGACTTGTTGCAAAAAATTTTCAACAAGTTCAAGGTGTTGAATACGATGAGATTTTCTCACTCGTATCGATGCTTAAGTCTGTCTGAATCATGTTAGCAATTGCCACATTTTATGAAATCTGGCAAATGGATATCAAAACTGTATTCCTTAATGGATTTATTAAAAAAAGAGTTGTATATGATGCAACCAGAAGGTTTTGTCAATCCTAATGGTGCTAACAAAATGTGCAAGCTCTAGCGATCCATCTATGGACTGGTGCAAGCATCTCGGAGTTGGAATATACGCTTTGATAAGTTGATCAAAGCATATAGTTTTATATGGACTTACGATGAAGCCTGTATTTACAATAAAGTGAGTGGGAGCACTACAACCTTTCTGATTAGTATATGTGAGTGACATATTGTTGATCAGAAATGATGTAGAATTTTTCTGCAAAGCATAAAGGAGTGTTTTAAAGGAGTTCTTTAAAAAGAAAAGACCTCAGTAAAAGCTACTTACATATTGAGCATCAAGATCTATTAAGATAGATCAAGACGCTTGATAAGATTTTCAATGAGTACATACCTTGGCAAGATTTTGAAATAGTTCAAAATGGAACAGTCAAAGAAAGAGTTCTTGCCTGTGTTGCAAAGGTATGAAATTGAGTAAGACTCAAATCCCGACCACAACAGAAAATAGAAAGAGAATGAAAAGTCATTCCCTATGCCTCAGTCATAGGTTCTATAAAGTATGCTATGCTATGTACCAGACCTATTGTATACCTTGCTCTGAATTTGGCAAGGAAGTACAATGATGATCTAGGAGTAGATCACTGGACATTGAACAAGAATATCCTTAGTAAGGACTAAGGAGATGTTTCTCGATTATGGAGGTGATAAAAGAGTTTGTTGTAAAAGTTACATCAAGTGCAAACTTTTACACTGGTCCAGATGACTCTAAGTCTCAACCTGGATACATATTGAAAGTGGGAGCAATTAGCTAGAGTAGCTCCGTGCAGAGCATTGTGGACATAAAATATTTGCAAAATACATACGGCTCTGAATGTGACAGACCCGTTGACTAAGCTCCTCTCACGAGCAAAACATGATCACACCTTAGTACTCTTTGGGCGTTAATCACATAGCGATGTGAACTAGATTATTGACTCTAGTAAACCCTTTGGATGTTGGTCACATGATGATGTGAACTATGGGTGTTAATCATATACAGATATGAATATTGGTGTTAAATCACATGGCAATGTGAACTAGATTATTGACTCTAGTGCAAGTGGGAGACTGAAGGAAATATGCCCTAGAGGCAATAATAAAGTTATTATTTATTTCCTTATTTCATGATAAATGTTTATTATTCATGCTATAATTGTATTAACCGGAAACATAATACATGTGTGAATACATAGACAAACATAGTGTCACTAGTATGCCTCTACTTGACTAGCTCATTAATCAAAGATGGTTATGTTTCCTGACCATAGACATGTGTTGTCATTTGATTAGTGGGATCACATCATTAAAGAATGATGTGATTGACATGACCCATTCTGTTAGCCTAGCACTTTATCGTTTAGTATACTGCTATTGCTTTCTTCATGACTTATACAAAGCTCCTGCAACTATGAGATTGTGCAACTCCCGTTTACCGGAAGAACACTTTGTGTGCTACCAAACGTCACACGTAACTGGGTGATTATAAAGGTGCTCTACAGGTGTTTCCGAAGGTTCATGTTGAGTTGGCATAATTCGAGATTAGGATTTGTCACTCCGATTGTCGGAGAGGTATCTCTGGGCCCTCTCGGTAACACTCATCACATAAAGCCTTGCAAGCATGTAACTAATGAGTTAGTTATGAGATGACGTATTACGGAACGAGTAAAGAGACTTGCCGGTAACGAGATTGAACTAGGTATTGGATACCGACGATCAAATCTTGGGCAAGTAACATACCGATGACAAAGGGAACAAAGTATGTTGTTATGCGGTTTGACCGATAAAGATCTTCGTAGAATATGTAGGAACCAATATGGGCATCCAGGTCCCGCTATTGGCTAATGACCTAGAATGGTTTTAGGTCATGACTACATAGTTCTCGAACCCGTAGGGTCCGCACGCTTAACGTTTCGATGACAGTTTTATTATGAGTTTATAAGTTTTGATGTACCGAAGTTTGTTCGGAGCCCCGGATGTGATCACGGACATGACGAGGAGTCTCGGAATGGTCGAGACATAAAGATTGATATATTGGACGACTATATTCTCCGGAAGTTTTCGGAGAAAACCGGAGTGCCGGGGGGGGGGAGGGGTTACCGGAACCCCCCGGGAGAGTTAATGGGCCACGTGGGCCTAGGTGGGAAGAGAGAGGGGCGGCCAGGGTGGGCCGCGTGCCCCCTCTCCCTCTAGTCCGAATTGGACTAGGAGGAGGGGCGGCGCCCCTCTTTCCTTCCCCCCTTCTCCTCCTTCCTTCCCCCTCCTAGTAGGAGTAGGAAAGGGGGAATCCTACTCCTACTAGGAGGAGGATTCCTCCTCCCTTGGCGCGCCCCAAGGGGCCGTCCGGCCTCCCCCCTCCCTCCTTTATATACGAGGGCAGGGGGCACCCCATAGACACACAAGTTGATCTACGGATCGTTCCTTAGCCGTGTGCGGTGCCCCCTTCCACCATATTCCACCTCGGTCATATCGTCGCGAAGCTTAGGCGAAGCCCTGCGCCGATAGAACATCAAGATCGCCACCACGCCGCCGTCGACGGAACTCTCCTCGACACTCGGCTGGATCGGAGTTCGAGGGACGCCATCGAGCTGAACGTGTGCTGAACTTGGAGGCTCCGTGCGCTCGGTGCTTGGATCGGTCGGGTCGTGAAGACGACGACTACATCAACCGCGTTGTGTTAACGCTTCGCTTACGGTCTCACGAGGGTACGTGGACAAACACTCTCCCCTCTCGTTGCTATATCATCACCATGATCTTGCGTGTGCGTAGGAAATTTTTTGAAATTACTACGTTCCCCAACAGTGATAATCTCAAAAATATCTGAGAATATCTGGTTTAAATGCAGGTAAAATAGAGTGTCGAATCTAATCACCGTTCAGACCTTTTTACAAATGAGAATCAAATAATCTAGTAAATGTTTCTATGAAAGAAACATCCATGAATAAAAAATGGAAAGTCGTCCACGTATTAAAAAAAAATTGTACACATAAAAAATTCTATTACACAACAAACATTTTTATAATTGATCATGGACATTTTTAATATAAACTTAAAGAAACGACAAACCATTTTTTTCAAACATGATGAATGTTTGTTGATACAAGGTGGGGAAAAAGAACACAAAAACAATAATAAAGAAAAGGGAAAACAAATACAGAGAATAAGAAAAATTAAAACCAAAAGAAAAAACAAAAGCAAACCAATAACAAAGGTATAGAAAAAAAGAAGAAGAAATAAGAAATAGAAAGAATAAATTCATTAATAATAGAAAAAGGAAACTTCGGGAAAGCTGAATAAACCCGGTCCATGTGGACGACCTAGTAGATGGTTATTGAGCTGGTCTTTCTTAGGCGGCCTTCTAACTTTATCTTCAAATTTCTCGAATGATTGTAGCGCTGGAACCCGATATTTAGACAGAGCGATTGTGACCGGCTTTTCTCATGATGGACCTGATGACTACTGTCGAGCCCCGGGGCTCCTGAGCTTCCAGCCACTTTGTGATCTTTTTTCCTCTTCTTTTTATGTTTTTTGGGCATGTTTGTGCCGATGCCCGAACAAACTTTGTTATTTTCTTTGTTGCATTTGTCCTTGTTGTATGGACGTGGTGCTTACTTTATCCGTGAAACGGGAAAAAGCCTGTTTCATGATACACTTTGTAGGTTGAGTGCTACCAATTTGTTTATCATATACTCTTTCCGTCCTATAATATAAGATCGTTTTTGACAGTACACTAGTGTCAAAGACACTCTTATATTATCAGACGGAGGGAGTAGTTAGTTAAACAATTTGCATCTCAATTTTACTTACCCTCAGCCTTGATAATCATGCGGAGTACCATAAGCCGGTTAACTTCATTCAACGCAACTGCACTCCTTTTGTAGACCCCCCAAAAAAAACCACTCTCGTCGTCTGTCACATTCTCAAACATTCCATATAAAGAATTAGTGTTCTTAATTATTTATTTGTTTATTTTGGTCACCGCAAGGGTCGGGGTCAACGAAAATCTCACAACTACAGGAGGAAAACTGCACATACTAAGCTACATTATCCTCTCCATTTCAAACTACGTACCTAAGCTAAAAAAAAGGTAGGTGTAAGCATATATGGGTGTAGGCGTAGAATGCTCCAACACGAGTACTAGCAGACATCACGATGAGAGGGAGAAACTAGAGACATTTCACCACTAATCTAGGCATACGTAAGAAACAGCCAGTCAATCGATCATGCTTCAGTGCACTGCACACGCGTCATGCTAGAACATTTCTACGCGTAGGTCATGTTAGTTTGGTTATGGTGTACTGCATGCGAGTTCACATTCAAATCTCTTGTCTTTAAGTTTTTCATTCAATCCTATCCATTTGAACGTGTAATGGATAAAACCTTCGGAAAAACGACCAGCATAAATTTTACAAGTACTCAACACTCATGAGGGCATCTCTAACCGATCTCCTAAAACTTAGTGGAGTAAAGGCTTGGCAGAGTATATATATTCCAATAAGTTTTAGCCGGACCTAGCCGATCACCAAAATATAACGGAGTAATTTTTTTTTTCTGAACTTTACAATTCTAGTATAAATTACAACTACATATTAGCACACATATAGAAACTAAACATAAAAATGAATGTTCAACCAAATTACGAATATAATTTACAAACCGAATTCAAAGTTTACAAACCAAATTATTCAAATTTAAACATGCCGAATGGTTTAAATGTAGCAAATAGCATTTGCAACTAGGACTCGCTTAGACGTTGCCAATGATGCTCAACAAGATCTTGTTGGAGCTGAGTAAGAACTTGACAGTTCTCGATCTTTCAATGATGCTCAAGAAATGACAGTATCCTGTTTGTATCATACTCTGGCTCAACCGGAGTCCCGTTGTGATGTACCGAAAGTTCTAGAAAATAGAGGTGATCTCGATAGCACATTCAAGTCATTGTGAGAGCCAGACAGACCAAAGAATGAATGTCATATCCAAAGATCCTTCGATGCAACTGCCTCAAGAATGATCGTTGGATCGATGTAGTGGCCTTTGTACTGACCCTTCCACCTTGCAGGACAATTCTTCCATGTCCAGTGCATACAGTCAAGTGATCAAAGCATCCCTGGCCATCCTCTTGCTTCACTCTCAGTCATCAGCCCCTGGGTGTCTTCCTCGGTTGGTGCTCCCAAGTACTTCGGGCCAAAGACAGCGATCACTGCTTTGGTGAACCTTCGAAGCTAATGCGTACATAATCAATTGCATTGGCAGCACGCCCATATGCCAAGACTCGAACAGACGCAATGCATTTCATCAGAGGGCTTGCACCGATCTCTCCACATGCATTTCTCGGGAGCTTGAACCAGTCATCATATCTCTCAACGGCTTTTGCAATGGTCATGTGTGCATCCGAGAGCGTCGGCGAAAGTACTTCTCCAGATAGGTTGGGTTTGTATCAAAGTAATCTCTCATGTTCTTGGCATGGCACTCCGCTCTATCACGGTTGATGTGTATGCGGCCAAATTGGGATCCTCTCCTCGGCCGCCAAACATCATCATTGGAAATCATGCCTAAAACGGTGTCAAAGTCATCGTCGTCTTCTTTGTCTTCGGATGACGACGAGTCCTCCAATGCCATCTCCCTCAACCTCTTCATTTACAGTCCAAACGGTTCGGTTCAATCCAAACGGCTCGGTTCAAAGAGAAACAAAAAAACTCACCTGGGAAATTATTTGAACATTTGGGGTGCGGTGGTGGTGCACAAGCCGGCCGGCGTGGTTTAGACCGTACCGGCGAGCGGCGGGTGACCGACAGCGGTGCGCAAGCAAGGTGAGATGCGGCGGCCGCTAGCAAAAGAAGAAACTCAAAAGAAATCGGACGAATCAACAATGGCGACGGTGGCGGCGTTTCACCTTGATTCCGACATCGCGACGGGGGCCGAACGGGCTGGCCGACGGGCAGAACGGCGGCGAAGGGCAAGGGATGGAACGAGGTAGCGGCCGGGCCAGCGGGAGGCGAGCCGGCGAAGATGCAGCGGCGGGGCGGACGCGAGAGAGAGGGCACAGTGTTTTACTCGGCTGCCAACCGATGGAGTAAAAATAGGGACACTATTAGGGTCGGAGTAAAAATATACTCCACTAACGACGGACTGGGGATCGGCTAGGTGCCGATTAGTGGAGTAAGCGATCGGTTAGAAATGCCCTAGACAACCAGCTCACCAAACATCTCATTTAACCCGCATATTGCAACGTCGGCAAATTTTCTTTTAACTGTTTTAATATATACATATAGTAGTGATCCAGTAAGTTGCAGTTCTAGTACCACTTGTACTATGTTGGAAGGACTCACAACTTGTATCCGGCTGAAATAAGTATTACTCTAGGAAAGCATCGACATGTTTCTGTCCATACTCCATACACATTCTGAGAAAGCATCGATCAACATGTTAAAAGAACTTGGTAAAAGTTAGTAACTCTCGGGCCAGCTGCGGACAAGTCTTAGCTTCTTCTCCCGCATTATTCAACTCTTGCTGCCAGACTCGACTACAATATAATAGCAGTGGCGCAGAGTCACACTCGTTCGCTGGTCTTTGATCTCTCATTATGGAAATATCCTTAACTGCACCAAGGACCAGAACTGATCAACGACTAGTCCTCACACCTGCCGCTCTCTTCAGCGTAATTACAATACAGCTACTACGAGCTACGCTCCCTCGCCTCGGTGTCGCATACGAGCGTCGCACTCTCACCAACGACTATGGACAGGAAAATAAGCGGCGTTGTGGACGATTTTGTGATATGATATCCCGCCCGCCAACATGCCAGCATGCACGCATGAGCCCGTTTTTCCATGTTCAACTCAAGCAGCTGTCAGGCACGTACAACAATTTGGAATAACTAATTTTTCTCGAATACGCACGAGCGTGCGTATTATATTATAAAGGAGTGGGTGAAGAACCCAAATCCACATATGAAGGTTTACATCATGGCCTAAGCATGCCACATCCACGACTCCTCGGCGAGGAGGGTCCTAAGCTTACAAAACTACTCACGTCGCGCCCACCTAGCTAGCTCTGCAGCAACGCCGTTCCAGTCCCCCTTGAGCAAGCCCGCCGTGCACCAAGCGTTACCTTCTTCCACAATTTGCATGATTAGCCCCGAGAGCGAGGGCGCCGCACCATTGAAGACGATTGCATTACGGTGTTTCCACATCTCCCAAATAACCAGGGTGATGAGGACGCGCATGTTCTTTGGCTTGTCCGCGCACCACTCCACCAAAGTTTCATGCCCCTCCGGAGTCCAAGCTGGCTTGCTGATCGTAGTGCAAAGCGTCCTCCAGATCGTCCGCGCAAAGACACACGTTAGCTCGATGTGATCCAAACTCTCTTCCTGCTGGTCGCAGAACGGGCAGGCTTCCGGGTGTGGCAAGCCGCATCGGGCTAGACGATCCGCTGTCCAACAACGGTTCTTCATTGCGAGCCAAAGGAAGAAGCGACAGCGTAGTGGTGCCTTGGACTTCCACGTGAATTGGGCTGTAGTAGACACCTCGCGTCCAGCAAACCTTGCCGCGTAGGCTTGACTTGGCAGAGAACATGCCATTGTTCTCCCAGGCCCAAGATATGGTATCCGGCACTCCCTCCTGCAGGTTAAACTCTTGGATCCGATGCCATAAGCGAAAATACTATCCGAGAGCATCCACCCCTAGGTCCGGCCTTATATCCATAGCCCAGACACCTGTGTCAATCGCATCCCTGAGAGAACGAGTCTTCCTCTTGCGCGCGAGTACCGCTGCATATATCATCGGCGCAAGCTCCTGAAGGCAGAAACCCTCAAGCCATCGATCTTCCCAGAAAAGGGTATGGTTCCCATCCCCTACTGATATCTTCGTCGCAGCTTGACAGAGAGCCATAGATTCCTTGGGGACTTTGATGTTGAATTCACTCCACGGCCTCTGGTGATCCACACGTTGTAACCAGGGCCAGCGCGCCTGCAGGGCCACGTTCAGCCATGCGAGGTCTGGGATACCTAGGCCACCCGTCCGCTTAGGAGTGCAAACCGTTGCCCAAGCAACCGAACAGTTTCCGCCATTCGCCTGGCTCTTGCCGCACCATAGAAAGCCTATAATGATCTTGTTGATGGCATGGATAGTCTTCTTCGGAAGGGCAAGCGCGAGCATTGCGTGAATTGGAATAGAGCATAGGACCGAGAGGACGAGAGTGAGCCTGCCGCTCTTAGGCAGTGTGGCAGCTTTCCACTTTGGCAGGCATTGTGCAATGCGTTCCACCAGACCATGAAGCTGAGCAGCAGACGACTTGCGCAGGCATAACGGCAATCCAAGGTATCTACAAGGAAAAGTCCCTAGCTCACAGCCCAGGACAGCCGCGGTGAGCGCTTTTTCCTCATCAGAGCAGCGGATGGGAATTGCTTCGGTTTTGTTGAAGTTCACTTGCAGGCCAGAAGTTGTCCCGAGCAGACGCAAGATATGCGAGCAGGCCTGAAGATCATTGTCCGTCGGTTTGAGGAAGACAATTACATCGTCGGCGAAAAGGGAGATCCGCTGCCGCAACCCACGACTTGCAAGCGGCGACAACAGATCCATGTCCACCGCGGTTCTGAACAGATGATGGAGCGGCTCCATAATGAGGACGAAGAGCATTGGGGATAGAGGCCCACCTTGCCGAAGACCCTTGCAGTTGAAAACTGGAGCTCCGGGAACGCCATTAACCATGATTCGGGTGGAAGAGGTAGCAAGTAAGCCCGTGATCCACTCCAGCCATCTATTTCCAAAACCCATCGCATGGAGAACTTCGATCAAAAAAGGCCATTGTACCGTGTCAAAAGCCTTGGAGATATCCAATTTGAGCATGATTGCCGGCTGCCGGAGCGCGTGGAGCCTTCTTGCCATGCTCTGGACCAACACGAAGTTGTCGTGCAGCGCTCTTCCTTTGATAAAAGTGCTCTGGTGAATTCCAACAAGGTGTGGCATCTCCTCCGCAAGTCTGCAAGCCAGCGTTTTGTCGAAGATCTTGGCAATTCCATGCATTAGGCTGACTGGTCTGTACTGTGAGAGCTCGTCTGCGCCTGGTTTCTTCGGCAAAAGGGTGACCAAAGCTTTGTTGAGTGCTGCCAAGCCTCTAGTGTCCCCACTGTAAAACAATGAGAAAGCCCTCATGATATCCACTTTGATGATGGACCAGCAAGTCGTGTAGAATCTGCCTGTGAACCCATCCGGGTCGGGTGCCTGGTCCAACGGCATGCATTTGATGGTCTGAAGGATCTCATCTTCTGTGAAGGGTGATTCGAGTCTACTCAGGTCCCGCGTGGGCAAGTTTAGGGCATCAAGGTGCAGACCATAGGCGCGTGCCATGTGTCGTGGTTCTAAGTCTGACAGTAGAGTGGGGGGTAGGTATGGAGAGGCAAGGTCCTAGCTATGGAGCAGTTGTACGCACAAGAGATGTACGAGTTCAGGCCCTTCTCGGAGGAATTAAAAGCCCTACGTCTCGGAGCCCGGAGGCGGTCGGGTGGATTATATGTGTATGAATTACAGGGGTGCGAACCCTTTACACTGAGGAGGGGGTGGCTTATATAGTGCCCGCTGACCCTCCGCCCTCGATGTCTGCGGGTTTAAAGTAGATAAAGTCTAGGCGTTACTGGTAACACCTCACATAAAGTGCTCTAAATACCATAAAGTCTACTTAATTACAGACCGTTACGATGCAGAGTGCTTCTTGACCTTCTGGTGGTCGAGTGTGTCTTCATGGTCGAGTCCTTCGAGTCTGTCGAGTGAAGTCCTTCTTGGTCGACTGGAAGGTAGTCTCTTCTAAGGGTGTCCTTGGGTAGGGTACTTGGATCAGGTTCATGACCCTACCCTAGGTACATGACTCCATCATTAGCCCCCGAATGGATTGAGGCTTGAGTGAGGAAGGAGTTGATATTATTTCCGACCTGCTTTTGCGTTCTGGATATGTGTTGTCTTGGACCAATAATCTCTTCGTTGATAATCAGCAACTTTTCTTCAGTCGACTTGATCCATTCTTTTCTTTCGTCGAGTGACCTTTTGAACTTAACAATTCCCGAGCGACGGATCGCAGGAAATCTCGCGCCTGACAGACCGATCTGCCGTTAGCGGATTTTGTGGGATACGAAATTTGGGAAAGCGCGCGAAGCGGGGCGGACCGCGGCGCTCGGATGGGATAGGGCATAAATGCCTCGATTCTCGCGCCACCTTTTTCGCCACGTATCGCGTACGCGACTGTTTCGGGATGTGATTGGATCTCCCGGGCCCACCTGTCATCCACTCGGAAGTGATCTTATAAAGGCGCCCGGCGAGGGCCTTTGAACAGTATCTCTCCATTCTCTCTCTGCCCTCCCTGCCTCCGCCCACTGCGCCCGCTCCCGCCTCCGCGCAATCGCTCCTCGTGCGCTTCGCCGGCAGCCATGGTGAAGGAGAAGACGGCGGCGCTGGAACGCGCGAAGAAGGCGTCGGCGACGGGGAAGGCGAAAGGGAGAACAACCAGTCGGGGAGGGTCTTCGTCTAGATCTCGTCTGCCGAACGGCTAGGTCCAAGGAGATTGGATCCGGTCTACCATCACGGAGAAGGATCTCACTGACATGGCCAACGACGGTCTGATCCCCCACGGAGCTGCAAGGCTCCCGGGGAACGAGTGGCAACCCCAGCCGGAAGAGGGTGAGTGTGTCCTTCTAGCTACCCATGTCGACCGCGGGTTTTCTTTGCCGCCGAGTGTTTTGTTCCGTGGTTTCTTGAACTTCTTTGGAGCGCAACTCCACCACTTCAATCCGAACTCTATCGCCTATCATGCTGCCTTTGTGTCTATGTGTGAGAAGTTTCTAGGTTGCCGACCGCACTGGGGCCTGTTCAAGCATATATTCACGTGTCGCTCTCAGACGTGAAGAAGGCGAGTCCAGATGACGCTAAAACCAAGGTTATCCAGATGTGTGGAGGTCTGGGGATCCAGATGAGGAACAAGAGCACCTTCCCAGCCATGACGCTCCCCGAGTCGGTCCGAGGCTGGCAGTCGACTTGGTTTTACTGCAAGAACGAGTCGACGCCGGGGTAGTCGAGTGGCCTCCCTCCGTTTACCATGGACCAAGCCAACAAACCCTCCTCTCTGAAGGTGCTTCCGGAGGAGAAAGCCGACGTGAAGATGCTGATGGAGCGCGTAGTCTAGTTGGTTTGGGAAGGAGTGACGGGTATGGATCTCCTAGAGGTTTCTCTTAGGCGACGTATCCAGCCTCTTCAGTACCGGGACCATTGCATGTGGTTGTACTGCGGGACCGAAGATGAGACTTGGATCAATCCGGAAGCAGTCGACGATGCCACGCTGGAAAGGTGGATGGCCACAGTCACTGGGAACAAGGATAACCCTCATGGAGCCAGGAGGATTCCTCCACTCGACCATTCCAGCACTCCAGACAAGGTATGCCCACTTTATCTCCAATTGTATTCTTGTCATTCTTATTTCCGTCTTCGCTGCAAATTGGTCGATTGATCTTTGTCTTTGATGCCTGACAGGTCCTCACCGACCTAGACTCGATGCCCAACGGAGCGCAGACTCCGACTGAGGAGGGAGAAGCGAGTGGGGGCGAAAGCCAGGAGGAGTGGGACTCGGATGCTGCTGAAGAAGATGATGATGATGACGATGATGAAGAAGAAGAGGAGGAGGAGGAGGAGGTCGTGCCACCGCGCTCGGAAAGGCGGTCGAAGCTTGCCCATGACCCTGCGACTGAACAAGGCAAGGGGGTGGCGACTGTCGTGCAGTCGACCAAACGCCCTCGGACCACTTCCCCGACGCCGACTAAAAAGGCTCCGAAGCAATCCAGGGTGGCACCGTCGAAGCCAACCAAGGTCCTGCCAAAGATGAAGGTGTCAATCCCCACTATCTCAGGGTAAAAATGATGCTTGAGTCTTCTTGCTTTATACGAGTTTATCTTTGATCGGCACTTGAGTTAACCGACTGATTTTTGGGATTGCAGTGCTGCTACTTCCGATACCTCAGCCAGGGCCGACGATCATGAGATGGAGGATGATGCAACCTCAAAACCTGGTACCACTCTCTTAATTCCGTTTTTTAGTCGATTGACTCTTGGTCTCTAATTCTGATTCTTTTCTGCAGCTCCATCCAATGTCGTTATCACCCTTCCTGATGACGACGACGACGACAAGGAACCGCTGAAGCACAGGAGGAGCAGGAAAGCGTCTGCCGGCAGGGTGGCTCAGGATGTGACGGCACCTGAGACTCTGGTCATGGAGGAGGAGAACACCACTCGGCACACCGTATCTTTTGCAGTGCCGCTGACGAGTGCTCATCCCGTGTCGTCGAGTGCCGCACAGCCTTCGCACTTCTCGACCCACTATGTCCTAGAGGACCAAGCCAGTGCTGCAAAGGAAGCGATACGCTAGGCGGGAGTCATGATGGAGCAGGTGAAGGCCATCCGGGAGGCAAGCCAGGCAGCTTACGACGCCAGTTCTGCCCTTCAAAGCAATGTTCAGTCGATCGATCATCGCTGCTCATAGGGATATGCTATCTGAAAGTCTTTCTTTTCGGAATCCATAGTAGTCACCCACTGGGTGTGTCGATTGAAACTCCGGTTTAGCGGGGGCACGCTGAGTGCACCCGCTGGGTGTAGTCCCCAAGGCTATGGTCGACTGCTGGCAGTCAGCCATAGGCTTTATAAGTTAAGTTCTTCCGTCATTCAACTTTCTCAAAACCGGTGGGAGCACGCTGAGTCCACCCACTGGGTGTAGTCCCCGAGACTGTGGTCGACTGCTGGCAGTCGGTTACAGTCTGAAGAATACGTCTTGTTGTTTTTTTTAAAAAAAACTAGTGGGGGCACGCTGAGTGCACCCACTGGGTGTAGTCCCCGAGACTACGGTCGAATGCCTGTATTCTGCTGTAGTCTTAGAAACACATGATTTTTCCTTATCCACTCGGAAGTGAATTATCTTTGACATTTTTTCAATTGGTTCTTCGCAGAAATCATGCGACCTTGCGGCTCGTTACACCGAACTGGAGAACAAGCACATTCAGCTCGAGCTGGATCTGAAGCTGGTCCAGGAGAATCTGACGAAGGCGAAGGAGGAGACCAAAGGTATGTTCGGTGAGACCTCGACGACTGCTTTTTTCCTTCATTTGTTTCAAAATCTAACCTTGCTGTAACTTGCAGGCAAGGTGAAGGAGGCCCAGAAGAAAAAAGACCTTGAGCTAGCTGAGAAGACCAAGCTTGCTGACGAGAAGTTAGCTTCGGTCACCAAGCTTGAAGAAGAAAATACTAATCTGAAAGCTGCTCTTGCGATTGCCAACAAAGAGGTCAGTCAACTGAAAAGTGACAAAGCTGCCCTGAATGACAAGGCCAGTCAGTTGACTGGGAAAAAGAATGATCTGGAGGCCTTTCTGAGTGGACTTGCCAAGAAGTTGTTCCTCATGCTCGAAGGTAATCCTTTGCACTCAACAATCATTTTTAACAATGATCTTTCCATTCGACCATTGCCTTGACTCAGTGATTGTACTTGCAGTGTTTTGCCAAAACTTTGAGGAGGAAACTAGTCGGTTAGAACCAAACCTGGACCCCATCAACTCTCTGGTGAACGATGAAGTTGCCATGAACGTGTTCCGGCTTGAGTCTCGCGTGGCCGCTGTTGTTGACTATCTTGCGAGGCTTAAGGTTGCCACTTCCCGTATTGACACCACACTCTGGCCCAGGGAGACGCTCCAGAACGACCTCGAGTCCTTGATGGCTCGACTAAACACAGTTCCTGGTCGAGTGCAGGAATGGAAAAAATCCTCCGCTAGGTGTGGTGCAGATGTTGCTCTGTATCTGGCTCGAGTTTACTGTAAGGATGCGCGAGAAGACAAGCTGGCGGCTCTTCGGGTGGCAAACACCAAGAAACATGACTTCAGGTCCTTCATGGAGACCTTCATCGCTGCTGCCACTCGGATCGCGGAATTGATCTTGATGAGTTTGTTGCACCTTCCAGCCCTCCACAGGAGGGGTAAAAAACTTCTTTGAGCTCGACACTTTAAATTTGCCTTGGTATGCCGAGTGATTTTGTAACCGATAAACCTTAACAGGCCTAGTGCCTGAGCACTTTCAGTTCCTTTAGGTATCCATTTGAACTTGGATTCGATGTTTGAATACGCTTGCATTTCGCTCGAAATGTCTTTTGCATGTTTAAAGCAAGATGCTTATTGCAATCGACTTTCTCTTCAATTCACTTAAGCAGGCACTGGGCTGCGACTAAGCCCCCGAGTGGGAGGTGCGCTCGCCACTCGGTAGGATTTTTGTAACTTAGGTGAGCACTGGGCTGCAACTAAGCCCACGAGTGGGAGGTTTGCTCCTCACTCGGTAGGATTTTTGTAACTTAGGCGAGCACTGGGCTGCAGCTAAGCCTCCGAGTGGGAGGTTTGCTCCTCACTCGGTAGGATTTTTGTAACTTAGGCGAGCACCGGGCTGCAGCTAAGCCTCCGAGTGGGAGGTTTGCTCCTCACTCGGTAGGGTTTTTATACCTTAGGCGAGCACTGGGCTGCAGCTAAGCCCCCGAGTGGGAGGTTTGCTCCTCACTCGGCAGGATTTTTGTAACTTAGGCGAGCACTGGGCTGCAGCTAAGCCCCCGAGTGGGAGGTTTGCTCCTCACTCGGCAGGATTTTTGTAACTTAGGCGAGCACTGGGCTGCAGCTAAGCCCCCGAGTGGGAGGTCTGCTCCTCACTCGATAGGATTTTCACGTTGTACTTGTGGCGTAGCTCGGAGGAGAAGGTCGCAGTCGACCTGCACCTCGTCCTCCTTGCGACCGCACATTGTACTTGTGGCGTAGCTCAGAGGAGAGGGTCGCAGTCGACCTGCACCTCGTCCTCCTTGCGAGCACACGTTGTATTTGTGCCGAAGCTCAGAAGAGAGGGTCGCAGTCGACCTGTGCCTCGTCTTCCTTGCGAGCGCACGTTGTATTTGTGGCGAAGCTCAGAGGAGAGGGTCGCAGTCGACCTGCACCTCGTCCTCCTTGCGAGCGCACGTTGTATTTGTGCTTAGGCGAGTACTTGGACTGCAGCTAAGCCCCCGAGTGAAAGTCTGGCTTATCACTCGGTAGGATTTTTATTGAAACTTAGGCGAAACGGATTCGCAGCTAAGCCTCCGAGTGGGAGGTTTGCTCCTCACTCAGTAGGATTTTTATACCTTAGGCGAGCACTGGGCTGCAGCTAAGCCCCCGAGTGGGAGGTTTGCTCCTCACTCGGCAGGATTTTTGTAACTTAGGCGAGTACTTTGGACTGCAGCTAAGCCCCCGAGTGAAAGTCTGGCTTATCACTCGGTAGGATTTTTATTGAAACTTAGGCGAAACGGATTCGCAGCTAAGCCCCCGAGTGGGAGGTTGGTTCACCACTCGGTAAGGATTTTTTTTTACAAACTTAGGCGAAACGGATTCGCGACTAAGTCACCCACTGAGGGGGAAAAATTTCCGAACAAAATAAAAGTGACAAACATCATCGGGGAAATTATGACACTATTACTTTGTAAGTCATGAACTACAGAAGTATTTTTATTACAACTCATCCGAGTGAAAACTTAGGTGTAAAATGGGCGGAGTAGCTCCGCGATCCTAGCCCGGGGCTCGTCTATATTGTGCTTGACGTTGTAGATACGATATGCTCCGTTGTGGAGCACCTTGGTGACGATGAAGGGTCCTTCCCAAGAAGGAGCAAGCTTGTGCTGTTTCTGCTGGTCCACTCGGAGAACCAAATCTCCTTCCTGAAAAGCCCGACTCTTTACGTTTCTGGCGTGGAAGCGATGCAAGTCTTGTTGATAGATGGTCGATCGGATCAGAGCCATCTCCCTTTCTTCCTCTAAAAGGTCGACTGCGTCCTGCCGCGCTTGTTCAGCTTCAGCCTCGTTGTAAAGTTCAACCCGAGGAGCATTGTGGAGAAGATTACTCGGCAAGACTGCTTCAGCTCCATAGACCAAGAAGAATGGAGTTCTCCCGGTCGACCGATTCGGTGTAGTCCGCAGACCCCAAAGCACTGAGGGAAGTTCATCGACCCATGCTCCAGCCGCATGCTTGAGATCACGCATCAGTCGGGGTTTCAACCCTTTGAGGATCAAGCCATTGGCTCGCTCTGCTTGTCCATTCGACTGTGGATGAGCGACCGAAGCGTAGTCGACTCATGTGCCTTGAGATGTGCAGAAATCCCTGAATTCCTCCGAGTCGAAGTTCGACCCATTATTTGTAATGATACTGTGCGGGACTCCATATCTAAATATCAGTTCCCTGATGAAGCTAACAGCAATACCGGCGTCAAGGTTCTTGATGGGTTTAGCCTCAATCCACTTGGTGAACTTGTCGACTGCAACCAGTACATGCGTGAAACCGCTTCGACCTGTTCTCAAGGGGCCTACCATATCCAACCCCCATATTGCGAAGGGCCAGACGAGTGGTATGGTCTTCAGAGATGACGCAGGCTTGTGTGACATATTGGAGTAGAACTGACATCCTTCGCACTTGTCCACTATTTCCTTTGCCATCTCATTTGCCTTTGGCCAGTAAAATCCGGCTCGGTATGCTTTGGCCACGATGGTCCGAGAGGACGCATGATGACCACAGGTCCCCGAGTGGATATCATCAAGAATGATTCGACCTTCTTCTGGCGTTATGCACTTCTGACCAACTCCAGTCGCGCTCTCTCTGTACAACTGCCCTTTGATTACGGTAAAGGCCTTGGATCGACGGACGATCTGTCGAGCCTCTTCCTCGTCCTCTCGGAGCTCTTTTCTCAGGATATACGCGATATATGGAACTGTCCAGTCGGGAATGACCACTAAGACCTCCATGACCAAGTCGACCACTGCTGGGATTTCTACTTCAGTCGGATCTATGACTCTCTTGGGCTACGGGGCTTCTTCGGTAAGGATCTTCTTTAACTGATGGTGTATGTATATGCTCCAAGAACACACCACTCGGAGTGGCTTCTCTCTTGGAACCTATCTTTGCTAGATCATCAGCTTCTTGATTTTTCAGTCGGGGTATATGATGGAGCTCTAACCCCTCAAACTTCTTTTCCAGCTTCCTCACTGCATTGCAGTATCCAGTCATGGCTGGGCTTCTCACGTCCCACTCCTTCATCACTTGGTTGACCACTAAATCTGAGTCGCCATAGACCATAAGGCGACGGACGCCGAGTGAAATGGCCATGCGCAACCCATACAAGAGGGCCTCGTACTCTGCCTCATTGTTGGAGGAATCAAAGTGGATCTGGAGCACATATCTGAGCTTGTCTCCTCTGGGGGAAACCAGGACAATCCCAGCACCGGAACCATTCAACATCTTAGAGCCATCAAAGAACATGGTCCAATGCTCCGAGTGAACTTCAGTCGGCTGCTGCTGTTCAATCCACTCGGCGAGGAAATCCGCTATTGCCTGGGACTTAATGGCTTTCTTTGCCTCAAACTTGATATCAAGGGGAAGAAGTTCAATCGCCCATTTCGCCACTCGACCAGTTGCATCTCTGTTGTGCAAAATCTCCGAAAGTGGAGCGTCGCTGAAGACTGTGATGGAGTGATCAGAGAAATAATGACCAACCTTCTTTGTGGTGATGTATATCCCATACACAAGCTTCTGATAATGAGGGTATCTCTGCTTGGATGGAGTCAAAACTTCAGACAAATAATACACTGGGCGCTGAACTTTGAAGGTTTTCCCTTCTTCTTCCCGCTCGACCATAAGTACTATACTGACGACTTGTCATGTGGCTGCGATATAAAGCAACAAAGGCTCTTTGCTGATTGGGGCAGCAAGCACCGGCTGGGTGGAGAGCAGAGCTTTTAGCTCGGCAAACGCTGCATCAGCTTCTGGAGTCCACTCGAACTTGTCTGCCTTCTTCATCAGTCGGTAAAGAGGCAATGCCTTTTCACCGAGTCGTGAGATGAATCGACTTAATGCGGCCAAGCATCCAGTAAGCTTCTGGACATCGTGCACTCGCACGGGGCGTTTCATTCGGAGTATAGTGCCGATCTTCTCTGGATTAGTGTAGGATCGGAAGTATGTCTAGAGGGGGGGTGATTAGACTACTTGACAACTTAAAAGTTTAGCCTTTTGATTAGGACAAGTTTTTAGCAAGTTCACAAAGATGACCAAGTCAAGTATCACCCTACACATGCAATTCTAGAGTTGTGGCAGCGGAAAGTAAATTGCACATGTAGTAAATAAGAGGTGGAGAAGAGCAAACGCAAGTTGTAGACACGGAGATTTTTCTCGTGGTTCCGATAGGTGGTGCTATCGTCAATCCACGTTGATGGAGACTTCAACCCACGGAGGGTAACGGCTGCGAGAGTCCACGAAGGGCTCCACCCACGAAGGGTCCACGAAGAAGCAACCTTGTCTATGCCATCATGGCCTACGTCCACGGAGGACTAGCCTTACTCGGGGTAGATCTTCACGAAGTAGGCGATCTCCTTGCCCTTACAAACTTCTTGGTTCAACTCCACATCTTGACAGAGGCTCCCAAGCGACACCTAACCAATCTAGGAGGCACCACCCTCCAAAAGGTAATAGATGGTGTTGGTGATGATGAACTCCTTGCTCTTGTGCTTCAAATGATAATCTCCCCAACACTCAACTCTCCTCACTGATTTGGCTGTGGTGGAGGAAGGGATTGAGTGGAAAGCAACTTGGGAAGGCTAGAAATCAAGTTTCATATGGTAGGAGTGAAGCAACTTGATCTCAACACAAGGGTAGGTAGTTTTCTTCTCGTAAATGTAAGGTAGGAGTGGTAGTTCTTTCGATGGCTCTCTCCACGAATGAAGAGGAGGTGGAGGGTATTTATAGCCTCCACACAAAATCCAACCGTTACACACATTTGAGCAATCTCGGTCGGACCGAAGTTGACAACTCGGTGAGACCAAGTTCAAATCTTGTGAGCGTTGGGATTTTCGTGGGACGAAAATACAATCTCGGTTAGTCCGATTCTTCCAAAGTCTAGGGTTTGCCAATCTCGGTGGGACCGACTTTCTCATCTCGGTGACACCGATTTGAGTCTGAAGGTTCTGAAGGTTAGCAACACCAATTCGGAATGACCGAGTTTGGAATCGGAAAATCCGAGATTCTTAGGGTTTGGGTATATGGCTGAGGTGGTTCATCTCGGTGTGACTGAGTTTATGGAATCGGTGGGACCGAGATTACTTATGGGTTTATGTTGGAATGAAAGATTGCTGATAGTTTGAGAGATAAATCACTAAGCACTTGAGCAACCAGATCATCATCATAACCTCATCCCCTTTTAATAGTATTGGCTTTCCTATGGACTCAATGTTTTTCTTAGCATTTTGAGGGGTCCACATCATCAGTCATTGCCATACCCATATCACTGAACTTTCTGAAATATTCTCAAGAGTTAATTAGTTCAATGATATATATGTTGTTATTAATTACCAAAACCACCCGGGGATTAGTTGCACTTTCAATTAGCGTTGATCCCTCATTCGGAAACGAGAAAACCGAGTAACTTGCCACCAGGAACTCCGAATGTGCACTTTGATGGATTGAGCTTGATATCATACCTTCTGAGGTTGGCAAATGTTTCGGCGAGGTCAATGAGCAGGTCGGAACCTTTTCGCGATTTGACCACGATATCATCCATATACGCTTCCACATTCCGACTGATTTGAGTGAGCAAAAACTTCTGAATCAGTCGCATAAACGTGGCTCCGGCATTCTTGAGGCCGAATGGCATGGTGATATAGCAGAAGCATCCGAATGGAGTGATGAAAGCTGTTTTTATCTCGTCGGGTCCGTCTGAGGCGGATCGATGGTACCGGAATAGGCATCTAGAAAAGACAATCTCTCATCCCGCGGTCGAGTCAACAATTTGATCAATGCGAGGAGAGGAAAATGATCTTTCGGCAGGCTTGATTGATGTGCTTGAAATCAATGCACATTGGAGTGAGTTGTCCTTCTTAGGAACCATGGCGACATTAGCGAGCCACTCGAATGGTATATCTCTCGGATAAATCCTGCCGCCAACAATCGAGCCACTTCCTCACCAATAGCTTTTCTCTTACGGGCGGCGGACCGCCAAGATGCTCTTTGACTGGTTTCACTGCCGAGTCGACTCGAGGCGATGCTCAGCCAGATCCCCAGAACACCGGCATGTCGGTGGCTTCCATGCAAAAATGTCCCATTCTCACGGAGGAACTGGATGGCGCTTCTTCCTATTTCGGTCGAGTGTTGTGGAGATGTGGGTCGGGGCTGCATTGGGGTCGGTCGGTGAATGTGGACAGGCTTCGTCTCACCGGACGATTGAAATGCGCACTACGTGGCGGGCTTCTTGGCTCGCAGAAATCACTCGGATCTGTGTTTTGCGTATATTCTTCAAACTCGACCGCTGTCACACAGAATCGGCGATCTTTGAGCCTTTCTGGAAACACTCTTCTGCCTTTTTCCGATCACCAGTGACAGTGATCACTCCTTTCGGGCCGGGCATCTTCAGTTTGAGGTAAACGTAACATGGTCGAGCCATGAACCGTGCGTAAGCCGGTCTCCCCAAAATAGCGTGGTATGCGCTCTGAAAATCCACGACTTCAAAGGTCAGCTTCTCCTTGCGAAAATGCTTTGAATCACCAAACACTACGTCCAGAGCTATTTGACCGAGTGACTCGGCTTTCTTTCCTGGTATAACTCCATGAAAGCTCATGTTACTAGTGCTCAGTCGGGACATCGGAATGCCCATTCCCTTCAGTGTGTCCGCATACAATAAGTTCAGTCCACTACCACCGTCCATCAGTACCTTCGTCAGCCGAGCGCCTTCGACGACCGGGTCGACCACCAAAGCTTGCCTCCTAGGGGTGGCAATATGGGTCGGGTGATCAGACTGGTCGAATGTGATGGGTGTTTGGGACCATCTCAGATAACTTGGTTTTGCCGGGGCAACCATGTTCACCTCACGGTTAATGACCTTCAGTCGGCTCTTGCTTTCCACATCCGCGAAAATCATCAGAGTGGAGTTGACATGTGGATATCCTCCCTCACTGTCCTCCTTGTCTTCGGCCTTGTCCGACTCTTTTTCCTTGTCCTTGGACTGTTTTCATTGGAACTGCTGGATCAGGAGTCGACACTGGCGAGTGGTATGCTTTGGGTAGATGATATTACCCTCTTCATCTTTCTTCGTGTGGATGTGACACGACATATCCATCACGTCATTTCCTTCTTTATCCTTCACCTTTTTGGGGTTCCAGGATCCTTTGGGTTTCCCTTTGAACTTGCCCTGAGTCACGGCCAGAGCCTCTCCAGGAGCTGCTGGTTCAGCCTTCCGTTTCTGCTTCCGACTGGTGTCTCCCTTCTCCGACTGGCTCGGCTTGTACTTGCCGCTTCGGAGTCGGTCTTCTTCTTCACCGTTGGCATACTTGGTGGCAATCTCCATCATTCTACTTAGGGTCATGTCTCCGGTTCGACCAAACTTCAAACTCAATTCTCTGTTCTTAACACCTTCCTTGAAGGCGCAGACTGCCTGATGATCAGACACGTTCTCCACTGTATGATGCAAAGTGATCCATCTCTGAATATACTCTCTGAGAGTCTCATTCGTCTTCTGCACACAGACTTGCAACTCTGTCAATCCAGCTGGTCGCTTGCAATTTCCTTCAAATGTTTTGACAAACACTCGGGATAGATCTTCCCAAGTCTAAATACTGCTAGGAGGTAACTGATTCAACCATGCTCTGGCAGAACCTTCCAACATGAGGGGCAAATGCTTCATGGCCACCTCGTCATTCCCGCCACCAATCTGAACCGCCACTCGGTAGTCCTCGAGCCAGGTTTCAGGCTTAGACTCACCAGTGAACTTGCTTACTCCAGTGGCCAACCTGAAGTTGGGGGGAATCACCGCGGCTCTGATAGCCCTGCTGAAACATTCTGGACCAGAGACATGCACTCGGTTGCTTGTGGGCGCATCTCTGTCGGGGCCGCCCCGATGGGCTCTGTTTCGGTCGACCAAGCCTTGCACAATGATGGATCGCGCGTCGAAGCCTGGTTCCCGGGGGTCGACTGGAGCTCTTTGCCCCACACTGAGTTGGCGCCTATCATCCTGCTGCCGAGGAGCGCAAGACCCACCCCTCGGGGGGGGGGAGTAGGCACCCGATGCCTATCATCACGATCGTGTCGGTCACCGTACTGGTCTCGCCGATTCTCGAGTCCTTCACGCCGCGGAGGCGATCTAGGACTGTGAGCCGACTGAACCGTATTCGCAGCGACGGATCGACTGTGAATTCTGTTGCGTGACTGCGACACGGCTGAATTCTGATCTCCTGCTGCCCGGAGCAAATCCCTGGTCTGCATCAAGCCTCTGCCAGCTTCCGACTGAGAGGGCTGGATGGACTCTGCTATAACGGTTGCAGCTGCTAAATTCTGAATCAGGGTCCGATATACCTGAGTCAGCGGGAAGAGTTGACGTCAATTGGCGTCGGGAACTCGTTGCCGCGCGCGCTCGTCGAGTGCTCGCTGAAAGTTCTCCAGACGAGCACGTTCTGCCAAGTTGGCCAAACGTGCCTCCTCCAAGGCGCGAGCCTCGGGGGTTTCTCCCGCGATGGGAGTATGCAGGGCATCCATGTTCCTGCGGCGAAGTTCTTCTCTCTGAAGGGAATTAAGTGGCTCGGGCTGGTATTCTTCATGGACCTGAGCGGGGTCTCCTCCACCGTCCACCCCGTCCTCACGAGGGAAACCGGGAGGGCTGCGAGGCCCATTGACCATCAAGACCTCCGTCGCTGGATCACTGCTATCACACTCGGATGCAGTCTCTACGGAGCCAGTCGACAGATCGAACAGGCCGTAGAGAGATTCGTCGGGCTCGATTGCCACGACCCGGGTGGTAGCCGTCTGGCGTGCCACCGCGTGCCTCACCCACCGCTGGAGCCTCGACCGGCCAGAGCGCTTGCGCTGGCGGGAGACCGGGAGGGTGATCGATAGGGGAGTCGACCGATATGGAGTCGACGGTTGCCGCAGCAGAACGCCGCGGACGCATGCGCGAAAATGCGTCGCACCGCGGATGGGGAGCGCATCAACGTCAAGTGGAGCCTCCTGGAGCCAAGCAGAGTCGTCGGCGACGAAGGTGAGAGCGCCGAGACGGATCTCGCGACCCTCGACCAAAACTCCACCAACAACCATGATGTAAGTAGTCGGAAGAATCGCAACTTTCTCCAAAAATCGCTAAGACACCGGCCCCACGGTGGGCACCAACTGTCGTGGTTCTAAGTCTGACAGTAGAGTGCGGGTAGGTATGGAGAGGCAAGGTCCTAGCTATGGAGCAGTTGTACGCACAAGAGATATACGAGTTCAGGCCCTTCTCGGAGGAAGTAAAAGCCATACATCTCGGAGCCCGGAGGCGGTCGAGTGGATTATATGTGTATGAATTACAGGGGTGCGAACCCTTTACACTGAGGAGGGGGGTGGCTTATATAGTGCCTGCCAGACCCCTCCGGCCCTCAGTAATGCGGGGTTTAAAGTACATAAAGTCTAGGCGTTACTGGTAACGCCTCACATAAAGTGCTCTAAATACCATAAAGTCTACTTAATTACAGGCCGTTACGATGCAGAGTGCTTCTTGACCTTCTGGTGGTCGAGTGTGTCTTCATGGTCGAGTCCTTCGAGTCTCGAGTGAAGTCCTTCTTGGTCGACTGGAAGGTAGTCTCTTCTGAGGGTGTCCTTGGGTAGGGTACTTGGATCAGGTTCATGACCCTACCCTAGGTACATGACTCCATCACCATGCCCGTGCCCAAAAGCCTATCATAGAAATCATCCACCACGGAAGCAATCTCCTCCTGTCCAGTGATTATTTGGCCATTGTGGCGCAGGGCCATGATCACATTCTTCATCTATCGATGGCGAGCGTGCTGGTGGAAGAAGCGGGTATTAGCGTCTCCATCTGTCAAGTTCAGCAGCCGCAACTTCTGACGCGCGATCGTGCGTTGAAGGGAAGAAAGACCAAGCAGTTTTTGCTTCAGGGTTCGCCGGAGTTGAAGTTCCGCACCAGTCAGAATCCGCGAATCCATGGCTATGTCCAAACGAAGGATGATTTCAAGGGTAATGCCTATCTGGAGCCGCCCGTTGCCGATCCACTTGGAGCTCCAAGCTTGCAGTTTACGAGCCATGGCGCGTAGTTTGCAGTTTAGAACCAAATAAGGGTTCCCGGTCGAAGCGCAAGAATGCCAAGCTTCATGAACTGTCTCCAAGAATCCAGGAGCTTTCGGCCAAAAAGCTTCGAATTTGAACCGCTTCCCGAAGGAGAAATCTGCATGAAGGTCCAGAAGCAATGGACAGTGGTCCGAGACTGAGGATCCCAGCGCCGTGAGGAAGCAGGATGGGTAAAGGTCTTCCCAAGAATTTGTGGCAAAAACATGGTCGATCTTCTCCAAAGTTGCATGCGCTCTCTCTTTGGACCACGTGTACCTTCTCCCATTGAGGTATATTTCCTTGAGCTCAAGCCTATTAAGCCTTGCCCGAAAACGGGAGATCGTTCTGCGGTTGATTGAACTATTACTCTTGTCCTCCGGATTGACCAGCAAGTTGAAGTCCCCAACTAGCAACCACGGCCCAGCTTGCAATTCACGAACTTCTTCCAACTCGCGCATGAACTCAATTTTTGCTGCCTCAAGGTTAGGGTCATAAACGCCCATAATCCACCATGGCGCCGATCCAGGGGATGAGACGACAGCTGAGATGGTGTTCTCGGTGAGATGGGGGTTGGAGAGGGTGACAACGAGGGGGTCATAGGCTAGAAGAATTCCACCACATGTGCCCGAAGCAGGCAGATAATAGAAATCCTTGAATTTATTTCCCACACATTGCAAAACAATGTTCACGGTCAGCACCGCCATTTTAGTCTCCTGGAAATAGATTATGCATGGATCCGCTTCGATGACTGTCTAAAACACCGCCCTACGCCGCGCTGGGTTATTGAGTCCACGTACATTCCACACTATCATCTTGAGCGGTTGTGAAGCCATGGAAAAGACCCATGCACACCACCTCAAGAGGATAGCCTAAGCACATCCATCCACTGCCTCCACTTCCGCGAGCATTGGGGCCGCCGGAGATTCCCAACCGAACAAAGCAAGGATGGCCGCGATCTGCCCGTCCGTGAGCGGGTTGTCGAAGAGCCCGATGTAGGCTTGAAGGGCCTCATCACCAATTATGTCACCCTCATGCGCAAGGCAAAGCTTGCGGATGATCACTTGCTGCTGCCTTGTCGCTGCCGAGCCGCGCCCCGTTCCCTTGGCAAGCCTGAGACTACGGCGCGGAGTGGTGAGCAGCGGCTGCCTGCGTTGTCTCCCCCGCTTGGTCGCCTGCTGCGTGCGGCACACGGGCACAGGAAGAATGGGCGAGAGGGCGCCCTTAACACGCGTGCAGAAATTACTTAGCCGCAAGCACGCGTCGGACGGAGTGGCCTGGGCGAGCTGATGCGCCCCGTTCGCGTGAAGATCCGCCAGCGCAGAAGAAACCCCCTCCGACAAACTAACCATGAAAGTGTCCCACGCCTGGGGCCTGATCTGGATCTGGCGGCTCACAATGCTTGGTTCCAGGTCCCCCAAGAAAGACAGACTCGGCGAGGGGAGGGAGTACGTGTGGTTGCACCCTGCATGTAGACCGGGGAGGTTTGCGAATCGGAGCATTCCACGTGTGGCGAGCTGGTGGGGTGCATGGCGCCTGTCCCATCCCCCGGGGCCTCGGATCCCCTGCAGGGTGAGCATCGTCGGTGGCCCCACCGACCGCTGGCAGAGGAACATCGGATCCCACCGAAAAGCCGCGCTCAAGTTCTCATTGGCCTGCCGGCTGTCCCGATCCGCAAAACGCCACCGCGCCAGGGTGACCGAGGCAGGCGACCCCACACCAAAAGTCGCCTCGGGCTCGGGGCCTAGCGGGGCCGAGTCGCAAGAAGACGCAGGAGAAGGGCCCCGCCTCAGGATAGCCCTGCCAACTCCACTTTCTCTAGAAGGCACCTGATCCCCATCCGTGCTTTCCACCTGTCGGTCCGTCAACGGTCGGTCTCCTCCTCCCGGAACAGCTGTAGCCAGCACGGGCTGGGCCACCCTGGCTGTGACGGCAGCCACGCCGCTGACCGCCCTGGGGCCCCCAGACGTTTGAACGTTGGGCACCCGCGCCGGTGGCTCCCGGCTTCAGGCCGCCGGAGAACCTGCCGCCAGCGAACTGTCTCCACCATCCGCCGCAGGATCACGGCCTTCCCCGCGCCCATTCGAAGAATTGCCGGGGGAGGGAGGGCGCGAGGACAGCTCTGGGTCATCCTCTTCGTCAATCACCAGCTCGTCGAGCTTGTATATCCTGATGTTGTACCACAACAATGCCGCACGCGCCGAATGCGACCAGACCCCGTACCTGCAGCGACGGGGCTCCTCGATGTAAATCCGCTTGCGCTCCGGGATGCAGCCTGGCCTGTCCGTGCGCACCCAGACTTTGAAGCACGACATGTCGCACCTCGTGGCCGTGCTCTCGGCCACGCCCACCACCAGGCCGGAGCCCCGCAAGATGCAGTCCGCCTAGTCCACGCGTGTGTAGGCACGCCCACGAGCGCGAGAGGCACGAGGAAAGGCAGCGAGACGCCCGTCGCCTGAGCCTGCCGAAGCCACGGGCGCAGGGAGAGCGAGAAGCCGTGCACCTGCGAGGACAAGCCTCCCTGCCTGGTCATCCTGTCGCGAGTACTCTGCCTCCTGCACAACACCAAGAAGTCCTCCAGATGGAAGTCACGGATGGACATGTCATCGGGGCCGATATTGAACTCCGCATGCAGGGCCGCCACAGCAGAGGCCAAGTCCACCGGCGGACGGGCACCCGTGATGGTGACCACGACCGCCCTGGAGAGCTCATCCTCCATGGGCCACAGATCATCACCTTCCTCAAGATAGCAGCAATCCAGCACCTCCTCCACGGGCCGGCGATCCACAGGGGCGTCCAGGGACATGAAGGGGACCGAGAACCCGGGACCGTCCCTGGCGGAGCTCACCGCTGGGGCCTCGCGCACAACCTGGCACCAGGTGCGCCCAATCTGGACAGCACCGGGGGGAGGCGGGCCAGGCGGGGGTGGGGAGGGGGCACAACGGGCGGCGGGGAAGGCGGGGAGGGCGAAACAGGGGGGCGCCGGAGCGCCGGGGGCAGCCTTGGCTGCAGGTCCGCCGGAGAGGTGTTGCGGCGCCGGGTGCATCCGCGAGCGATGTGGCCCGCACCACCGCACCGCAGACACAGGGTGTCATTGGTGCACATGGCCGAGATGTGACGGGTCGCCGCAGTTGTAGCAACAGCCGTACAACGCGGCAGGGATCCGCGAGTCCAGACGGGGACGACTGGCCGGTAGGAGGTGATGCGGAGACGTCGAGGTCCGCCGTGCCGCGCCACGCCCCGGGGAGGAAGGCCGCAGATCCAGGAAGCGGCGGCCGCCTGGTCTGCCTGGTTACCTCCGCCTGAGCAGACGGCAGGCCAGCGCGGAGGGCCCCCCTGGACGATTGGGCCATTGGTCGTGCCCACCATGTCCGGAACCAGCACGAGGGAACGCATGGTCGGAGGCGGAGGCGGGGGAGGGGGCAGGGAAGGGGAAGGGGAGCCCGAGGAGGCCGCAGAGAGGGAAATGCGCGACGCCATGGGGCCGGGGGGAGGGTGGCCGCCGGTGCCGGAGCGGCAGCCGCGCTGAGGTTTGGGCGGTGGCGCGGCGCCAGAGTGGCGACCGGCGCAGGGAGGGGGGGGGGTGTTGGAGGCGCTAGGTGCTAGGAGCGAACGTGTTTAGTTTCCTAAGCAAACTTATTTCATTACCTTCGGGTGCGCATAAGCTGTGCCGCTCATTTGGAGTAACTAAAACAATGAACCCTTTGATTGATGAATTGACCGGTGCATCTGCGGACCATGTGTGCGTGATCACTGTCATGGTTGTTGTGCGGCAAACGTGGTCGAGATTGGCAGTAATCATGGTCGCGACCGCACCTCTCAGCATGTGATTTGACGAATGGAGATTGACCCCGTCCGAGCTGGTCGATCGAGACGTCGCTGTGTTTCCTAAGCACGAACGGTTCCAGGAAGTCTTCAGCCTATTTTACAGCAGCAGGAAGCTGCCCTGCTCTTGCCCTCCCGAGTCCACTTTGTTCTCCTTTTAGTTTTCCACTCTTCTGAAATTAAATTACAAGCAGCTAGCCACTTGGTGCGGATCCCCTGTGACTGTGAAACTCGAGGACGGCGTGCGAAAATGGAAGGAAAAATAGGAAGAGGAAACTTGGTGCCTCCGTTACATGAAGCTTCACGCCTTGTGGTGCCGGATAGATAGATTACCACTAAGATAGAGATATGTTTTTCTGAGGAGAAATAAAAGGGCTAGATAGATTAAGGAGTGCAGTTTGAATTGTCGTCGTGAATTTCATATCAAAATTGTCGTCGTGAAATTGACGTTAATATGTTAACGGGCCAAATATAGAGCCCAACTTATGTTATACACTATTCAGTGTCATATATGTCATTTTCATTTTGAGCTATCTTTTAAATTTTCCTTTAAAATCTCGTGACACCATACATTGATGTTGTGTGGATGTGCTATTTTTTTTAAGGAATTCTCTAACAATTTTAAATATGCTATATGGGAGTTCGGTGCACCGGGTGCACCACAAGGACTGCTACACTACATATTCTTCCTCCCATCTTACGGTTTTTAGTTCTTTAGGTTTTATTTTTTTCCTCATCATCAGCAGCTACATTCCTTCGGTTCTTCGGATTCCCCTTTTTTATATTTTCTATTGCTATAAGTCGGGTTTCTTCCCTCATTTATATTTACTTTATTTTTGTTTTTCCATTTTACATGTTTTCACCCAAAAAAACTTTCTTATTTTTCAGAATTCGATGGAATGCTTAAAAATGTTGACGAATTTTAAGAAGTATTAGAAATCTTATAAAAATATTCATGAATTTTAAACCATGTTTGCGATTTTATAAGAATGCTCATGGGTTATAAAAATTCTTCATGAAATTTAATTATGCTAACATTTTTTAAAAGTAGAGAAACACATTTAAAAGTTAAATGGGCATTTTGGAAAAAAAAATCATTACATTTATCAAAGTTGTTCGTGTAAATTTAAAACGTTCGTGCAATTTTTAAAATGATCATGTAAATACATAAAGTGTTCACCTACTTAAAAAGATGCATGCAGTTTTAAAATGTGTTCACACATTTTCTGTTTGGGTTATTTGTTCAAATATATTTAGAATTTGAAAAAATAGGAAAAACAAAAAAACAAGCAAAGACAGAAAGAAACAAAAAAATAAAACAAAAAGGCGTTGTAAATCAAAGCCCCCCCCCCCCCTCCATAGGTCCGGGCGGTTGGCCCGGTCATTGACAAGTTAAAAAAATCCAGACGGGTTTCTCATACCGGCCTAAACGTCTGTGCTGACCGGTACCCTTCATGTCCAGTCTGAATCTGTGGCAGATATGGAACGGCCCATACGCTTCCGGACGCGTCAGCGGACATTGGGGGGCTCATATTGGGGTATGTGTGGTTGTAGATGTTCTTAGAGCATCTACATCCCCGATGGGCAAATCTGACACCTCAAACACCCGCGAACGCGGTCGGGGTTGTCCGCGGGCACTGATCGGGCACCCCTCAAATAATGTAATCCACATCCGAACACCTTAATTATCATATCTCAAATCCATACAAACTCATACAACTATGTCGATGCACACACATCGTCCGACTACTCCACACTATTAACTAAACATGCCACCGGACTACCAAAATTCGGCATGTTGGCTATGGTGGAGATCATCCACGGATGCCCTAGCCCTTCCCGGCGCCGTTGACGTCCTTCTCACGGAAGTACCAGTCGAAGACGCAGTACGGATCGAGCCGGGTCTGCTCGTCGCCAGAGCTGTCCTCGTCGTCACTGTCCGCCTTCTCCTCCTTCGGTGGCACTACGGCTATGGCACGGATTGCCCAATTCTGCTCTCGGGCGAGGGCACACGTGTTACTCCGCTGTCGTTTCTTCACGTGCGGGCGCACATGGCTTCCTCCTCTACGGCAGCCCGCGCCGCCGCCATTTCTACCGCGATATTGGCATCGACAGCGCTCATCCTCTCCTTCCCATGTGGGTCGCCCATTCCCGGTGGGACTCATAGTCGGGCCGACTGGTGATGGGGAAGGAAAGGGGTTCCGGCAGGTGGGACCGCGATGATCCAGCCCCAGAGGAACCGAACGCCCGTTCAGCCTACGCTATGGAGTCGCGGCAGCCAGATCCGTTCGTCGGTCGGGCACCTTCCTCCCGGGAGCGGCAGAGTGAAGTGTGGACCGCCATTGTCTTCTCCAACCTGAACGGGATGACACCCAGTCGATGGGCCGGGACTGGTTGGAGTTAGATCCGCTGCCTGCCATGCCGGAGACGACCGGATCCCGCCAGAGGTAAGCTCGTATGGCGAAGGGGAGTGGAGTGAAGTGGCTAGGGATTAATCGCGAGCGGATGGGGACGAATATATGTGGGGTCGGGTGGGCCAGCATGGGCGGCTCCGACGTGGCGGGCGTGTACGGGTGCCCCATACTTGCCTCGTATTTGGGCTGGATATGAGGCGTGTTAGTCAGCCCGGGCGTTTGAGGCATCCATCTGAGTTGAAAATCATGACCGGTCAGTGACCAGACGGGCCGCACGAGTGTTTGTGGAGGGTTTGGGATGCCCAATGCTCTTAGGTCTGGCATAAGGTGGTGTACATGCGTGGATCTTTTTTTTTTTTTGAAACGAGGCAAAAGACTTGCCATTTTCATTGATTAAGAAGATAGCGAGAGTTGCCCGGTTAATTGAGGAAAACCGGGCTAAAACCAATACAACTCAACCCATACAAGATGGGTACCACCGGTCAATCTGGCCACATGCCAACAGATGACCACACACACGAACAACCGACAGCTCCGATTTTGAAGACGAGCTCAGTTGTGAATCTATATATATGGTTTTCTTAATGAAACTGGGACAAACCCTTGAAAAGAATTCAAAAGCATGGTCCAACCCATTGAGCACTTGGTGAGCTTCCGTGCAGTGCCGAACATGCTGATGCTCCGTCCTGCTGATGGCAAGGAGGCTGCTGGGGCACACAAGGTGGCTGTCCTCAACAGGAAAAGGCCATTTATTCGGTTAGGTGAGCTATGAACTAGGGTAGTAGGTGTTTGCAAAGTTTCAGAGGCATCAAGATCAGGTTGGATAGTAGTACATCCATATTATTATCTCTTTCCTGTCCAGACGAGGAGGGCGATAAAAAGAATTAGGTATCAGTCGCCAGGTAGGTAAACAATATCACATGACGCTGGCTCTCCGATTTCTGGTTCTGCAAATATGGTAGACCCAAAAAGAGACGCCAAAGCGAAACGACGAAAGCCACGGCGTGACTGAACGAACGAACACTTCCACCACCTGGCGGGGCTGGACGAATCGTTGCTACTTTATCATTTCCTGGGCCGCACAGCCGCCGTGAATTATAGGGAGAGAAGAACGTGCGGCAGTACGGGGCAGTATTGTTTATGCTTAGACAGGAACGTTCGTTTCTACCTATCGATCGATCGATCATCGTCACCAAGCAAGCAGCCAGGTGCAGGGTGCGTCTGCCCCTTTTGGATGGGATTAGGTGCGTCCGTCACCAAGTTTAATTAGGTCTCCCTTGCGAGTGAAGTCTAAAATAAACCCTGACGTTGTAGGGATCGACGTAGATGAACCCTCACCTTCAAATCCCTGAAATCGGTACCCCGACCTCTTCGATCCCGGTCTATCCTAACCCCACATATGTTTGGCAGACTGGGAAAAGCACAATCCTACCGGAAACTCGCTTCTCTCATGTCACGCGGGTCAAAACATCGTAGCCATCTTCCTCGCTGCACAATCCTGATTGGAAATGCAGCCCGGTGAGGAGCTAGGAGCCCAGCACGCCAACGGCACGGAGCTGTTCGTCATCAAGAGGATGAAGGACGCCATTAGGCATCACCGGACCAAGCTCAACATCTCCCATGGCTTCGTCGACGCTGTGTTCGGAGGGTCGCCGCCGTCCGCGATGACAAAGCTCCCGGCGTGGCCGCGTGGGCACGCACGGCAAAGGCGAAGACGACCAGAGCCACCTGAACTTCTTCTGTATCAACGAAGTGTTGCCGGAAGACACATGCGTATAGGGCTGGCTTGATATGGTTCTGTACAAGCACGAACTAGTACGTGAGTAAGTGAGTCTGGCTTGATGGATTAGATTATCTCTTCTGGGTACACGCACGCGAGACGCCGGATACCAATTGATTCCAACATGACGTTGTGATATTTTCTCTTGCCTTGTCTGATAGTAATCTAGGTGTAGTTCGCCGTTAATCTCGACAGTGCTAACACTCCGTTGATGGACCCAGCGGCGGTGCTCGCCGCGGAGGCCAAGCCGTCGGTCTTCCCGTTAATGTACTTCTTCATGTTCATGCGCTGTTGGTGGCATCCATGGCGGCACCCTCCCCCGTTGGCGAAACCTTTCCTGCAGCCTAGCCCAGACGAGCAGCAATCGCTTGCCGGCGGGGGCTCCACTGGTCGGGATAGTAGAAATTGATTGGGGAGGGTGATGCATGGGCCCATGTTGTAAGTGAGAGTAGAATCAATCCCGGCCGGGATCATGCCTTTTCTATTACAACAAACAGGATTCTACTCATACAGGGTTTGGATTGACTGGGATCTGTAAATACAGGGTACCAATTTCAGGGATTTAGAGATGAGGGTTCATTTATGTCGAGCTCTACAACCTCAGGGTTTATTTTAGACTTCGCTCCTCCCTTGCCGACGGAGCGTGCGTGCGCTAATCCTCTTTTGGCCTTTTTCGTGTCACGTTCATGGACGTCGGAAATGGAGCGCTGCTCCCTGCTCCGCGGAAATCACTTTAAGTCTATCTTATAATCGCTTTTAGTATTATCTTAGTAATATCAACAAGGAGGGTGTGCGTGTGTGTGTGATGGTGCTTTCTATCTCGGTTGGTTGCTTCCTTCCCGTCATGCGTCGACCGAAGTGGACTTCTAATACTGTGCAGGATTCCGGGAGATTTGGGCAGAATATACCTATCACTACCAGAGCGCCGGGCTACTCTATCTAGGCGTTGGAAGGACGTGGTGCGGGGCGTTGCTGGGCGCACCTCCGGCCTGGTCCCGTGCCTCTTCCGTCCAGTCGCTGCCGGGCACGGGTGGACCGGACGAGCTAGATCCCGAGCACTATTCATGTGTCAGTCTATCCGTGGACTGTGGCTTGGCAGGAGATTCATCAATCATTCATCAATCATCGTGCCTGAGCCTGCATCATCCGACGAGACGACTGACGACGGTGGTGGTGCTATAGCTGCGTGTCAGGCCGCACGGCGTGCGTGCGTGTCAGCTCGCCATTCGGCCACGGCCTGGTCGATGAATTACGCGACACGAGAGGGGAGAGGAATACGGTGGATTGCCGTGCTTGCACCACCTCCACACGGTGTGACCTGAACGAGTAGCTTGGGGACGTAGGAAAGGAGAGGGGGGCAAAAAATCGGCAAAGTAGGAAGGAGTGATGCCATCTCCGTGGACGTACGGAGGAGGCTACGAAAACGTCGCTGGCTTGGCCTCGGCCCTGCGCGTGCATGTGGACCAGCAGCCCGGGGCGGGGGGAGGTGCCGGCCGGCCTGCGCATGGCGCCGCCCCGGGTCGCGCCCTCCCCGGCCTCGCCTCGCCACGCCCTCCGCGGCGCGCGCGACCGCACGCACATGGGGTCCGTGCGACTCCACCTGTCCCTGGTACCTTTCATGGATCAGTCGCTTTACGAGCGTCCTCTTCGGCCGAGCTTAAATCTTCTGCGTGTCTACCTATCTCTGATTACTAGACGCAGGGTCCAACGGGAGGGACGGCGCCAAACGTCTTGATTGCACACCTATACATGGAGTAGTAGTACATCAAAAAGGGCGAAAATTAAAGGCATCTCCATAGACTTCCCCTAGTCTACCTTATATTTCCGTCTGGATAGTACTCCCTCCTTTTAGTTTATAGGGTTTATCTCATTTTTTTTTCTTTCTTTTTTTCGATTTAAAGGCCTCATCTCCATCCCCTACTGAGATTCCGAGGCGCATTGAATATTTGCATGCATGAATTTTTAAAAGGAAATCACCAATGTTTTTACTCCTAGTGGCCAAGCATGCATGCATTGCAATTAATTCAAATTAATGCATCAGTTTAATTTGGGTAGTTTTGTAAAATACGAGATACATTCCTCCACTCACCATCCGCCTTGGTTGATAAGATTTCAAATTTGAGCCCTATAAACCGGAACGGAGGGAGCAGTATGGACATTGAATCATTTATAATTGGGCTCCCCGATCCCCTCCTATACGTCTGGCCGAATAGCCTGGTCACTGTCCGGTAAAAAAACCGACCCAGAGCTCCCTACACCACCACCACCCCCCCCCCCACACACACACATGTACGCCATGCTGACCGGCTTTGACGGCCCACACTCCTCCAGCCCTACTTTGAGGGCTTGAGGCGATGGTGGGAGCAGTAGCGGACGTCTACACGGTGGTCGTAGACCGATCCTCGACCCAGGCCAACGCGAGGTACGAGTCAGTGTGGACACAGTCCGACATAGCGAACGCCATCCGGCGCGCCACGGGGTGCTGCTCGGTTGTCACCTAGTCAACGGCCATCATGGTGTGGGAGGAGGAGGCGGCGCCATGTCTGGGGTAGTAGAGGAGGCGGTCGCGTGCATTGGCGACAGTCGGGCCAGGCGCCTCCTCCTCTTTCTTCATCGGGCGCCGCTGGCTACTGGACTGTTGGCGGGGAGGCTTCGCGCCATCTCCTTGCGGTGTACAAAACATCATGGTAGAGACGCCGGTTGGACAAAGCTGTCGGCCTGGCTATGCGGCGGCAACGTCGGCTCCTCCTTGACGCGACGTTTGATTTGGACGCTGCAGTTGTGCTACGGTGGAGTGTGGTTGCGGAGCAACCGCTCCAGAAGTAGCTTTATGTGCGTCACAAACACATCATACAAGCGCGCAGCCTCAACGAGGAGGAGCGGCTACTCCTGCTCCTCATCGTCATCGGAGAGCAACACCTCCTCCTTGTTCAACGGACTGGTGCATGCCGACGGGCCAGGAGACCGGCGGTGGTGTGCGGTGATCAAGAGCTCCTTGTAGATCTACCCACTAGCGCAGAGAACCAAACTGTTGGACTTGTCCATCGCCACAGCGTGCAGATGGGAGATGAGAGAGGAGGATAGGCGAGGGTGTGCTGAGGAAGGAGAAGGTTTGTCGCCGAACTTTGCCTGCTTTAAGTAGTCCGAGCAGGTAGGCCAACGTCGCTTCAATGTGGGCGCAGTGGCTTCTCGGTTGCTGCGTGTGCTTTGAGGTGATGCCGGTCAGCCATTCGATCACATCGGTCTGACCAGCATGAATGCGGCAGGTGGTTGCCTCGACGCATCACAATACCCTGTAGCGAAAAATGGCTTTAGATGGGACCGTCCAGCCGGAAGCCAATGTTGCACGCATGCAAATGTTCGCAAACCTCTCCGAGGTTTGCTTCCCATTTGTGGGAATTTGGACATCCAGACCCGCAGACATTTGATGTATGATGTTGGCTGGCAAGAGTGTCCGGACTGCGTTATCCGGATGTTTTAAGGGCGTTTTGATGCACGGCATTGGTGTTGCCCTTGCCAAACACAAAATTGGCCGTCCAATGGGCTCCTCTAAACAGAGCCAATATGTCTAGATTTCTCTAAACTTGATGAATATGTGGGGAATAAATGCAGTTGTCTCGATTATCCGTTATGTCAACCCGCACGCACAGGCCCCACCCCAAACATCACCAAATCTCCATCCCTAGGTCTACTCTCTTTGTCCTCTCCTCTCTTCCTTCCAATAGCTACACCCGACCCTGTCTTGTGCCCACCTTAAACACTCCACCTAGACACATGCGTTGTCCGTAGTCTAATGCCCACCCCAAGCATCGCCTGAAATATGCTTGCGGCGCTGCACGCTACCCCAGTACATCCTAGCCGATGACGTCCACCTCAGACACCACGAGACACATGTTATGATTTTATTTAAAGCGAGTTCTGTGACTCGTCATTATTGGATAGCGATACTGACGATTATGAGTTGATGATGATGCTGAGTATCCTCAAAGCAATGGAGAAGGAAGATGTGCATGTTCTCAACCTCAAGGGTTCTCTACCTGGGCATGATAACTATTAATCGGAGTAGACAAAGGTCCATGTTGATCTCTACTACGCCTATTTTGCAGCGGATCGGATATTTCAGGCAGGCATGTTGCTACAAGCTCGTTGGGCTTTTGTTTTATTAACCTGCTACTGCGTGAGATCCCTAGATATTGCTGGATGTGATAACTATATGGGTGATTATGCGCATCGTGGCTGTGGAGGATGATGGCGATCATTTGTGTAATGTTGGTTTTGGTAGATCTGGTTGACATGAGAACATACCCGCTCCCTCGTAACAAGAGGGGCAAATCAGGTTGCACATTTTCTCGGGATGCATCGATAACTTTGAGACCGAGAAGTGCATCAACAACTTCTAGGTGATTTCGTAGAGCATTTGTGGATACATCATGGAAACCCATAGATTTGTGATGTCCTTTGTTTTTTAATGTTATAACAATGTCCTTCGAATTATATTTATGTTCCTAATTTGAACTATGTATTTCTTTTTAATTTGTACCATCTATTTCTATGTTTAAAATTTAAACTATGTCTTTAGAGTATTCAAATTTGGTTGAAAATGAGCAAAAATGGCGGGGTGCCAAATATGGGAGGAAAATAGGGGACGCCGTAGGGCCTCCCATCTTTTGCGGACAAATGGGCTCAGACCAGGGATAAATGGGAGATGTCATCTGTTGTCTGCCACTGTAAATGACCTGAAGGCCCTAATTTGCAAAAGAGGTCACCGAGGAGTTTGCAAAATTGGTATCACACCTGCTTCATTTTTTAAAACCATCTTCTGCTCATTGGAAATTTTAATATTGCGGTGGTGAAAGAGTAGCTCAAGTTACATCTCACCATCACAATTCACAACACATGCATGAGAGAGACGTGTGGGCAGGGCAAAACAGCTCGATTGGTAACTTGTCCGACTCGTACACATTCGCAGGCCACAGCTGATCACAAGTCGCCGATGGAGTCGCTGTTGGAGAACGAAGTGGAGACGGCCGCTGCTAGCTACCCCAGCGAGAGCCACGAGTAGACAGAGCACCGCGACCGGCATGAGGACGCACCAATCCGGACCGGCCGCGGCATGCGCCCGGAGCAAAATAATCTGGATATTTCCCGGACTCGGCGCCCCTCTATCAACGCGGGAACAATCCCGGCTGCTGGCAGCCGGAGATCGTCGTTCGCGTCTTCGCGTCGACGCAACGGCCAACGGGAGCAGTGTGGAGATATATAAGATGCGGCTCTGGTTTGGGGGCAAAAAACACATATTTGACCTAAGGACAAAAAGAATTTATAATCTAAACTCCTTTCGAAAAAATTTCACCGAGCTAACCGTTTCGAGTGGCGCCCGACAGATAGGCACCCCACTATACTGTGCAGCGCCTGGAGCTTAGGCGCCACACGCCGGTCCAACGTGGCAGCCCGGGCCCCACTCCTGGTTGTGCAGCGCCTAGCTGAAAGGAGTTGCACAATGTAGTGCAGCGCCTAACCGAAAGGAGTTGCACTACCTTATATTAAAACTGTTGTAACTTTTAATCCGTGCATCCGATGAAAACGTGCCTTATATGAAAGTTGTACATTTTTCCGTGTTCTACGCAATGGTGGCATTTTCATCTATGTTAGGATCAATTTGCTTGATGAAAACCTTGTTGCAAAAGTGTATCATAATATAACTGACAGAATCTGTTAAAATTTACAAACTTGGCATGATGATAGCCATTCACCTATAGCTCTGACGCGTTTTCAGCCTACATGAGTTTTGCACTGCATAATGTGTACTTTCACGCCATGCCTATGCATGCCATGTTAATCATCCTTAACATGTTCATTTCTTGGATCTAAGTGATTAACATGATATATGTGAACTTCTGTTACAGAAAGTTACATTTTGTAAGATCCATAGTAATTAATCCTAACATCATATGAATATTTTGTAAGCGCCGCCACCATGTGATTCGAAGATCAAGTTTTCACCCGGAGCCACATGGATGAGTAGGAGCACTGCGGCGGAGCCTTCAAGAAGGATACGACGTCCGTGGACGCCGCCGCCGCCGGCCAGTACGAGGACTAGGCAAGTGATGGACCCCCGGCATTCACACCCCTCCGACACCCCCGCTCGCCCACCACCCGCCGCCAAGCCCCCCCCCCCCCCCAAGCCATGGCTGCCCGCCCGCACCCTGAGACGCAGGTTCCACCCCTCGAACTCCACGCCTCCTGCCGCCAGGGCCGTCGCCCAACATCCAGGCACCCCCAAGACCATCCAAAGAGGCCAACTTTGTACCAGAGGGACACCCCCGACTGATGTCCCGCGACAGACGACCCGCCTTGACCGTGGAAAATCCCAGTCTTGAGCAACCAAATTCCTTATCATACTTTTTCGTGAACTCGTAAGCCGCCGTAATAGTCACCATGTTACATATAACGTTTAAGAAACCCAAAAGTTCATGATGAAAGTAGGAAGGAACTCGATACTCTCATGGTCTAAGGAATTATGCTAACGTATAACTTTCTCTGTGTTATAAAATCATTAACTTGTGATGAATGTATCTCATAGCATAACATCAATTGGGTCAATTCAACACAAGTGTTCTCCCCTCTGGAGCCAAATAGATTGAAAATGGAAGTGGCATGTATATATCCACATGCATTTTTTTTATTGAATGTCTGCATGCATCATGCATGTCCCGTGATGAGATTAATTAGATGTGGCAAAGTTGACATACATCCAAAGACCTAGTTGGCACGACTGATCTAGGCACACATATAAGAAATTAGATAGCCTGTCAACGGATCATGCTTCAGTGCACTGCACACGCGTCGTGCTAGAATATTTCTACGTGTAGGTCATGTTTGTTTGGTCATGGTATTCCACATGCGAGTTCACATTCAAATCTCCTGCCCTTGATTTTTCCGTTCAATCTTATCTGTTTGAACGCGTAATGGATAAAATCTTCAGATGAAAAAAATGGCATAACCCTACATTTAATTGTACGAGCGTGTAATGACGGGTACAAGTAGGCACCACGTATGCATGTATTGCTGCTGTCTCAATCTTACCAAACACAGTGACAAATACCAACTCCAAAAACAAACCAACATCATGTCACTCTAAAATCGCAGCGTCGGCTAAGAAGAAATGCAGTTTTTATTCCAGCAAGTTGGTTGTGATCCAGCAAGTTGCATTTCTGTCCATACACTTTCCAAGAAAGCATCGATCAACATGTTAAGAAAAACGTAATAAAAGGTAGCAGCACTCAGGGCAGCTGCAGACATGTTTTAGCTTCTTGTGGACATTTCTTAACCCTTCCGCATTATTCAACTTTTGTTGTCTTGGCAGCCCGCAATAAAGTAGTGATACGGAGTCACACTCAATCGCTGGTCTTGGACCCCTAGCTAATCATTTTCAAAATACTTCATTGTACTGACGCCCAAACCAGTTCAACAACTACACTACACACGTGCAATGCAGTGTAACTAGACCCAACTAGTCTTGGCTAGGCTGCGGCCGCCGCATGCAGTGGCAAGTCCAACACACATGCCCAATCCGGGTGTCGCATACGAGCGTCTCACTCTCGCAAGTCCAGCACACATGCCCCAGCGTCGCATACCAGCGTCTCACTCTCACCAACGACTGTGCATGGATGAAGAAAATAAGCAACAACCCAGCGATATACTTTATCTCCCGTCCGACAGCATGCGTGCGGTGCGTGCGTCCTGTTTCTCCAATTTCAATTCAAACAATGCACACCGCGTTCAAACTGGACCGGATGATCGATCAGTGCATTTGCAATTTCAATTCAAACAATTCAATCAAGATTCCAGACTAACAGGCACGTACTATGAACGATTTAAAAACAGTCAACCTATTGTTAATGAACCACTGTGTCGGTCTGTGGTGCAGAAAACTGTTGCAACTGCCGGCATCACCGCATCAGCATCGATGTCGCATTACAAAATTGGGGACGGACCCGGTGCTGCCTGAGCAAGTGATCGGACGTCACTCTGTTTCCTACCGACGAACCGTTCAAGGTCGATTTTTAGGTGAGCCTACTTATATTTTACAGCAGCAGGAACCTGCCATGCTCTTGCCCTGAGTCCGCTTTCGTTCTCCTTCTCTCAAGAAGTCCTCTGAAACTCCGGAGCAGGCAGACAAAACACTCCTTTGCTACTGTGAAGCTTCACGCCTCTAGATCACAGATTGCAGCTCGAGTATCTCTTTCTTGAGCCACTACTCTGCCTCCCTCTCACATTCCCGGCTCTCTGCTTTGCTAAAAACCGCATCGATTCAGTTGTCTCTTGCTCTTCATTTCATCTGTTGGAACATATGCTTATCTCCTACTCCCTCCGTTCCGATTTACTCGTCGTGGTTTTAGTTCAAAATGAGTAAATCGGAACGGAGGAAGTACAACGAAAGCATTAGTAATAGAATGCCACTTGCGTGCGTGCACCGGATGATGCGGCTCATGCGAACATGTCCTCGACCAGGGAGGTCTGTCCGGCCAATATTGGCACAACACAACCGAGATGATCGACCCACCGCAACACAAGTGGAAAAACACCCGGTTCACCGCAACGCATCAGCTGCTTTCACAGATTCTTGGCTGGATTTTTCTGTTTTATGTGGAACAGGTTCTTTGTCTGAACTAGCTAGCAGTACGTCCGGCTGTGAAAAACATATCGACATAGCTGAGAATAAAGGTAGGCCCAAGCTAAAAATGGGAGGCTATGCTCTGCTCTCTGCCAACTTTGTGACCTTTGGGAAATTGGATACTCCTGATTTCCTGCACATATCATCATAGCCCCTTGGTGAAAGAACAACTTCGACAGGCTTGTGAGAAAGTGTTAAGTGTTATTCCTTGCTCGTCGCCTAACGTTTCCACGACCGAAAGCGCTTAGACAGACACGACGATATATATCCTCCCAGCTTTGAGAAATTCGGCGAAACGATTACTGGGCACTAATTAACCGGTCCATGCGGCGATGAGGGAAGAGAAAAGCTTCCAATTCCTATGCCTTAAACATAATTAATTTGAGAACAATTTTTTTACGGGGGAATTCAAGAACAATTTAAAGCGCTTCTATTTCTTGGTAGTAGCTCAGAGGAGGTATCAGAGGGTAATTTAATCCTAACCGTCGACTGGTTAAGGCCAAATTTGGCCACCAAAAATTTATAAGTACAAGATGGATCTGTTTTATCTCATCCCAAAAGAGTAACTTCCTTATATACTATGCATGTTGGTTCAAACTAAAATACACTCTTCCCTCAGAAAGAAAACTAAAATACACTCTGAATCCCTTCTCAAAATAATAAAATACGCTCTGAATATGGAGTATATCTTAATGCATAATTATTTTGTCTTGTTGCCACGACCTTCAGTGTTGGATGAACAAGGACACATGATTTATATTTAGTATCTACGAAGGATTATGCTTATGAATATAAATGTTCATATTGACAATTTTTGTATATGTGTGTGGCACAAATGGCAGAATTAAAATATTCCTAAAATACTTACGTGATTATATAATATTATGTATCCATATGTGATTAACTACCAAAGGAATGGTAGTTAATGATAGGTGTTACCCGCAAAAAATAAAATAAAATAAATAATAGGTGCTATTGGTTCTACTGTTGATGTGTGACTTTTTTCTCTTTTGTTTTTTTTGCATCAAACTCTGGGGATTTTATTAACTAACAGCGATCCAGTTACAGTCAGCCACAAGACTGTCAACAAGAAAGTCAGGGCTCTTATCAAGCCAAACTTCTGAAATGTCCAATATGTAAGCTTAAGACACATTGATCAGCAACTCTATTGTTGTCCTTGCTTACATGACGGATCAAAAAGATGAAAAACTAGAATATCTATCCCTGATTTCATCTAAAATAGGCGCGATAATCGAGCGAGAATTATTGCGCGAGCACCAAAGGTTAACAACCTCTAAACAATCAACCTCCATGATCACATGGGAAAATCCCTGAAGCTGGGCAAAGATTACTCCCTCCCGAAGCGAAAGTGCTTCAGCAATGAATGGATCGGTGATCCCGAGAATGGCTTGCTCCAAGGTACTTACACTTTTGACCTTACATTCTTTTTAAGTAGTAGAGATGAGATAGAGAATAGAGATAAAGATAGAGAATTTTATCAATGCATGGGTGGAGGTCAACAACTCAATGGAAATCTCACCAACTACAGGAGGAATACTGCAGATACTACTAAACTAAATTATCAAGTCCAGTTCAAACTACGTACCCAAAATTAAATGAAGGCTGGTGTAAGCATGTGTGTAGGTGTAGAACGATTCAACACGAATTGCAGACATCACAATGAGAGGGAGAAACTAGACACTGCTCGCCAGGAAGTTGACAACGAGAGCGAGTTAGCCATATGGTACCAGCTGTGGATGCGTCTATACTTGTGGAGTCCGTTACTTTTTTCCATGAATAGAGAATGAACTTTCTCTTGGTGGAAAAAATACACATGGACTGAAAAGAAAAACCCAAAAATTTAACCTTTTGTCCTTCCCTCTGTGTCCAAATAAATCGAAAGCAGAAGTGCATTTATATATTCACATGCAGTTTGTTTTAGAGAATGTCTGCCTGTATCATGCATGTTCTATGATCAGATTAATTATATATGCCAAAGTTAGACATCAATCCAAAGACCCAGTCAGGCATGCTTGAGTGCACTGCACACACGTTGTGCTAGAATTTTTCTACGTATAGGTCATGTTCGTTTGGTCATGGTGTTCTACATGCGAGTTCACATTCAAATATCTTGCCCTTTAAATTTTCCATTCAGCCCTATCCATTCGAATGTGTGATGGATAAAATCAGAAGAAACGACCAGCATAATTTGAAAATTAGTAAGTTTGTATGTATGTATTGCTGCTGTCTCCATCTTACCCAACACAATGACAAATAACCAACTCCAAAACTGGTCCTCCTTGTAAACTTTTGAGATGATTTGTTTCATTGCCTTTCCAAGTACAAGAGAGGGAGTACATATAGGGCCGGAGCCAGATCGTGGGACGAGTCGTGGAGAGGTCGTGGCGACGCAGCGCTGAACAAGTCCATAGTCTAAACCCCCCCCCCCCCCACCCCAGTGTCAACGTCCGGCTCGACGGCATTGAGACTGGCACGAATGTCGAGGAAGGAGGCCGCCCGCAGTCCTTTGGTGAAGATGTCTGCAAATTGGGCGCTAGTAGGAACATGCTGAACTCAGACGTCACCTAACGCTACCTTCTCTCGTACAAAGTGGATATCTATCTCTATGTGCTTAGTTCTACGATGCTGGACAGGGTTACATGATAAGTACACTGAGAAATATTGTCACAGTAGACAATCGTAGCACGATCAAGAGGACGGTGGAGCTCGGCGAGAAGCTGGCGAAGCCACACCGTTTCTGCAACAGTATGAGCGACCGAACGGTATTCAGCCTCCGCAGACGACCTGGAAACAGTTAACTGCCATTTCGACGACCATAAAACCAAGTAATCACCCAAATACACGCAGTATCCCGAAGTGGATCGACGAGTGTCCGGGCATCCCGCCCAGTCTGCATCAGAGTACTCTGTGAGGGAAGTTGGGGAAGAATGAGTGATAGAGAGACCATGATCAAGGGTCCCGTTGAGAGAGCGCAAAATACGCCGGACGTGACTCATGTGTGGAAGGCGAGGGTCGTGCATGTACAAGCAGGGTGCTGGACGACGTAGGTAATGTCAGGGCGAGTAAGAGTAAGGTACTGAAGGGCTCCAGTAAGACTACGATAGAGAGTGGGATCGGAGAGAGGGTCACCGGCAGAGGAGAGTTTTGGACCTATGTCACCTGGTGTACGAGAAGGATGACAGTCGATCATGCCAGCTTTGGAGAGAAGGTCCAAAATGTACTATCGCTGAGAGAGAAATAGACCAGAAGAGGAACGGGAGACGGTAATGCCAAGAAAATGGTGAAGAGGACCAAGATCGGTCATGCAGAATTCCGTGCGAAGAGAGGAGATGATATGGGTGAGAAACGAGTTAGAGGAGGCGGTTAAGACGATAACGTCAATGTAAAGTAGGAGATAAGCTACGTGCTCGGAGGAGTGGAAAATGAAGAGGGAGGAGTCGGAGCGAGAGGGGGAGAAGCCGATGATGTGAATGAAGGACGCAAAGCACTGAAACCAAGCGCGGGGCGCTTGTTTGAGACCGTACAGAGATTTCTGGAGATGACAAACGTGATCGGGGAAAGGTAGGATCGGTGAAACCTAGAGGCTGTCGACAGAACACAGTCTCGTTGAGAGAACCATGGAGGAAGGCATTTTTAACATCCAACTGGTGAATGGGCCACGAAGACGAGACTGCTAGGCTCAACACAACACGGATAGTGTTCGGTATGACAACAGGGGAAAAGTTCTCGTCGAAGTCGATCCCAGGTTGCTGAGAGTCGCCGCGGCAAACCCAACGAGCTTTGTAGCGGGAGAGTGTGCCATCGGAGTGGAACTTGTGGCGAAAAACCCACTTGCCAGAAACGACATTAGCACTGGGAGGGCGTGGAACGAGGGACCAGGTGTTGTCGAGAAGAAGGGCGTCATATTCATCCTTCATGGTGCGAAACTAGTTAGGATCTAGAAGAGCAGCCTTATAAGAGTTTGGGATGGGAGAGATGGGCTGTGGCGAGGCTGTGAGGTTGAGACGATCGACGGGAAGCCCAAAACCGGATTTGCCGCGAGTACGCATGTTGTGAGCGTTCTGTGGGACGGGATCAGGAACGACAGTGCGAGGCAAGGGGCGCGAGGGAGGAGTTGGCATAGAAAGAGGGGAGGAAGAAGACACGGCGGGTTGTGATGGATGCAGAGGAGAAAGTGAAGGAAATATGCCCTAGAGGCAATAATAAAGTTATTATTTATTTCCTTATTTCATGATAAATGTTTATCATTCATGCTATAATTGTATTAACCGGAAACATGATACATGTGTGAATGCATAGACAAAACAATATGTCACTAGTATGCCTCTACTAAACTAGCTTGTTAATCAAAGATGGTTATATTTCCTGACCATGAACAAAGAGTTGTTATTTGATTAACAAGGTCATATCATTAGTAGAATGATCTGATTGACATGACCCATTCCATTAGCTTAGCACACGATCGTTTAGTATGTTGCTACTGCTTTTATCCATGACATATACATGTTCCTGTAACTATGAGATTATGCAACTCCGTTTACGGAGGAACACTTTGGTGCTACCAAACGTCACAACGTAATCGGGTGATTATAAAGGAGTACTACAGTGTCTCCAAAGGCAGATGTTGGGTTGGCGTATTTGAGATTAGGTTTTGTCACTCCGATTGTCGGAGAGGTATCTCTGGCCCTCTCGGTAATACACATCATCAAGCCTTGCAAGCACTACAACTAATGAGTTAGTTGTGAGATGATGTATTACGAACGAGTAAAGAGACTTGCCGTAACGAGATTGAACTAGGTATTAGATACCGACGATCGAATCTCGGGCAAGTAACATACCGATGACAAAGGGAACAACGTATGTTGTTATGCGGTCTGACCGATAAAGATCTTCGTAGAATATGTAGGAACCAATATGGGCATCCAGGTCCCGCTATTGGTTATTGACCGGAGACGTGTCTCGGTCATGTCTACATTGTTCTCGAACCGTAGGGTCCGCACGCTTAAGGTTTCGATGACAGTTATTATGAGTTTATGTATTTTGATGTACCGAAGAAGTTCGGAGTCCCGGATGTGATCACGGACATGACGAGGAGTCTCGGAATGGTCGAGACATAAAGATTGATATATTGGACGGCTATATTCGGACACCGGAAAGGTTCCGGAAGTTTCCGGAGAAAACCGGAGTGCCGGAGGGGTTACCGGAACCCCCCGAGGGAAGTTATGGGCCTTAGTGGGCCAAGAGGGGAGAGAGAGGGGCCGCACCAGGAGGTGGCGCCCTCCCCCAGGGGAGTCCGAATAGGACAAGGATGGGGGGCGCGGCCCTCCTTTCCCTCTCCCTCTCCCTCTCTTTCCTTCCCCCTTCTCCCTTCCTAGTTGGACTAGGAAAGGGGAGTCTTACTCCAACTAGGAGGAGGACTCCCCCCTCCTTGGCGCACCTATAGGGGCCGGCCGGCCTCCCCCTCCCTCCTTTATATACGGGGGCAGGGGGGCACCCTAGGAGACACAAGTTTGATCTACGGATCGTTCCTTAGCCGTGTGCGGTGCCCCCCTCCACCATATTCCACCTCGGTCATACCGTCGCAAGCTTAAGCGAAGCCTCGCGCGGTGAAACATCAAGATCGCTCCACGCCGTCGTCTTGACGGAACTCTCCCTCGACACTCGGCTGGATCGGAGTACGAGGGACGCCATCGAGCTGTCGTGTGTCAAGAACTCGGGGCGCCGGAGTAACGTCGGGATCGGTCGGATCGCGAGGAGAACGTCGACTACTTCCTCTACGTTGTGATCGCTTCCGCCGGGTCTACAAGGGTGCGTAGACAACACTCTCCCTCTCGTTGCTATGCATCACCATGATCTTGCGTGTGCGTAGGAAATTTTTGAAATTACTACGCTCCCCAACAAAGGCATCCGAGCCTAGGTTTTTATGGTTTGATGTTTTGCACGAGTAGAACACAAGTGAGTTGTGGGCGATACAAGTCATACTACCTACCAGCATGTCATACTTTGGTTCAGCGGTATTGTGAGATGAAGCGCCCAGCACCGACATTACGCGTGACGCTTACGCGAGACTGGTTTCACCGCCACGAGCACTCGTTGCTTAAAGGTGACTGGTGGGTGCTGTCTCTCTCACTTTAGTTGAACTGAGTGTGGCTACGCCCGGTCCTTGAGAAGGTTAAAACGGAGTCTATTTGACAAAGTATCGTTGTGGTTTTGATGCGTGGTGAGACTGGTTCTTGCTTAAGCCCGTAGCAGCCACGTAAAATTTGCAACAACAAAGTAGAGGACGCCTAACTTGTTTTTGCAGGGCATGTTGTGATGTGATATGGTCAAGACGTGATGCTATATTTTATTGTATGAGATGATCATGTTTTGTAACCGGTTATCGCAATGGCTGGAGCCATATGGTTGTCGCTTTATTGTATGCAATGCAATCGCCAGTAATGATTTACTTTATCACTAAGCGGTAGAGATAGTCGAGAAGCATAAGATTGGCGAGACGACAACGATGCTACGATGGAGATCAAGGTGTCGCTACCGGTGACGATGGTGATCATGGTGGTGCTGCGAAGATGAAGATCACGAAGCACAAGATGATGATGACCATATCATATCACTTATATTGATTTGCATGTGATGTTTATCCTTTATGCATCTTATCTTGCTTTGATTGACGGTAGCATTATAAGATGATCTCTCACTAAATTATCAAGAAGTGTTCTCCCCGAGTATGCACCGTTGCCAAAGTTCGTCGTGCCCGCACACCACGTGATGATCGGTGTGATAAGCTCTCGTCCATCTACAACGGGTGCAAGCCAGTTTTGCACACGCAGAATACTCGGGTTATACTTGACGAGCCTAGCATATGCAGATATGGCCTCGGAACACGAAGACCGAAAGGTCGAGCGTGAATCATATAGTAGATATGATCAACATAAGATGTTCACCATTGAAAACTACTCCATTTCACGTGATGATCGGTTATGGTTTAGTTGATTTGGATCACGTGATCACTTAGATGACTAGAGATGTTTTTCTAAGTGGGAGTTCTTAAGTAATATGATTAATTGAACTTAAATTTATCATGAACTTAGTACTGATAGTATCTTGCTTGTTTATGTTTGATTGTAGATAGATGGCTCGTGTTGTTGTTCCGTTGAATTTTAATGCGTTTCTTGAGAAAGCAAAGTTGAAAGATGATGGTAGCAATTACACGGATCGGGTCCGTAACTCGAGGATTATCCTCATTGCTGCATGTAAGAATTACGCCCCGGATGCACCGCTGGGTGCCAACTGCTTCTTGATGTAACCGACGACGTTAAGAACGTCTGGCGAGCAAAGCGATGACTACTCTATAGTTCAGATGTGCCATGCTTTACGGCTTAGAACCGGGACTTCAACGACGTTTTGAACGTCATGGAGCATATGAGATGTTCCAGAGTTGAAGTTGATATTCAACGTAATGCCCGGATTGAGAGATATGAAGTCTCCAATAAGTTCTATAGCTGCAAGATGGAGGAGAATAGTTACATTAGTGAGCACATACTCGTAATGTCCGGGTACTACAATCACTTGACACAATTGGGAGTTAATCTTCCGGATGATTGTGTCATTGATGAATTCTTCAATCACCGCCACCAAGCTACAAAGGCTTCGTGATGAACTATAATATGCAAGGGTTAGTAAAGACTATACCGAGCTCTTCGCAATGCTAAAAGCTGCGGAGGTAGAAATCAAGAAGGAGCATCAAGTGTTGATGGTCAATAAGACCACTAGTTTCAAGAAGAAAGGCAAAGGGAAGAAGAAGGAACTTCAAGAAGAACAGCAAGCAAGTTGCTGCTCAGAGAAGAAACCCAAGTCTGGACCTAAGCCTGAAATCGAGTGCTTCTACCGCAAGCGATCGTCACCGGAAGCGGAACTGCCCCAAGTATTTGGCGGATAAGAAGGATGGCAAGGTGAACAAAGGTATATGTGATATACATGTTATTGATGTGTACCTTACTAGAGCTCGCAGAGCACTGGTATTTGATATCGGTTTACTGCTAATATTTGCAACTCAAACAGGACTACGGATTGCTTAACACCGCAAAGGACGAGGTGACGATGCGCGTGGGAAAAGGTTCCAAAGTCGATGTGATCGCGGTCGGCACGCTACCTCTACATCTACCTTCGGGATTAGTTTTAGACCTAAATAATTGTTATTTGGTGCTGCGTTGAGCATGAACATTATATCTGGATCTTGTTTGATGCGAGACGGTTATTCATTTAAATCGAGAATAATGGTTGTTCTATTTATATGAGTAATATCTTTTATGGTCATGCACCCTTGAGGAGTGGTCTATTTTGATGAATCTCGATAGTAGTGATACACATATTCATAATGTTGAAACCAAAAGATGCAGAGTTGATAATGATAGTGCAACTTATTTGTGGCACTCGCCGTTTAGGTCATATCGGTGTAAAGCGCATGAAGAAACTCCATCTTGATGGACTTTTGGAGTCACTTGATTATGAATCACTTGGCACTTATGAACCGTGCCTTATGGGCAAGATGACCGAACCCGTTCTCGGTACTATGGAGAGAGCAACAGATTTGTTGGAAATCATACATACAGATGTATGTGGACCGATGAATGTAGAGGCTCGTGGCGGATATCGTTATTTTCTCACCTTCACAGATGACTTAAGCAGATATGGGTATATCTACTTAATGAAACATAAATCTGAAACATTTGAAAAGTTCAAAGAATTTCAGAGTGAAGTTGAAAATCATCGTAACAAGAAAATTAAATTTCTACGATCTGATCGTGGAGGTGAATATTTGAGTTACGAGTTTGGTCTACATTTGAAACAATGCGGAATAGTTTCAGCAACTCACGCCACCCGAACACCACAGCGTAATGGTGTGTCCGAACGTCGTAATCGTACTTTACTAGATATGGTGCGATCTATGATGTCTCTTACAGATTTACCGCTATCGTTTTGGGGTTATGCTCTAGAGACGGCCGCATTCACACTGAATAGAACACCGTCGAAATCCGTTGAGATGACACCTTATGAACTATGGTTTGGCAAGAAACCAAAGTTGTCGTTTCTTAAAGTTTGGGGATGCGATGCTTATGTGAAAAAACTTCAACCTGATAAGCTCGAACCCAAATCGGAGAAATGTGTCTTCATAGGATACCCAAAGGAGACAGTTGGGTACACCTTCTATCACAGATCCGAAGGCAAGACATTCGTTGCTAAGAATGGATCCTTTCTAGAGAAGGAGTTTCTCTCGAAAGAAGTGAGTGGGAGGAAAGTGGAACTTGATGAGGTAATAGTACCTTCTCCCTTACTTGAAGGTAGTTCGTCGCAGAAACCGGTTTCTGAGACATCTACACCAAGTAGTGAGGAAGTTGATGATGTTGATCATGAAACTTCAGATCAAGTTACTGCAGAACCTCGTAGATCAACCAGAGTAAGATCCGCACCAGTGTGGTACGGTAATCCTGTTCTGGAAATCATGCTACTAGATCATGATGAACCTACGAACTATGAAGAAGCGATGGTGAGCCCAGATTCCGCAAAATGGCTTGAGGCCATGAAATCTGAGATGGGATCCATGTATGAAAACAAAGTATGGACTTTGGTTGACTTGCCCGAGGGTAGGCAAGCAATAGAAAACAAGTGGATCTTCAAGAAGAAGACCGACGACGGTAATGTTATCGTCTATAAAGCTCGAATTGTCGCAAAAGGTTTTCGGCAAGTTCAAGGGATTGACTACGATGAGACCTTCTCACCCGTAGCGATGCTTAAGTCCGTCCGAATCATGTTAGCAATTGCGCATTTTATGATTATGAAATTTGGCAAATGGATGTAAAGACTGCATTCTGAATGGATTTACGGAAGAAGAGTTGTATATGATGCAACCGAAGGTTTTATCGATCCAAAGGAGCTAACAAAGTGTGCAAGCTCCAATGATCCATCTATGGACTGGTGCAAGCGTCTCGAGTTGGAATAAACGCTTTGATAGTGTGATCAAAGCATTTGGGTTTGTACAGACTTTTGGAGAAGCTCAGATTTACAAGAAAGTGAGTGGGAGCTCTTTAGCATTTCGATATTATATGTAGATGACATATTGCTGATCGGAAATGATATAGAATTCTGGATAGCATAAAGGGATACTTGAATAAGAGTTTTTCAATGAAAGACCTCGGTGAGGCTGCTTACATATTGGGCATTAAGATCTATAGAGATAGATCAAGACGCTTAATTGACTTTCACAAAGCACATACCTTGACAAAATTTTGAAGAAGTTCAAGATGGATCAAGCAAAGAAAGGGTTCTTGCCTGTGTTACAAGGTGTGAAGTTGAGTAAGACTCAATGCCCGACCACCGCAGAAGATAGAGAGAAATGAAAGATGTTCCTATGCTTCAGCCATAGGCTCTATCATGTATGCAATGCTGTGTACCGCACCTGATGTGTGCCTTGCTATAAGTTTAGCAGGAGGTACCAAAGTAATCCAGAGTGGATCATCGGACAGCGGTCAAGAACATCCCGGTACCGAAAAGGACTAAGGATATGTTTCTCGATATGGAGGTGACAAAGAGCTCATCGTGGCGGTTACGTTGATGCAAGCTTTGACACCGATCCGACGATTCTAAATCGCAGACCGGATACGTATTTACACTAAACGGAGGAGCTGTCGGTTGGTGCAGTTCTAAACAAAGCGTCGTGGCGGGATCTACATTTGAAGCGGAGTACATAGCAGCTTCGAAGCAGCTAATGAAGGAGTCTGGATGAAGGAGTTCATATCCGATCTAGGTGTCATACCTAGTGCATCGGGTCCAATGAAAATCTTCGTGACAATATCGAGCAATTGCCTTAGCGAAGGAATCCAGATTTCACAAGAGGACCAAGCACATCAAGAGACGCTTCAATTCCATCCGGACTTAGTCCGGTGGGAGACATAGAGATTTGCAAGATACATACGGATCTGAATGTTGCGACCCGTTGACTAAGCCTCTTCCACGAGCAAAACATGATCAGCACCAAGACTCCATGGGTGTTAGAATCATTACTATGTAATCTAGATTATTGACTCTAGTGCAAGTGGGAGATCAAGGAAATATGCCCTAGAGGCAATAATAAAGTTATTATTTATTTCCTTATTTCATGATAAATGTTTATCATTCATGCTATAATTGTATTAACCGGAAACATGATACATGTGTGAATGCATAGACAAAACGATATGTCACTAGTATGCCTCTACTAAACTAGCTTGTTAATCAAAGATGGTTATGTTTCCTGACCATGAACAAAGAGTTGTTATTTGATTAACGAGGTCATATCATTAGTAGAATGATCTGATTGACATGACCCATTCCATTAGCTTAGCACACGATCGTTTAGTATGTTGCTACTGCTTTTATCCATGACATATACATGTTCCCGTAACTATGAGATTATGCAACTCCGCCACGGAGGAACACTTTGGTGCTACCAAACGTCACAACGAATCGGGTGATTATAAAGGAGTACTACAGTGTCTCCAAAGGCGATGTTGGGTTGGCGATTTCGAGATTAGGTTTTGTCACTCCGATTGTCGGAGAGGTATCTCTGGGCCCTCTCGGTAATACACATCACTGAAGCCTTGCAAGCACTACAACTAATGAGTTAGTTGTGAGATGATGTATTACGGAATGAGTAAAGAGACTTGCCGGTAATGAGATTGAACTAGGTATTAGATACCGACGATCGAATCTCGGGCAAGTAACATACCGATGACAAAGGGAACAACGTATGTTGTTATGCGGTCTGACCGATAAAGATCTTCGTAGAATATGTAGGAACCAATATGGGCATCCAGGTCCCGCTATTGGTTATTGACCGGAGACGTGTCTCGGTCATGTCTACATTGTTCTCGAACCGTAGGGTCCGCACGCTTAAGGTTTCGATGATGCTTATTATGAGTTTATGTATTTTGATGTACCGAAGAAGTTCGAGTCCCGGATGTGATCACGGACATGATGAGGAGTCTCGGAATGGTCGAGACATAAAGATTGATATATTGGACGGCTATATTCGGACACGGAAAGGTTCCGAAGTTTCGGAGAAAACCGGAGTGCCGAGGGTTACCGGAACCCCGGGAAGTTATGGGCTTTAGTGGGCCAAGAGGGAGAGAGAGGGCCGCACCAGAGGTGGCGCCCTGTGGGAGTCCGAATAGGACAAGGAGGGGGCGGCCCTCCTTTCCCTCTCCCTCTCCTCTCTTTCCTTCCCCTTCTCCTTCCTAGTTGGACTAGGAAGGGAGTCTTACTCAACTAGGAGGAGGACTCCCTCCTTGGCGCGCCTATAGGGGCGGCCGCCTCCCCCTCCCTCCTTTATATACGGGGCAGGGGGCACCCTAGAGACACAAGTTTGATCTACGGATCGTTCCTTAGCCGTGCGGTGCCCCCTCCACCATATTCCACCTCGGTCATACCGTCATGAAGCTTAGGCGAAGCCCTGCGCCGGTGAAACATCAAGATCGTCACCACGCCGTCGTCCGACGGAACTCTCCTCGACACTCGGCTGGATCGAGTACGAGGGACGCCATCGAGCTGTACGTGTGTCAAGAACTCGGGCGCGCGAGTAACGTCGCCGGATCGGTCGGATCGCGAGGAGAACGTCGACTACTTCCTCTACGTGATCGCTTCCGCTTCGGGTCTACAAGGGTACGTAGACAACACTCTCCCCTCTCGTTGCTATGCATCACCATGATCTTGCGTGTGCGTAGGAAATTTTTTGAAATTACTACGTTCCCCAACAGAAAGAGGCGAGCTGATAGGCCCCGGCGAGGCGGCAGGAGATCGGATGGGAACGAGAGTGGTAGGGCCAAGGGAATCTGCGTGCGGGCTGGGCGGCGAGCGATCCAAGAGATCCGCCATGACGCAGTTGTCCGGTGCGGAAAAGGTGATGGGTTGGGGGAAGCTGGATGCGGGTTGGGCAGCGAGCGATCCAAGAGATCCGCCGTGGTGCAGTTGTCGGTGCGAAAAGTTTGGTGGGGTTTGGTGGTGGGGAAGGCGAGGAAGGCACGGGATTGGGTGGAGCAACAGGTAGTGGAGGGGCGGGGTCCAGGTGAACAGGCCCATGCAGCCCATGCACGTCGATCGCAGAGGGGCGCGTTGGAGCGACTGTAGCGCCAGAAATCAGGGCAGATAAATCCAGCTGTGTATGACTGGCAAACGGAAAGTTTGTTTCGTCAAAAGTGACGTGGCGATAAAGGATTACACGGCCAGCTGGAAGGTGAAGACAACAATAACCTTTGTGGGAATAAGAGTACCCGAGAAAAATGCATGGAAGGGATCGCGGGGACAATTTGTTATCAGAAGTGGCAGCCAAGTTGGGAAACAAAGGCAGCCAAAGGTTTTGAGATCATGATAGCTAGGTGGTGCTAGAAAAAGAGACTCGTAGGGAGAAAAACGTGGACACAATTTTGTGGGGCGAATGTTGAGGAGAAAGGTGGCATGGCGTAGGGCTTCGCCCCAATATGAAGAGGGCATAGAAGATTGGATGAGTAGAGTGCGAAGTATATCATTAATAGTGAGGGAGCACTCAGGTTTTCCAATTTGGGGAGAGGTATAGGGGCAAGAAAAACGAAGAAGAATGTCGTGGTCAAGAAAGAAGGTGCGGTTACGAGAGTTGTCAAACTCACGGCCATTGTCGCACTATGAGAAACGGATGGGGAGAGAGAAGTGGGTGGATACGTAGCGTTGAAAATTGACAAAGATGGCAGGAACATCAGATTTAGCGCGAAGAGAGAAAGTCCATACAAAGTGCGAGTAGTCATCTAATATTACAAGATAGTACTTGAAACCAGAAACACTAGAGGTAGGTGACGTCCACAAGTCACAATGCAACAGTTCAAAAGCGAAAGAACTATGAGTAGTAGGCGTGCCAAAAGGCAGGCGAACATGTTTGCCCATCTGACACGCATGACACAAGGAAGAATCATGCCTATCACGATCGTACGAAAGCTGAAACTCCTGAAGAAGAGTAGTAGTCGTGCCGTTGTGAGGATGACCAAGCCGGCGGTGCCAGAGAGCGACAGAAGCAAACAGAGCGTGCAGTGGAGAAGAAGATGCGCCGTGGACCGTGTACAAGTCACTAGAGCTATTGAACCGAGCGATCTCCATCCTGGTGCGAAGATCCTTCACAGACAGCCCAAAAGGATAAAATTCAACAGAAACTTGGTTATCAATAGTAAAGCGTCTAGCAGAAATGAGATTTTTTATAAGGGCAGGGGCCACAAGAACTTCATGCAAAAGAAGAGGTGAGCGAGAGGAAGAGAGAGAGAGGTGGTGCCTACAGAGTAAACTGGAACAGAGGAGCTATCTCCTATAGTAATGGATGGGAAAAGGATGGAGGGGTGGATGGAGGAAAGCGTACTAGCAGATGTATGTGAGGAAGCGCCAGAATAAAAAATCCAATGGTTACCTGTGTCTTGAGTGGTAAGTGAATTCATGGCGGCGATGAAAGCAGCCTGATCCCAGGCCGGAGTCGTGGTTGTCGAGGTGGAGGCAGTGGTCGGTGGCGGCGGGGTAGAAGACGACGCCGATGATGACGCAGCAGGATCCCAGCCTGGTGAAGGGGCCCCGTAGGGGTACATGGAGTAGGCCGAAGGAGAAGCCGCGGCCTGGTACAGAGGCGTGTAGCACTAGTGCAGAACCGGGCATTAGCACCGGTTCGTAAGGCCCTATAGTGCCGGTTACATAACCGGCACTAATTAGTGTTCACTAAAGGCCTCCCCCCTTTAGCACCGGTTCAGCACGAACCGGTGCTAAAGAGCGACCACGTGGCACTAGCCAGCGCCGGCGGCCTGGAGGCCTTTAGTACCGGTTGTTAACACCAACCGGTACTATAAGGTTTGGTGGGTTTTTAGTTTTATGATTTCTTTTTCATTTAATTTTATATTTCCATTTTAATTCTTTTTCGTTTGCTGGTATTTTACGATACTACACATTGTACACGTTATGCATATATATATATAATTTCTAGTAGAACCAATCATGCATATATATATATATCACATCAATGTCTCACAAATTAAACCACCATATTAATTAATTCACACATACACACATGTACAGATATATACAATTTCTCCTACATATGAATGTTGCCTTCGGAGCCAGTCTAATTGGTGCCTTCGGAGCACGATGACAATTGAAAGTGGTTTTCATTGGGGCGGTAGTGGGTAATAGAATTCTCCATTCGGATTTATGACCTCGTCGAGCAAAAATCCCGCTATTTCCTCTTGAAGTGCTTCTACGCGCTCCGTTTTTATGAGCTTCTCCCGCACCTCTTTGAACTGTTAGAAGGAGATCAATATGCATGTGTATTAGTTGTGTGACTAGCTAGATATCGATAATGGTGTAAAAATTGTGAATAGTGTTCTGACAAGCGTACCCATTGCTGTCTTTGAGATCTGCTCCTTTCGGACGCCATCATGCGAATATTCTCGCAAACGCAGAATGCACACAGATCAGTACCCTGCGCCTGCTTCAGGGCCTTTACGAGAATGGAATTTGATCAGATAAAAATTAATCAAGCATGATAATTAAAGAGATGGCAGCTAGCTAGCTAGCTAGCTAGTACTACTTAATTACTTACCTTGGGTCGAAATCATTCAAGCTTTTGTTTCCATTCGCCGGGCGTGACGCTGATGAATCTTGCCCAAGCCCTACCACCGACAAAGAAAATGAATAAAGGGTTATTAAATAGTTCATATCATGAAATGACGAACTAAATAGGCCGAGATATATAGTTAATAATGATTGAAATTACCTGTTGACTATCCCATACAAGATGTTAAAGTCAGTTTTTTTGGGACTAGTGAGTCCAAGACTTCAACTGTTCCAAGTCCAACTTTAATGATACACAAGACCCAGTGAAATCTGCATATGCACACACGCTTTACATGTCTTAATTAAGCGGGCATATGTTAGCAAAAACATGTAGCTATAGCTAGTAGGCAAAAACGGAGAATTTGTAGTACAAGACAGTGTGACTCACCCAAAGTGGTAAGGAAGTAGTATATCTTCATTGTATTTGAGGCGCTTCAAGAACTCTAGCATGCTGCTTTCTACTTCCTTTGCATGGTGTTCATTTATCTTCCATGTGAATTCATTAACGGTGTTTGGGTCAATGAACCCAATGCCATAGCGCCCACCTTTTTCATTTCATATATCTTCATCCCGCATAATACCACGAAAAGAATATAGTGAGGATAATTACAGGTAATGATTGATCTCAAACGGATCACTACAGCTAGCTTGAGACTTAAATTATAGAAAGAAATCACTTACGCACAATAGCAATCGATTTATAGATTTGTCGAGTGCTTCCTTATTGTATAACTGAAACAGTTCTAAATACTCAACAGACCCAGCTTTCTCATGGTAGTAATGGTCCTCCTTGACATTCACCATGAGGGACACTCAATCTGAAATCTTGGTCATGTTCATGTACCATTGATGCAATTCATACATTCTCGTTGGGAGGTTCTTGACCTTGTCTGGCGCGACCAAAGGTTGGCCCCGGACATATTGCCGTTTTAATTCATCCTCTCTAAGCAAAGGCATGGGCTCGATCTCGAGGAGTTGTCCAACAGTGATGTTGAGAACTTCAGCCTGCATTATATGCTCCTCCGTTATTACCACATTGCCCACCTCGGGAACATGCACTGTTTGCCCACAATAATATTGGGGCGCGTCTTGCCACCGTTGTTGGCACAACAAGCGAGGGATCGATTATACCGCTGTTCTCCCAGGTGGGAATGGTTTTCCGCATTTTTGGCAGCTGCTTCTTGTTTGCTCTATCCCGATGTAGACGTGCTCGCCTCCCTTTGTAGACGTGCTCGATTTAACTTCCGATGTGGCGCTCATAGTCTGTGTCAACAGGCTTGGAAGCTGGTGGTTGAGCCATACGAATGAAGTGGTCAATCGCTTCTCGTGCACTTTCTCCCTTGGCGGCGGTGGCGGTTTCGGTGCAAAATGGGCTTCCACCTCGGCCTTCGATATGGCTATGATTTCCTCCTCGGACTTGTCATAAGACCTCTACGGAAGAGGCTTCGTGCTTGGACCATATTTATACCGCTTGCCTCCGCTTGTATTTCCAAATTGTACTACCTCGACTTCGACGGTTCGCACTGAGCTGCAGGGGTGTCTTTGCGATTGCTTGAGGCGGCGGAGATGGCTGACGGACTGAGTTGGACGAGGAGGAGGAGGGCCTGAGGTTGTGCCGGACTTGGAGGAGGAGGGGCGTCGATCTGTGGCGGACTTGGAGGAGGAGGATTGTCCCGACACTTTGCTGGACTTGGAGGAGGAGGATTGTCCCGACACTTTGCCGGACTTGGAGAAGCGGAGTCTGCTGACTCGGTGGCGGACTTCGACGAGGACTCGGGTGACGCGGTGGGTGGCCTTGGAAAGATGATGCAATCCTTTTTCCATAGGATGATACGATGTTTGGCCTCTCCGAGAAAGCGCCGCCGTCACCTCCAAAGAATGTCAAGTCAGTAGCCCGAATATGGGTCCAGACATCATCAACCACGACACGAGCATAGCCCGCCAGAATCGGGTTGCCATGGAAGGTTGCCTCGGGGATTTGTGAAAGCAGAGCCGTCCGCCACCTTCATGGATATGTTCTTCATTTTGTAGTGTAGCTCGCAGTTTAGTGTTCTCCGTGATGTCATCCACGGGGTATCTACCCAGCATTGGGTCGTCTGGGACGGAACCCACGCTGCTTCTCGGCATGGATGGGCCGGTGCTATCCAATGCTGGATCATCCGCTAGCTGCTGCAGCTGTTGAGACCCCCTTTGATGGGTAAGTGAGTCGATCTGCTCTCGCCGCCGCTGGAATTTGACCGCCAATTCGCTTGACTTGCTTCTAGGCCTTGAAGGCGTTCATAGTCCCGCTTCCTCTGCTCCTCCTCCATCTTCCTCTTCTTCTCCTCCGCAATTTTCTTTCTCGCACGGGTTCGTAGTCGGTGTTCCATCAAAACCCTCATACCACGGAATAGCGCCTTTGCCTCATGTTCTTCCCGGTGTTCAGGATTTCCCGTGGCACGCGAAGCTCGTCGTTCTCTCTGTTGGGCTGGAACACCCCGTTCGTGCCTCTTCTATTGCAACAAGTATCGCATCGTCGGCTCCTTCAGACTTGCCCTCGTCGAAACTTTTCCTGCCTCCCGTCCAACTCCCCCATGCGCATAGAACCAAGTCCCGACCGGGCGGGCCAGCTCTTAGTAACCGGAGTGACACCTGATCCTCCATCTCTTTCTCGACTTATCCCACTTAGGCATTGCCACCGCGCAGCCACCGCCCCACTTATGGAACTTATCCTTCTTTTGGCATTCTTCTTGTTTATTCTCGACCGTTCCTTAGCTAATTCCGAATCCTTGAATTTCACGAAATCGCCCAATGATCACGTTGGTTCTCCGGTGTTCCTTGAATACTGGAGTCTTGCTTCCTCCGCGACGCATTTGTTCCATTCACCATTCTTGTAGTTCTTGAATGCATTCGCCATCATCTTAAGAGCAGCCTCTTTGACTTTCTCACATCATTCGTGAAATGATCCGTAGGGTGAAATGTTCCATGAGAGTATCCCAAAGCAGATCTTTTTGATTCTTGTCGACATAAGTAACATCTGGACGTGGCTTTGGCGCCCGCCCATTCTTGAAGTTTGATCGAGTTGGTCCTTCACAAGAACTCCGCGACCGATTTAACGAACTTGTTCGCAATCTTCTTAGGCGCTATTGGTTTGCCAAGGGGTCGCATGCCTCGATATTGTACTTTACGCCCGGCTTCAACTTTTGTTCGGGCCTCGTTTAAATCATTTTGTCGAAGATTTGCTCGATCCGGATGGCTGAAAGAACAAAGATCGATTCGTTAATATATCTTCAAGTCATTTAAAACATGTGATGATCACCAGATGCCTTCTTATATAAATATATATATACCTCGTCGGTGTTTGTTGTTTCAGGATCATGTTCTTCGTCATCGCTCATAATCATTCATGACTTCGCTCGTGATCGAATATCATATCACCCTCTCGGTGTTGTTTAGAAATTCGAGCCGTCATAATCTTCTTCATTTTGATTATCATCTGCCTCACATCATATCGAACATGGTCTGTTTCTCCTCTCTCTGTCGGTATTGTCCGCCATAGCTTTTGTTTAACTAATCCAAAAGAAATATAAAACAATTTAGTATTCAAATCTCGAATAATAGATATAATCTCGAATACATCGTCCGAATAATAGATATAATCTCGAATACATCGTCCGAATAATAGATATAATCTCGAATACATCATCTCGAATAATATATAATATAGAAAAGTACATCACTGGCTATTAGCTAATAAAGATCGAATACTACTGAAGAATCTAGGACACTCGCGGTTCCTCCGGCGGCGGTGGACACCCAAAGAGAAGGAACCTCACAGATCATAGCTGAAGTGATATCCTCAAGATATCGCCACGTATTGGAGAACCTGCCACCTCTAACGCAACCATGTAGCGATGGACGTGCTCGTCCTCCTCCTCGACACGGCGACGTACCACCTCCGGCAGGGCAGGTCCCTCCGCACCAAATCGCCCACGCTAACGCCACCAAACGAGATCGGGTCGACGATCGACCCGCGGCGGGTTTTTCGCAGCGGCGCGCCCTCCAAGCAGCACCTCCCAGTGCCAGCCAGCGGAGCCAGTCCGGACATGGGTCGGCTGGACGTCGTCATGACGGGTCGACGGCGAGGATGCGGGCCGGCATCGCCGAGAACAAATACTAGCTATATGCCCGCAAAAAGTAACATTTTTTAATGATTGGATTTTGATAACTAAAATTTCTAACATTTCTATATATATAACTAACATTTCTATAACATTTCTAACAATGCTATATATAACTAACATTTCTATAACATTTCTAATATTTTAGAACTAAAAACAGAAAAAAATTATAACATTTCTATATATATAACTAACATTTTATAACTATTTCTATAACTAAAAACAGAAAAATTTCTAACAATTCTAACTTTTTATAACTATATATTTCTATAACTAAAAACAGAAAAATTTCTACAATTTCAAACATTTCTAACAAATCTAACAATTCTAACATTTCTAACTATTCTAACAAATCTAACAATTCTAACAAATCTTAACAATTTCTACAATGTATGTGTGTGTGTGCTCACCACGGCAGCTAGGCGAGAGGCGACGGGACGGCGACGGCGCAAGCGACGACGGGCGGCGACGACGGGACGGGACGACGGGTCGGGCGGCGACGGGGAGGGACGGGCGGCGACGACGGGACAGATGGGCGACGGGCGGCGACAAGGCGGCGGCGACGACGGCGCGGTGGCGACGGGCGGCGGCGGCGGCGGGCGGCGACAGGGGCGGCGACGACGGGTCGGGCGGCGACGGGGCGGCGGCGAGTGCAGGGAGAAGAAGCAGAGGAGATGAGAAACCGACGAAATTTTGAAGTGTTCAAGATATAGAAGGCACCTTTAGTACCGTTGGTGCCACCAACCGTACTAAAGGTCTGTTTTGGCCAGGCCAAGCGGCGGAAGCGACCCCTTTAGTACCGGGTGGTGGCACAAACCGGTACTAAAGGCCCCTTTAGTACCGGTTTGTGCCACGACCGGTACTAAAGGGGTGCTTATTAGCGCCGGTCTGCGTGCAAGTTTAGTCCCACTCGCTAGTCGAGGGGCTACCGACCGGTTTATAAGCCCCATCACGGTAGCTCTCTCGAGCTCCTCTCTATTTAGGCCTCTGGGCCTACCTGTCCTCCTCGCCTTGTGGGCCTATCAAGGGCCTTGGGGCCTGCATCCCGGCCCAATGAAAGGTTGTATCGCTGGTCGTATGCAGCCGCTTTGGCCTAGTAGGCGTGCTTTTTTTGCTTTATTTTTTGTTTTATTTATTTTTGAGTTGTTTTTGTTGTATTTAGAGTTTCTTTGTGAATATTTTTGCTTTAGGTACAAAAATTACAAACTTTCTCTTAGTGCCGGTAGATTTCAAATTTGAATAGTTTAAATTTTGAATTATTTGAAATTTGTGTGAATCACTAGTTTGTGAATAACTTAACTTTGAAAAAGTTTTTCTAGTGATTCTTTTTCTTATGTTCAATATTAGTGTGTTTTATCATTATATTCAATTTAGTAATTTTAGGTTATTTAAAAATGAAATGCCTTTGTAACAGTTCAGTTTTCGTTGAAACCCCGATACTTGAAAGAGATTGTCCATTTTGTACACGAAGTGCATCCAGTTTTGTCGTAACCCTCTCTTTTCTTGCACATGCTATTTATATGAAATTATGATACCATGCCAACTTTCAACCTTTTCTCGAGTTCATTTGAATTGCTTTTCAAATGCCAAAACACATAACTACCCTAACTATTACGTACATTTCCTCCTAGGTGTGAAACACGTAAGAAAGTGATGATAGTGAAGCCGATCACATCCCGATCTTTGGGTGTGAAACTTTTTCTTCAAGGTGTCCCTTTGCGCTGTAACCATGGAAAATCTTCATCATTTAACGGGATGCTCGGGTCAATATTCACTTGTGAATGGAGCAATTTCATCAAACTTTTCATAATCTTCCGACTTGTCTGTCTTGTCATCCACTCCCACGATGTTTCTCTTCCCGTAAAGAACTATGTGCCGCTTTGGCTCATCGTGCGATGCATTCGCTTTCTTATCTTTTCTTTTTCTTAGCTTGGTAGACATGTCCTTTACATAGAATACCTGTGCCACATCATTGGCTAGGACGAATGGTTCGTCTGCATACGCAAGATTGTTGAGATCCACTGTTGTCATTCCGTACTGCGGGTCTTCCGTTACCCGCCTCGTGTCATATTGACCCATTTGCACGAAACAAAGGGACCTTTAAACCACGCCGATAGTCAAGTTCCCATATGTCCTGTATATAACCATAATATGTTTCCTTTCCGCCTTGGTTTCGCATCAAAGCGACACCACTGTTTTGGTTGGTGCTCTTCTTATCTTGGGCAATCGTGTAAAATGTATTACCATTTATCTCATACCCTTTGAAAGTCATTATATTCGAAGATGGTAACTGGGACAGCAAGTACATGTCATCTTCAATAGAGGTGGCATGCATGGTACGTGTTCGCAACCAGTTGGCGAAACTCCTGGTTTGTTCACGTGTAATCCACTCATCGACCGCTCCGGTGTTTGGAGCGTAGCAAATTCTTGTGTTCATCCATATACGGAGCCACCAAGGTGGAATTCTGTAGAACTGTAGTGTGCTTCAAAGGTGAGAATGTCCGTCCATACATATTATTTGTTCCTCCTAGCGTGCCTTTTCCATCCAGCCTACCCTTATGCCGCGATTCAGAACACCAATCGGCTTAAGGTCGAAATAAAGTCAATACAAAACTCAATGACCTCCTCATTTTGATGGCCCTTGGAGATGCTTCCTTCGGCCTAGCACGGTTATGAACATATTTCTTTAAGACTCCCATGAACCTTTCAAAGGGGAACATATTGTGTAGAAATACAGACCCAAAACGTTAATCTCTTCAAGATAGGTGAACTAGGACGTGCGTCCATGATGTTGAAGAAGGATGGTGGGAACACCAACTCGAAATCGACAAGACATTGCACCAAATCATTCTCAGAACCTTGGTATGATTTCTGGATCGACACCTTCGAGAGATTGCATTGAGAAATGCACATAGCTTCACAATGGCTAATCGAACGTTTTCCGGTAGAAGCCCCCTCAATGCAACCGGAAGCAGTTGCGTCATAATCACGTGGCAGTCATGAGACTTTAGGTTCTGGAACTTTTTCTCTGCCATGTTTATTATTCCCTTTATATTCGACGAGAAGACAGACGGTACCTTAATACTGAGCAGGCATTCAAAGAAGATTTCCTTCTCTTCTTTGGTAAGAGCGTAGCTTGCATGACCTTGATGTATGCCATCTTCTCCGTGCATACGTTGCTGGTCCTCCCGTGCCTCAAGTGTATCTTTTGTCTTCCCATACACGCCCAAGAAGCCAAGCAGGGTCACGCAAAGATTCTTCGTGACATGCATCACGTCGATTGCGGAGCGGACCTCTAGGTCTTTCCAATATGGCAGGTCCCAAAATATAGATTTCTTCTTCCACATGGGTGCGCGTCCGTCCGCGTCCTTCGGAACAGGTTGTCCGCCAGGACCCTTTGCAAATATCACCTTCAAATCCTTGACCATATCATGTACATCAGCACTAGTACGATGGCGAGGCTTCGTCCGGTGATCCGCCTCACCTTTGAAATGCTTGCCTTTCTTTCTTACGGGATGCCTGCTCGGAAGAAATCGACGATGTCCTGTACACATTCTTCTTACAACTATTCAAATATATATCGTCGGTATCATCCAAACAGTGCGTGCATCCGCGGTATCCCTTGTTTGTCCATCACCGAAGGTTACCGAGAGCAGGCCAATCATTGATGGTCACGAACAGCAACGCCTTTGAGGTCAAATTTTTCCCCATGTGCTCATCCCACGCACGCACACCTGCTCCATTCCACAGCTGTAAGAGTTCTTAAACTAATGGCCTTAGGTACTCATCAATGTCGTTGCCGGGTTGCTTAGGGCCTTGGATGAGCACCGGCATCATAATGAACTTCCGCTTCATGCACAACCAAGGAGGAAGGTTATACAAACATAGAGTCACGTGCCAGGTGCTATGGTTGCTGCTCTGCTCCCCAAAAGGATTAATGCCATCTGCGCTTAGACCAAACCATACGCTCCTTGCGCCATCTCGCAAACTCCTTCCCGTACTTTCTTTCGATTTTTCTCCATCGCGACCCGTCGCCAGTACTCTCAACTTTCCGCCTTTCTTACGGTCTTCTCTCAGCCATCTCATCGCCTTTGGCATGCTCTTTGTTTTGGAACAACGTTTCAACCGTGGTATTATAGGAGAATACCACATCACCTTGGCAGGAATCTTCTTCCTAGGCGCTCGCCCTCGACATCACCAGAGCTCATCGCGGCTGATCTTATAGCGCAATGCACCACATACCGGCAAGCGCTCAAATCCTCGTACTCACCGCGATGCAGGATGCAATCATTAGGGCATGCATGTATCTTTTGCACCTCTAACCCTAGAGGGCGACAGCCTTCTTTGCTTCAGACGCACTCTCGGGCAATTCGTTGTCCTTTGAAGCATATCCTTTATCATTACCAAAGAACTTTTCAAATCCCTTGTCGATACACCATTCTCGCCTTCCATTGCAGCAATTCCAGTGGTGCCCAGCTTTTTCTTGTCACCTACGCAATTCGGGTACAACAATTTTTGTGAACCTCTAACATGCACCGCAACTTCTTCTTCTCCAAATCACTTGCGCAGTTTCTCTTTGCATCGGCAATGGCCCGACCTAGATCATCAACGGGCTCATCGATGCCTCTTCTTCAGCTTCTTCCCGCATTGCCGCTCAGCTTCTTCCGCATTACCGCTCAGCTTCTTCCCCATTGTTGTATCATCGTATTCAGGGAACCCATGGCCGGATAGCTGTCATCGCCCTCTTCTTCTTCATTGTCTTCCATCATAACCCTCTTTCTCCATGCTTGGTCCAAACATTATAGTGGGGCATGAAACCGGACTTAAACAGTGGACGTGAATGGTTCTTGACGAGAGTAATTGTGACCATTCTTACAGACACCACATGGACAAGGCATAAAACCATCCGCCCGCTTGTTTGTCTCAGCCGCAAGCGTAAAAGTATGCACGCCTCAACGAACTGGGTGAGCATCGGTCATCGTACATCCATTGCCGGCTCATCTTCATTACACAACACCGAATAGACCAAATTAATACAAGTTCATACATGAAGTTCATACAACACTTAAATGCAACAAACAAATAACTCTCTAGCTAAAGCATTTAAATGCAACAACAAATGCGATCAAGATCGCAACTAAGGTAACAATTGATCCAACAGCATAATGATACCAAGCCTCACTATCGATGGCATATTTTCTAATCTTTCTATTCTTCAAGCGCATTTTTCCATCTTGATCTTGTGATCATCGATTTACATCGGCAATATGCAACTCCAATTCCATCTTCTCCCCTCAATTCTTTTCAATTTTTCTTTCAAGTACTCGCTTTCTCTTTCAACTAAATTTAACCTCTCGACAATAGGGTCGGTTGGAATTTCCGTTCACATACCTCCTAGATAAAAATATCTATGTCAACTTGATGGGCATAATTTGTCATAAACACGAAATGCAACTAATAGTTTTAAAAGAGAATATACCACATCCGAATCATAACAAGGACGAGGGCCGACGGGGCGGATATCAAAACCATGGCACTATGTATAACAAACAACGACGGGTAAGATAATTATTACATGATTAACTATATATCCAAATCACACAAACATCAATTTTTATATAAAATTACATGAACAAGAGGCTCACCACAAGGTGGTGCCGGTGACGGACGGTGCAGGGCGATCGACGGTGGTTACGACGGAGATTTAGAAGGCACTAAGTAAACCACACCTACATATGCAAACTAAGTGTTATTTTGACCTCAAATTGCATATAAATCAAATACTAGCACATATATATATTTCCTCCCAAATTACTAAACTCACAAATTAGTAACTATATAAAGCATTGCAAGAGCTAATCTAGCAATGAGAGATGAAAGGACAAAGTTGCTAACCTTTGTGATCATTTGAATGGATGGGGCCTTCAAATCTTGACAAATTTTGGGCAAAATATGTGATGAGCTCGAGAGGAAGAGGGGAAGAACAGAGAGGAGAGGGGAAAGGGGAAGAACAGAGCGAGCTCGGGTGGACGAAGGGTTTATGTAGGACGACCTATAGTACCGGTTCGTGGCACGAACCGGTACTAAAGGTGCTGGAGGGGGCCCAGACTGACAACATCCTGCCACCACTCTCATTAGTACCGGTTCGTGGCACAAACCGGTGCTAAAGGTTAGCCACGAACCGGTACTAATGAGAGCGGCCCGGCTAGCCGTTGGAACCGGCACTAATGTATACATTAGTGCCGGCTCTAATACAAACCGGCACTAATGTGCTTCACATTTGACCCTTTTTCTACTAGTGTAGGCGGTGTAGGCGGCTGGCGGAGGGCGTGAGCCGAGGAGGCCGGGGGCGCTGATGGCGGGGCGAAGGCCGGGCGCCCATGCACCGTTGTAGGTTGGTGGAGCACCGTAGGGCGATGGTGCTGACCAAGGCATCGGCCAGGCTTGCACCAGACCCGTCCACGAGTCATGAGAAGGACGCCAAGTGGAAGGATCCGGAGGTGCAACTGGTGCTGAAGCCGGTGCAGAAGCAAGGTGCGCGGACTGGGTCAGCGCCGGAGCAGTGGATGAAGACGCGTCGCCGTGCTTGGGCGGCCTGTAGACCGGGTGCTTGCCCTTGTAGTTGGGGCTGGGATGCCACTTGGGTGGCGGCTGAGGCGAGGACGACGTTGGCGGTGGAGGAGCCGGAGCGGGAGCGGGCGCGCCATCGTGTGAAAAAGGCGCGGGGTGCTGGCTTTCACGCTGCTGGTTCTGCTCCTCCATCTATAGCATGGAGCGGGCCTCTGCCACCATTGGCAGAGGGTGAAGGACCGGGATGAGAGTGGCCTACTGAGCAAAGCGCTCGTCGAGGCCGCCCATCAGCGCATGAAGAAGAGAGCGATCGGCGACCACCTCGCCAAGCTCGCACAACTCGTCGTCGATGGCCTTGATGCGCTGACAGAACACGCTGACCGGGCGATCGCCCTGCGTGATGGTGCGGAGCTCCGTGTTGAGAGCCGAGATGCGGGCGTCGTGGTTATCCTTGAAGAGCCGACGAAGCTTGAGCCAGATGTCGCGAGCGGAGGCGTCGTCGGTGACCACGAGGTTGAAGAGCTCCGTGGAGATGCGAGTGTACAGCCACTAAATGATGGTGAGGTCGTCCTTGAGCCACTGTGGATCATGCGGGGTCGGAGGCACGTCGCCGGAGATGTGGTGAAGGAGGGAGCAGCGTCCGAGATGAATCTCAAAGAGATGGCGCTAGTGGTAGTAGTTGTGGCTGTGAAGATCTAGAACAATAGGGATGAACGGGATGATGTCTGTAATGGTGTCGCTGAACGAGAGGCTAGCGGCGGGCATGGCAGCGGTGAGGGGTGGAGGCGGCTGGGGGCCGGTGATGGGAAGGGTTGGCTGGCCGCCGGGGAGAGAGTCAGTTGGCTGGCCGCCGGGAAGAGGAGGAGTTGGTTGGCCTCCAGTCATGGCGATCGTGGAGGGAGGTATGCGGAACCGGTGTCTGATACCATGTAAACTTTTGAGATGATTTGTTTCATTGCCTTTCCAAGTACAAGAGAGGGAGTACATATAGGGTGGGAGCCAGATCGTGGGAGGAGTCGTGGAGAGGTCGTGGCGACGCAGTGCTGACCAAGTCCATAGTCTAACACTCCTATTTATTTATCTTGACAGGACAAAACGGGTTCTCTTACCAAGTAGCAACATCATTTGACCCTGAAATCTCATCGTCGTTAAAAAAAGAAATGCCGTTTTAATTCCAGGGTATAAATATGTAGCAACAAGTTGGTGATCCAGCAAGTTGCACTTCTAGTACCACTTGTAGTAATGTTCGAACAACCCACAACTTGCATCCTCGTTCCAAGAAAGCATCAAGATGTTTCTGTTGATACCCTTAATTTCCAAGAAAGCATCAATCGACATGTTAAGAAGAACTTACTAACCCTGCAAAAAACATTTTTTTACTAGAACGAAACACTCAGGCCAGTTGCAGACAAGTTGCAGCTTCTTCTGGACATTTGTTAATCCTCTCCGAATTATTCAACCATTGTTGGCACACTACAATACAGTAAGCGCGCAGATGAGTCACAATCGTTGGCTGGTCTTGTCTAGCTAATCATTCATTTTCGAAATACTTAATTGTATGAAGGACCAAAATAGTTCAACAACTACACTACGCACGTGCAGGCTGCGGCCGCCGCATGCAGTGGCTAGTCCAACACAACGCACATGCCCAGCCCCGGTGTCGCATCCGAGCGTCTCACTCACTCTCACCAGCGACTATGAGGAAGAAAATAAGGACGATTCTGTGTCCGAGATCCTAAAGTTGAGAGACCAACCAACAATCGGGTCCACCAGCACGCACGCATGCATCCTGTTTTTTTCCCAGGCTGAATTCAAACAATGCACACCGCGTTCGAATTGGACCTGAACGGAATGATCGATCGGTGCATTTTTCTTCCAAAATCCCAACAACCGGACAAGATTAGGCGAGTTCGTCCGGGGCGAATCGACCCGGTCCAGCTCTTGGTGGTTTGCATCTCGATCTCTAGTTTTCCCGCCAAGCCAGCGAGAGTATAGCCGCGCTGTAGAAGCAGAATATGCTGCTGGTATCCAGATTCTGCACTGACAGGCACGTACTAAGAACAATTTTTAAAACAGTTAACCTGTTGTTAATGAGCCACTGTGTCCGTCTGTGGTGCATGATTGCTCCGCACTTGCTGTGCAGAAAACAAAACTGTTCCAACCGCCGGCGCCGGCATCGGCATCCATGTCTCATTTGAAAACGGGCTGGAGATCGACTGACCCGGTCCGGTCCTGCCTGCGCAAGCGATGGAGACGTCGCCGTGTGTGTTTCCTTTTCCTACTAGAACATCTATGCGCGCGTTGCCGCGCCCGCCCAGTTTTATGAATATTATAACAATATAGACATTCATGGAAATGGAAAATATAATTAACAAATAAATCTTTTAATTAGTACAACATAACCTCAATGTGTAGCATGTGCTACGTTATATTTATAACACCCTTAGACGGGCCCGTTAAACAGCCATCAATTATGTTTGTAAAAGTCAGCGCCAAGAAGATTAGTAAGATACTTCCTCCATCCCTAAATATTTGTCTTTCTAGAGGTTTCAACAAGTGGCTACATACGGAGCAAAATTAGTGAATTTACACTGTAAAATATGTCTATATACATCCGTATCTGGTATTCCATTTGAAATCTCTAGAAAAACAAATATTTAGGAAGGAGGAAGTAGAAGACAAATAATGGTTTTTGCACATTATGGTTTGCACCCCTAACTTAGCCAAATTACAAATAACCAGTACCTGTGCAAGATAAACTCCCTCCACCTAATCATATAAGTTCTTGGATGGCCTAGTCAAATCTGAAGTAACTAAAACTAAACCAAAATATCAATTGGTGTACTGGGCACAAGAAAGAACTTACAATCTCTGCAGCTGCCATGCTAGTATGAAATCCATGGTACATGTCAACCGCTGCATTTAACATCACATATTCCGAATAGAAGAAATGCTACCAAAATAAGTGCTTTAGTCATCGAAACAGCTGAATCAGATCATCGGTTGTTGCCATAGTGCACCGTATATTAATTCCTTCGTCAATCAGCTGGAAAAAAAATGTGCAGAAATTGTGTTAGCACAAGGAAAATATTTGCACTGTGGGCTGCATATTATACCATAACTTAGCTTGTGCTATACGGATGCCTTGAAGCATATTTTAAATCACTGATTGTCTTCTCCAATGCTATTTCTGCTTTATTTCTACAGAGAGCTGAAAGAAACTATGGGTTTATTCGTCACAAGATGACATATTATTTTCACACACACCCATCATTTCGAGAAAAATCTCTAATATATCCACATAAAACATGAATCCGACACAAATATGGTCAAAGCAGATACAGTACCTTAGTCCTCGGAAATAGCAAGAAATCAAAACATCTTGAACAGTAAGTTAGCACTTAGTAGTACTCTTGAATTGTTCATTTCTGCAGGTTCTTCCTAACATTAAGATTTAGGTAAAAATTAGTCAGGTTCACAAATTGTGATCTTGACGGAGACACGTCATATCTCAAACCCAACAGGGCATTCGGATCCCAACAACAAACAGATTAACAAAAATAGAATGATATGTATGTACAAAAAGAACCGCACTTGGTCAATCTTTCTTACCTCGGTGAATAATTTGGAACATGATGGGAGAACAAACAGTCGGATTTTCCAACTTTCTGATTGGAACCGTGACAGGAGGTAGTGGGCGCAGGTTGAAACCAGATTGGAAAAGGGCAAAACAAATCTTTTCTCAGTTTTCCTCTTGCTCGTAAGCCCACCCTGCCATGCACCATTATATCACTCACTAACCATCGGGAAAATTAGATCCTGGCCATCGCTAGCTCAAAGGCGTACACATGCCGGGCGGCTGCGACGGGCGTAGGAAAGCAGTTACGCCGGGCGGCCGCGTGGAATAAGGAGAAGACTCCCAGCTCGATTTGTGGAGCAGCAGCCCGATTACTTTGGGCTGGCCGCTAACATGCAGTTACGGGGGGAAGAAAGGCCCAATAGGGTACCGTGGGACGCAAGAAGATCTGGGACGTTCGGAAGTGACATCTACGGCTGACGAACTCTATTTGCTGTGAGCAGGCGTGACTGGTTCCGTTATACTGTTTTGTAATGTGCGAGCCTGGTCTTTGACCCTGCTGCCCTGAGTCCACTTTCTTCTCCTTTTCCTAAAAAAATCTCGTGAAACTCCAAGACGGGCCGTGTGAAACACGAGGATGGCATGCAGACAAAACAAAAGAGAGAGACGAAACTTGGCGCTTCCGTAACCCCTTTGCTACTGTGAAGCTTTCATGGCTCTAGATTACGGATTCCAGTTTGAGTTCCTCTTTGTTGAGCCACAACTACCTCCCTCTGACATTTCCAGCTCTCCGTCTCTGCTTTACTTACAATCGCATCGATTCAGTTGTCTTGCTCTCCGTTTCACCTCTTGGAACATATGCTTGTGGTATACTCCCGGTCCAATGAGATCACAGATCAGTAGTAACAGAGTCTGTCCACATGTGTTCCAAGTGTTCGTGGGTGCACCGGACGATGCCAACATGTCCTCGACCAGGCCGGTCTCCTGCCGAGTCTGTCCACCCATTATTGGCACAACACAACGGAGACGATCAACCCACGGCAACACAAGTGGAGAAACACTCGGTTCACTTCATCGGCCACTTTTCACAGATTCTTGGCTGAATTTTTCTGTTTTGTGTGGAACAGATTCTTTGTCTCAACTAGCAGTACGTATGACTGTGAAAACATATGGAGAGAGCCAAGAATAAGCATATATAGGTCCAAGCTAAAAACGGGAGGCCATGCTCCTCTCTGCCAAACTTGTGACCAGCACAACACAAATTGCATAGGATTCACCTTTCGGAAATGAGATACTTCTCCCTTGGTCTGGTGAAGGCACAAGAACAAGCTAGACAGCGCTCGTGCTCGCCGCACTTGGCTTGCGCACAAAATGCTATTCCTCCTTTGGTGCCGCTAGTGCTTCCACGGACAAAAGCGCTCGACAAGTCCCCTTTGAGAAATTCGGCGAGACGATCTTCAGGATACGATGAGTGGCGAGAAGGCTAAGCACGATTCTTCTGACTAAACATGGTGTGTTCCCGTCTCACTAATGCGTGGAACAACAGAACATTTTCACGGTGCGGCAGAGCACTAGTTAGTCAGTCCACGCGGCGATGCGGCGAAACAAAAGCTTCCCAATCCTCCACCGCACTGGCTTAAATCAGGGACGCGTACACACCTAAAAATCACTTTGGATCACGGAGCCTCCTTTTCCCTTTTGAAGTTTTTAAAAAACTGATTCGTATGGCTCCAAAAAACCTTAAATTTTGCGTACCTGCATATATAGAATACTGGTAGTATAGCTGTGCAAAATTTCATCAATAAACGCGTTTTCATGTGAAAGATAAAAAAAAATGACAACTACGTGCACAAAAATCGTTTTTTTTTTTTTTGCTGAATTTGGGCTGAAAATTTGTCTATTTTGTGCAGCGTATACCGTAACATAATTTTGAACGAAAAATAACAGATACTTAGAGCACATGCATACGTATTTGTGTAAAGATGTTCAGTTATTTTTTTATTGTTTTAAGCATCATTTTTTAGCAATTCCAAAAAATGTGCTCTCCAATGCCTAGGTGCTCCAAAACTCCGCATTACACATACACAATATGTCTTCTCCCAAAGTCACATAGCCGGGGGCAGGACATGGTCAAGAAAGAAAGTTAGGGTTCGTGCCTCTCGCCGGCGTCGCGCAGGTCCGCCTCGTCTCCGGTGGCCCTAGGGCCATGGAGGCGCGGTGGATCCTGGCAAGGGCCGGCGGGAAGGCTCCGTTTTTAGTCTTTTTTTCAATCGTGTTAAGGTTTGTGTCCTACTCAGACAGGCGAGACGGCGGCGGCTCCCTGAAGATGGAATAAAGGTCTTCCCGCCTAGCCCCTGTTCCGGCGGTGCGTCTAGCATCGTTGGTGGGCGTGTGGAGGTGTGTCTCCGACAGATCTATCTTTGGTGGATTTGCTCGGATCTCGCCGTTGTTCGTCTACGTTCGTGTGTCTTCGGTTTGGATCCTTCCGATCTATGTTATTTTTCATCGGCGGCGGTCGCCGAGGGAGTCCTGGACTGGGGGGTGTCCGGACAGCCGGACTATCAATATCCGCCGGACTCCCAGACTACGAAGATAGAAGATTGAAGACTCCGGCTCGTGTCCGGATGGTACTTTCCTTGGCGTGGAAGGCAAGCTTGGCAATACGGATATGTAGATCTCCTACCATTGTAACCGACTCTGTGTAACCCTAGCCTCCTCCGGTGTCTATATAAACCGGAGGGCTTTAGTCCGTAGGACAACATACCATCTCAACAATCATACCATAGGCTAGCTTCTAGGGTTTAGCCTCCTTGATCTCGTGGTAGATCTACTCTTGTACTATCCATATCATCAATATTAATCAAGCGGGACGTAGGGTTTTACCTCCATCAAGAGGGCCCGAACCTGGGTAAAATATCGTGTCCTCGTCTCTTGTTACCATCCGCCTAGACGCACGATTCGGGACCCCTACGAGATCCGCCGGTTTTGACACCGACATTGGTGCTTTCATTGAGAGTTCCTCTGTGTCGTCACCGATAGAGCGGATGCCTCCACCCGTCTTCAAAGACGGTGTTTTCGCCGGAGGGGCCTTGTCCGCCGGCCAAACTATCCGGCTTGGTGGTTTTCTCATGACCGCTTGTCCGGCCGCCGCTTCAGCAATGACCTCTCGAGTCGTCGGAAGCAATCTTCGCGTCAGCCCTAAAGCTGCCAAACAGTTAGATCCAATAGAGCTCTCGTCTGTTAACGAGCTCTTGGATCGCATCGCCGCCCTGGGAGTCGCTACGGACTACAACCAGATTGGGCTTAAAACCGATCTGAGAGAGATTAACTCTCCCCAGGCCACCCACCACGTCTCAGTGGTAGAGGAGCAATACGGCAACTCTCTGCCAGTGTTGAAAACAATTCATGTCCGGGTTTCCGAACCCTCCATGCCGGATTCCCGCAAAGGGACGGACTTCGATCGAGCATTGAACTTAAGATCATGCATCGCCCCGGACTCGCTGGATTGCGTCCAGCAAACCAAACTTCCAAATTCGGAAACTCCTTGGCCTTTGAGCCTCAAGATGGGCAGGGATCCGGATTTTATTCCACCCACCCGCCCAGACATATGCGATCTATCTCTAATACGGCAAGAGCCTCTCAAACAAAGTACATCACTACTGGGCCAGATTCCTCCTGGTTATGGACAGGATAAAGGACTGCCGAGAGGAAAACGCAATATCAATCTTCTGCAATAACTGCACGGACAAGGGAATACTAAACGCCATTGATCGTCGCAAAATTACGCGCTTCACCGATCTGGCATCCATTGTACGAAAGTACTATGCGATGGAGAGCTTCCGGAAAACCGAAATCAATTTTGGGATAATCCGGCCCCAAACCCAGTCCGCAGTAAAAGGGCGCCTTACACTAAGTGTTGGGGAACGTAGTAATTTCAAAAAATTTCCTACGCACACGCAAGATCATGGTGATGCATAGCAACGAGAGGGGAGAGTGTTGTCTATGTACCCTCGTAGACAGAAGCGGAAGCATTGATGCAGCGTAGAGGAAGTAGTCGTACGTCCTCCCGGTCCGACCGATCCAAGCACCGTTACTCCGGCACCTCCGAGTTCTTGACACGCGTACAGCTCGATGACGCACCCTCGATCTCCAATCCAAGAGAGGCTCCAAGGGGAGTTCTGTCAAGACGACGGCGTGGTGACGATCTTGATGTTCTCTGTCGCAGGCTTCGCCTAAGCACCGCTACAATATGATCGAGGTGTAATATCGTGGAGGGGGGCACCGCACACGGCTAAGGAACGATCAATGATCAACTTGTTTTTCCTAGGGTGCCCCCTTACCCCCGTATATAAAGGAGGGAGGGAGGAGGTGGCCGGCCTCAAGGGGGGCGCGCCATAGGGAGGGGGAAACCTACTCCAAGTAGGTTTCCTCTCTTTCCTTATCTTATTTGGAGGGAAGGAAGGAGTACTAGTATTAGGAAGTAGTACTAGTAGTAGGAAGGAAGAGAGGGGAAGGAGAAAGGAAAGGGGGCCGCCCCCTCCCCAATCGGATTGGGCTTGGGGCGCGCCTCCCTTGCTCCTTCTCTCTTCCTCCTACATGGGCCCAAAAAGGCCCATATACCTCCCGGGGGGGTTCCGGTAACCTCCCGGAGCTCCAAAGTTCTCCGGAACCTTTCCGGTGTCCAAATATATCCGTCCAATATATCAATCCTTATGTCTCGACCATTTAGAGACTCCTCGTCATGTCCGTGATCATATCCGGGACTCCGAACAACCTTCGGTACATCAAAATACATAAACTCATAATTTAACTGTCATCGAAACCTTAAGCGTGCGGACCCTACGGTTCGAGAAGAATGTAGACATGACCGAGACATGTCTCCGGTCAATAACCAATAGCGGGACCTAGATGCCCATATTGGTTCCTACATATTCTACGAAGATCTTTATCGGTCAAACCGCACAACAACATACGTTGTTCCCTTTATCATCGGTATGTTACTTGCCCGAGATTCGATCGTCGGTATCCAATACCTAGTTCAATCTCGTTACCGGCAAGTCTCTTTACTCGTTCCGTAATACATCATCTCACAGCTAACTCATTAGTTAAAATGCTTGCAAGGCTTAAGTGATGTGTATTACCGAGAGGGCCCAGAGATACCTCTCCGACATTCGGAGTGACAAATCCTAATCTCGAAATACGCCAACTCAACAAGTACCTTCGGAGACACCTGTAGAGCACCTTTATAATCATCCAGTTACGTTGTGACGTTTGGTAGCACACAAAGTGTTCCTCCGGTAAACGGGAGTTGCATAATCTCATAGTTATAGGAACATGTATAAGTCATGAAGGAAGCAATAGCAACATACTAAACGATCGTGTGCTAAGCTAACGGAATGGGTCATGTCAATCAGATCATTCAACTAATGATGTGACCTTGTTAATCAAATAACAACTCCTTGTTCATAGTTAGGAAACATAACCATCTTTGATTAACAAGCTAGTCAAGTAGAGGCATACTAGTGACACTCTGTTTGTCTATATATTCACACATGTATTATGTTTCCGGTTAATACAATCCTAGCATGAATAATAAACATTTATCATGATATAAGGAAATAAATAATAACTTTATTATTGCCTCTAGGGCATATTTCCTTCAGTCTCCCACTTGCACTAGAGTCAATAATCTAGATCACATCACAATGTGATTAACATTGATAGTTCACATCATCATGCGATTAATACGCATAGTTCACATCGCCATGTGACCAACACCCAAAGGGTTTACTAGATTCAGTAATCTAGTTCACATCGCTATGTGATTAACACCCAAAGAGTACTAAGGTGTGATCATGTTTTGCTTATGAGAAAATCTTAGTCAACGGGTCTGTCACATTCAGAGCCGTATGTATTTTGCAAATATTCTATGTCTACAATGCTCTGCACGGAGCTACTCTGGCTAATTGCTCCCACTTTCAATATGTATCTAGATCGAGACTTAGAGTCATCCAGGTCGGTGTCAAAACTTGCATCGACGTAACCCTTTACGACAAACCTTTTGTCACTTCCATAATCGAGAAACATATCCTTATTCCACTAAGGATAATTTTGACCGCTGTCTAGTGATCTACTCCTAGATCACTATTGTACTCCCTTGCCAAACTCAGTGTAGGGTATACAATAGATCTGGTACACAGCATGGCATACTTTATAGAACCTATGGCCAAGGCATAGGGAATGACTTTGATTCTCTTTCTATCTTCTGCCGTGGTCGGGTTTTGAGTCTTACTCAATTTCACACCTTGTAACACAGGCAAGAACTCTTTCTTTGACTGTTCCATTTTAAACTACTTCAAAATCTTGTCAAGGTATGTACTCATTGAAAAAACTTATCAAGCGTCTTGATCTATCTCTATAGATCTTAATGCTCAATATGTAAGCAGCTTCACCGAGGTATTTCTTTGAAAAACTCCTTTTAAACACTCCTTTATGCTTTGCAGAATAATTCTACATTATTTCCGATCTACAATATGTCATTCACATATACTTATCAGAAATGTTGTAGTGCTCCCACTCACTTTCTAGTAAATACAGGCTTCACTGCAAGTCTGTATAAACTATATGCTTTGATCAACTTATCAAAGCGTATATTCCAACTCCGAGATACTTGCACCAGTCCATAGATGCACATTTTGTTAACACCTTTAGGATCGACAAAACCTCTTGGTTGCATCACATACAACTCTTCTTTAATAACTCCATTAAGGAATGCAGTTTTGTTTATCCATTTGCCAGATTTCATAAAATGCGACAATTGCTAACATGATTTGGACAGACTTTTAAGCATCGATACGAGTGAGAAAATCTCATTGTATTCAACATCTTGAACTTTGTCAAAAACCTTTTTCGACAAGTCTAGCTTTGTAGATAGTAACACTACTATCAGCGTCCGTCTTCCTCTTGAAGATCCATTTATTTTCTATGGCTTGCCGATCATCGGGCAACTCCACCAAAGTCCACACTTTGTTTTCATACATGGATCTCATCTCAGATTTCATGGCCTCAAGCCATTTCGCGGAATCTGGGCTCATCATCGCTTCCTCATAGTTCGTAGGTTCATCATGATCTAGTAGCATGACTTCCAGAATAGGATTACCGTACCACTCTGGTGTGGATCTCACTCTGATTTACCTACGAGATTCGGTAGTAACTTGATCTGAAGTTACATGATCATCATCATTAGCTTCCTCACTAATTGGTGTAGTAGTCACAGGAACAGATTTCTGTGATGAACTACTTTCAAATAAGGGAGAAGGTACAATTACCTCATCAAGTTCTACTTTCCTCCCACTCACTTCTTTCGAGAGAAACTCTTTCTCTAGAAAGGATCCATTTATTAGCAATGAATATTTTGCCTTCGGATCTGTGATAGAAGGTGTACCCAATAATTTCCTTTGGGTATTCTATGAAGACGCACTTCTCTGATTTGGGTTTGAGCTTATCAGGATGAAACTTTTACACATAAGCATCGTAGCCCCAAACTTTAAGAAGCGACAACTTTGGTTTCTTGCTAAACCACAGTTCATATAGTGTCATCTCAATGGATTTAGATGGTGCCCTTTTTAACGTGAATGCAGCTGTCTCTAATGCATGATTCCAAAACAATATTGGTAAATCGGTAAGAAACATCATAGATTGTACTATATCCAATAAAGTACGGTTATGACGTTCGGACACACCATTATGATGTGGTGTTCCAGGTGGCATGAATTTGTGAAACTATTCCACATTGTTTTAATTGAAGACCAAACTCGTAACTCAAATATTTGTCTCCGCAATCAGATCGTAGAAACCTTATTTTCTTGTCACGATGATTTTTCCACTTCACTCTGAAATTCTTTGAGCCTTTCAACTATTTCAGACTTATGTTTCATTAAGTAGATATATCCATATCTGCTCAAATCATCTGTGAAGGTCAGAAAATAACAATACCCGCCGCGAGCCTTAACACTCATTGGATCGCATACATCAATATGTATTATTTCCAATAAGTCAGTTGCTCGCTCCACTGTTCCGGAGAACGGAGTCTTAGTCATCTTGCCCATGAGGCATGGTTCGCAAGCATCAAGTGATTCATAATCAAGTGATTCCAAAATCCCATCAGCATGGAGTTTCTTCATGCGCTTTACACCAATATGACCTAAACGGCAGTGCCACAAATAAGTTGCACTATCATTATTAACTTTGCATCTTTTGGTTTCAATATTATGAATATGTGTATCACTACGATCGAGATCCAATGAACCATTTTCATTGGGTGTGTAACCATATAAGGTTTTATTCATGTAAATGAATAGCAGTTTATTCTCTTACTTAAATGAATAACCGTATTGCAAAAAACACGATCAAATCATATTCATGCTCAACGCAAACACCAAATAACATTTATTTAGGTTCAACACTAATCCCGAAAGTATAGGGAGTGTGCGATGATGATCATATCAATCTTGAAACTACTTTCAACACACATCGTCACTTCACCCTTAACTAGTTTCATTTATTCGCAACTCCGTTTGAGTTACTACTCTTAGCAACTGAACCAGTACCAAATACCGAGGGGTTGCTATAAACACTAGTAAAGTACACATCAATAACATGTATATCAAATATACCTTTGTTCACTTTTCCATCCTTCTTATCCGCCAAATACTTGGGGTAGTTCTGCTTCCAGTGACAAGTCCCTTTGCAGTAGAAGCACTTAGTCTCAGGCTTAGGTCCAGAGTTGGGCTTCTTCACTTGAGCAGCAACTTGCTTGCCGTTCTTCTTGAAGTTCCCTTCTATCCCTTTGCCCTTTTCTTGAAACTAGTGGTCTTGTTAACCATCAACACTTGATGTTCTTTCTTGATTTCTACCTTCATCGATTTCATCATCATGAAAAACTCGGGAATCATTTTCATCATCCCTTGCATACTATAGTTCATCACAAAGTTCTACTAACTCGGTGATGGTGACTAGAGAATTCTGTCAATCACTATCTTATCTGGAAGATTAACTCCCACTTGATTCAAGCGATTGTTGTACCCAGACAATCTGAGCGCATGCTCACTAGTTGAGCAATTCTCCTCCATCATTTAGCTATAGAACTTATTGGAGACTTCATATCTCTCAACTCGGGTATTTACTTGAAATATTAACTTCAACTCCTGGAACATCTCATATGGTCCATGACGTTCAAAACGTCTTTGAAGTCCCGATTCTAAGCCGTTAAGCATGGTGCACTTAAACTATCAAGTAGTCATCATATTGAGCTAGCCAAACGTTCATAACGCCGCATCGCTCCCTGCAATAGGTCTGACACCTAGCGGTGCATCAAGGACATAATTCTTCTGTGCAGCAATGAGGATAAACCTTAGATCACGGATCCAATCCGCATCATTGCTACTAACATCTTTCAATACATTTTTCTCTAGGAACATATCAAAATAAACATATGAAAGCAACAACGCAAGCTATTGATCTTACAACATAATTTGCAAAATACTACCAGGACTAAGTTCATGATAAATTTAAGTTCAATTAATCATATTACTTAAGAACTCCCACTTAGACAGACATCTCTCTAGTCATCTAAGTGATCACGTGATCCAAATCAACTAAACCATAACCGATCATCACGTGAGATGGAGTAGTTTTCAATGGTGAACATCTTATGTTCATCATATCTACTATATGATTCACGCTTGACCTTTCGGTCTCCGTGTTCCGAGGCCATATCTGTATATGCTAGGCTCGTCAAGTATAACCTGAGTATTCTGCGTGTGCAAAACTGGCTTGCACCCGTTGTAGATGGACGTGAGCTTATCACACCCGATCATCACGTGGTGTGCAGGCACGACGAACTTTGGCAGCGGTGCATACTCGGGGAGAACACTACTTGATAATTTTAGTGAGAGATCACCTTAAAATGCTACCGTCAATCAAAGCAAGATAAGATGCATAAAGGATAAACATCACATGCAATCAATATAAGTGATATGATATGGCCATCATCTTCTTGTGCTTGTGATCTCCATCTCGAAGCACCATCATGATCACCATCGTCACCGGCGCGACACCTTGATCTCCATCGTAGCATCGTTGTCGTTCGCCATCTATTGCTTCTCTGACTATCGCTACCGCTTAGTGATAAAGTAAAGCAATTACGTATGCGTTGCATTTCATACAATAAGCGACAACCATATGGCTCCTGCCGATTGCCGATAACCGGTTACAAAACATGATCATCTCATACAATAAAATATAGCATCATGTCTTGGCCATATCACATCACAACATGCCCTGCAAAAACAAGTTAGGCGTCCTCTACTTTGTCGTTGCGAGTTTTACGTGGCTGCTATGGGCTTAAGCAAGAACCAATCTCACCTCGCATCAAAACCACAACGATAGTTTGTCAAGTTGATGTTGTTTTAACCTTCGCAAGGATCGGGCGTAGCCACACTCGGTTCAACTAAAGTTGGAGAAACCGACACCGCTAGTCACCGTGTGCAAAGCACGGCGGTAAAACCAGTCTCGCGTAAGCGTCTGGCGTAATGTCGGTCCGGCCGCTTCATCCAACAATACCGCCGAACCAAAGTATGACATGCTGGTAAGCAGTATGACTTATATCGCCCACAACTCACTTGTGTTCTACTCGTGCATATAACATCAAACCATAAAAACCTAGGCTCGGATGCCACTGTTGGGGAACGTAGTAATTTCAAAAAAATTCCTACGCACACGCGAGATCATGGTGATGCATAGCAACGAGAGGGGAGAGTGTTGTCTACGTACCCTCGTAGACCGAAGCGGAAGCGTTGATGCAGCGTAGAGGAAGTAGTCGTACGTCCTCCCGGTCCGACCGATCCAAGCACCGTTACTCTGGCACCTCCGAGTTCTTGACACGAGTACAGCTCGATGACGCACCCTCGATCTCCAATCCAGTAGAGGCTCCAAGGGGGAGTTCTGTCAGCACGACGGCGTGGTGACGATCTTGATGTTCTCCTGTCATAGGGCTTCGCCTAAGCACCGCTACAATATGATCGAGGTGTAATATCGTGGAGGGGGGCACCGTTCACGGCTAAGGAACGATCAATGATCAACTTGTTTTTCCTAGGGTGCCCCCTTACCCCCGTATATAAAGGAGGGAGGGAGGAGGTGGCCGGCCTCAAGGGGGGCGCGCCATAGGGAGGGGGAAACCTACTCCAAGTAGGTTTCCTCTCTTCCTTATCTTATTTGGAGGGAAGGAAGGAGTACTAGTATTAGGAAGTAGTACTAGTAGTAGGAAGGAAGAGAGGGGGAAGGAGAAAGGAAAGGGGGGGCCGGCCCCCCTCCCCAATTCGGATTGGGCTTGGGGGGCGCGCCCCCCTCCCTTGCTCCTTCTCTCTTCCTCCTACATGGGCCCAAAAAGGCCCATATACCTCCCGGGGGGGTTCCGGTAACCTCCCGAAGCTCCAAACTTCTCCGGAACCTTTCCGGTGTCCAAATATATCCGTACAATAGATCAATCTTTATGTCTCGACCATTTCGAGACTCCTCGTCATGTCCGTGATCATATCCGAGACTCCTAACAACCTTCGGTACATCAAAATACATAAACTCATAATATAACTGTCATCGAAACCTTAAGCGTGCGGACCCTACGGTTCGAGAACAATGTAGACATGACCGAGACATGTCTCCGGTCAATAACCAATAGCGGGACCTGGATGCCCATATTGGTTCCTACATATTCTACGAAGATCTTTATCGGTCAAACCGCACAACAACATCGTTGTTCCTTTGTCATCGGTATGTTACTTGCCCGAGATTCGATCGTCGGTATCCAATACCTAGTTCAATCTCGTTATCGGCAAGTCTCTTTACTCGTTCCGTAATACATCATCTCACAACTAACTCATTAGTTGAAATGCTTGCAAGGCTTAAGTGATGTGTATTACCGAGAGGGCCCAGAGATACCTCTCCGACATTCGGAGTGACAAATCCTAATCTCGAAATACGCCAACTCAACAAGTACCTTCGGAGACACCTGTAGAGCACCTTTATAATCACCCGATTCACGTTGTGACGTTTGGTAGCACACAAAGTGTTCCTCCGTAAACGGAGTTGCATAATCTCATAGTTATAGGAACATGTATAAGTCATGAAGGAAGCAATAGCAACATACTAAACGATCGTGTGCTAAGCTAACGGAATGGGTCATGTCAATCAGATCATTCAACTAATGATGTGACCTTGTTAATCAAATAACAACTCCTTGTTCATGGTTAGGAAACATAACCATCTTTGATTAACAAGCTAGTCAAGTAGAGGCATACTAGTGACACTCTGTTTGTCTATATATTCACACATGTATTATGTTTACGGTTAATACAATTCTAGCATGAATAATAAACATTTATCATGATATAAGGAAATAAATAATAACTTTATTATTGCCTCTAGGGCATATTTCCTTCACTAAGGCCCCAGATGCAAAAACGAAAAAACAAAAACCCAACAAGGGAAACAGAACCGTACTGGAGGGATGGCTCAAGGGACCCTGTAAGCTTCATAGTACAGAGGGAGCCGTCCCAACACATAGCCTTCGAGCATGTTGGATATTACGGCAGGTGGCCAAAAGTGGCGAAGAGCTTCTAGCTCCGGGAAACCACTCCAACAATACCAGCACGGTGTCAACAGTCTTCGAGACTTTTGCATCAAATAATATGCGAAAACGAACAATCCGCGAACTCGCCGAAGTCTACCAAGTAGCAACAGCAAATCCATGGAGCGACACGGCTATTACCTTCAATGCCAGCGATGAGCCCACATTCCGAACAACCAGAGCCCCAGCCGCACTGGTACTTAGTCCCATAGTGGACGGCTTTCGACTTACAAAAGTCCTCATGGATGGCGGCAGCGGACTAAACCTCATTTATGAGGAAACTCTGCGAAAAATGGAAATCGATTGGAGCCGTATGGAGCGAAGCAGCACAACCTTCAGGGGAATAATCCCTAGCCAAGAAGCGCGCTGCACTAGAAAAATCACACTCGATGTGGTGTTCGGCTCTCCGGACAATTACAAATCCGAAGAAGTCACGTTCCAGGTGGCCCCGTTCAGCAGTGGGTATCACGCCATATTAGGACGAGAGGCATTCACAATTTTTCAAGCAATACCTCATTACGGGTACATGAAGCTCAAAATGCATGGGCCCAGCGGAATAATCACTCTCACTAGTGATCCGGACATAGCACTCCGCGCCGAAAACAAGACAGCCGCACTAGCCCTCGAGGCACTATCCGAAGCCTTAGCGGCAGAGGAACTCACCGCGCTGCGCTCTACGGTGAATAGGGACGATGTGATACTCGATAAAAGATCCAAGTCCACCTCCTTCAAACCAGCAGAGGAGATAATAAAATTCCAGGTCCATCCAACGGACCCAACAAAGACGGCTTCCATTGGGGCACAGTTGAACCCCGAAGTAGACGCCGCACTGCGCGAATTCCTTCGGGAAAATTGGGATATCTTCACCTGGCATCCTTCGGACATGCCCGGAGTCCCTCGCGGGTTGGCAGAACACAGCCTAAACATCCTAAAAGGATTCAAGCCAGTCAAACAGGCTCTTCGACGATTTTCCGAGCCCAAAAGACAGGCAATGGGAGAAGAGCTAGCCAAACTATTGGAAGCCGAATTCATTAGAGATATCAAACATCCGGACTGGCTAGCAAATTTGGTGATGGTACCAAAGAAGGATAAATCCTGGCGCCTCTGCGTCAACTTTAAAGATCTCGATAAAGCTTGCCCAAAGGATCCCTTCCCTCTCCCCCGCATCGATCAAATTATCGATGCCACAGCAGGGCACAATTCGTTGTGCTTCCTGGACGCATACTCTGGCTATCATCAAATCAAGATGGCAGAAGCAGACCAAGCCGCAACGGCATTTATCACTCCATATGGACCATTCTGCTTCAACACGATGCCCTTCGGACTCAAAAACGCCGGCGCAACATATCAGCGCATGATTCAAACATGTCTGGCCACCCAGATCGGCAAAACAGTCGAGGCATACGTAGACGACGTCGTCGTCAAAACAAAACACGTCGAAACTGTAGTAGACGATTTGAGGCTCACATTCGACAACCTCAGAGCATATGACATCAAGCTGAATCCGGAAAAATGCATTTTTGGCGTACTAGCCGGAAAGCTGCTGGGCTTCATCGTATCCGGTAGAGGAATTGAAGCAAATCCGGCCAAAATCCGAGCTCTGTCACAGTTGGATATTCCAAAAGACCTCAAACAAATACAAAAATTAACAGGATGCGTGGCAGCCTTAAGCCGCTTCATCTCCCGTTTAGGAGAAAAGGCGTTGCCCCTCTATCGCCTCCTCAGGCGCATCGAACACTTCGAGTGGACGGATGCTGCCACCGCCGGACTTGAAGAAATAAAGGCCATACTGGCAACAAATCCGGTCCTGGCTGCGCCTACTCTGGGCGAACCAATGTTGTTATACATCGCAGCAACACATCAAGTTGTAAGCGCAGTCCTCGTCGTCAAACGAGCGACAGAAGGGCATAAATTCCATCTTCAAAAACCAGTGTATTATGTATCCACTGTGTTAACCCCTGCAAATCCCGTTACCCGCACTATCAGAAGATAGCATATGCGGTGTTCATGGCGTCTCGAAAGCTCCGGCACTACTTTCAAGAGTGCTCGATAACAGTGGCCTCTGAAGTACCACTCAATGACATTATAAATAACCGCGACGCAACGGGCAGGATAGCAAAATGGGCCATTGAGCTCTTACCATTCGACATCACTTACAAGCCCCGACGAGCTATAAAGTCACAAGTTTTGGCTGACTTCGTCGCCGAATGGACCGAAGCCAAACTCCCTAAAGAGTACGGCGCATACTCCAATTGGACTATGCATTTCGACGGCTCCAAAATGTTGGCCGTACTGGGGGCTGGCGTCATACTGACGTCCCCACCGGAGATCTGATCCATATGTACTTCAAATAATGTACACGGACTCCAACAATGCAGCCGAATATGAGGCCCTGTTACATGGTCTCCGGATGGCGGTCTCCATGGGCATTCAACGCCTAGAGGTGCGCGGGGACTCAAACCTTGCAATATCCCAAATAAACGGAGACTTCGACGCCAAGGATCCGAAAATGGCAGCATATCGCAACGCTGTCCTAAAAATGTCAGCTCGGTTTGAAGGACTCGAATTCCATCACATAGCCCGAGATAATAACCAAGCGGCCGACGTCCTGGCACGCATCGGTGCGAAACGTGATGTTGTCCCTCCAAATATCTTCCTGGAACGGCTTTTCAAGCCATCCGTACTATGGGAAGAGGAGCCCGGCAGCGACAAACCGGAGAAAACCGCACCAACCGGTGATTCGGCGACGACATAACACCCTCCGCCCACGTTATAATGGCGATAATCGCCACGTGGATGTAACCTTTCCTAGCCTACTTACTTAGGCAGGAACTTCCGAAGACCAAAATGAGGCCCATTGCATAGTCCGGCGATCGAAGGCCTACAAGGTCCATGAGGAGAACTTTATAAGAAAAGTACCACCGAGTCCTTCAAAGGTGTATCTCCGAAGAAGAAGGGCGAAACCTCCTGGCTGAAATTCATGCCAGACTAGGCGGACACCACGTAGCAGCCCGGTCCCTTGTAGGAAAGGCATTCCGTGCAGTATTTTATTGGCCGACGGCTCGGGCGGACGACAGACTTGGTCCAGCGATCGTTGGTTGTCGACTCTTTGCTAATCGAGCCATATGCCACCCACCGCCCTCAAAACCATACCCATTACCTGGCCGTCGCGGTGCAGGGGCTTGACATGGTTGGACCCTTAAAGGGGGAACCCACAAGAAAAAGTACCTATTGGTCATGGTGGATAAGTTCACCAAATGGATAGAGGCCAAACCGGTCAAAACGGCAGAGTTTGGACCAGTGATAGACTTTATATCAGGGGTGGTACACCGTTACGGAGTCCCCAACAGCATCATCACCGACAACGGCACGAACTTCCCAGCCGATGAGGTTAAGTCATGGTGCAAAAATATGGGCATCAAGCTCGACTATGCGTCAGTCTATCACCCTCAAACCAACGGTCAAGTGGAAAGAGCAAATGGTCTAATAATGAGCGGCATCAAACCCAGACTAGTGAGGTCACTCACTAAATCCAACGCACAATGGGTCGAGGAGCTCGACTCCATACTCTGGGGCTGTGGACAACGCCTAACCGTACTACCGGATTCACACCATTTTTTATGGTATATGGCGCAGAGGCAGTCTTGCCCTGTGACATTATTCATGACTCACCTCGAGTGCGCATGTATGAGGAAAGAGAGGCCGAGCTTGATCGGCAGGACAGCTTGGACACATTGGAGGAAGAACGGGACGTCGCGAAGGCTCGTTCCGCATTCTATCAGCAGCAGGCCCGAAGATATCAAAGCAGAGAAGTACGGGCCAAGACTTACAACGTTGGTGAACTAGTTCTACGCCTGCCGGACAAGAAAAAGGACAAGCTCAAGCCCAGATGGGAGGGCCCCTTCATTATCGATCAAGTACTGACCGGCGGAGCATACCGTCTGCGAAATGCGTCGGATAACCGACTCGAGCCGAACCCATGGAACGCAGCCCGCCTCCGACGATTCTACGCCTAGCGCCGGACTAAGAGTTCGTCCCCTTCCCCAGTCCAAACTTTTATACTTCGGCTGTCTTTTGTTTCTCTTTTTTATCCTTTTCACTTAAAAGCCCTTCCGGGCCTATTTTTGCATTCTTTGCATACGCATGATGTGCCATCCGCACTCATTATTCCTGGGGGCTTCTTTTACAGAAGCTCAATTATATGGGTTTCATACCCAACACATGTGTCAAGCTTCCACATGTACCTTTTACTCGCCATTATATGCATCGATATGACTTAAGTTTTGGCCAAGCTGGGTTGCCTGGCTCCTGTGCTTACCCCTACGTTCCCGATTGTTCGGCTAGGAGGTAAAGGGAGCACCTCTGCGATTATTTACCGGGTCACCGGATGTGTACCTCAGACCGGTAAAGCCGAAGCTAGCGTTCTTAAGGGAATATTCGGTCGGTGACTTAAAAGATGACTTTTACCTATTTATCTATTTGCCCCGGATGTTTCATCGCTTTCTTTGCAGTCCGGACATGCACTTTAGGGCATGCCTCCCAAAAAAGGAACCCTTAACGGAACTATTCTCCCTGGAAGATGTTTCTTACTAACCATGTAATATAACATAACTAGTTGGGCACTTGTCTGATAAAGCACTAATGACCCCTACGCCTGGTCTCCATGCATACCACGGTTGCTTCTTAACCAAAAAGGTATTCAGACACACTCCGGACTCTAGGGTCCCGAGGTCGAAGCGAAAAGGTCGGCAAAGACAAACGATCTACAATCCGGCTAGAAGGCATTTCACATGTCACTTTAAAGGATAACATACATTGTCAAATTTATTGATTGTATTCCTCCTCAATCCTGTCTAACAGCTGTCTAGTTCTGATCTCGTTGGGAAAATTTAGCAGCCAACTCTACTTGGCTGTACACTAAACTCACAGGATCTCCTTCCCATCGGGCCCCACCGGTCCAACTTCGCCATGTGGTTGGGGTCCGCCTTCTTGTACCGCTGCTTCACCATGGCCCAAGCCTCCTGGCACCTTGACGGCAAGCGAAATCTTCCACAAGCAGGCGCTGCCGCACTCCTGCAGCTTTTCCGCAAGCTCCCGAGGCCCTCGGGTAGGGTGAGGGCTGGCCATAAAGCCCTGAGCGACGCCGCTCATTGCTGCCGAACTCGCTCGAGTAGCTGCAACAGTTCGGAAGCTGATCACCCATTGATATGGGCATTTCCTCTGCACGACGACCCGTGAGTATACCTACAAGACATATTATGTCAAAATACTTCCTCGCCGAACTCTTCTTTTCAAAAGAGTTCGCTCAAGCACTTACTATAAATGCCGCGACGAAGCCGCTGATTCTCCTTAACGGAGCCGGACAGCTCGGCTTGAGCGCCTTTTAGCTCTTCTCCGAGCTTGGCGTTGGCATCCTGGAGCTTGTTCCTTTCCTGCTGAACCCTATTCAGCACACTCTCGCCGGCCTTTAGCTGGCGTAGCAATGCTTGCCTGTCCGGATCTTTTCCGGCGGTACCTGCAATGTCATTATTAGACTCGCGCGCACGCCGCACAGCGCTTATATTTATTAATAAAAATGTGTTACCAGGAGGGGTCTTTCCGTCTCCTCCTGCGGCAGCAAGTGCGGCCTCAAGTTGGGCCTTGCAATCTTGCAGCTCCCGAGACAGCTGGGCGTTCTTCTCGTTGAGTGCCTGAAATTTCCAATGATCCTTAAATCAGTTAGCATAACTAATTTAAGTCTCGGGGGCTACTGGTATATACAACCATTAAAATTCCCTTACCCGTATGTCTTTCACATACTGCTCCGTGGCTCTGGTAAAACCATTTTGAGCGGCACGGAGATGCGCGTCCCGGCATTAAAGGCATCCAATGCCTCGGGAAAAGCGCTTCTTGAAATACTGTCGTGGCGCCTATGGTTCATAGCGCTCTCCACCTCGCACTTGGTGGCGGACGATGCAGCCGGTATCCTTCGTTGGAGAAGGATCCGGCTCGCGTCTTGCGCTTGCCTCCCCCTCCAGTCCGGGCGCTGGAGCCTGGCCGGTGTTGGTCGAATCGGCAATCCCTGCGCTCGCAGTCTGGCGAGCGCTTTTTCTCCTACAAAGATCATGAGCACTCAGGCGTTCCCTCGGAACGTTGCTCTAAAAATTCGAATACGAGCTATACCTTTGCGGCGACGTTTCCGTCCGGACTGCGCTCCTTTTCCGCCTGCTGGTTTGGACTGGCCTCTGTTGGTCAGCCGCCGCGGGCTCGGTTTCCTGCCGTAAAGGCGCTTCCTGCAAAATACCATCGTTCGCGAAGGTCAGGAATGAGCAGGGAAGAGATACTAGTGTCCGGACTTCGGTCTCGGTCACCTGGGAAGCAGGACTTAGTCCGGGGTAGTCTGCCGTAATGGCAACCAAAGCATTGTCTATGCTGAGCTGGTGATACACCCCGTCGATCAGCTCCACCTCGATGTCCGGGTCCTCTTCGGAGGACGGACCCAGTGATCCTTCTGGATCTTCGGGTTGCGGAGCAGGACTCACCATGTCCTCCACAGTCCGGCGCAGATCCTGCGTCGAAGACATAATGTGAGAAGCTTAAAACTTCGAAAGCATGGGCTGAGCCCTTCAAGGTGTTCACTTACCCATCTTCTGGGGTTGATCATGGAAAACCCATTCAAAGGGTTCGTCCGAAGGAAATCCTCCTTCTCCCCCTTGTATAGGCCGGACAGGATCTTCACCAGATCCTCGGTCCAATCCGGCCCTTTGCCGCCGTGCCGGGTAGCATCGTCTTCCCCGTTGAAATCCCACATGCGGTGGCCTCAGATTGCAAAGGATGTACCCTCGCTGATGCATGTCGCCATGACTCCAATCATGGTCAAGCCGGAATGAGCCATTAATCTTATCCGGCCCATCAGATAATGGACGCTCTTGTCTTCCTCCAATCGGGGGCTCCGCGGGCGCCAGCTGAGGCGTTTCTTCAAGGGAGCTGCACTAAACTCTGGGAGGCCGATCCGGACTGGGTCTGGCAGTGGAGCATCTCCTATATAAAACCACTCCGAGGGCCAGTCTTCGGACGCCTTCTTGGGAGTGCCGGATAGGTATCCGGTCCCGGCGATGCGCCATATTTCGGCGCCGCCCACTTGATATATGGACCCCTCATGAGAACGGGGTACGAGGCAAAACAGCCTCTTCCACAATGCAAAATGGGGCTCGATGCCCAGGAATAGCTCACATAGAGCTACTTAGCCCGCGATATGTAGGACAGAGGCGGGCGTGAGGTGGTGGAGCTGGAGTCCGTAGAACTTCAGGAGCCCGCGGAGGAACGGATGTATTGGAAATCCGAGTCCCCTTATCAGGTAAGGGACAAAACACACTCGCTCCCCCTTATTGGGGCTTGATGTGTCCTCCGCCTGCCTCCCACCTTGATAAGTAACCAGTCCGGCCCGGACCGGAACCATGAAGTCCGGAGGGAGAAACCCCTCCGTTTGGAGCTTCACTAGCTCGTTGTGCGAAATAGAGCACCTCCTCCAATTCCCCGGCGGTGGGCTGGGAGCGCGTGAAGAAGAGCCGCGTTGACGATCCATGGTGGAATGGATTTCTAGGTCAGAGGCGCTTCGACGGAGTATAGCGGGAGGAAGACAGTGCGGTTTGGATCTGGATTCTTGCCTCTTTTATAGGCGGGCGATTCGCACAATTAAGGGGTAAAATGCAAAAGACACCCTGGCTTTTTGCATTCGTCCGACGCGTGGAAGAGGGCCATTATTTGGCGTAGAAGCCGAGGAACGCAGTATTCGAGATGAAGCCGGACACTATTCGGCTGGTACATGGAATTTGAAGGGAGAACCCGCCTTGCAACGCCGAAGACTATAAACGCTACTGGACTTATCGTCATTGAAGCCTGGTTCGGGGCTACCGAGGAGTCTGGATCGGGGTGTCCGACAGCCGGACTCCTGCACTCTGAAGATAGAAGATTGAAGACTCGGCTCGTGTCCGGATGGTACTTTCCTTGGCGTGGAAGGCAAGCTTGGCAATACGGATATGTAGATCTCCTACCATTGTAACCGACTCTGTGTAACCCTAGCCTCCTCCGGTGTCTATATAAACCGGAGGGCTTTAGTCCGTAGGACAACATACCATCTCAACAATCATACCATAGGCTAGCTTCTAGGGTTTAGCCTCCTTGATCTCGTGGTAGATCTACTCTTGTACTACCCATATCATCAATATTAATCAAGCAGGACCACTACTAGAAAAAAGCCTTCTAATGGCGCACCGGTTTTGCCTACTAATGGCGCACTACCGGTGCGCCATTAGCATCACGCCACTAGAATTTTTTTCTAATGGCGCACCTGTGGTGCGCCATTAGAATCTGGTATTCTAATGGCGCGCCGCTGGTGCGCCATAAGTATGGCCCACGGTGCGCCATAAGTATGGCCCACGGTGCGCCATTAGTATCTGCTATACTAATGGTGCACCACATAGGAGTGCGCCATTACTAATAATTTTTTTTCAAAATTTTTTTGCAGAATTTTTTTTTAATTTTTTTTTGTTTTTTTCTTTATCTCAGGTCACTATGGATTAATCTCGAGTCAATATGCTTAATCTCAGGTCAAATCGGACTCCATGGTCAAACTTCCCGAAAGGTCACCCATCGTCACACTACTCCAGCCCAAGCACGCTTAACTTCAGAGTTCTATCCAACCCCAGCAACAGCTCACTTCACAAGCACTTGTTGATATATCTAGCATATCAATCCTATTATACCTTGTTGATGTCTAGGACTTTGTTCATGTTCATGACTATGATGAAAATTTTGAAAAATATTTCAAACTTCCGGGTCATATTACATATCATTTTTTGAAAAAAAAAAAATTATGAAATTTTTTTGCCTCTAGATCTTGAAAGCCCCGTACCTTTTTTTCTGTTAGGTTTTTGGGGATTTTGGAAATGTTTAACGGGGTTCCCCCGGTTAGATTCGGATGTAACTTTTCGAGTAGATGATTTTCATATATAAACTTTTTAATCCGAGTTCGTATGCAAAAGTTATGCCCATTTTACAAATTTTCAGAGAGATTTTACAAATAAAGTCGAAATTTATATTTGTAAATTTTCCCAACAACTAGACCACATATCACATGGGAAACTTATTTTCTTTTATTTTTTTGACATTTTTATCATTTTTTTAAATTTTTATAAAACTGAAAAGGCGGTCCCGGGGGGGTGCATTCGGTGGAAGCTGGGCAAACTACTAATGGCGCACCGTGGGGTGGTGCGCCATTAGTAGTTAAACTAGTAATGGCGCACCACAATCACGGTGCGCCATTACTAGTTTTGAAAAAAAAAATATAATTTCTTTTTGAAATTTTGTTTGAAATTTTTGAAAAAAACTTAGTAATGGCGCACTAGTGGACAGTGCGCCATTACTAACAAAAATTTTATAAATTTTTTTATAATTTTTTTTACTTCTTTTTTCAAAACTTCTAATGGCGCACGGTGGGTGTGGTGCGCCATTACTAGTTTTAACTAGTAATGGCGCACTGTCCACTGGTGCGCCATTAGAAGTTTTGAAAAAAATAAAAAACAAATTTTTTTTACTAATGGCGCACCGTGGGATGTGGTGCGCCATTAGTATTTGGAAACTAATGGCGTACCAACACATGGTGCGCCATTAGTATATAGTAATGGCGCACCACATGTCTGGTGCGCCATTAGTGTCAATTCCATCTATAGCCCTTTTCCTAGTAGTGGACGTAGGGTTTTACCTCCATCAAGAGGGCCCGAACCTGGGTAAAAACATCGTGTCCCTCGTCTCTTGTTACCACCCGCCTAGACGCACAGTTCGGGACCCCCTACCCGAGATCCGCCGGTTTTGACACCGACAATCGCTGTTCTGGGGTGCTGGTCCTATGGGGCCTTAGCATGACGACTTCCCTACTGTCTACTACAACAAGTTGTGCCCAGCTCTGGTGACGGAGGGGCGATGACGATGGCGCACCTTTGGCTCGCTTCGGTGCTTGTAGTCGTCGCTAGGTGGTCTACGGATCTGGATGTAATTTTTATTTCTGGTGTTCATTGTACTCCCATGATTGAAGATGAATAGATTGGAAGTTTTTCCGCAAAAAAAAAAAGAATACAAGATGAATATGGAATATTTCTGACAAGTTTGTTGTTACTCGTTATCCCACTAAAAATAGTAATTTCTTTATGTAGTATTATGCATGTTGGTTCAGACTAAAATTTGCTCTGAATTCAAGTTTTCATATTTTATATATTGCATCTTAGGGATTAAAGAAATACGAAAACTAAAAGATTAGGAAGTCCACTCTAGTTCAATCTTTAAGAAATTTTCCGAGGTCTCACCTAATTTTTTAGTATTAAAAACGGGCCCACCCTGTTCGATTTCTATTAATAGAAACCACAAGGTTCAGGACCCAAGACAAACCACCAACCAGAACATAACACCTATTGAGTTCATCCTACAAGGATCAGTGATCCAAGTAAAACAACAACACAGCTAGATTGACAACACCCAAAAGAAGGAGCTACTTACATAGTAGCAGTCTCCAGCACCCCCGGAGCTAGAAGATTATCATATCACAAACCAAAACTTCTCTCACTACCCCAACATGAAAAAGGTTGAGAAGCTCAACTTGGCAATTAGGGGGTGTTTGGTTGAGGGACTTTTTAGTCCCAGAGACTAGAAAAAGTCCCTAAAAAGTCCCTAGGAACCAAACGGGAGGGACTTTTTCTACTGGGACTAGAAAAAGACTCTACTGGAGAGTCTTTTTTGATTAGTCCCTGGGACTAGAAAAAGTCCTAGGACTTCTGAACCAAACACCCCCTTAGGCAAACCTAGGAGCATTACTACATTAGCGACAGAAAAGGAAACCCGATAAAGATTACTAAAATAGGGGCAATCTGCAGCTCCTCGCTGGGGAAGAAACGAAGCAAGTCTTGTAAGCCAGAGATTTAGCCACCTACCCTCAGGACCCCATGTATCCAGACTTGCGATGATCTGTAAACTTCATTTGCAACCCATTCGTGTAGTTTTACCCTAGCATCAGCACACCTCCACGTTCCTCCTTTATCTGCAAAATAGACCATCCAACAATCCAATAGCAAATCAGCTTTATGATAAGTTCTTTCTCGGAAATAACATCATTTCTGCACAACTGAAACTCCAGAATATTTGGGGTGCTCTGTACTTATGGTGAATCTTTATAATAGATCTAGGTCCTTTTCGCAAAATAAGTGTATGAAACAAATGACAGAAAACATAGTCCATCTATACTACATATGCAAATAAGAATTACATACTCAAATATTGATTGGTACTAGCTAATTGCCCGCATTTTGGCATGCCCGCGCACATACTCTACTGATTCGGCACTAATTATATATGACATATGCCTTACACCCATCATATTCTATATTTTGATAAGATTTAAATTGATTTGAGTATGGGTAGGGCATGCAATTAATGTTTTGATTTAGCTGAGGTTTCGATAAGATTTGATTTGATTTGGGTATTCGTAGGGGAAGAAAAAGAAAGTTTCGATATAGTTTTGATCTTCGGAAGATTTGAATTCATTTGATTGAGTTAATGCGGTACATGATTTTGAGAAAGTACCAATTTGGTTTAGATTATTCCAAATTACTCTATTTATGTTGATTTAATTTTGTGTGGCATCAGTTGAGAGTACAAAAAAAATCGACAAAAAACGAGGGGTCATGGGAAGGGGAAAATGGAGGAAGGAGGGGATACGGGAACCAACTCACCTTTAATAGTATAGAAGATAGACATACTTTCACTAATATTCTTATATTCCGTAAAAAAAACTAATATTCTTATAATTTTCTTATTTACCTTTCATATTTCATGGCACTTTATTTTCTTTCCTATTTTGTAGAAGTAAAATTCCAAAATGACCCTACAGAATAATAGCATGATCATACCTTGCAAGAGTTAATGCTAATACTAACCAGTGGATCATAAACTATTGACGGCTCCTACCGAATTGGGAGGGTCTTAAAAGAGCTCGTTATTGGATCTGCAAACGCCATGGATCAACAACTACACATGCTCTTTCGCACACACACAAAAAAAGAAACTGCATCCTTTTAGAGATTTTGATAGAGAATATACACGAAGTGAAATGAATGAATCTACACTGTAAAATATGTCTATATACATTCATCTGTAGTCCGTATTGAATTCTCTAAGAAGTCACATATTTAGAAACGGAGGGAGTAGAAGAGAGATAACTTTAATTAATATTCCTATTCCAATATTCCATAAAAAACACTAATGCTCTTATAGTTTTGCCTATTTACCTTACATATTTCAAGGCACTTTAATATATTTCCTAGTTTGTAGAAGTAAAATTCCGAGATGATCCTACAGAATAGTACTCTAATTAGCATCATAGTACCTTGCAAGAATTAATGCTAATACTAACTAGTGGATCCTACCCTTCAGAAAAAAGATAGTGGATCCTAAAATATGGACGGCTCCTACCGATTTGGGAGCCTCTTATAAGAGCTCGTCATTCGATCCGCAAACGCCATGGATCAACAACAACACATGCCGTGCCACTCATCTCGAAACTGGATCTGAATACTTCACAGGTCGGGGAGGGAACACACGCCACATGCTGGTGCCGGCGCCTATGCAAGCCATCCGATCGCTGCACGGACGGCCAAGATCACTGCACCATAAAGCGGTGATTGGATTCAGAACACTATACTAGGCGGGTTGTCCGATAGGAGTATAAATCATATGCGACCAATGGTTAGTGGGAGATTCAGGGGTTCTACTTTAGAGCATCTTCAACAGCCGCGTAACCGCCGCGCGCGCTAAAACAAGTTAACAGCGTCGAATAGCGCGCCGGAGAGCGCTGGCTCCAGCGGCCGCTGCAAAACATTGCGCGCGCCGCTCCAGCAGGCGCTGCAAAAAAAATAGCGCGCCTGGCACAAACAACATACGAGAGTACAAACGAAACCAATAAGATCAAATACATAAAAAATAATCAATAATAAATAGTTCAATTTTGTTGGCCAACATCAAACATACAACATCAAACGTACAACATCAAACATACAAATCATCATTCATTTTGTTGGTCTAGATTACATGCCCATCACTCCTTGATTAGATCCTTCTGAAGATCATCATGCTTTGGCACGGCGAATGACATGATAGGAGGCAACAAATCGGGCCACCCTTGCAGCCCGCCGCCGCACTTGCACGGGATGCCCCAAGAGCTCATACTAAGAGTAGTCTAAATCTTTGTCACGCTCATTCTCGATGATCATATTGTGCATGATCACACAAGCATGCATGATGTACCAAAGCATCTTTTGATCCCAAAATCTAGCCGGTCCTCTCATAATAGCAAATTGGGCTTGCAAAATACCAAAAGCTCACTCCACATCTTTCCGAGCAGCCGCCTGAGCATTGTGAAACCTAGATTTTTCTTACCTTCCGGTTTTTTTAAACGGCTTCTGTCATGGATTTGTCACGGCAGATGTCCTTAGTATGGGGACTTAGTCGCGTGGCCAACGCATCTATGTAGTAGCTTGAGAGGGGTTGAGCAGGACGAGAGACACGAGATTTTACCCTGGTTCGGCCCCTCACGGTGGAGGTAAAAGCCTACATCCTGCTTGATTGATATTGATGGTGATGATCATGGTTACAAGGGAGCTCTATCTCGAGAGCTCTTGACTTTTCTATCTATCTAGACTTGTGAAAACTTGTCCCTCTTGGGGTGCCTTGCCCCTCCTTATATAAGTTTATGGGGCGGCTTACATTAGGATTATTCTTTTACAAGTGGAGTCCTAGTCTTGCTTCCTTTGTAAGGAAATATTCCTTATGCTTTCCTCTTAAGACGGCCCATCATAACATGAGCCGGCCTTCTGGGCCTTGAGTCTTCTGGGCCTCCGGGTCTTGTCGCTCCTCTAACCCGCCTGTCGGGTCACAATGAGTCACCTGGCTCGGCCGGGTTATCAGTGAGTGGAGAGATCCGGGCGGATCACTTAGTGAGTCGCCAAGTCAGAGCGGGTCCCCAGTGACTCGCCAAGTCCGACCGGGTCATACTGCGGAGTATATCCCCGACAACTTCACAAATGTTTGCCACTTTGGATAGATGTCATCCACAAGATAGTAGCCATAGTTGTATATATGGCCATTTGCTACAAACTCCACCGGTGGTAGTTCACCATTTTCAATCTTATTCATGAGTGTTGACTGATTAACAACGTTCATGTCATTCAAAGATCCAGGCATTCCAAAAAAAGCATGCCAAATTCACGTCTCTTGGTCGGCCACCGCTTCAAGGATTATAGTGGAACCCTTTTTCTGGCTGTGGAATTGCCCATGACATGCCTTAGGACAGTTCTTCCAACTCCAATGCATGCAACCCATTAAGCCAAGCATACCTGGGAACCCGTGAGATTTATTCATCTCCAATAGCCTTGCGACGTCTTCAGCATTGACAGTTCTCAAATACTTCGGGCCAAACACTTGCACAATTCCGACTGCGAAGTGCTTAACACACATGATTACCTGGCTCTCACCCATGGCCAAGTGGCAAAAAAAATAGCGCGCCTGGCACAAACAACATACGAGAGTACAAACGAAACCAATAAGATCAAATACATAAAAAATAATCAATAATAAATAGTTCAATTTTGTTGGCCAACATCAAACATACAACATCAAACGTACAACATCAAACATACAAATCATCATTCATTTTGTTGGTCTAGATTCCATGCCCATCACTCCTTGATTAGATCCTTCTGAAGATCATCATGCTTTGGCACGGCGAATGACATGATAGGAGGCAACAAATCGGGCCACCCTTGCAGCCCGCCGCCGCACTCGCACGGGATGCCCCAAGAGCTCATACTAAGAGTAGTCTAAATCTTTGTCACGCTCATTCTCGATGATCATATTGTGCATGATCACACAAGCATGCATGATGTACCAAAGCATCTTTTGATCCCAAAATCTAGCCGGTCCTCTCATAATAGCAAATTGGGCTTGCAAAATACCAAAAGCTCACTCCACATCTTTCCGAGCAGCCGCCTGAGCATTGTGAAACCTAGATTTTTCTTACCTTCCGGTTTTTTTAAACGGCTTCTGTCATGGATTTGTCACGGCAGATGTCCTTAGTATGGGGACTTAGTCGCGTGGCCAACACATCTAACTTGTAGCTTGAGAGGGGTTGAGCAGGACGAGAGACGCGATATTTTACCCAGGTTCGGCCCCTTACGGTGGAGGTAAAAGCCTACATCCTGCTTGATTGATATTGATCATGATGATGATCATGGTTACAAGGAGCTCTATCTCGAGAGCTCTTGACTTTTCTATCTATCTAGACTTGTGAAAACTTGTCCCTCTTGGGGTGCCTTGCCCCTCCTTATATAAGTTGATGGGGCGGCTTACATTAGGATTATTCTTTTACAAGTGGAGTCCTAGTCTTGCTTCCTTTGTAAGGAAATATTCCTTATGCTTTCCTCTTAAGACGGCCCATCATAACATGAGCCGCCTTCGGGCCTTGAGTCTTCGGGCCTCCGGTCTTGTCGCTCCTCTAACCCGCCTGTCGGGTCACCAATGAGTCACCTGGCTCGGCCGGGTTATCAGTGAGTGGAGAGATCCGGGCGGATCACTTAGTGAGTCGCCAAGTCAGAGCGGGTCCCCAGTGACTCGCCAAGTCCGGCCGGGTCATACTGCGGAGTATATCCCCGACAACTTCACAAATGTTTGCCACTTTGGATAGATGTCATCCACAAGATAGTAGCCATAGTTGTATATATGGCCATTTGCTACAAACTCCACGGTGGTAGTTCACCATTTTCAATCTTATTCATGAGTGTTGACTGATTAACAACGTTCATGTCATTCAAAGATCCAGGCATTCCAAAAAAAGCATGCCAAATTCACGTCTCTTGGTCGGCCACCGCTTCAAGGATTATAGTGGAACCCTTTTTCTGGCTGTGGAATTGCCCATGACATGCCTTAGGACAGTTCTTCCAACTCCAATGCATGCAACCCATTAAGCCAAGCATACCTGGGAATCCGTGAGATTTATTCATCTCCAATAGCCTTGCGACGTCTTCAGCATTGACAGTTCTCAAATACTTCGGGCCAAACACTTGCACAATTCCGACTGCGAAGTGCTTAACACACATGATTACCTGGCTCTCACCCATGGCCAAGTGGTCATGAACTAGATCAGCTAGAATACCGTATGCCAACATACGCAAATCGGCTGTCGCCTTTTGAAAGGTGCTATGCCCAAGTTCTCTGGCGGCATTTCTCCTCTGCTAAAAAAACCGATCATGGCTCGCCAGTTTCTCTGCAATGCGCCTGAACAACTCGGTGCTCATCCTAAACCGGCGCCGGAAGTACGACTCGAGGAATACGTGATTATCCACAAAATAGTGACACATCAATCTGTTGTCGGCATTGACCTTATCTCTTCGAATTTTCTGCCGACCCATAACTAAACCACCGTGCTTCGGCTTTTTATTGATGTGCATAGCTAGGATCATTGCAAGGTCCTCCTCCTCTTTAATATCAAATTCTTCTTCAAAAGAATCATATGACGAACTCATCTACAATACTGAATTTAAACTAGTCTTAAAAACTACAAAAAACATGCATCAAATTCATGTAAAAAATGTGAAGTTGAAGTAATACATACCTTGCAAGCGTTTTGTCGAACACCTTGTGGGCGCCGAGCGGCAGTGGGCGGTCGGGTGCTGTTCGTCGTAGGGATGGCGCGCGCGAGGGGCGGCGGCGACTAGAGGGAGACGGAGGAAGCAGCGGCGGTGCGGGAATAGGCCGGGGAAGCGTCGTCCGGTCGCCGGAGCAAATGGGGTGGCGCGGGCGGCGGCGCCAGCGCCTGAATCTAGTGGTTGGTGGAAGTCGCGCGCGAGTCGTTGCTGTCCAGCGTGCGGGAGCAGGCGTACCAAATAAGCGCCTCCGCTGGAGCGCCCGGAGCGGTTGCGCGCGCGCTAAAAACTCGCATTTTTCAGCGCTTCGCTTATATAGCGCGGCTGTTGAAGATGCTCATCAGCTGCCATGTCATCCATGCAATTAAACATTGGTGTGGACCTCCATTTCTGTGAAACGCTATGTCGTGGCTTGTAGAAATTGGACAGCAACCCCTGTGAATGTGGTGAGATCACAGTCTAGGCTAACACAATCAAGTGGAATCAATGGCCCCTCCCATTGTCCATGCATCATTGTTCTCTTCAGGAGTGTAGCTCCAGCTTCCGGATAGCATCTGAACTATAACAACATGCAGATAACGGAGAACGAGAGAAACACTGAGATGCTACTCCTTGTTTTTGGCATCCAACCATGTTGGTTGAAATGCTACGCGATGATCAGGAAAAAGGAATCCTCTGGTTCCTCGTGAATTATTGAAAGCGGCAAGATGCAGAAACATGTGTCCGGCCCGGTGTCACCCAACCTGATGAAGAATCCTGTTGCCGCGGGGCACAGAAAACAACTTCGCACATCAACACTTGGCTGCCGCTGGCCGGGGCCGCTCGCCCGCTCGATCCACGTATACCCCGCAATCCAAATACAAAATGCTCCTGAGCTTTGGAGAGCTGCTGCCCGTGGAATACATGTGCAAAGCTCTCCTCGGGATATACTCCAGCCTGACACGACAGGTGACATGAGCATATGACATGAAACTAGTTTTCTCACACCAACCCAAGAAAACTCGTAAGCATCATAGCGTTTGATGAACTAGATCCGAACATCTTGGGTTCGCTCACCGATCCCAGACGCAACTCTGAAACATCTTTTCTTCTGCCATGGAGCTGGGGGACTAGGGAGGGAGGTGACCGTCGTCGTTTCTTTCCCGCCTCTTCTTCTACTTCCCTTACGCGAGCAGGATTCCAATCCAGATGGCCTCGAGCCTCTGCGTCGTGTTGCCCTTGGCGAGCTCTTCTTCCTGCTTGCGCCGCCTCCCTTTACTCTTATTTTTCTTTTCCTTTTTTTTAATTCTTACATTTTTTAAAATCATGAATATTCAGCAAATTTGCAAAAAATAAATTCCATAACATTTACTGAATTTCTGTTTTTCGAATTTGCAAACTTTTCCAATTTCGGGAATTTTTTCAAGATATACGATTTTTCTTCAAGTTACGTTGACCTTTGTCATATCTCATGAACATTTTGTTTCTAAGTTCCGCATAACGAGAAAAATTAAATCCCCTGATCTTTGTTTGAAATTGTGACCTATAAAAAATTCTCAAACACAACACTTTTATAAATTTGTGATCATGATCTCACCAAATTTTAAAAAGTAACATATAAATGGCCAGGTTTTTCGAGGACAACGACCATCAGATAGTAAACGAGATAAACCCACGAATGAGTACCGAGCAGGTAGCAAGCACGATTGCTCGGCCGACGCCCTATTCGTTCTTGCGCAACCTGGTGCATTAAGCGCTGACGAGGCACTCTCCCACGGATATTACATCTTCATTCCAAGAGACCTATCATCCGCTTGCCTCATGTGATGCAAGATGGGCCCAGCCTAGTAGCGAGCAAGACGATTCCCGGGATTACTTTTACCCATTGATTTTCATTTCTCATTCCTGTTTTCTTTTAAAATCTATTTTTCAATGTGGTTTTATTATTTCTTTGGGACTTGTCTGAGTTCGGGATAATGTTTGAAAATCATGACCATGTTTTCAATTCAATATTTTTTATTTTTAAACTTTTTATATTTGGAAATGTTTTAATAAAATATTAAATACTTTTCAACCGTGTTATTTTATTTGAGAATATAATTTTAACTTTGTGAATAGTTTTTTCAATCTTGAATGGCGGGTTAATGAAAACCGATTGAATAAGCGAAGGAAACCAAGTCAAAGAAAAAATCGCTAGATTTGTGATGAGGCACATTAGGTTATTGGGCGGCCTTATCGTTTCGTTGTCAATTTGGCATTGGGAGCGTCAAATAGGAGCTCTAATTCATGATGAGAATGGGCGGATGTTACCCATTGGGACATTGGCCCAACACGTAATTTTAAGACTAATGGGTCTTTTCGGTCGACTTCATAACAAAATTAGGCCAGGGGAGCCGGTCATTGGCGGGTCGACCCAATTGTTTTAATTGCCCAAGGGTGAAGTCTGTTTTTATCCAAATAAAGGTTGAAGTTTGTTGTTACAGTGCACATGCCTTTGCAAGGTTGTTACCCTTGTGCTTATATGAAATTTTCGAATAATTGACCCAAGACCGTTTCTGTTTAAAGTTACAAATATGTTACCTTATGATGCAAAACATGTGGAAATAGAAACAAAGTTGCGTATTTTCCTTTTTTTCTTGACAAATAAATTATAAATACCCTAAATTACAAAAAAAAATCCCCATTGCTAAATGATGCTAGTTGAAATAATGTTGTCATTTAAATGCTCCTTATTCTATAAAATCTAGTATTTAAATGTGTCGGACATTGTTGACCAATGGAACATGAGGCCAGATATTTGGGCCGGCTCCATCTCCTTGAACATAACATATGGGAAGATAGGGACCAGGTCCGGTCAAGGCAGGCCGACCCATTCCCATCCACATCTCACTCGTGTGCTCAGCTCCATCCGTCGGCATAACCTCCTTCTAGAAGTTCTAGTCCTAGCACAACCTTCCTTTATTGCTACTTCCCAACCAAGCAAAGTTACTTGATAATAGGGTGGATGCATGTTATATTGTCTTGTGACCTTCCAGTTCAATTATTTATTGTTGAGAATAAAAGGAAATAAATTAATGATATGAAGGGCTTTCATGTTCTTTGATGATGTGGAGGGCTTGCATGTGGTAGAAAGTTGAATGGTTGCATGGGCGCTTGATGATGTGTGGAGGGCGTGCATGTGCTGGAAGTGAAAAATTGATTGAGTGCATACACTTGATGATGTGGATGGCTTGCATGCACGTTTAAATGGGAGATGGCATGTGTAAAACATATGTGAGGAGATGGATATGGTGCAAGTTAAGATAAATAATATAGTGGGGATGAACTTTTTAAGTATAATATACTAGTAAGTTACAGTGCATAACACATAAGAGCTCGAATGGTTAAATTGCAACCAAAGATATGTCTATGTTTTTTTTTTGCGGGTGAAATAGCATTTTATTACTCAATCACAACTTCTTTACAATCAGTCGATGCTATTTCCACTACTTCATCTGGCCCAGCACCCAGCCAAGTCAAGGTCCTGCCCTGGGTTCTAGCAAACTTAGCTAGACAGTCACTAGCTTTGTTCTGAGATCTACCTATATGATAAATACAAGTCTGCCTTAACCCCATTAAGTGCTTAATCTCTCTAACAATAGACGAGTATACTGAGCGATCTGTATCTCGGCATGATATAAGAGAAACCGCTTCGAGGGAATCCAACTCCACCACAATCGGTAGCATACTCCTCTGCAGGGCGATAGACAAGCCTTCCATGCACGCGCACAATTCCGCCTCTAGAACGTCTCTGCACGAAAACAGCACCCTGCATGCCGAGAAGTTAATAACCCCTCGGTGGTCACGTAAAATCATGCCCGCTCCCGCTTGGTCCAAGCAACAAAGGATCCATCACAGTTTAGCTTGCACCACCCCAGCTCAGGCGGGCTCCAGCTTTTTTCGATAAGTTCTACATTGCTTCTTCCCTTCCTCCCTGTATCCTTCCACTCGATATAGGACTTGCCCTTAGCTGGATCAGCTTGTGGATTCTGCTTAATACCCATCAAGGAAACCAGATAGCTTTGGAGAAATCTTACAGAAACTTCCATAGGAGGTGCAGGTTTAGCATGAACTACCTCATTCCGGACAAACCAACTCCTCCAGTAAATCATAAGAACCATTGTTCGTTCAAGGTTTGTTAGGGGGTCCAGGACGTGCATCAACCATTCTTTCCCGTTGTTTAGTATTGATGTGATATCCGGGAGATTCCACACTCTAGCCAAAGCTACATACAAGTCACGACCGAACTGGCAGCGCACGAACGGATGAAAGTTATCTTCCTCCTCTAGTCCACATACTTGACACATCCCAGTAGTTTCCAGACCAATTTGGTGTTTCCTCTGCCAAGTGGGTAAGGCATCATTCGACAATCGCCATGCAAAGTGCTTCACCGTTGGGGGAGCGTCACACTTCCATATAAAGTTCCAGCAAGCACGGCTACCTGATGGCGCTGAACTGGACGCCACCGCAGAGCTACGATGAGCCTCGTCGAAAGCCAGTTCATAAGCTGATTTGACTGTAAAGATACCATGTGTACCCGGCCCCCACGCGATGACATCTCCCGCCGATCTGGGAGAAGCACGGATCTTCATTATTTCATGCACATCAGCAGGCACAAAGTATTCCCGGAGGGTTTCAACTTTCCAGGATCCATTAGTATTCAGCAGCCCAGAAACATAGCGAATACGGCACCGCCCTTGAGGAGAGATCGGCTTATATGAGAAGGGTCTCGGGATCCAACTATCCCGCCACACCCGTATGCTAGCTCCATCACCTACTCTCCAAATAAGCCCCCTTTTCAACAATTCCAGTCCATGGCAAATAGCCTGCCACGATGAAGAACCGTTCCCAATAAAAACTATATCTTCCAGTTTACCATCCGGGTAATAGCGGCCCTTTAAAACCCTAGCACAGAGATTGTCTGGTTTCGATAAAAGCCTCCAAGCCTGTCTCGCCAACAGGGCCTGGTTAAAAAGCCTGAAATCACGAAAACCAATCCCTCCCCTGTCCTTCGGTTGCATGAGGTGATCCCAGTTCTTCCAATGCACTTTCCTTTTACCTTTTGCCGATCCCCAATAAAAATTCCGCACCATACGTGTAAGATCATCGCAAACGGAAAAAGGCACCTTAAAGACGCCCATAATATAAGTAGGGAGCGCTTGTGCCACCGACTTTATCAACACTTCTCTCCCCGGTTGCGCCAGAAGGCCGTCCCCCCATTGTATCAACCGTTTGGTGAGGCGAGTCTGTAGATTCTGAAATCTCCCTTTCGACATTCGTCCCTCCGGCGTCGGCAGGCCCAAGTATTTCTCCTCAAAGTTCATGTTCGTGATATTGAGTACTGACCTTACTTCCTCCTGAACCGCTACGGGGCAAGCATCGCCAAAAAGAATGGAGCATTTGTTAGGGTTTATGCATTGCCCCGTGGCCCGCTCGTACAACACCAGCACCTCTTTAACCTCCTCTGCTTGCACTCTCGACGCCTCAAAGAACAACAAGGTATCGTCCGCAAACAAAAGGTGTGACACGCCGGGCCCTCTTCTAGAAACCTGCACTGGCGTAATGCCACCCGAAGCCACTTTGCTCTTTAGTAGAGCTGATAGACCATCTGCCACAAGTAAAAAAAGAAACGGAGAGAGCGGATCTCCTTGCCGAAGACCACAAGTCGGCGCAAACGAATCCAAGAGGGTTCCATTAAGATTGACAGAGTATCTCACCGAAGTGACGCACGACATTATCCAGTCCACCCAACGGTGAGAGAAACCCAGCTTTTGCATCATTTGCCTCAAGAAGATCCAATCCACTCGGTCATAAGCTTTTGACAGGTCCAGTTTGTAAGCACAAAAACTCCTAGTGGGATCCTTCTCCTGTTTGATATGGTGAATACATTCAAAGGCAACTAGTGCATTATCTGTGATCAATCGTCCAGGTATGAAGGCACTTTGCTCGGGAGAGATGATATCATCCAACAAAGGCCTCATCCTATTCACTAGGCATTTAGAAATTACCTTATAGATCACGTTACACAGACTAATGGGCCTATAGTCTGTGATTTTTACTGGATTGGGGCATTTTGGTATAAGAACAATGGAAGTAGAATTCACTCCTTCCGGCATGACACCAGTGCTGAAGAAATCCTTAACCGCAGCCAAAACACCCTCCTTGAGGGTACTCCAATTCCGCTGAAAGAACCTAGCGGGAAAGCCATCTGGGCCCGGGGCCTTTAGTGGCCCAATTTGGAACAAGGCATCTGAAATTTCTTTGTCTGAAAAAGCCGCACACAATTTGGCGTTGTCCTCGTTGGTTACCACCGGATTAATCAAATCCAAAATATGTGCTGCATTAAGTGTGGGATCACCTGTGAAAATTTCATGGAAATAACTGTTAGCCACCTCCCCCATAGAGGCCAGATCAGAATGGACTACCCCGACACTATCCGTTAACTCACGGATCTTGTTTTTCCTTGCCCTCCATACAGCTTTGCTTTGGAAATATTTTGTGTTCCTGTCTCCCTCCCTCAGCCACGTGATACGCGATCGTTGTAACCAAAGCATCTCCTCCTGGTACAAAAGCTCATTCATTTTATCCGTCACTCTTGCGATATCTTGGCGATCGGCATTCATATTCATCAGCTCCTCCAATTGGGTACGGGACTTTGCAAGCTCCCTCGTGATGTTACCAAACTTTTTACTCCAGACCCTGAGAGCCATCATTGTTTTAGACAAGGCATCCCGCAATTGAGACATATTATGAACTCCTCCAACTGCATCCCAAGCCTCTCTAATCACCTCGGGTAATGACTCATCACGTTCCCAAAACACCTCGTACCTTCTCTGCTTTGCACCTACTGGCCCCGGATCGACCGAACCCTTTAGGACAAGGGCTACGTGATCTGAACAAGGCGAAGGAACATGAACCACCGAAGCATATGCGAATAAATTCCTCCAATCATTAGTTGCAACTGCCCTGTCCAATCTTACCTTTACATTGCTTCCTCCACCCCTTTTATTATCATATGTAAAAGGAACACCAATGAAGCCAAGATCTACCAGACCACAGATCTCTAGAGTGTCCCGAAAGGCGGTCATTTGTGGCTCTCCACGAGGTGTAACAGACAAATGTTCAAAATCCCACATGGCCTCGTTAAAGTCACCGATTACAAGCCAGGGTAGATCATTCACTACCTTCAACTGCTCGAGCTTTGTCCACATGACATGCCGATTTTCTACTCGTGGTTCACCGTAAACACATGTAATTCTCCATTGCGCTGCCCCCTCCTGAACACGCACCAGTGCATCAATAAAGCGTTCTTCCTTTCCTACGATCTCCACTTCATAGTTCTCATGCCAAAAAAGGGCGAGGCCACCGCTCATGCCATTACTATCAACCCCTGCAAAACCCTTCATTCCAATCCTCCCACGTACCTTCTTTATTTTCTCCGCCTTCTGTCGTGTTTCACACAGAAAAACCATCTTGGGGGAATGCGACTGACAGATAGTCGCTAACTCACGAACTGTCCGGGTATTCCCCCCTCCCCGGCAGTTCCAGCTTAAGACATTCATTGGACCCGGCGGTCCCCCACGAAGGAGGCCGCCTCTTCAGTCATTGTAGTGTCACCATCCTCCCCCTCTTCCCCTTGCTTTCTTCTCTTCACTATGGGCAGCTTTCCCGGAGTAGACGATGATTCTGCCCCAGTATTCGTCTCGGTTGCACGCCCCCCCTCCAACAGCAAAACAGTGTTCGGGACTTTACCCACAAGGTTTGGTACTGGTTGCCCTCGCACCATCACCATACCATCCGCCCCCATAAGCCTTTTCCGAGCTGTCCGTACTTCATCATCACCTAAGTTAAGGCCTCCTTGCATGGAATTCACTCCACCCCCAACGTGTTGAGCATCATCATCTCCCTTCCCTTCATGAGGTTCTGCTACCCCGCCCCCTCCACTTAAACCTCCTACTCCTCTACCTCCACCTCTACCAGCCCATCTCACCCCCCCACCTTGTCCTGCTGATTTCCCTCCTCTGCCACGCCCTGCACTACCTCCCGCCATGGCCTGCTCACTATTCCAATGCAACCAATCCCCCCATTCACATCCGGACGGATCATGAACTCCATCCCCGCACTCCTCCACCACATGCCCCATGCAACCGCAGAAAAAGCAAAAATCCGGCAGCTTCTCATACGTAACTGGGTACCTTTTCGTCTCCTTCAAGGTGATACTCACAAACCTCACCAATGGCTTCTGGACATTCACAAAAACCCTCACCCTCAAGTGACTAGCTGGGTTGATCCTACCCTCATTAACTACCACCGTAAACGGCGGCTCTCCAACCTTCTTAGCTACCTTTTCCGCCAATTCCCTCTTTCTCGTAAGCCCATCCGGTAAACCCTTGATCCTTGCCCACAAAGGATACATGTCCAGAGCATAGTCCGAAACATTAGTGAACCCATCATATTCCACAATAACAACCGGATCTCTACGGAATTGCCACGGTCCTCCATCCATTACACGTTTCCAATCGCCCAGACAATGACACTGAGCCAAGAACAGATTCGGCCCTTTGATGTCTATGTTACTGTATTAATTATAACAATCAAATGGAATTGTGAGGCATATGCATGAGGTATAAGATGGCAAAATCGCGTAAAATTTATCGATCGTGTTTTGTACAGGTGTCTTTTTTTGGCTATCTCAAGGCTAATGTTCTATCCTCAAAGATAAATATGATTTATGAAGGTACATAGCGTTGAATATGAAGTACAAAATGAATGATAGTTTGAATAGAAAAAGAAGTTAGAAGAGTAGTATGGTAGAGTCTAGAATAAAGTAGAATTGTGCTTTAAGTTTTGTGCAAGATCTCCATATGGCTTAAGCCCAACCATAAAATCTTCTAGATAGTACACGTGGTAGAATATAACGGTCAGCGATACTTGGATTTGCCACATCTCTACCGGCTGATCAGATTCACCACAGTTGTTATTCAGAGCTATTCGTCCACTACATAAACGTATAGATAGGACTAGTGTGGTTGCATTCTGAATTTTTTATTTTTTATTTCGGTCTACGCATAGGTAGGGGTCAACGAGAAATCTCACCAACTACAGGAGAAAACTCCACGTACTAAACAACATTATCCACCCCTTTGAAACTATGCACGAAGATTTAGAAAGGTAGGTGTGAGCATGGGTGTAGGTGTAGAACGGTTCAGCACGAGCAGACATCACGATGAGATGGAGAAACTGGCACAGTTTCGTCGGAAGAATGAGAACACGTAATCAAGGCCAGCAAGTTGACAGCGAGAGGGAGTCGGTCGTATGGTACCTATGGATGCGCGTATATTTGTGGAGTCCGCTGCTTTCTTTTCCCACAAAAGAAAACATAAGTTTGTCTAGGGCAAAAAACACATCGATAATATTACACACACGGGGCTCCCGCAATGGACTTTCACGGACCCAGCTTCCTGCTCTTCTCTAATTTCAACCAATCACCTTTAACCACTCCGTAAACGCCCTGTAGCAAGTCCATGTGTCTAGCATCTCTCAAAACACATGGACGATAAAATTCAAATATTTAGCAGAGCAGGTTTCATCCATATTTTTCCAAATAATTGTAGCCAGATAAATCGAAAACAAAGTGCATGTATATAGTCGCACGCAATTTCGTAGAGAATATTTCTTTTGAGGAAATTTTGTAGAGAATATTTGGATGCGTCATGCATGCTTGCATGTTCCGTCCTTCAAAAATAGATAGACATCTATCCAGAGACCCAGTCAGGCATCGCCAGTCTAGGCACAGGTAAGGAAAAACCAGTCAATCGATCATGCTTCAGTGCGCAGCACACACGTCGTGCTAGAATATTTCTATGTATATGTCATCTTTGTTTGGTCACGGTGTTCTACATGCGAGATCACACAATTATCTTAGACCTTTAAATTTCCATTCAATCATATCCATTTGAACGTGTAATGGATAAAATCAGAAGAAACGACCAGCATAATTAGACATTTAATATAACATGTAAGAGCATCTACAGCCGGACTTGGCAAATCCGACCCCTTAAACATCGAGCGTGTTCGTGGACAGTGACTGGTCACACCTCAAAAAATGCATTCCACATCCGGATACCTCAGATTAGAAATCTCATATCCATATTATTACATGCAACGTGAAACCTAATTTAAGCGGTGCTCACTCGGTTCCGCTCCAGGCTAGCCCGGCTCCACCCTGGCCATGTCTGGTGGCCGGCTGTGCTCCTCAGAGTGTTGGTCCGGTCGCAGGCAAGGTAGAGTAGGGCATGGGACGAGCCGGCTCACGGGACTCAAGGTGCTCACATCTTCCATGCCCTACTCTTCCTCGTCGGAGCCCGAAACCCAATAGGTGCCGGTGGATGTCAGACGATGACGGATCCGTCTTGAGACGAGCCGCGGACGTTGACGATGATGCGGTTGCGGCGCCCGGATTGATGCGCCATATGGGGCGCTGGAGCATGCGACTCTGCTCGCCGACATCCACCGCCGCCTCCCGCACCCGGTGCATTGCACAGCGGTTACGTCGTGCCATGGCCTCGTCGGACGAGGCCCATGGTGCGTCCCCATGCTCGGCGCACGAACGGAGGGCCGGGTTGCGCGTCCGCCAGTGCGTTCGGACGCCAGACGGACCGCACGGCCTCCAGCGATGCAGCTACGGCTGGCCTAGCACCGGATCCGTCCGCCCATTTAGGCGGAAGCAATGGATTCCCGACGGAAGGAGTCCGAGCACAAGCCGGACGTCCATCTCCTCCTCGAGGCCGTGTGGGATGAGCTCGAGGTCGACGGATCTGGAGGTGAAGGACTCAGATCCACTGCCCGCCATGCCGGAAACATCCAAATAGAGTCGGAGACGAGCTTGGGTGGCAGAGAGGAGTTGAGGGGAGAGGAGTGAAGTGGCTAGGCTTTGGTCCGAAGAGCGGATGGGGAGGAATTTATATGAGGTCTGGTGGGCCGGTCCGACGTGAAGGGCGCCCTCACCCACATGCCTTTCCCATACTTAGGCTGAATATGAGAGATGCCGGTCTACTAGCCCAGGCGTTTGAGGGCCGTCTGAGTCAAAAAAATTGTGACCGGATAATAATCGGATGGTCCACCCGAACATTCGAGACGGGTTTGAGGCACACGGCTATAACCCGGCTGTAGATGCTCTAAAGGAACAGCATATATAATCCTATTCGTTTGGTCACGGCCGCCGCATGAGCTCGCTCGCTCGCCCCAGTGTCGCATACGAGCGTCTAACTCTCGCCAACGACTATGGACAGGAAAATAAGCGGTCCTTGTAGACGATTTTGTGGCCGAGATCCAAAACCAAAAGTTCAGAGGCGTCCCAACAACCGAGTGATATTATCTCCCGCCAGCCAACATGCCAGCATGCATGCATGAGTCCTGTTTTTTCCAAGTTCAATTCAAAGACGTTTTCGAACGTCCTCCTCAAGTCCTCATCTTCCCATCGAGTTCAAAAATACCCGCCACTGTCAAATTGGACCGAATGATATGCTAACATCAGGGGCAGACCTAGAAACTATTCTAAGTGGGAGCAAACTTTGTACAAATTCACATTGTTTTGGCAATTTTTTCTTAAATTTCAAAGAAATATCACTGAAGTTTCATATTTTGAGTGGGGTCCTAGGCCCCCACTCCCATGAATGTGGATCCGCCCCTGGCTAACATCTTGATTCCAGGTTGACCGGCACGTACAACACCTTACTAATTAAGACAATGAACCTAGTTGTGCAGTAAAAGTGGTCGAGATTGGCAGTAATCATGGTACCTACATCATGACCGCATGATCACCACACATAGTACTCGGGGTTGGGACTTCGCAACAGAAAGACGGGTTACACCATCCACGTGGAACACCGCTCAACTACGTCCTTTTTAGGCTAGTCATAGTGAGAGTAACTTAGCGAGTAACATAGCGCACTCCAAGAATTTTTTGCTTATATGGCAAGTATTTAATGTGAGGTGGTAACATAATATGTTACTGTAACATAGCGCTTCCCAAGACAAGATGAGTCTACAAGCTAATAAATGAAGCCATCTATGACACTACTATCATGTTACTTTGCATTATGAAGGTAGTAACTTAGACTAGTGTCAGGCATATGACACTAGTCTAAGTTACTCCCCTCTATGACCAGCCTTATGCTTAAGTTATTTTTTAAAAATAGATTATTTGACATTTTGTCTTACCACAATCAAACATTAATTTAGCAAATAAAGATGTTCCATCTCAATAAAAGAGCCCTGTGAATACCTTTATTTCTTCCTGGTCACTGAAAACTATAAATGAACCCTTCAGGATAGACTCGGGGGCTGTATCGCACAAAGTGAAAACCCCCATAGTTAGCTCAGGGGCTGCATCGTAAAGTCGTAAAGTTCCCCCTAATTGTCCGGACCCTGAGGTTGCTTCATCCGTACCGACTTCCCTGCATATATGTCTAGGGTAAAAAAAACATGGATGAAAAAAGTCAAAAAAATAGCAGACCAGGTTTCATCCATGTTCTCCCCTTTTGTTGTGGCCAGATAAATCGAAAATGGAAGTACTTGTAAATATTCACCGAATATTTTGAAGCATTATACATGCTTGCATGTTCCGTCCTTCAAATAGATAAATTAGACTTTGCCAAATTTAGTTATGAAACCAGAGACCCAGTCAGGCATCGTTAACCTAGGCACACTTAAGAAAAAGCCAGTCAATGGATCATGCTTCAGTGCACTGCACACACGTCGTGCTAGAGTTTTTCTACGTGTAGGTTATGTTAGTTTGGTCACGGTGTTCTACATCCGAGTTCACATTCAAATATCATGACCTTTAATTTTTCTATTCAATCCTATCCACTTGAACGTGTAATGGATAAAATCAGATGAAACGACCAGCATTATTTGATATTTAATTGTACGAGCACGTAATGACTAGTACAAGTAGGCACCATGTATATGTATTGCTGATGTCTCTATCTTACCAAACACAGTGACAAACACGAACCCAGTGGATAGTTAGGTGGACAATTGTATCCCCTGCTCATCTGAGTTCAAGTCCTAGACTTAAAATTGATGCTCACATTTTTTTGAATTTATTTCAGACATTTTGGCGATGTGCGTTCAGCGGGAGGAGATATTTCCGTCGACTACGGAGATATATGTGACGACTTCATTAATCTTAAAATGATGTGTCAACTCGGTCTCTCGAAAGTGTTCATAGGGATAGGATGTGCGTATATGCTTTCATAAGGATGAATATATATGTATGTGTAAGCATATGCGTCCTGCACTGTGTTAAAAAAAACACAGTGACAAACACCTACTCCAAAACTTACCAACAGCACTTCACCCTGTGTCGCATCCCGCAAAATAGAAATGCAGTTTTAATTCCGGAGTACTGTATATAGCAACAATCAGCAAGTTGGTGATCTAGCAAGTTGCACTTGCAGTACCTCTACTATCGTTTGGGACGAACCACAACTTGTATCCTCATTCCAAGAAAGCATCTGTCAATCAAGAGCACTGCTTCATGGACGACAATATGTAGCCAATTTGTGCACGACACATGTTAACAGCCACCCATCATTTTGGTTCGATGGGGTTATAGCCATCGATCACAGTTTCATCTACAAATCGTCTACCAAAATGTGGTGTGCATAGTGATTTCGGTCAATCAACATGTTAAGAAAAACTTACAGAAACATAAGAGCATTTACAGCCGGACGCCCCATAGCCGGCTCAAACATTCGGGCAGCCCACCCGCTCAGTGACCGGTCACGGAATTTCGACCCAGCCGGGCGCCTTAAACGGGCCTCAAATGTCCGGACTGACCGACATCCCTCATACCAGCTTAAATATGAGGCGAATATGGGTCGACTTGACCCAGCCTGTCCCACGCCTGTCCACAAATATCCCCATCCGAAAAACCCTAGACGCAATCAATCCAAACTCCACTTTACTCCCCTCTCCATACACTCCACTTCAGATCCCCTCCGAAAACATTCGATGATCGGCGACCTAAGCAGCGCCGACGACGACTGGGCAAGCCTGCTGCACGAAGCCAGGCCCGACGATGTGGAGGAGGTCACCCTCTACATCGCGTTGAGGCGTTCGATGGTCGATCAAGGCGGATCCGACAGCGGTGGGTTGACTTTGTTAACGCCGGGCGGCCGTCGACGCAGCGCCTGTGACGTCGTGTGCCCTTCCCGCCTACCTCGCATCTCCTGCCGATCCGCTCTGCTCTACTCCGCTCTCCTCCGCTCCTCCGGGTATGCCGACCACCACCACCCTCTGCTCCGGAGGTGGTACCCGGTTACCGCTGGTTCCTCATGCCGCACCAGGGCTGGCGCACACTCGGATGCTCGAGTTCGAGGCACCAGCAGCCCGGCATGAGCGGTAGCGGGCGAGGGAGAGGGCAGCGGTGCCGGAGGCGATATCCGCACGCCGTTCACGCGCGAGCGCAACGGTCTCGAGCGCTCCTCATGTCGGTCCTCCGCCGCTCTATCACAATGGTGGAGACAGATGCGCGGCGCCTCTGTCGCAAGAATGCCAAGGCGCTCCGACTCGCCATCAAGTTGTCAGAGCGTGAGCTAAACAAGGAGGCGGCGGCGAAGGCGAAAGTGGCCCGCCACGCGAAGGAGTAGGACCGCCTGCTCCATAGGCTGTCAGGCAAATGGTGCAGCACTGACTCCGACCTGACGGACGGCTCCACCTCCAACTCCGACGACGGCGCACCTCCGCACACCGACGCCTACACGGCAGGAGGGCACAGCCGCGCCGACGACCGGAAGGGGAAGGGGCCAGCGAGGAAATGGTGATTTGCTCCGCCTTTTCCTATTCTAGTTATATTCTATCTATGTATTATAAGTACTTTGTAGTATGGATTTGCATTGTCCGTCATTGAACTTCGATGAACTATGTTCCTTTTGCCTGCCAATGAAATGTTGATCCACTGACCTGCGCATTGATCATGTGTTTATGTAGCGTTGCATGAGTTGCATGATTTTGAGGTTTCGGATATAAGAGACGCAGGTGTGGAAGACAACATATAAGACATGCCTGGTGCCCACGAACGCGCCTAAACATATCCGTGGGCGTTTGAGAGGCCGGATTTGCCAAGTGCTGATGTAGATGCCGTAACACCCAAGCCGAGCCTCAACTTATTCTGGACATTTCTTAATCTCCCGCATTATTCAACTCGTGTTGGCAGATTCGACTACAATATAATAATAGCAGTGATGCACAGTCACAATTGTTCGCTGGTCTTTGATCTCCAGCTAATCATTTTCCAAATATACTTAACTGCACTAAGGACAATAACTGTTCAACGACTACTGCTACACACGTGCCGCATGCACTCGCAAGTCCAGCACACATGCCCAGCCCCAGTGTCGCATACGAGCGTCTCACTCTCACCAACGACTATGCATGGATGAAGAAAATAAGCGGCCTTGTCGACGATTTTGTGCCAAAAGTCCAGAGGCGTCCCAACAACATGCATGCATCCGTCCTGTTTCTCCAAGTTCAATTCAAACATTGCCCGTCAACGTTTTCAAACGTCCTCCTCATCTTTCGATCGAGTCCAAACATGTTCCCCCGTCAATTTTGACCAATGGGTGCATATTTCTAAGATTAGGCGAGACCGAGAAGAATCGACCTGGTCGAGCTCCAAGATTTCCATTTCAATCTCTAGTTTTCGCGTCAAGCCGGAGTGTGCACTGTCAGTGCAGCCGCATGTAAAATATGCCATCTTGATTCCAGACTGACAGGCACATCCTAACAGTTTATTATTCCCTCCGTCTCAAAATAAATGATTCGAGCTTAGTATAAATTTGTATTAGAGCTAGTACAAAATCAAGACACTTATTTTGGGACGGAGAGAGTACTAATTAAGACAATAAACCGTTTGATTGATGAATTGACCGGTGTGTTACCGCATGTTTCCTGTCGTAGTTGTTGTGCACAAAACGTGGTCGAGATTGACAGTAACCATGGTCGCGATGGCACCTCTCGCATTTGATTTGGCAAATGGCGATTGACCCGGTCTGAGCAAGTGAGCATGCACGATGGAGACGTCGCAAACAGAACGTTTCGTGGCTTCCTGCGAGCCTGGCCTTTGACCGTCCTCGCAACAAGTGATCACCCTATTTTAGTTTTGTCTAAAGCAACAGGAAAGGAAGCTGCCCGCTTGGAATCGGTGTAAGATATTACATCCGGCCGTAGCGTTGTGAAACACGAGGACGACATATGCCGAAATGGAATGAATACAAAGAGAGGAAACTTGGTGCTTCCGTCACATGAAGCTTTGCGCCTCTCCAGGGATAGATAGATTACAACTAAAAAAAGGATAGATAGATTACGAAGTGCAGTTTCATTTCTCTTGTCTTTTCACTCTCTTGTGTCGAGCCACTTCTTTCCTCTGACCTTCCTCTGAACTTCCCAGTTTTTTCTTTCTTTTCCTATTTTCTCAAGCTCTACAATCTGCAGGTTCTTCTGCTCTCGTTTCTATTTCTTCTCAACCGATTTTGTAGATTTTCATCCAGCAATTATCTCTATTTAACTTAATTTATTATTATTATTATTCTTTTAAATTTCCCTTCTTTACTTTTTCCTACAAAATTTAAAAATCGTCATAATGTCTAGAAAATATTTAGAAATTTTGAAAATTCTCATGAATAACAAAAGTTTCACTAAATAAAAAATTTATTCACGAATCTAAAAATGTTTGCAACTCCTAAAAGTTTCTTTATGAATGTATCAAAAAATATTGCAAAAATATTAAATACATGAACTTTTTCAAAGACACAAAACACTTTTCATAGTTACTTTTAAAAAAATCATGCCATTTACTAAAAAATATTAAATATTTTATAAACATGACAGTATTTTTAAAATAGCTCATGAAGTTCCAAAAGTGTTGAACTACTTTTCAAAATTGTGCATGTATTTTTAATACCAAAGGACCTTTTAATACAACATAAAAAACACATAAAATCTAATACATGGTGAACGTTCATTAGTACATGATCAATGTGTTTTAAACAAATGATAAACATTTTAATTAATTGTCAAAATATAGAGGGCCAATAAATTTTAAAATGATATGTACATTTTCATAACTCGTAAAAATAATTACAAGACGACTATTTTTTATAGAAGAACTTTTAAAAAAATAGAGTGAGCATTTCAAATAAACATTAAAAGTGGCTTAATACAATAAACGTTTTTCTAATAGACGATCTCCTCTGAAACCATTTTATTTTACAGAACAAATATTTTTCAATCAACAACGAACCTTTTTTGGTACACGGTAAATGCCCATCACTATTATATGAAACTATTTTGCTGTACACATAAAAAATTCTATTAGACAACAAACAGTTTTTTTAAATTCACAATGAACATTTTTAATATGCAATTAAAAAAGTGGCAACCTACTCTTTGAAACACGATGAAACTTTGTTGACGCATGGTGGGACAAAGACCCAAAAGAAAAACTAATAAGGAAAGAAAAATAATAAATAAAAGGGAACACAAATACAAAGAAGAAGAAAAATAAAAACCAAAATAAAAAAAACTGAAAGGAAACTGATAACAGAAGGTAGAGAAAAGGAAAAAGAAAATGATAGAAGAAGAAATAGGAAATAGAAAAGAATAAATAAACTAGAAAACCTCAAGAAACCTTGATAAACTTGGTCCCTATGGACGACATGCAAGTAGATGGCTATTGAGCTGGTCATTCTTAGGCGACCTTCTAACTCTATCTTCAAATTTCTCGCATTTTTGCAGCATTGGCACCGGTATTTGGACAGAGGGGTCATGACCGGCTTGTCCTCATGATGGCGATGACAACTATCGCGCCTCGGGCTCATGAGCTTCCAACCACTTAGTGATCTTTGGGGGGGGGGGGGGGGGTTGTCTTGATGCCCCAATAGACTCTATTATTTTCTTTGATGCACTTGAACTTGTTGCATGGATGAGTTACTTATTTGTAAAGCAGGGTGAAAGCCTACTTTGAGAACCGAACAGATTGAGTGCTACCAGTTTTTCGATCATATAATTAGTTAAACAATTTGCATCTCTATTTTACTCATGCTCAGCCTTTGATAATCATGCACCTCACAAAAAAAAGGCCTTGATAATCATGGGGAGTCCGATCCGTAAGCCAGTTAACTTCATTCAACACAATTGCACTATTTATTTAGACAAAAAATGCACTCTTGTCGTCTTTCGTCTGTGTATACGCCTATATTGGCTCGTTTCCAAAGTCATATTCTCAAATAAAAAATTAGTGTTCTTAATTATTTATTTGTTTATTTTGGTCTACGCAAGGGTAGAGGTCAACAGAAATCTCACAACTACAGGAGGAAAACTGCACACACTAAGCTACATTATCCTCTCCATTCCAAACTACGTATCCAAGCTACAAAAAAAAGGTAGGTGTAAGCATATATGGGTGTAGGCATAGAATGCTTCAACACGAGTACTAGCAGACATCACGATGAGAGTGAGAAACTGGAGACAGTTCGCCAGGAAGTTGACAGAGATCCGAGGGGCAACACTAATCTAGGCACACGTAAGAAACGGGCAGTCAATCGATCATGCTTCAGTGCACTGCACACGCATCATGCTAGAACATTTCTACGCGTAGGTCATGTTAGTTTGGTCATGGTGTTCTACATGCGAGTTGACATTCAAATCTCTTTCCTTTTTTTTCATTCAATCCTATCCATTTGAACGTGTAAGGGATAAACCTTCAGAAGAAACGACCAGCATAAATTTTACAAGTACTCAACACTCATCACAACCAGCTGACCAAACATCTCATTTCACTAGCATATTGCAACATCGGCAAATTTATTTTTTGTTGTTTTAATGTATACTCCCTCTGTTCCAAATTACTCGTCGTGGTTTTAGTTCGAGTACATACAGCCGTGATCCAGCAAGTTGCAGTTCTAGTACCACTTGTACTATGTTGGAACGACCCACACTAACACATGTCCCCATGTATGGTTTACTTCTAATTTTTTAACACGGTCCGGGATTTTTATGAACACGGTACAGACGCGCTCATACATACGCACATACACTCACCCCTATGAATACATGCACACACATCCTACTCCTGTGAGCACATCCAAGAAACTGGGGCGACACATTATCTTGAGATTGATGAACTCAGCACAGATGCTTTCCTCGACGGAAACGCTTTCTCCCACTAAACGCACGTCACTGAAAGGCCTAAAATAAATTCAGCAAAATGCGTGCACCGGTTGCAAGTCGAGGACTTAAACCCTAGTGGACTGAGGATACCATTGTCCTCCTAATCATCCAACCATTGGTTGGTTAGAGGTTCACTTCCGGTTTTATATTGTGTTTAGACTAGACTAGATGTTTCTCATGGACTCTATAAACTGCGCGGTCTCACCCCCACCACTTTATTCTCTGGCCTCGATCTGGCGCTGCTGCGTCTCTTTCTCTTCTTATTCCTCCTAGTTCGAATCCACCCTCCTTACACATCAAAAGTGTCAACTTTCCCGTGACCGTCGAACGAGGCCCCTCCTCTCCCCGTAGCAGCAGAGCACCGTACGCCTCCGACCTCGCCCACTCCACTACACCTCCCCCGGACGGCTATTGGATCCAGCGGTCACTAGAATGAATTTCTTGCAATGGAATGCGTAGCAGCATGGCACCCTCGCACCTGACCTCACCATCATGCTCTCTCTACCAATGCCTCTCCCCACTGGCAGCGAGAGCCAGCGCCACAAACATAGTAGCCTCACAATTCTCAGTACCAGGCACTCCTCCGTCGACCCCCGTCGATCTCGCCTACCGCTCCAACCTCACCTCGATCGTCTCCCTAACTCCCTCACTCTAGCACCTTGCCTCGGTCGCCTCCACCTTGCCGACCGCCTCCACTGCATCGCAACGGTTGCGTCCTCGATTTCATCTCCAGCAACCTCTTCCTCTTATTCGAACCAATGTGATTTATTCGCTCGCTGCGACATGTGGCCCTACTTCTTATGTGTTTTGGTGCATGCAATGTTTGGCCAGTTTCAGAGGCTACAAATTTCAGATTTTGTAAGATATACATTTAAATACGCTGCTTTCCTAAGAAAGAAGGCGTGCACACATATTGAATGTAGTTTATAGTTAGCAAACATTGTCATAATAGTTTTATCATCTTAAGAAGGCTGAAAAATATTGCGCCAATGGAGGTCCCTAAGGAAACTTTGGTAGTACTGCTTATGGTATAGGTAAATTGTGTCATGATTATATTTTTATTAATGCTTCTACCTATTCAAAGGCATTGCAGCTATACATTTGATTGTTAATACAGCCTTTGTTGAAAGACATAAAGAACTCAAAAATAACTTCCCATTTTTTTCGAGCACGTGTTTACATTGTCATACGATGTTCATCTCTTTCTCATATCAAGTATGAGGTGAGGATATTCATTATGTGCACACTCTGGTTACTATTTGATAAAGTTGAGTATTCTGGTCTACATGTTAGCTGGCACCTCCTACAAAGTGAGGACTCAAATATATGCAGCTGATGGTTTTGCGTCTATTTGTTTTTATAGCTCAAACAAAATAAACATGTATAGATTATTAGCTTATATATGTTGAGCCAGCCATTTACAGAATTATGCTATTATCTCATATTTCTCATTTATTTTCTAGATTTTTGGAACAACCATCTTATGCTTCTGTTTGTGTCTGATGTCATTGTGTGTTTATTATATTGATGTTCAGAATAAATCCCATCAGACTTTGCTCAACTTGAAGTTAACATGTGAGTAACTAACCATCCCCTTGCTTAGTTTGGTTTTCTAATTCTTTTGAGAATGCTTAAAATTTTCAATGTAGGATCACATTGCTTGCGAAAATTGATCGGGAACTCAAAACTATTTTGATTACTCATATCTTGGATAAATTTCAACATGTAAGTTGTGTTTTTCTTGCCTTTGATTGATTATCATAAGAAAAGAAGGGATCCTATGATACATGATAGACATATACGAGCACAGAATCCTGTGAATTCCTTTCAATTGGTCACTCAATTTGGAACTATAACATACATGATGGACATTAACCATTGAACTAAATATATTTATTACCTTGCTCTTTGTCATATGCCAAAGCATTGGTTCTCCGGGTGTTTGCTTAATTAGTATCTACATCTTGGCTCTGAACCCCAGTTTCAGTCACACAATTTGTCATGCGGAAGGGACGGAAAAACATGTCTTGTAACATATAAATAAAGAACACATGGCACTACTACTACGAGGTATGTGAGGTTAGTGAAGGGTAATACTCGCATCTTTTCTATTGTTGGCCAGCACAAATTTGAGTCAAATCAGAAACTCTTTTGGCACATCAATTTTTCCAACTTCAGCTACTTTAATTTGTGGATTTATTTTTATTTCGAAGGATCTGGTAGAATAAGGCTTGTGATGAATATGCAAGCTCCATTTCATTCTCGCATACAACAAAGCAACCCTTTATAATATGTAACCGGTTAAGCTTTGACTATTTGAGTCTATACAGCATGTAGTAAAGGTATTGTATACTAGGTCATATGCTATACTTCAAATGCATGTAAGGCTCATGATCTCATCTTCTGAATGCAGAAATTCAAATAAAGGAAGGTGCACAATCTGATGTTGTGAGCATAATGTGTTGTTCTGTACAAAGAGTTCATCATCGATGCCTGGTAGCTTTATTGATTGTCAGTGGCGGAGCAAAACCTGGATGGGATAGTACAAAGAAAGCCAACTGTTTTTACCAGCATGGCCCAATTTACCCATCAATCTCCATTCTATTTGCTACAGGATGGGCGGGCCATAGCCTATTTTGCTAACACGTAGTACTGCCTGTGTTGATTGTTGTCGTGTTAACTAATCTCCATATCAAGTGCATGCTGAAAATATGAGAAATACATGGCATGTCAGTTTTAGTTGAGGTTAGAGAATTATTTTTGCACTATCTTATGTAGATTCAAGGCATATATACCGCTCTCTTTTCTTACTAACACTGAGTAATTATATTTGCTTCTGTAGAATAAATCAAATGTGTCTTCAGTATGCTAAGCCTGATGGAATTCACATGTTCGTTGTGTTGTTGAAGGTGCATTATTAAGGGGAATGAACCATACATAACATTCAGCTTATTGGCATATATAATATTTTCAGGCATTCGGCATCATGAGCGAAGTGGATAAGTAGAAAGGAGCAATCACTAGAGCATAATATAAACTAGCGGCTATCAAGCTAGATCCATGTTCGGAAACAAGATGCCTAAAAATCAGCTACAAAAACCGGTTATTTTCACTTTATGAAGTGTATAACCTTTTAGCCCAATGTTTGCTTCATTATATTCCTCCATTCATCTTTCTATATACGACATCAAATTCTGTCCTCGGCCCAATAATTTGCACTCTTTTTGATAGTTCGTAATCTTCTCAAGCTACTTAGTAAAATTAAACAACAAGATGTAAACACGAGCAACCAACAAATTAAGATGCAATTTTGCTAACAACGGGCTCATACTCAGGCGTTGGCGTGCCGCCGTGTCTTCCGCCTGCTAGTGGAAAGCATCAACATGTTTCTGTTCATACACATTCTGAGAAAGCATCGATCAACATGTTAAAAGAACTCTCGGGCCAGCTGCGGACAAGTCTTAGCTTCTTCTACACATTTCTTAATCTCCCGCATTATTCAACTCTTGCTGCCAGACTCGACTACAATATAATAGCAGTGGGGCAGAGTCACACTCGTTCGCTGGTCTATGATCTCTCATTATGGAAATATCCTTAACTGCACTAAGGACCAGAGCTGTTCAACGACTAGTCCTCACACGTGCCGCTCTCTGCAGGGTAATTACCATACAGCTACTACGAGCTACGCTCCCTCGCCTCGGTGTCGCATATGAGCGTCTCACTCTCACCAAGGAGGCAACGACTATGGACCGGAAAATAAGCGGCGTTGTGGACGATTTTGTGGCCAAAACCCGATAGTTCAGAGGCCTATCAACAACGGGAATGATATTATGTCCTGCCCGCCAGCATGCAAGCGTTGCATGCATCATGCATGAGTCCGTTTTTCCAAGTTCAACTCAAGCAGCTGACAGGCACGTAGTACTAGTACAACAACTTGGAGTAATTAAAACAACGAACCCTTTGATTGATGAATTGACCGGTGTGTCTGTGGACCATGACTGCGTGATCACTGTCATTGTTGTTGTGCAGCAAACGTGGTCGAGATTTGCAGCGGTACTTGATTTGACAAATGTAGATTGACCCGGTCCGAGCATGGCCGATCGAGACGTCGCTGTGTGTGTTTCCTACGCACGAACGGTTCCAGGAAGTCCTCAGCCTAATTTACAGCAGCAGGAAGCTGCTCTGCTCTTGCCCTCGCGAGTCCACTTTGTTCACCTTTTAATTTTCCACTCTTCTGAAATTAAACTACAAGCAGCTAGCTACTTGGTGCGAATCCCCCTGTGGAACACGAGGACGGCGTGCCAAAATGGAAGGTAAAATAGGAAGACAAAACTTGATGCCTCCGTTACATGAAGCTTCACGCCTTGTGCTGCCGGATAGATAAATTACAGTTAAAATAGGAGATATATGTTTTTCGGGCAAAAAAGGGATAGATAGATTGAGCTCAGTTTGAATTGTCTTGTCTTTCCCTCTTGTGTTGAGCCTCTGATGCACCCATCCTTGTGGTGCTACCAGTGCATTGAATGCCATACCACATTTCAAAATGTTTGGAAAATACTGAAAACAATTTAGCGCACTACAATATTAATGTATGTTATCAAGAAAATTCGTATCGAAAACCGAACTTGGCATACATACAATGACAAAATTGACGTCAATGTGATAATAGGCCATATCAAAAGCCCAAATTATGTTATGTCATATTTAGTGTCGAAATTATCATTTTTTTTAATTTTAGCTATCTTTTGAATTTTCATTTAATATTTTGTGACAACATACATTGAAGTTGTGTGAATGTGCTACTTTATTGAGTAATTTCAAATAAGCTACGGAAGTTCGGTGCACCGAGTGCGCTACAAGGAATGGTACACTAGATATTCTCCCCCTCTAACCTTCCTCCCATCTTGCCCTTTTTCGTTCTCTTTGTTATTCCCATTTTTAGGCGCTATATTCCGTCAGTTTTCTGATTCCCATTTGTACATTTTTCTACCACTATTACAAAGTTTTCTTGGGCATTTATACTTACTTTTTTTTGTTCTTTTCATTTTACATGTTTTCACAAAATTTAAAAACTTCCATAAATTTTTAAAAATTGCATGGTATTTTTAAAAAGTAGAAGAATTTTAGGAAGTATTCACAATGTTTAAAACGTATTTATGAATTTCAAACCATATTTGCAAATTAATAATAATGCTCACAGGTTTTAGAAATTCTTCGTTAAATTTAGTTAGGCTAATGTTTTTTAAAAGGAGCAAAAACTTATAAAAATTAAATTGGAATTTTGGAATAAAAATATCCACTACAATTATGTTGTTCATGTAAACTTAAAACAACTGTGCATTTTAAAATGTTCATGTAATTTCAAAAAGTATCACCTACTTTAAAAAATCATGCAGCTTCAAAAAGTGTTCCCACATTTTTGTTCAGGTTATTTGTCAAAATATGTTTAGAACATGAAAAGAATACAGAAAAATAAAAGAAAACCGGGTAAAGACCAAAGAAGCAACAAATAACAATTAAAAAGCCGCTGGAAATCAAAGGAAGTAAGAGCATCGACAGTTGGGCTCCCAAACCGACCACCTACGTCTAGGCGGATGGTCCGATCACTGGCCGGTAAAAAAAACCAATCCAGACAGACTCCTCATACCTGCTCTAAACGTCCGGCTGGCCGGGACCTTTCACATCCAATCCAAATCTAGGGCTGATATGAAGAGGCCCAGGCGAGTTCGCCACGTCGGCCGCGTCCATTGACATTGCGGGTCTATTCGGTTAGGTCAGTTATATGAACGACTAGGTGTTTGCATCAAGATGAGGTTGGGTACATCCATATTATCATCTCTGTCCTGTCCAGATGAGGAGGCCGGGCGATAGAACGAATTAGGTATCGGTCGCCAAGTAGGTAAACAAGATCACATGACGCTGGCTCTCTGATTTCTGGTTCTACAAATATGATACCCAAAAAGTGACGCCAAAGCGAAACAACGAAAGCCACGACGAGACTGGACGGATCGTTGCTAGTTTATTATCAGGACAGCCGCCGTGAATTATAGGGAGAAGAAGACAACGTGCGGCAGTACTACGGAGTATTATTAATCCTTATATTATCCAGGAACGTTCGTTGTACCTATCGATGAACCGATCATCGTCAGCAAGCAAGCAGCAGCAGCCAGGTGCAAGGTGCAGGGTGCGTCTGCCCCTTTTTGGATGGGATTACGTGCGTCCGTCACCAAGTTTAATTAGGTCTGCCTTGCCGACGGAGCGTGCTTGCGCTAATCCTGGCCTTTTTCGTGTTGCTTTCGTCGGAAATGGAGCGCCGCTCCCTGCTCCGCGGAGATCACTTTCAGTCTATCTTAATTTCACTTTTAGGCTGGTTATAGCGGGAGTAACATAGATAGTAACATAGATGCCACATAAGCAAAAATGATGATGTTACAAGTAGTTAATAAGGAGAGAGGCAAATAGAGTAACATAATATGTTATCATCACATAATGGTTTCCAATGCATAATGAGTCTACAAAGTAATAAATGAAGGCAACTATGTTACCACACCTATGACACTACCCACTATGAAGGTATAGTAACATAGACTAGTAACATAATGAGTCTACAAAGTAATAAATGAAGGCAACTATGTTACCATACCTATGACACTACCCACTATGAAGGTACTCCCTCCGTCCCGGTGTATAAGTCATTCGCGTAGTTCTAGTTCGACAATTTAACTATCTAAATATGTATTATACTCCCTCCGTTTCTTTTTACTCCGCGCATAAGGTTTGGTCAAAGTCAATCTTTATAGAGTTTGACTAATTTTATATTAAAAAATATAAACATTCATAATATGAAATCAATATTATCAGATGCACCATGAAACGTATTTTCATGCTATATAGTTTTAGTATTGTAGATGTTCACAATTTTTTTATATAAATTTGGTCAAACTTTGTGTAGTTTGACTTTGATCAAATCTTATATGCGGAGTAAAAAGAAACGGAGGGAGTATGTGACAAAAAATATAGATTTAGAAACTACATCCCTGTAGAAATCTAGTGATATACTTTTCATGACATATAGCACATATTTAATTCCTCAAATCGATGACCTAGAACTACGCGAATGACTTATACACCGAGACGGAGGTAGTAGTAACATAGACTACCCACTATGAAGTTACTCCCACTATGACCAGCCTTAGTATCTTATTAGTAGTGTATCGAGGAGGGTGTGTGAGTGATAGTGCTTTCTATCTCTGTTGGTTGCTTTCCTTCCTGTCGTCATGCGTCAACCAAAGTGGACTTTTAATACTGTGCAGGATTCCGGCAGATTTGGGCCGAATATACCTATCACTACCAGAGCGCCGAACTACTCTAGCTAGTACAGTAGCTAGGAGTAGTACTAGCAGAGCGTTGGAAGCATGTGGTGCGGGGCGTTGCTGGGCGCACCTCCGGCCTGGTCCGGTGCGGCTTCCATCCAGTCGCTGCCCGGCACGGGTGGACCGGACAAGCCAGATCTCGCGCGCTATTTCTATTTACCTGTCAGCCTATCATCACCAAGCTAGTACTGCAGCATCTCCGCAACTGTGGACTGTTGCTTGGCAGTGAGATCCATCAATCGCTCATGTGATCAGTCTCGTGCTGGATCATCGTGGCTGAACCTGCATCATCCGACGACTGGCGACGGTGGTGCGTTGTCCGCTCGCCATTCGGCCACGGGATGGTCGATGAATCAAGCCACCGAGAGGCGAGATGGCTGGTTTGCCGGTGCCGCGCTTGCACCACCTCCACACACTGCGTGTGCAATGTAGTGCAATCAGGCACGAGGATGTGGACTAGCGGAGGATGTCACGAAAACGTCGCTGGCTTGGCCTCGGCGCGTGCATGTGGACTGGCGGGCAGGGGCGACGGGGAGGTGGCGTCTGCTTGCCGGCCGGCCTACGCATCGCGCTGCCCCGGGTCGCGCCCTCCCCGGCCTCGCCTCGCCTCGCCACGACCTCCGCGGCGCGCGCGACGGCACCCACATGGGGTCCGTCCGACCCACCTTTCATGGATCAATCGCTTTACCAGCGTCCTCTTCGGCCGAGCTTAAATCTTCTGCGTGTCTACCTATCTCTGATTAGTGCAACGGGAGGGGCGGCGCCAAACGTCTTGATTGTTGCACACCTATACATGGATGGGAAGAGCAAATAACACCAGTACTCCCTCCGTTCCAAAATAATTGTCTTTCTAGCCATCTCAAATGGACTACAACATACGGATGTATGTAGACATGTTTTAGAGTGTAGATTCACTCATTTTGCTCCGTATGTAGTCACTTGTTGAAATCTCTAAAAAGACAATTATTTAGAAACGGAGGGAGTAGTACATGAAAAAGGGCAAACCTAAAGGCATCTCCAAGGGCCTCCCCTAGATTGCCGTATACATCTGTCCGGATAAAAGGATGTTAGAGCATCTACTACCGGGCTCCCAAACCCCTCCTATAAGTCCGGGCAGACGTCCCGGTAACTCACCGGTCAAAAAAAGTGAACCCAAACCCTATCTTGTGCCCACCTCGAACACTTGACTCAGACACGAGTGATGTCCGTAATCTAACACCCACCCCAAGCATCACCCCTAAACATGTGTGCTGCCCTGCATACTACCCCAGTACGTCCTAGACGATGTCGTCCATCTCAGACACCATATGTTTGAACACGGTTTGACCACTTCTTTTCACATCTCTGGAGGACACATGTGATGGTTTTACTTAAAACGAGTTCTTTGACTCCTCATTATTGGATGGCGACACTGACGATTATGAGTTCATGGTGATGTTGAGTATCCTAAAAGCAATGGAGAAGGGCGATGTGCTTGTTCTCAACCTCAAGGGTTCTACCTCGGGCGGGATAACTATTAATCCGAGTAGGCAAAGGTCCATGTTGATCTCTACTGCACCTCTTTTGCAACCAATCCGATATTTTAGGAAGGCATGGTGCTACAAGCTCGTTGGGCTTTTGTTTATGGACCTGCTACTACTTGGGATCCTTAGATATTGAGGTAGGTGGTAACTGCACATGTAATGCGACATGACTGTGGAGGATGTCAGCGATGATTTGGATAATGTTGATTTTGATAGATCCGATCGGCTGGAAACCAATAGATTTGTGATGTTCTTCATTTTTTGAGTGAATTGTAAAAAACCACTACATTTGAGGCTTCATCTGCGAAAAACCACCAGGTCACTAATCATTTGCAAAAATCACCACGCATTCGGTAAACATTTTGCCAAAAGCACTAATCAGTTGATTTAGCCCGTTTAACCACTTTATGACGAGTGGGGCCGGAATGTAAGGAGCGGATTTGGCAACAAATTGGCATATACCTCCCTGGATCTTAAAGAAAAAGCAATCAAAACCCTTCCCCTCCCCACGGAGGGCATCTCCCCCGCAGACAGCACCAGCTCTCCTTTCTTGCGCGTAGCAGCGGGTGGGCACACTGGCCGGCGAGCCGCACGACGGCACAGGAGATGTCCCCGCACGCGTCGGCCATCTCCGCAACCACGAGGGCCAGCAGCGCACCGTCGTCGCCGGGGAGCCGGAGCTCCTGTGTAGCGTCTGCGGCGTGGACTTCGCGGAGGCGGCCGCCGGGAGCTCGGCCTTCAAGCCACCGTGGCTTCCGCCGGGATGCCGTGGCCGCGCCTCGGCCTTCTGCCAGGGATGCCCAACGCCGTTCGACGCCGTGGATGCGGGCGAACCTCCAAGCGCTTAGGCCGTCGTCAGCGGCGGCGCCGCCCGTCTCCGACGCCTCCTCCCCTCCTAATACACCTCCCGCTGCGGCGTGCAGCAGCTGCCGCGAGCAGCAGCAGCCGCGGGGCGCAGTGGCGTGGACTTGCAACGGCGAGCATCAACATCTGCAGGCAGCCACAGCGGCGGGGAACTGCGGCGGCGAGCAGCAGCACGCAGCGACGAACAACAACAGCGGCACTCAGCAGCTGCAGGGAGGCATCACGTAGCAGCCGTGCTCACGTGCTAGTCCGGTGCGTCGTCCGACGACAACCAGCCGGGAGCAAGGGCTGGATTGCTTTTTTGTTGATCGAGGGATGTGTGTGTAATTTTTTTGCCAAGTCAGCTCCTTACAGTCCGGCCCCACATGTCAGAAAGTGATTAAATGGGCTAAATCACCTGTTCAGTGCAAACTGCAAAACATTTACTGAATGCGCGGTGATTTTTGCAAATGATTAGCGACCTGGTGGTTTTCCGCGGATGAAGCCTCAAATGTGGTGGTTTTTTGCAATTCACTCTCATTTTTTTCATGTTTGAACAATGTTCCTCTTAAAAATATTTATGTCTGAACACTATATTCCGACTTTAAACTAAGTTTTTTTTAATTTGCACGATCTATTTCTGTGTTTAAACTGTGTGCCTTTAAAGTATTCAGATTTGGTTGGAAAAAAATGAGCAAAAATGTTGACCGGCTAACTGTGGGAGGACTAAGAGCATCTACAGCCGGACGCCTCAAACGATCTCTCATACGCCCGCAGACGCCCGGTCAGTCACCGGACAGGAGAGAGAAGGAAAAATATCACCAAACTGAACCCCTCATATCATCCATATATGTCCGGTCTGTCCGCGAATCCTCATATCCATCTCAAATATGGGGAGGATATGTGGGCTCGCGGATGCGCCCGAGCAGTCCGCCACGTAGGACGTGGCCCATCCCGGACCACCTTTTCTCTTTGTTTATTCTTTTTTCCTTTTTCTTTCTTTTATCCACAAATTACATGCAAGTGACCGGACATATAAGGAAGAAAATGAGAAGTGTGGATGTATGAACGGTAAAATAGGGGCTCAAAACGGACACGCCCGATCACTGACCGGACGCGTCCGTGGGCGTTTGAGGGGTCGAATTAGAGGTAGGTGGCTGAAGGAGTTTGCACAATTGGCATCACACACGTTTCATCTTTTAAACCATCTCCTGCTCCGTGGAAAATTTGCGCGGTTGAGTACCCGCACGTCAATATTGCGCTGGTGAAAGAGTAGCTGAAGTTTCATCTCACCATCACAACACGTCCATGACAGAGACCAAGACGCGTGGGCAGGGCAAAACAGGTCGATCGGTAACTTGTCCGACCCATACACATTCGCAGGCCACAACTGATCGCAAGTCGCCGATCGTGTCGCTGTTGGAGAACGAAGTGGAGACGGCGTCTGCTAGCTAGCCACCCCAGCCAGAGCACCGCGACCGGCATGAGGAAGCACAGGACGCACCAATCCGGACCGGCCGTGGCATGCGCCCGGAGCGAAAAAAGATGAAGATATTTCGCCCTCTATCAACGGGAGAACAATCCCGGCCGCGGCTGGCGGCCGGAGCCCGTCCGTCGAAAGCCACGATCGCCTTCCACCTCGCCTTCGCGTCCACGCAACGGGAGCAGCGTGGAGATAGATGTGGCTTTGGTCTGGGTGGTGATCGTGGGAGAGAGGATGGGGGTGGGGGTGGGGATGGGTCCCGGCAGCAGCCACGCGGCGTCTCGACGCGGTCCTGCCGCGGGCGGATCTGCTTGGACGACGCATGCAGCAGGTTGCAGCGGTCATGTCACTTTCGTCCGATTCGTGGCGCTCAGCGCACAAGCCGTTCCGAGCATGCGAAAAGCAGACGGCGCAGGGGGCCGGCCGGCGGGTCTCTCTATCTTTTCGCCTCGCGCCGCTCGAATCACGCCGTTTGCTTGCTCGCACGGGTCCTCTTTGCTGTGCTCGGTACTAGTACAGTACTACTCCCTCCGTTCGAAATTACTTGTCGTAGAAATGGATGTATCTAAATGTATTTTAATTCTAGATACATCCATTTCCAAGACAAGTAATTCCGAACGGAGGGAGTACTATCGATCTCAATCCCCAGTCGAACGGATGGTGGGTGTTCGATCAAGTCAATCACACACACTTTTGTTCTTCTTTTCTGTCATGACCATGAACATGCTTTTGGTTTACACAAGACCGTAGGATCACATTTTCCTTTCCAAAGACATTTCGATCACAAATTTCTACTTCTACCTCACGGAAAATAAATAAATTATTTTAGGGAAGCTCATCGGGGAATGGGGAGATCTCACAGCTGCATTGAAAAGATGAGAGTCAATTCAGTTTATAGGCGAAAGTCAAACGCTCCTGCAAAAAAAAGGAGTATCAAGCACAAGAACAACACAAAAGCATGATTAATTTGGAAATAACTGGTCGATAGTCTGACCCCATCTTCACCGTGACACGGAAGAGAGAAATTATAACCTGAAGGAAAGCAAACATGGGCCTCACCACATGAATGAAGAAAGATGAACTGCACTGCCAAGCAAATAGCGCCTACCCATCCATTGAACCCCGAAGCCAGTGGCTGCCCAACGGATATCACCAAAGCCAACCATGCCAAGTCTCTAAATGACGCATCTAGGGAGGAAACAATGTCAAGGATGTCAAATATTTAGGCATTTTTTCTGAAGTTTAATCCCAAAAAACAATAGTTAAAATATGGTCAACATGATAGAGAGAATAACTGAAACATGCAACAGATTGTTGAAGCTAGTCATGCAATTGAGATCATAAGCAACAAACATCATATCCATGTCGATCACTACTAGCAGTCGTGCAGAACCACTCCCCATAAACCTAACGCCCTCTCCCGCATCGGATCACAAGAAGGCGTCATTTCAGAGGCATGTTGTCTTACTCCATGGTGTACGCCGAGGAGCGAGATGGGAAAGAGATAGGCGACTCAATGTTTTGGACCGAGGCGAGGAGGTGTGTGTTCTGGCCATAGAGGAGGGACCTCTTATATAGGCCTCGAACATGGAGAGGAGGAGAAACAAACGTCCACTAGGGAGAGGAAGAGAAACAGTTCGCGAAACTGTTCAAATTCGTCTCCCTCTCGAAGACAAAGTGTTTGAACTTATTTTTCTTGCGTGGCAAAAATTTAAGGAGCACGCACATGTTGCATAGGTCATAGCACGACTCGGCTCATTCCGGCAACCAACGACACGCGTCGTGGCGAGGCGGATGACGGAGGAGGAGCAGGCACCGTGGCGAGGCGTGGCTTGGCGAGATGGGCGGAGAAGGAGGAGCGCATGTGAATATGCTCTCTCCTCAAGCTTTTAGTTGTATGTGGAAAAACAACCCTTATAAAGAGATCTCACACTTCCTCCACTATCATGGTGGGACTAAACTTTCTACACCACCTTGCCATGCATGAATGGTCACATGGGCCTCTGGGATTTACTATGAATTATTGGCAATATTCTGAAATACTAAATGGGCTAGGCCCAATAGTTCCAACAATCCCTCACAAGATCCCACATCAAGTTTGCCTATTGTTCGAAAACATTGTTTATATATGGTGTTTCGTTGGAGACTGTTAAGTTAAACTTCACCATAGTACTCCACGCTACACTCGTTCACAACTTGAAAAGTGGACTACGCCTTGAAGGGTAAGTTTTGTGTAAACAAGTTTCACGTAAAAGCCTTGACTAATACTAGACCGCTGAAAACTTTTCCGGGGTTAGGAGCATATACGTCATACTCCAGGGCCTCTTTATGAGTTTATTAGAGAGCACCCAACTCTCACAACATGTGATGTTTAACAGTCTAACTAATTTAGAAGTGTTCTTTCTATATGTTCTGCAGGACAACATCTTTGCCTACCCAAGCCATTTAGAAAACATTAAGATAAATATCAGTCTGTCATTCATATTAGGAGAAAATTGCATCATAACAGAGTATATCTTTATATAATAGAGATTCTCCTCTGAGTTATTCAATAGCCTGTCTCATCAATTCTAATTCACAGGATCTCCGATCACAGGGAATGGGTTACCACCATGAACAATTTATGTGGTGGATCTCAATCCAATCTCATTCAATGCATTGTCTATCACATTTGGTGATAAATCCATTGTGAAGGAATCTGTTAGATTCTTTGATGTGTTTATATAGTCCAATGCTATAACCCGAAAATTTCTCATAAACCTGATAGGTTTCAGTCTCCTTCTCACATGTATTGATGTCTTCTTATTATCCTTCTGACTGTTTACCTTGACGATCGTTGTCTGATTATCACAGTTCATTAGAATAGCCAGTATTGGTTTTTTCAACCACTGGCAAATCCATCAAAAGTTCTCGAAGCCATTCTGCTTCAACTGTTGCCGTGTCTAACACTGTGAGTTCTGCTTTCATTGTTGACCTTGTTAAGATGGTCTGCTTGCAAGACTTCCAAAAAACATATGTGACGAGCCAAGCAATAAAAATGATGACTACGTGAAGCAAAGCTTACATGGCCATTCACCACTTGAGTATGGTAACTATAAAACTTGTTCACAGACTCTTGGACAGCGGCTGATCTATGTTGGAGAGAGCTCTCGTTATGGGTGGTATGAATAGGATGTAGGTCCACATAATGCTTGTGTTCATGGTGCCAAGCATGGATTTCCCCCCAGTATTCAGAGCCCCTTTGCTCGGTTCCACAAATAGGATTTATGCTTATGACCCACCATGCATTCACGCCAAGGCATCTTCATGGGTTGAGAATATCAGACCTATTGCCTTTAGAGCCTTCTTTTTTTAGTGCGCAAGGATTGCCCAACACCAAATAAAGATAAGTTGGTATCACCCATTTCATAATTTGGCGGTTGTTGACCATCCTTCATCAAATTTGTCATCACAGAATCCTAAAGTTGCATCACAATGATACAACCATTCTGAAATTGGTCAAAAATGCATATGGGACAAGTAAAAAACTTACAGATTTTGGTTCGGACTTTTGCCGAACAGATGGTGGGAATGACCGACACAGGGGATGCCCGACGTTGTCTGCGACTGCTGGAATTGCGACGAGTCATACATTGTATCTGTTGGGGAACGTTGCGTGGAAAACAAAAATATTCTACGCAAACGCAAGATCTATCCATGAAGATGCATATCAACGAGAGGGGAGAGTATGTCTATGTACCGTCATAGACCGTAAAACGGAAGCGTTTATCAATGCGGTTGTTGTAGTCGTACTCCTTTACGATCCGCCCGATCAAGTACCGAACGTACGACACCTCCCGCGTTCAGCTCGGTGACGTCCTCACCTTCTTGATCCAGCAAGACGGGCGAAGTAGTAGATGAGTTCCGGCGGCACGACGGCGTGTTGACGGTGGTGATGCAACTATCTCCGCAAGGCTTCGCCGAGCACTACGAAAATATGACCGATGATGAACTAGAGAGAGAGAGAGGCGCCACACACGGCTAGGGAATCATGGTGTGTGTTGTCCCTCTCTCTCCTCACATATATATAGGTGGAGGGGGGAGGTGAGGCAGCCCTAGGGGCGCCCCAAGGTGGTCGGCGGCTGCCCTGGGCTCTTGCCCTAGGCGCCTCCCCCTTTTCCTTGTTTAGGAGTGAAGGAGATGGTAGGGGAGGGGCCGGTGGCTGCCCTGCCTTGGTGCCCCCCTTTCCTTCCTTGGCATGTGGCCAGGGGAGGTGGAGTGTGTCCATCCCCTTAGTGGGCTGGTGCGCCTCCCTCCTTTGGCCCATGAAGCCCACCAAGTGTCGGTGGCCTCCCGAAATTCATTTCAGTACTCTGATAAAACCCGGTACATTCCGAAACCTTTCCGCTGACCAAATAGTATCGTCCTATATATTTATCTTTACCTCTGGACCATTCCATAGCTCCTTGTCATGTCCGTGATCTCATTCGGGACTCCGAACAACATTCGATCATCAACTCACATAACTCATATAATACTATATCGTCAACGAACGTTAAGCGTGCGGACCCTATGGGTTCGAGAATGATGTAGACATGACCGAGACACCTCTCTGGTCAATAACGAATAGCGGGACCTAGATGCCCCTATTGGTTCCTACATATTCTACCAAGATCTTTATAGGTCAAACCTTTATGACAACATACGTAATCCTTTTGTCTGTCGGTATGTTACTTGCTCGAGATTCAATCGTCGGTATCTTCATACCTAGTTCAATCTCGTTACCGCAAGTCTCTTTACTCGTTTCATAATACATCATCCCGTAACTAACTCCTTAGTTACTTTGCATGCAAGCTTCTTGTGATGTTGTATTACCAAGAGGGTCCGGAGATACCTCTCAGATACACAGAGTGACAAATCCCAATCTCGATCCATGCCAACTCAACAGACACCTTCGGAGATACCTGTAGAACATCTTTATAATCACCCAGTTACGTTGTGAAGTTTGATAGCACACAAGGCATTCCTCCGGCATCCGGGAGTTGCATGATCTCATGGTCGAAGGAACATGTATTTGCATGATCTCATGGCCGAACAGATGATTTGAGCAGATATGGGTATATCTACTTGATGAAACATAAGTCTGAAATAGTTGAAAGGTTCAAAGAATTTCAGAGTGAAGTGGAAAATCATCATAACAAGATATTCGCTGCTAAGATGGATCCTTTCTAGAGAAGGAGTTTCTCTCGAAAGAAGTGAGTGGGAGGAAAGTAGAGCTTGATAAGGTAATTGTACCTTTTCCCGAACTGGAAAGTAGTTCATCACATAAATTAGTTCCAGTGATTTCTACACCAATTAGTGAGGAAGCTAATGATGATGATCATGAAACTTCAGATCAAGTTACTACAGAACCTCGTAGGTCTTCCAGTACGGTCCGCACTGTAGTGGTACCGTAATCCTGTTCGAAGTCATGTTACTAGACCATGATAAACCTACGAACTATGAGGAAGCGATGATGAGCCCAGATTCAGCGAAATGGTGGAGGCCATGAAATCGAGATAGGATCCATGTATGAGAACAAAGTGTGGACTTTGGTGGACTTGCCCGATGATCGGCAAGCCATAGAAAATAAATGGATCTTCAAGAGGAAGACGGACGTTGATAGTAGTGTTACTATCTACAAAGCTCAACTTGTCGCAAAAAAAAGGTTTTCGACAAGTTCAAGGTGTTGACTACAATGAGATTTCCCCAGCTGTAGCGATGCTTAAGTCTGTCCGAATCATGTTAGCAATTGCCACATTTTATGAAATCTGGCAAATGGATGTCAAAACTGCATTCTTAATGGTTTTCTTAAAGAAGAGTTGTATATGATGCAACCAGAAGGTTTTGTCAATCCTAAAGGTGCTAACAAAATGTGCAAGCTCCAGCGATCCATCTATGGACTGGTGCAAGCATCTAAGAGTTGGAATATACGTTTTGATAAGTTGATCAAAGCATATAGTTTTATACGAACTTGCAGTGAAGCCTGTATTTACAATAAAGTGAGTGGGAGCACTCTGACCTTTCCGATAAGTATATGTGAGTGACATATAGTTGATCGAAATGATGTAGAATTTTTCTGGAAAGCATAAAGAAGTGTTTGAAAGGAGTTCTTTAAAAGAAAGACCTCAGTAAAGCTACTTACATATTGAGCATCAAGATCTATTGAGATAGATCAAGACGCTTGATAAGATATTCAATGAGTACATACCTTGATAAGATTTTGATATAGTTCAAAATGGAACAGTCAAAAAAAGAGTTCTTGCCTGTGTTGCAAAGGTGTGAAATTGAGTAAGACTCAAATCCCGACCACGGCAGAAAATAGAAAGAGAATGAAAGTCATTCCCTATGCCTCAGTCATAGGTTCTATAAAAGTATGCCATGCTATGGACCAGACCTATTATATACTCTGCCCTGGTTTGGCAAGGGAGTACAATAGTGATCCAGGAGTAGATCACTAGACATTGGTCAAAATTATCCTTAGTGGAATAAGGATATGTTTCTCGATTATGGAGGTGACAAAAGGTTCGTCGTAAAGGTTTACGTCGATACAAGTTTTGGCACTGATCCAGATGACACTAAGTCTTAATCTGGATACATATTAAAAGTGGGAGCAATTAGCTAGAGTAGCTCCATGCAGAGCATTGTAGACATAGAATAGTTGCAAAATACATACAGCTCTGAATATGACAGACCCGTTGACTAAACTTCTCTCACGAGCAAAACATGATCATACCTAGTACTCTTTGGGTGTTAATCACATAGCGATGTGAACTAGATTATTTACTCTAGTAAACCCTTTGGGTGTTGATCACATGACGATGTGAACTATGGATGTTAATCACATACAGATGTGAATATTGGTGTTAAATCACATGATGATGTGAACTAGTTTATTGACTCTAGTGCAAGTGGGAGACTGAAGGAAATATGCCCTAGAGGCAATAATAAAGTTATTATTTATTTCCTTATTTCATGATAAATGTTTATTATTCATGCTAGAATTGTATTAACCGAAAAATTGATACATGTGTGAATACATAGACAAATATAATGTCACTAGTATGCCTCTACTTGACTAGCTCATGAATCAAAGATGGTTAAGTTTCCTAACCATAGACATGAGTTGTCATTTGATTAATGGGATCACATCATTAGGAGAATGATGTGATTGACTTGACCCATTCCATTAGCTTAGCACTTGATCGTTTAGTATGTTGCTATTGCTTTCTTCATGACTTATCCATGTTCCTACGAGTATGAGATTATGTAACTCCCGCTTACCGGAGGAACACTTTGTGTGCTACCAAACGTCACAACGTAACTGGGTGATTATAAAGGTGCCCTACAGGTGTCTCCAAAGGTACTTGTTGAGGTGACGTATTTCGAGATTAGGATTTGTTACTCCGATTGTCGGAGAGGTATCTCTGGGCCCTCACATCACTATAAGCCTTGCAAGCAATGTAGCTAATGAGTTAGTTACGGGATGATGCATTGCATAACGAGTAAAGAGACTTGCCGGTAACGAGATTAAACTAGGTATTGAGATACCGATGATCGAATCTCGGGCAAGTAACATACCGATGACAAAGGGAACAACGTATGTTGTTATGCAGTTTGACCAATAAAGATCTTCGTAGAATATGTGGGAGCCAATATGAGCATCCAGGTTCCGCTATTGGTTATTGACCGGAGACGTGTCTCGGTCATGTCTACATTGTTCTCGAGCCCGTAGGGTCCGCACGCTTAAAGTTCGATGATGGTTATATTATGAGTTTATGTGTTTTGATGTACTGAAGGTTGTTCGGAGTCCCGAATGTGATCACGGACATGACGAGGAGTCTCGAAATGGTCGAGACATGAAGATAGATATATTGGACGACTATATTTGGACACCGGAAAGGTTTCGGGTGAGATTGGGACAATACCGGAGCTCCGGGAGGTTATCGGACCCCCCGGGAGGTATATGGGCCTTAATGGGCCTTAGTGGAAAGGAGGGGAAAGGAGCAAGGGAGGGGGCGGCCCACCCCCCAAGCCCAATCCGAATTAGGAGGGGGCCGGCCCCCCTTTCCTTCCTCCCTCCTTCCTCTTCCTTCCCTCTCCCTCTCCTAATAGGAAAGGGGGGAGTCCTACTCCCGGTGGGAGTTGGACTCCCCCCCTAGGGCGCGCCTCTCCCCTTGGCCGGCCCCCTCCTCCACTCCTTTATATACGGGGGAGGGGGGCACCCCATAATACAACAATTGATCATTGATCTCTTAGCCGTGTGCGGTGCCCCCCTCCACCATAGACCTCCTCGATAATATCGTAGCGATGCTTAGACGAAGCCCTGCAACGGTAGAACATCATCATCGTCACCACGCCGTCATGCTGACGGAACTCTCCCTCGACACTCGGCTGGATCGGAGTTCGAGGGACGTCATCGAGATGAACGTGTGCAAGAACTCGGAGGTGCCGTGCTTTCGGTGCTTGATCGGTCGCGCCGTGAAGACGTACGACTACATCAACCGCGTTGTGCTAACGCTTTCGCTTTCGGTCTACGAGGGTACATGGATGATACTCTCCCCGCTCGTTGCTATGCATCACCATGATCTTGCGTGTGCGTAGGATTTTTTTTTCAAATTACTACGTTCCCCAACAGCAGGTGTGCCGAGGGCGCAAATCTTCTCACAGGCATAGCAAAAGGGCACGAATGCGGCGAACTACATCTACATTGTCCTCCCCGCCTACTCCACAAGCTCCTTATCTTCCTTGTTCACGATGGTAGGGACCCTGGGGACTCCGTGGACCCATCCTCCATGGCGTGGGCGAATGCTCAAGTGTGTGGCGAGAGCTAGGACAGAGAAGGACACCGACAATGCGGAGGAGGGCGACGAATCGGATGCGAAAGATAGAGCGGTATATTTGATGGAATCGATCAATTTGGAAGAATTTGAAGTGCGTCTGGCCTGTGGCGACGACCCCAAATCCGCTCATGGGCTGAGTTTGCGGTGCGCCGGATTAGAGCTAGCCAAATAGGCCGGCCCGGCTCGGCCTATCTTTATCGTGCCTGCCACGACCCGACCCGCCATGGCATGATTAATTGATTATTAGCCGGGGCGTGCTGTGCCAGCCCGTGTGCTGCCTCCTCCAGTGCATGCACGACCCAGGAGCTATGCGGGCCGGCCCAACGGCACACCAGGCACGCTGGCCTACTAGGTTGTTGTCCTGATAGGCTGTTATTTGGGCCGATTTTGGCCTATTCGGCTATTTCTTATGCTGTATATATAAAAAATCTAAATAAAAAAAATAAAGAAGTTAAACAGGCCATGTCGTGCCGGCCCGCATGCCCAACCTTCAGGCCAAGGCATAGCGGCGACCCTGTTTCTCGCTTTAAGCGAGCTACGAGTAGCTCTCCGTCGGGGCAGCCCCAGATGAGCCGGCCCAGCCGCCTGGAATTTTATTCTGTTTTATGCTCCTTTTTTGTTTTATTTTCATAATTTTCTTTATATTTAAAAAAAATATACACACACACACACACACACACACACACACACACACACACACACACACATATATATCTATATATATATATATATATATATATATATATATATATAAATAAATAAACACTCGTTGAAATGCATTTGGAAAAATGTTGAACAAGTATCTGCAAAATGTTGAGTAAGTGTTAAAGAAATATTGAACAAGAATTCAAAAATATTGAACAAGTATTTGAAATTGTTGAATAATTATTAAAAAGTGTTTAATGAGTGTATGAAAAATGTTGAACTAGTATTTCAAAATATTGAATAAGCATTAAAAATGTTGAACAAGTATCTGAAAATTGTTGAAATAAATATTAAAAATTGTTGAAAAAGTATTTAAAAATCTTTAATAAGTATTAAAATGTTGAACAAGTATTTGATTTTTTTTTGAAAAAGCGTTCGGACAATGTTGAACGTGTGTACAAAAAATGTTGATCACTTATTAAAAAATGATTTTGACATATATGAAAATGTAGAGTGAAAAAAAAATCAAGCATAAGGAAAAAACAAAAAATGAAGAAGAAGAAAGAAAACCAAACAGAAAATGGAGAAAAAAATTTAAACAAAAAGTTGGAAAAGGAAAAAAAAGAAACCAAATAAAAATGAAGAAAACCCTGTCAATATAAAAAGAAAAAAACCTGGCTTCGTTTGCCTCAAGTATAAAACATGTAAAACACGCCACCAACTTGCCGTGTGCAAAGGCATTCACGTTGTGGCTAGCGCAAGTGAGCTCTCCCTAGCAACCAGAGATCGATCCCCGCATCTCCCTATTTTCCCTTACTTTTTCGTTCGGAAGTTGTGCGAAAATGGGACGGTCCAACTAGTCTACAACCTTGAGCGAGACATCGTCGTGCAAATGCTTAATGCGATAAATAGAATTCAGCCACGCCAGGCCCGGCGGCGTGTCACATGTCTGGCACAGACCGATTAGAGAGTGTTGGGCCGGGCCGTCAGGTGCTGTGCCAGCATGCTCGCGGGCTGGCATGCGGTGGGTTTGAGGGTCTGGTTGGAGGACGGTGGTGGGGTTTGTCTGATGGAAGTTGTGATGAATCGTGTTGTCCAATGAGTGCAAATAAAATGTTGGTCCTTGGGCTTTGAAGGTGCATTTTTCGGCAGCTTGTTTTGTCCGTAAGCAATTTTGCTACACTGCATATCTTCCACTTGTGAGCACACATCGCTATGAACCCTATCCCCGGCGCGCAAAAATCCATCGAAAAATCGCAGCCCACCAACCAAGTGGAAAATTCCCGTCCCGTCCGCGTGCCATTTCTCTTCTCCCCCCGCAGTTCAAAGCTCCTTATCTCCTTTTTTTTTGAAGGTAAGCTCCTTATCTCCTGAGCCCTGCCCCCCCGTGCGCGTGTGTCATCACCAAGATAACGCCATGCCCCATGCGTTCTTTTCCGCCCCTCCCGTTGAAACCCCCGCCGCGAAGGGGGGCCGAAATGGAAAAAGCCAAACGAACGGCGGGCGTGCGCGCGCGCTAGGTCAAACGAGTGGCAGCGCTTGGAAAACCCACACGATCCGCCTGTGCGGTTCACACGCACTGACTGACCGCGGCGCGGCCTTGACCCCGCACGCACCCTGATTCTGGCGGGCGCGCGCGCGCGATCTGTGACCGCGAGCCGTGGTGACGGCCCACGCCCCTGCCGGCCTGCTGCTACTGGCCTCACGTGACGTGACCCGGCGGATCCCGGGGCCGCTCGCGAATGAACCGCATACAAAGCCGGGCACAGGTCCGATCTGGGGCGCCCCCGGCCGTCCGATCCCCCGACGGACGGCGCAGAACGAGGAGGGATCAAAGAACGTGAGCGGGTCCGGCTGGTCGAGCGAGGAAGCATTCAACCACCACCACCACTCGCAGGTCAGGTCAAGCCGACGGGTGGATCCAAGCGCATGGGTCGCAATTAACGGGCTCTGTCCACGACCCAACCACCGCTACTCCCTCCCAGCGCCGTCAGGCAGGCGCAGCCACGAGGCGCGGCACGAGCCTTCCGTCCGCCCGCTGACGCGTGGGGCCCGCGGGAGGGCGGGGTCAAACCGCACCTACCCCGCTCGCGAGCTCGTTCACTGCTGGCGGACGCCAAGACTCAACGGAAGCGGCAAGTTTTTCATCTCACGCGTTGCTTCGCGTACGCCACCACCAACAAAAGTCGGATGACCGGGGGAGGCTCTCCCGGCCCGGGATGGGCCCCACGGGCCTTGCGGGCCTCCTATAAAGCCGGCGCCACGCACAGCCGCAAACCCATCCACCGCCAGCAACGCTCGCTCGCTCGCTCCTTCTCCCATCTCGCCTCACCGCAGCGCGTCAATCCCAGCAGATCGATCCACCCATCCATCCTCCTCCTAGCGAGCGAGCGATCAAGAGCAAACCCTAGCCGCCGCCGTCGCCCCCGCGCTTTCTTCGCCCCGACTGAACGCCGGCGTGGGGTGCCCAGCCTCCACAACCGGCGACGCGACCCTCCCCGCCGCGCGCTCCCCGCCCGCCTGCAACTTTTGCGGGGGTAGCCGGGGCTCCGGCCTCGGCGGCTTTCTAAGCCCCCTTCCTTACAACAGGATCCAAAATCCCGTCCTAGATTTCTTCTACCTCCCCTTCCAGAACTTCCTCTTTTGGCATCAGTAATCCTCGGAATCTCATCACCGCCAGTAGATTTCGATTGCTATAATTACTGACTTTTTTTTCACCTTGATTTTCTTCACCTTCGCTGTTCTTCGTTCGTTCGTTCGATCGATCGATCTACAGCACTTTTCGCCCCATACAATTCTTTTCTTCTTCATCGGATTCTGATTTTTCGCCCTCGCCAGAAAGAAATAGCAGAGAATTTCCTGACTATAGCACAAAGAAAAACAAAAATTTCCTGACTTTTTCCCCAGTGGATTAGCTTTCTCCGGTTGTTAATTCCCGTGACGAGATGCCTGCGCTCGCTGTCGACGCTGCCGCCCCCGTGGCCCACGCCTTCCCCGCGTGCGGCGACGCGGCGCGCTTCGCCGCTCCCCTGCTGGGCCCCGCCGCCGCGGCCGCTGCTGCCGACAAGCCCGAGATGGCCGCCTGGTCGGCCGACCTCTCGTCGGCGCTCTACAACGTCGACGGCTGGGGCGCGCCCTACTTCTTCGTCAACGACGACGGCGACGTCGCCGTGCGCCCGCACGGCGCCGCCACGCTGCCCGGCCAGGAGATCGACCTCGCCAAGGTCGTCGCCCGGGCCGCCGGCGCGCGCGCCGGCGGCGGGCTCGGCCTGGCCCTGCCGCTGCTCGTGCGCTTCCCCGACGTGCTCCGCCACCGCGTCGAGACCCTCAACGCCGCCTTCGCCTACGCCGTGCGCTCCACCGGCTACGCCGGGCGGTACCAGGGCGTCTACCCCGTCAAGTGCAACCAGGACCGGTACGTGGTCGAGGACATCGTCGAGTTCGGCGCGCCCTTCGGGTTCGGCCTCGAGGCCGGCTCCAAGCCCGAGCTGCTGCTCACCATGAGCTGCCTCGTCGCCCGCGGCAGCCCCGACGCCCTGCTCATCTGCAACGGCTACAAGGACCTCGAGTACGTCTCGCTCGCGCTCATCGCCCGCACCATGGGCCTCAACACCGTCATCGTGCTCGAGCAGGAGGAGGAGCTCGACATTGTCGTCGAGGCCAGCCGCCGCCTCAACATCCGCCCGGTGGTCGGCATGCGCGCCAAGCTGCGCACCAAGCACGCCGGCCACTTCGGCGCCACCTCCGGCGAGAAGGGCAAGTTCGGCCTCAACGCCGCGCAGATTCTCTCCGTGGTGGCCAAGCTCAAGGCCCTCGCCATGCTCGACTGCCTCCAGCTCCTGCACTTCCACATTGGCTCCCAGATCCCCACCACCGCTCTGCTCGCCGACGGCGTCGGCGAGGCCGCGCAGATCTACTGCGAGCTCGCCCGCCTCGGCGCGGCCATGCGCGTCATTGACGTCGGTGGCGGCCTCGGCATGGACTACGACGGGACGCACTCGGCGCAGACCGACATGTCGGTGGCCTACAGCCTGGAGGAGTACGCGGCGGCCGTGGTCGCCGCCGTCGGCCGCGTCTGCGACCGCAAGGGCGTGCAGCACCCTGTCATCTGCAGCGAGAGCGGCCGCGCGCTGGTGTCGCACCACTCGGTCCTCATCTTCGAGGCCTTCTCCGCGACGGCGCCGGCTTCCAACATGATGGACCCGGCCACCGCCTACCTGCTCGACGAGCTCACCGACGACTGCCGCAGCGACTACCGCAACCTCATGGCCTCCGCCGTGCGCGGCGACTTCGACACCTGCGGCCTGTACGCCGACCAGCTGAAGCGGCGCTGCGCCGAGCAGTTCAAGGAGGGGGTCCTCGGCCTGGAGCACCTCGCCGCCGTGGACGGGCTCTGCGAGATCGTCGCCCGCGGCATGGGCGCGGCGGAGGGGCCGCGCAGGTACCACATCAACCTGTCGGTGTTCACCTCGCTGCCGGACATGTGGGCCATCGAGCAGCTCTTCCCCATCATCCCCATCCAGCGCCTCCAGGAGCGGCCCGCGGTGGACGGCGTGCTCTCGGACCTGACCTGCGACAGCGACGGCAAGGTGGACCAGTTCATCGGCGGCAGGAGCAGCCTCCCCCTGCACGAGCTCCCCACCCACGGCACCCGCGGCTACTACCTGGGCATGTTCCTGGGCGGCGCCTACCAGGAGGCTCTCGGCGGCCTGCACAACCTGTTCGGCGGGCCGAGCGTGGTGCGCGTCTCCCAGAGCGACGGGCCACACTGCTTCGCGGTGACGCGCGCCGCGCCGGGCCCGTCCTGCGCCGACGTGCTCCGCGCCATGCAGCACGAGCCGGAGGTGATGTTCGAGGTGCTCAAGCAGAGGACCACCGACGACGGCGTCACCGCGGCGGCCCTCGCCAGGGCGTTCGGGTCAATGCCGTACCTGTCGTTCGACGCCGAGGAGGCCTCCTCGGCCATGAGCGGCGCGGAGTCGAGCGGCATGAGCAGCGACTCGGAGGGGTCGGCCGCCGGCGCCGCCGAGGATGATGACGAGGAGTGGGAGTTCATGCGCGGGCTCACCGTGTGAGGGCGAGCTCTTTCTATATCTATCACCGGTCGAACCGGCCGGTGATGTTGTATCGTGTCACTCATGGTCGTAGTGAGGTCGTCGGGCGTCTCGTCGCCGTTTAGTTTCACCGCCGGAGTTTGTTTTGGCGCCATCTTTTTTATTTCCCATGCGTCAGTCCACTGTTTCTTTCAACTTTTTTCTCTTGGAATAAATAACAAAAGGAAACTAGCAGTACTATGTTTCTTTCAATTACAATTGTTTACTCCAGCTCTTTACATTTCTTCCTGACAACACCCGGTCGATTCGTGGCTGTGTGGAGAGATGAGGATGTGTGGTCTCAATCTCCTCGATCTCCATCCCTGTCGACTGTAATTTTCTCTCTTGAGTTCAGAGCTGGAAATGCACCGTAGGGAGGTTCCAAAAAGAAATTGGCGCCGCTGCTTTCTGTGCGATTCTCTTCTATCAATCCATCGTCCTCGTGGGCTGCTGCTTTGGAATCTCTGGGTCGATCAACCGCTCATCTGGAAACCTCGAGCGGTGCAGCCATTTTGTCCCACCCTGCACGCACTTTGGGGAAAAGGTTGGCTGCTTTGCGATATTCTGCGTCGTCCGCACGACCCGGCCGGAAAGAAGAGCTCGCCAAGGGCAACACGACGCCGAGGTTTTTCGAGGCCATCTAGACTGGATTCCTGCTTGGTGAAGAAGAGAAGAGGAGGCGGGAAAGAAACGGCCACATGGTGCTCTCCGCGAGAGGAAGGAAAAGATGCTTCGGTACAGCGACTCCGTTCCGCTGAAGGCACATGTCGTTCGTCCAGAAAAAAGATGCTTGCTTCATCCCTTCCGTTTGGGGCGGCTGAATGGACCGGATCTAGTGTAGTTCATCAAACGCTCTGACGCTTACGAGTTTTCTTGGTTTGTTGTCAAGACTCGCGACCGGGCGATGCGTGAACCGGAGAAAACTAGCTCATGTTGGATGGCACCTGTCAGGCTGGTGGGTGAGGATTGTACGTACTCGTAGTAGCTAGAGTATATCCCGAGGAGCTTTGCACATGTACTCCGTTGACAGCCACGAGCATTTTGGATTTGGAATCCGGGGTACGTGGACTGTGCGGGCGAGCGGCCCCGGCGAGCGGCAGCCAAGTGTTGATGTGCCAAGTACAGTAGTTCTCTGTGCCCCGCGGCAACAGGATTCTACTTCAGGTTGGGCGACACCGGGCCGGACACCTGTGCTCTGCATCTTGCCGCCCGACTTTCAATAATTCACGAGGAACCGGCGGATTCGTTTTCTTCATCGTGTAGCATTTCAACCAACATGGCTGGATGCCAAATACTACAAGGAGTAGCATTTCAGTGTCTCTCTCCTTCTCCGTTATCTGATTCTTGTTATTGTTCAGATGCGATCCTGACGCTGGAGCCGCACCCTCCTAGAGAACCGTTGATTCCACTTGATTGTGTTACTGTGATCTGACCACATTCACAGGGGTTGCTCACCAGCTTCTACGTGCCACGGTATAGTGTTTAACAGAAATGAGGTCCACACAAATGTTTGATTGCATGAATGGCATGGCAGGTGATCCCATGGTCCTTAAAGCAGAACCTCCGAATCTCCCGCTAACCATTGGTCACATATATGATTTGTACTCTTATTGGACAACCATCTGGTATAGTGTTCTGAATCCAATCATCGCTTATGGTGACGCGATCTCGGCCGGCCGTGCAGCGATCGGATGGCCTGCATAGGCGCCGGCACCAGCATGTGGCGTGTGTTCCCTCCCCCACCCGTGAAGCATTCAGATCCAGTTCCCAGATGATTGGCACGGCATCTGCGAAAGGGCATGTGTAGTTGTTGATCCATGACGTTTGCAAACCCAATAACGAGCTTTTTAAGACCCTCCCAAATCGGTAGGAGCCGTCAATATTTTATGATCACTGGCTGGTATTAGCATTAACTCTTGCAAGGTATGATCATGCTTTTTTTGGCGGGTATGGTACGATGAGCTAATTATTCTGTAGGACAATTTTGGAATTTCACTTCTATAAACTAGGAAAGAAATTAAAGTGCCATGAAACATGAAAGGTAAATAAGGAAAACTATAGGAATATTAGTGTTTTTAGGGAATATAACAATATTAGTTAAAGTTACGAATATCCATTTCTGAGCCCAGGCACATCTGCACTTTGTGAAGAGAAAATTCACAAGCGAACCAATCTGTGGTTGGATGGTTAGAGGAACACTGGTATTTATAGGCCCAGCTCACCAGGGTTCAATCATTAGTGCATGCATTATTTTTGGATTTATTTCAGGATTTCCGGCAACGTGCTTTCAGTGGGAGGAGACGATGATATGTCGGGGTGAGTGTATGCGTATATGTATGAGCGGTTGCGTTTGTACTCTGTTCAAAGAAAGAAGAAGAGAAAATTCACAAAGATATTTAAAAAACAAATTCGTTCAGAACAATACATGAACAGTAAACTTTTTGTAGACCATAATTTTGTCTTTTTTGCCGTCAAGTACTCGGTTGTCTAAATAATCTAAAATTTGGAGCGCACCTCACACACCAAATTATATTCCATGGAAAAAATGGAGTTTATTGAAATTTTCTAGTTTTTTTTTATCTTTTCTGTTCATCACAAGCGCAGTTGAGCCGGGCACCGAATTGCCTCGTCCTTAAAGTTATCTCTATCATCTACTATAAAAAATGAGTTGGTTTCCTCATCTCCCGTCCTTCCTCCTTTTCCCTTCCCACGACCCCCTCCTTGCTTTTTTATTGTCAACCGATGCCACAAAGAATTAAAATCAACACTAGCAAAGTGCATTTTTATGAGCTATAATGTATACATAGATGAATCAAACAAATTATGAAGGTCGTCTTCAAGGTCAAACCTCATTTCTCATCATACATCCTGGTGTGTTCGGACATCAAATGGGCGGTCAACAGGTCAGAGTCCGGGCTCCCAAAAATTCAGACCATATATGAGGAAAAAATATTGTTGTCCGGACTATCCACCGTGTTATCTTCAACACACTGGTCCAATAGAAAAACCCCACCCACAACGCACCATCCCTTTTTCTGTCGGACTCTCCGCTTCTCGCTCGGTTTCTTGCCATAGCGGGACATTTCTCGCTGGAACATACTCCTTTAAAACCAGGTGAAGCCCACCTCACCTTCGTCGTGCGTTGCAACAGAGATGAATTTTTTCATGTTTACGATATAATAGAGTGGGTTAAACTAACACACACTATTGACAGAAACAATAAATAACTATAGACATAATTCTCAAATGTCCATTCAACTTTGCAAATGCACACTGGCATGGGAAGCGAGCGGCAACCTAAACATATGCCTAGTCACCAACAAGCTCCACTTCTAGCATAGATACCATTCACTAGTAGAAGGGATAATTGTCGTTCTTCTCTTCCTCGTCATTCCCTAAATCTTCTACCCTAGCCTCTTTGCCAACCTGTTCCGTTGGCACCAACCAGCACCATGTCAAAATCAGTGCGTTTTTCAGCGACGCCTCATCTTCTTGTTCCTCCTTCCTCGCCAGGTATAGTTCCCATTCCTAATTATTTTTTCAAGAACATTTTCCTCCTTATTTTCTATAATATTCTTTCTTTCTTGTTCATTTTATTTTTTGGGACACTCTTTCCTTCTCCAACACCATGGAGCACTTCGTTGCTTTAGTTTCTTTTCCTTCTTATTCTTGGAACACTCACCCTTTCAAGTATTGCTTGAACCACCTGACCAACGTAATGTCATGTTGTCCTCACCCGCAAAGGTTTCGGCAACCATCAACAGGTGGATATCCTGCGGAGCATGATCGTCATCCATCTGGGTGAACACTAGGTCCACCATGTCGCGAGCACATGGTGGTCGTTGTCCAAGTTCGCAAGCGGTACTCGGCCATGTCGCGGCGAGCCTCTTGATCGTCGGTGCCCACGAGCGCTTTCAAAATGATTCAACATGATTAACTTCTTGCTGAATTAATTAATTACATAAATAATTAATGACATATGTAATTCTCTGCATGCCTAATGAACTGCCAACCAAATCAACCAATTGGAAAAAAAATCCCTCCTTCTAACTATATATAGGCATAATTAAGTGCCTACCTAGTTAATTAATTGCATTAATGACTGGGTTTCCAAATTGATTTGGAGCGAAAATAAGTCTTATATAAACTTACCTAATTAATTGCGTAAGTAATTAATTGTCTACCTAATTAGTTGCGTTATTGGTTTAATTTCCAAATTGATTCAACACTCGATTTCTGAAATATTTTGGCATGAATGGCTACCACGAACGATGAGGACTACTGAGTATTGTAGTATATCTTGCATACTGTATGAATGACAAGAAATATAATATGACCGCGTCCAAGAACGCCTGCACGTGGCGGTTCGACGACCCGCCTTCCACCACGTCCGTCATCGACTCCATGATCCACGCCTTGGTATTCTCGAGCATTATGCCGCCGTTAGGCCTGACCATGGTGTCCTCCATGGTGTCACGCACGGAGTCCCTCAACAGAGGTGCGCTAATGCATACAACCATAAGAAAAAGATATGTTTCTTTGTTGTATTAGGAAACTTGTGATTATCAATTAATATTTGAGATAATGATAATAATAAATGACACGGTGCGGGAGATTAATGATTTGTTATTGGGGAATATCTCTTTTCGTTTTGGAAGGTTATCGAGCAAATATTATGTCTATATTTTAGGAAGGTGATCTCACATATATGGTGCAATGTTTGAATTTTTAACTACATATTATTTACGTGATTGAATTTAATCAGCACCTGTCAAAGCAAGCACAAAAGTAGATATCTCACTTTAATGCGATTTGGTTTTTTAATGAGAAGGAGAAAACCGGTGGAGGGATGGTGGGAGATGAGATGAAAAAAATCCAACAAAATGAGATGAATAAAAACCCGACGAAAAGAAACCTATATTTTAGGAAGGTGATCTCACATATATGGTACAATTTCTGAATTTTTAACTACGTGTTATTTACATGATTGAATTGAATCAGCACCTGCCAAAGCAAGCACGAAAGAAGATATCCCACTTTAATGGGATTTGGTTTTTTGATGAGAAGGAGAAAACCAGTGGAGGGGTGGTGGGAGGTGAGATGAATAAAACCCAACGAAAATAAACCGTACTCGTCTACTCCCACCTTAGAGTAGAAATAAATAGAGTAACTTGGAATAATCTAAACCAAATTGGTACTTTCTCAAAATCACGTACTGCATCAACTCAATCGAATCAATTCAAATCTTTCCAAAATCACAACTAAATCATAACTTTCCTTTGTTTCTCCTATGAATACACAAATCAAATCAAATCTTATCAAGTATCAACTAAATCAATACTTTCCTTGAATTCCCTACCCTACTCACATCAAATTAAATCTTATCAAAATCAAGAATATGGTGGGTGCAAGGTATATGTCAGATATAATTAGTTTTGAATCAGTAGAATATGTATGCGACCATTGCAACACATGTTTAATTAGCTAGTACTAATCAATATTGGAGTATGTAGTTTCCAACTTTGGTTTCAACACAAGGGTGTGACTCATAGTATTTGGTTTCGTTGTTAACACACACATTTTGATGAACAAATAGTGCCAATTATTAATTACCTAAGGGAAAAAGCTTGAGGTTTTCAAAACACATGGAGAATATTATGTGTTTTATGTAGCTAAAATTATAACAATTCTTAATCACATAAGTATTTTAGACGGACTATATTTTCTGTCATGTGTTTCATACACTTATTTTTTGCGAAAAGACCTAGATCTATTACAAATATTCACCATAAGTACAAAGCACCATGATACGTCTCTGTCATATCTATAAAATTTAATTGTTTCATGCCATTATTTTGCAACTTTCACATACTTTTGGCAAAAAATTATATGATTTTCCTGGATTAATATATTGATCCAGTGCCCAGTGCTAGTTCATGTTTGTTGCATGTTTTTTGTTTCATAGAAAATCCATATCAAACAAATTCCAAACTCAATAAAATTTTAAGGAGATTTTTTTAGAATATATGTGATTTTTGAGAAAAAGAATCAATGCGAGACAATGCTCAAGGAAGCCACGAGCTCAGACGACGCGCCCCTTACCCTAGGGCGTGCCGTGTGAGCTCGTGACTCCTCCGTAAGTTGGTTGGGGCCCTCCTTTCGCGGCAAGAAGTATAATATTCGAAAAATACCGTGTTAACCTTTCGGCCCAATCGGAGTTATGGATCTCTGGGAATATAAGAAACGGTAAAGGGCTAAAAGTCAGGAACGTGAAACAGATGGAAAACAGAGAGGGAGAGATCAATTCTCGGAGGGGCTCCTGCCCTCCGGGAGCCATTGTGGCCAAGGACTAGAGGGGAAACCCTTCTCCCACATAGGGGGGAGGCCAAGGAAGAAGAAGGAGGAGGTGGTCTCTCCCCCTCTCTTCCGGTGGCGCCTTAGCGTCGTCGGGGGAACCATTGTGACGATGATCTACACCAAAAACTTTGCCGCCGTCATCACCAACTCTCTCCTCCTCTATGTAGCGGTGTAACACCTCTTCTCCCTGCTGTAATCTCTACTTAAACATGATGCTTAATGCTATATATTATTATCCCATGATGTGTGGCAATCCTATGATGTTTGAGTAGATTTGGTTTGTCCTACGGGCTAATTGTGGTATGGTGTGTTTGATATGAGTTATATGTTGATATGGTGCTGTCCTAGCTATGGTGCCCCGCGTGTCACGCAAGCATGTGGGATTACCGCTATAGGGTGTGATACTTCTCCAACATATCTATTATTTTTTATTGTTCCATACTATTATAGTATCAATCTTGGATATTTTATATGCAATTATATATCATTTTTGGGACTGACCTATTAACCCAGTGCCAAGTGCAAGTTGTGTAAGTGCATCTAGTGCCCCTTAGTGATTTTGGTGTATTGAAGACTTATAGGTTAAGTAACTGATGCGTTTGTGAGTGTACACAGGTCTATAAGTCTATGAGGAGTTTGATATTTACAGAGAAAGTCGACCCCTAAAAATGAAGTTCTTCGACTGAAGACTTTGATATTCTGAAGACTTTCTGAAGACTTTGAAAGTGAAGAAAATGGTGTGACCTTGAAGACTTGGCATTCACTTGAGGAACATGAAGCGTGAAGACTTTTGTTTTCGTAGTTTCATTTTCTCTTTCTTGAGTCATAGGAAACACCGTACTGTTAAAGGGGGTCGAGGAAATACTAAGGAAAAATTTCCATGTGATGCTCAACTCAAAATCCTACACCTACCAATCCCTTCGAGTGAAGCCATTGGAAATCTCATACAGTTTAGTCAATTTCTTGATGTGAGAGACGCAGTTCTTGATCACTGAGGACTTTGCTCGATCGAGAGAGTTAGGAATTCGCCAGATCTGAATTGCCTACGATGAGGAACATGATAGCCCCGAGGAATTTGAGAGTCAAATTTCCGACCGTTCTTGTCTTCTTGGCTACCGGCTGTCCAAAATATCTTATCCACCTAACGGTCATATCATTGAAGGGCATTTATGTCTTATCATGTCGGGCTGCTCCCTAGGCTATAAATAGCCGCCCCTACAACCACTAGCTGGTTGGCTGCTCGAGAGAACTTGACACTTGTCATCGAGAGCAACCCATCCTCCGAGGACTTTGAGCAAAAATCATCGAGTGAGGAAAATCCCAAAACCAAACCCCCACAAACCCAAAGTGATTGAGCATCATCAAGAAATTGATCTGCGTGGATCCGACGCTTGTTACCTTTGAAGATCTGTGCTTCTTCCAGACGGTTAGGCGTCAAGGTCTAGAACATCCAAGAGGAATTGTGGATCGCCGAGTGACCAAGTCTGTGAAGGTTTGGAAGTCACCAAGACTTACCACGAGTGATTGGACGAGGCCTGCGTGGTCTTAGTTCAAGGAGAATACGGTGATGATTGGGTGTCTTGAGTTGCGGCTCGAGACTGGGTGTCCGAGACTGTGTGTCCTCGAGTTTAAATACTCGGCCGCTCCAACCAGACGTACAACTGAGACAGCAGTTGGAACTGGTTTACCAAATCATTGTCTTCACCAACTGACTGGTTCTATTTCCTCAACTCTTTCATTTCCTCGTTACTGTGTTGAATGTTGTTCATATCTGTGCTTGAAGACTTTGACTGAAGACTTTCACAAATTCCTCAGTTCAATTTCTTCAGTCTGTTTGTCTTCATCTTGTTATCCTGTGTTTACGTTTTCTGTACTCTGTGCTAGTCCTCATTTCATCATGATGACTATGTTTGTATCCTGTTATATTTACTTCTGAGTACTTATTCCACTGCAAGTAGTTCTTCGCTAAGGAATTTCCTCACCAGCAAATTCCTCAGTGAAGAATTCATAAAAATCGCCTATTCACCCCCCTCTAGTCGATATAACGCACTTTCAAGTTGTTGTTTTTTTTCTTGTTTTCTGGTTTTCCAAGAAATCAATATAAAACGGGGTCCAAACGCTATGAAACTTTTTGCTGATTTTTTTCTGGACAAGGGAGACCCTAGAAGCTTCGGGAGGAGACCGGAAGGCAAACGAGGAGACGACAAGGCAATAGGATGCGCTGGGGGGTAGGAATGGCTTGATGCCTTGTGGGCCCCTCGTGGCCCCGTCTGATCTAATTTCACCTCTATAAATTCTCTAAAATTGGGAAACCAATAGAGAGCCACCCAAAACACTTTTTACGCTGCCGCAAGTCTCTATTCTTCTATGCTACCATATGGAAGCCTTTTCTGGTACTCTGCCGAAGGAGGAATTGATCACGGAGGGGTTATACATCAACCTTGCTATCGTACTGATGATGCGTGAGTAGTTTAACATAGACCTACGGGTCCATAGCTAGTAGCTAGATGGCTTCTTCTCTCTATTTGATCTTCAATACCATGTTCTCCTTGATCTTCTTGGAGTACTATCCGATGTAATTCTTTTAGCAGTGTGTTTGTTGGGATCCGATGAATTGTGGGTTGATGAGCATATTATTCATGAGAAATATTTGGGTCTTTTATGAACTTATTTATGCATGATTGTTATAGCTTTATATTTCTCTCCGATCTATCCATTTGGTTTGGCCAACCAGATTGATTTATCTTGCAATGGGAAAGGTGCTTTGTAATGGGTTCAATCTTGCGGTGCTCTATATCCCACTGACATAGTAAGGGACAAGACACATATTTGTATTGTTACCTGATGACCCACAAGTGTAGGGGATCTATCGTAGTCCTTTCGATAAGTAAGAGTGTCGAACCCAACGAGGAGTAGAAGGAAATGACAAGCGGTTTTCAGTAAGGTATTCTCTGCAAGCACTGAAATTATCGGTAACAGATAGTTTTGTGGTAAGCTAATTTGTAACGGGTAACAAGCAATAAAAGTAAATAAGGTGCAGCAAGGTGGCCTAATCCTTTTTGTAGCAAAGGACAAGCCCGGACAAGTTCTTATATAGAGAAAAGCGCTCCCGAGGACACATGGCAATTATCGTCAAGCTAGTTTTCATCACGATCATATGATTCGCGTTCGTTACTTTGATAATTTGATATGCGGGTGGACCGGTGCTTGGGTACTGCCCTTTCTTGGACAAGCATCCCACTTATGATTAACCCCTATTGCAAGCATCCGCAACTACAAAAGAAGTAAGGTAAACCTAACCATAGCATGAAACATGTGGATCCAAATCAACCCCTTACGAAGCAATGCATAAACTAGGGTTTAAGCTTCTGTCACTCTAGCAACCCATCATCTACTTATTACTTCCCAATGCCTTCCTCTAGGCCCAAATAATGGTGAAGTGTCATTGTAGTCGATGTTCACATAACACCACTAGAGGAGAGACAATATACATCTCATCAAAATATCGAACAAATACCAAATTCACATGACTACTTATAGCAAGACTTCTCCCATGTCCTCAGGACGTAACTACTCACAAAGCATATTCATGTTCATAATCAGAGGAGTATTAATATGCATTAAGGATCTGAACAAATGATCTCCCACCAAATAAACCAACTAGCATCAACTACAAGGAGTAATCAACGCTACTAGCAACACACAGGTACCAATCTGAGGTTTTGGGACAAAGATTGGATACAAGAGATGAACTAGGGTTTGAGAGGAGATGGTGCTGGTGAAGATGTTGATGGATATTTACCCCCTCCCAATGATAGGGTCATTGGTGATGACGATGGTGATGATTTTCCCCTCCCGGAGGAAAGTTTTCCCGGCAGAACAGCTCCGCCGGAGCCCTAGATTGGTTCCGCCAAGGTTCGGCCTCGTGGCGGCAGAGTTTTGTCCTGAGATCTTGCTTATGATTTTTTCCAGGGTAAAAGACTTTATATAGCAGAAGATGGACACCGGAGGGCTGCCAGGTGGCCCACGAGGTAGGGCGCGCGCCCAGGGGGTAGGACGCTTCCCCCACCCTCGTGGGTGGTAGGTGGCCCCCCTTAGGTATTTCTTCCGCTGAATATTTTTTATTAATTCCCAAAGTGACTTTCGTGGAGTTTGAGGACTTTTGGAGCTGTGCAGAATAGGTCTCCAATATTTGCTCCTTTTTCAGCCCAGAATCCCAGCTGCCGGCATTCTCCCTCTTCATGTAAACCTTGTAAAATAAGAGTGAATAGCCATAAGTATTGTGACATAATGTGAAATAACAGCCCATAATGCAATAAATATCGATATAAAAGCATGATGCAAAATGGACATATCAACTCCCCCAAGCTTAGTCCTCGCTTGTCCTCAAGCGGAAGCCGATATCGAAAAATATGTCCACATGTTTAGAGATAGAGGTGTCGATAAAAATAAAATACGGACATGAGGGCATCATGATCATTCTTATAAAAGCAACATATATATATTTGGTCATATGACTTCTTATGCTCAAGTGACAATCTATCCACAATGTCAAGTATGAATCAGAAACTTCATTGAGAACCAACAAGCTATGATCTCGGTCATCGAAGCAATTGCAATTTATCATAACATCGGAAAGAGTCAATATAAGATCTTTTCAACAAGTCCACATAGTCAACTATCATTTAGTCTTTCACAATTGCTAACACACATGCAATACTTATGGGTATGGAGTTTTAATCATACACAGAGAAAGATAGGGGCTCATAGTGTTGCCTCCTAACCTTTTAACTCAAGGGTAATGCCAACAATAATAGTTCATGCTAACTTACATCCAATTGGATATATATATATATATATATATATATATATATATATATATATATATATATATATATATATGACAAATTTTATCTACCACGGTGGTAGTTACCACCTAGTTGTTTGTCCTCCACGTGTTCTCCACCATTGCACTCAACCGGGTAAGGAGATTGGCTTAACGGGTGTGGTTAAATCCAAATAGTAGCAACTAATTTAGTTTATAATAAAATAATCCGGCAGCTGATGCATTTGTTCAACCACCTCCTCAATTCCAGCCTACGTACGTGAACAGGCAATTTATCGGATAACCACGTTGACTGCTAATCATTCTCTTGTTCGGTGGAAGAAAATTTTCGGTGAATATGTAGCTACCTTTTACCAGAAATAGCCAAATCAGTAGTATACGCTGATTACTCTTGTAGACTGAAAGAAAATTTCCTAGTGAATATGTACCTACTTTTTCTTAGAAATAGCCAAATAGGTAGTATGGACTATGGAGTATGTAGTATGACCTTATAAATTTCCTTCAAAATTTGATAGCAATATAGTACATACCTACTTTTTAGCCGCATGGAGTATACTACTGTATACTTGGAGTATGAGTTTAGCATATAATTAGCAGAGTATGAAGTATGTTGTATATGTATATTTTCCATTAAGAGTGTGGAGCATGTATTTTTGTGTGCATGACACATATTTTAATACAGTATGTGTGTCTTAGACGTGCCCTTTAATATAGGAAGTACATTCATAAATTCACACGAAAAAGGGAGTATATTCATAAGACAAGGTAGTATGTAGTATTGTAGTATGAAAATAAAGTAGTATGTTTCTGTAAAAAAAGTAGTATGGAGTACATGGTATTTCATAACGAATAGAGTATCTGGCGAGAGAATGTTATAAAGAAAGTATGGAGTATCTAAAAAAACAATGAGAAAGAGTATATGCTCCAAATATAAGGAGTATCTTTTTTTGAGCATATATAAGGAGTATCTCTAAATAAAGGAATACTTGTGGATATTAGTAGAGATACTGAAAGAAGTATATTCATTTTGTTCCCTCTACATGTACAAGTACAATATGTGATGAGATTGCTTGGCGGCGAAAGTGCATACTTATGTGGTGCAAAACGAAGTACCTATGCACATACTAAACTCTGAAGCAAAATGAGATATCTATGCATGTACACTCTGAAGCAAAAAGTGAGCACTAGCACGTCTCTTTGCCTGATTGTGGTGCATGCTTATGTACGTGCATGTATAGATCTATAACTTGATATAGACACTGGAGTATGGAATATGTAAGGGCTAAGTCACTGTTGCGCCAACGCCGGAGCAGCCACAGGTCGGCGATGTGTAGCCTCGCCATTGTTGTGCTGCCGCCGGTGATGAATGAGCAGGTGTCTAGGTGTCTGCAAGATTGCAACCTTGCCGGAGCGGTGACCGAGTACAACCGCTAGTCGCCATCGCCTCCGCGCGGCGCCGTTACCCATAAGTAATCGCACTGCCATATATTAGGTCATGGTCACCAGGCCACACCGGAGCAGCCAGTGGTTGGTGCAGCCGTACATCTTCATGGCCGCCACCGCCACAAGCGCCTGCATATTAATCGCGCACAGAAAAAAAGTCCACGATGAGACGAACAAAAAAAGATAGAATACATGTACGCATGCTAGATCTAGAGAATTAGAATGAGATGGATCTAAGATTAACATGCCTATTCAAAACAAGATGGATGAAAGAAATGGATCACGATGGTTACCTCTTGGCCGTGAAATATGACGTGCTGGCTCACGAGGGATATGTTTGAAACGGTAGCTTGGTCTTTTGACTTGAGGTAGTTATATATGCCAATTATCTGGCCGTATAAATCGGGAGGGTGTGCCTGGTTTTCTCAATCAGGTAGACAAATCTGTCTATTTTTAAAAACCAAAACCCGTTAATCAACGCATATGGCTGGGTGAGATCGGAGGGCTGCGAAGGTGGAGGTAACTACCACCCAATGGTAGAACGTATTTTTCCTATATATATATCAGGATCTTTCCAACACGAGGTGCTTGCCAAGGGATAAAATATAAAAAGGAAATGTGAAGATCACCATGACTCTTGCATAAAGTATAAGACAAAAAGTAAAAGATAGGCCCTTCGCAGAGGGAAGCAGAGGTTGTCATGTGCTTTTATGGTTGGAAGCACAAAATCTTAATGCAAAAGAACATCACTTTATATTGCTACTTGTGATACGAACCTTTATTATGCAGTCCACGCTTTTATTACTTCCATATCACAAGATCGTATTAAGCTTATTTTCTCCACACTAATAAGTCATACATATTAGAGAGCAATTTTTATTGCATGCAACATGGCAACTTACTTGAAGGATCTTACTCAATCCATAGGTAGATATGGTGGACTCTCATGGCAAAACTGGGTTTAAGGATATTTGGAAGCACAAGTAGTATCTCTACTTGGTGCAAGGAATTTTTGGCTAGCATGAGGGGGAAAGGCAAGCTCAACATGTTTGGATGATCCATGAAAATATACTTTAACTGGGATCTGAGAAAACATAACCCATTATGTTGTCTTCCTTGTCCAACATCAACCCTTTAGCATGTCATATTTTAATGAGTGCTCACAATCATAAAAGATGTCCAAGATAGTATATTTATATGTGAGAACCTCTCTTTCCTTATTACTTCCTATTAATTGCAACGATGACCAAAACTATGTTTGCCAACTCTCAACAACATTTAATCATCATACTCTTTATATGTGAAGTCATTACTCTCCATAAGATCAATTTCTTTTTATCCTTTCTTTTATTCCCTGAAGATCATAGCAAGATAGCAAAGCCCTTGACTCAACACTAATATTTATTATATATAGCTCACGGACTCGATTACATAGAGGGATCATAAAGCAAAACTCAAAACTAAATCATACCAAAACTTTATTCTACTAGATCAAGATATTACTAAAAGGATCGAACTAAGTAAAACGGTAAAGATAGGAGTGTGATGGTGATATGATACCAGGGCACCTCCCCCAAGCTTGGCAGTTGCCAAGGGGAGTGCCCATACCCATGTGATTAGTTCTTCGGAGGTGGTGATGATGGGGTTGTTGATGATGTAGGCTTGTCGTCCGTCTTCCAAGGCATAGGCTCACCATCATAGAAGGATGATCGAGTCTCCGGGATCCTCAAATCTGCAGCCAAACTCATCCTCTTGAATCTATATTCATACTCACAGTTTTGGTTTTGCAGGTCATAGATACGGGCTTGGAGGTGTTCGATTTTCTCATGAAACTTGAAGATGGTCTCCCCAATGTTCTTGGCGTCCAGCTTGTGGTTGTTGGTGAACTCCGCGATCATCATATGGTTGGCGTTTAGTCCGCATTCCACCATCCCTTGGCACTTGAAAACTTGTCGTTCCATTGCTTCGAGCCTTGTCTCCACGCTTCCGGTCCTCCTTGGTCCCTCAACATCGCGGATGTGCAGCACCCCCTGATACGTCTCCAACGTATCTATAATTTTTGATTGCTCCATGCTACTTTATCTACTGTTTTGGACTATATTGGGCTTTATTTTCCACTTTTATATTATTTTTGGGACTAACCTATTAATCGGAGGCGCAACCCAGAATTGCTGTTTTTTGCTTTTTTTCAGTATTCGAAGAAACAGAATATCAAACGGAGTCCAAACGGAATGAAACCTTTGGGATCGTGATTTTCCAACCGAACGTGATCCAGGAGACTTGGACCCTACTCCAAGCAGTGCCAGAGGCGGTCACGAGGGTGGAGGGCGCGCCCCCTGGGCGCGCCCCCTACCTCATGGGCCCCTCGACGCTCCACCGACATACTCCTTCCTCTTATATACACCTACGTATCCCCGAACGATCAGAACAGGAGCCAAAAACCTAATTCCACCGCCGCAACCTTATGTATCCACGAGAACCCATATTGGGGCCTGTTCCGGAGCTTTGCCGGAGGGGGCATCCACCACGGAGGGCTTCTACATCAACACCATAGCCCCTCCGATGAAGTGTGAGTAGTTTACTTCAGACCTTCGGGTCCATGCTAGTAGCTAGATGGCTTCTTCTCTCTTTTTGGATCTCAATACAATGTTCTCCCCCTCTCTCGTGGAGATCTATTTGATGTAATCTTCTTTTTGCGGTGTGTTTGTTGAGACCGATGAATTGTGGGTTTATGATCCAGTATTATCTATGGAAAATATTTGATTCGTCTCCGAATTCTTTTATGTATGATTGAGTTATCTTTGCAAGTCTCTTCGAATTATCCTTTTTGGTTTGGCCAACTAGATTGGTAGTTCTTGCAATGGGAGAAGTGCTTAGCTTTGGGTTCAATCTTGTGGTGTCCTTACCCGAAGGATGAAAGGGTTGCAAGGCACGTATTGTATTGTTGCCATCGAGGATAACAAGATGGGGTTTTTATCATATTGCATGAATTTATCCCTCTACATCATGTCATCTTGCTTAAGGCGTTACTCTATTTTTACTTAATACTCTAGATGCATGCTGGATAGCGGTCGATGAGTGGAGTAATAGTAGTAGATGCGTAATCGTTTGATCTACTTGTCTTGGACGTGATGCCTATATACATGATCATTGCCTAGATATACTCATAACTATGCTCAATTCTGTCAATTGCTCAACAGTAATTTGTTCACCCACCGTAGAATACTTATGCTCTTGAGAGAAGCCACTAGTGAAACCTATGGCCCCCGGGTCTATTCTCATCATATCAATCTCTATCACTTTATTTACTTGCTTTGTTTTTACTTTGCCTTTTACTTTTTACCTTGCATCTATCTATCAAAAATACCAAAAATATTATTTATCATCTCTATCAGATCTCACTCTCGTAAGTGACCGTGAAGGGATTGACAACTCCTAAGCGTTGGTTGCGAGTTGCTATCGTTTTGTGTAGGTACGAGGGACTTGTGCGTGGTATCCTACTGGATTGATACCTTGGTTCTCAAAAACTGAGCGCTACTTTGCTGCATCATCCTCTCCTCTTCGGGGAGATCCAACACAGTGCTCTAGAGGTAGCAAGAAGAATTTCTGGCGCCATTGCCGGGGAGGCTCATGCAAGCAAGTCAACAATACCAAGTACCCATCGCAATCCCTATCTCTCGCATTACATTATTTGCCATTTGCCTCTCGTTTTCCTCTCCCCCACTTCACCCTTGCTGTTTCATTCGCCCTCTCTTTCCCAATCTCCTCCTCTCTTTCCCGTTTGCCTTTTTCCCGTTGCCTTTCTGTTTGCTCGTGTGCTAGTTTGCTTGCTTGTCATCATGTCTAATTCCTTATCCGCTCCTATGTCTCCTGAGTTTGAAGTTCTTCACTTCCAGCAAAGGCAAGGAGAAAACTTAAAAGATGCTTGGTATAGGATGATGGAATCTTATCATAAGTGCACCCTAGAGGTAAACTTTAGAATTCTTCTTCGAAATTTTTATGTTGGGTTAAATATGACGCATAGACAACTCCTGGACTGCATTGCCAAGGGAAATTTCATTGAGATTGATCCCAGTATTGCACATGAAATTATAAAGGGAATAGTGGGAACACTACCCCAAAAGGGAGGATCTCATCCTACCCAAGGAGAAACCCAAGTGTTTGAGAAGATTTGCGAAGTAACAAATTTTTTACAAAAATCTCTTGAGCCTCTTAAAAGTGTTAGCGCAAATCTTCACCGCATGAATATGTTGACTACTCTTTGTAATAAGCGGTTGGATTCTTTAGATCTAAAAATTTCCGAGTATGAAGGGAAGAGGAAAGAACCTCCCGGATGCGAGCATGACTCGACCAAAAAACTGAAAATTAAAGATGGCACTACCTAGATCTATCCACGCTTTTATGCCTAGCTAGGGGCGTTAAACGATAGCGCTTGTTGGGAGGCAACCCAATTTTATTTTATGTTTTTTTTTGCTTATGTTTAGGAATAAATAATCCATCTAGCTTCTGTTTGGATGTGGTTTTATCTTTTAATTAGTGTTTGTGCCAAGTAGAACCTATAGGATGACCTACGATGATAGTTGATTTGATTCTACTGAAAAACAGAAACTTTGCATGCACGAATATAGTTATGATAAATCACAGGAACGTGCTTTTGCGTTGATTCTTTTTTCTGCTGTTCAAAAACAAATTTTCCAGGACTTCCTATTTTGGTAGAATGTGTAGAGTTCCAGAAGTTTGCGTTAGTTACAGATTGGTACAGACTGTTATGTTTTTGACAGATTCTGTTTTTCGTGTGTTGTTTGCTTATTTTGATGAATCTATGGCTAGTAAAATAGTTTATAAACCATATAGAAGTTGGAATACAGTAGGTTTAACAACAATATAAATAAAGAATGAGTTCATTACAGTACCTTGAAGTAGTCTTTTGTTTTCTTTCTCTAACGGAGCTCACGAGATTTCTGTTGAGTTTTGTGTTGTGAAGTTCTCAAGTTTTGGGTGAGCTTTGATAAGGTCGTCCGGCGAGACAGGAGGCCGGTCGCCGTTGATGGTTACCATCAACACTTTGCCGGCAAACTGGTCGTCAAGCACCGCCATGCCACTGTTGAGCGACAACACGCAGCGACCGAAGGCAGGACGGACCTCAGGATCTCCGGCTCGGAGATCCGCGTTGACCGGCGACATGATAGTGCGCTTGAGTACAGGGAGTACAAGAGGGGGATTTGGGGGAACTAGAGTAGGAATCGAGATTCTAGAGGTGGGGGAGGGGCGGGAGACTGGGGATGAAAAGGTAGCATGAATTTCGAGCACACGCCAATATGCTCTCGGCGCGCAAGCGCACGAAAACACCGGTGGCGCCCACATGTCGGCCTAAGAGTCCTTATTCTTTTTTTGTTGGAGAGCTCGGCCTTTTTTCTAGGATCTTTTGAGAGCCCGGCCTGAGAGTCATAATTGACCTGTTTGGCATTGCGTTACTACTCGGCCCATATTCAACGACACCTCACTAGCCCAAACAAGTGTACATCATCGAAAAGACACTAAGCTCAAATTATATAACTTGAAAAAAGGAGATATACTCTGAACACTGGAGAATGGTGATGCCCTCACTTAGCCCACCAGTAGTGCGAGACAATAAACAGTTCGAAACAACGATATATACAACATTCAAACACTGACTAGTGACTACTACTGACATAAACCGCAAGACATGATAGTTCATAAGAAGTCTTGCTACACCACCAAAACGCACCCATCTGCAGTGCTCAAACTCTCGTGATCAAGACGAGAATGACATTCTAAACAGAAGAAAATATTACATAGTAAGAGTGACATAGACGAGGATGACCAAATGACAAGGAATATGCATAACAAAAGAAAGAACTACCCATCCAAAACCAGCAGTAAAGACAACAACGTCATTCGAAGAGATGATCCAACACCATCATAATTTGCAGCCCCGCTTCAGCGACCAGTGATCCGGAGACACCAGTACTCCACCCTTTCGATGCAACAGCCCAATTACCTATCAACCTGAAGGCTTGAACCACATCACTTCCTATTGTAATTGAGACATCCAAGGATCAAAGTTAATCCAGATGCCTTTGTCATTCTCACCTTGTTTTTGCTGCAGGCTGTATCGTTGACAATCAGGGGAGTTTGCTCCTGAACTCCTAGGGCTCGCCATGTAGACACAGTTTTCCATAGCAAACAGAGCCTCTCTGCCATCAAGGTCCTTGCCAACGGTGATCTCCTGGTTAATCGGATAATTGAGTCCGAGAAACAGAGAGTGTGAACCAAGGCTGTTTACCCGCCTCCAACTAAAAAATCCTAAAGGCCCCAACAAGCTGGTATCCTGCTCATAGACGTAATAGCCACTGTCCGGATACTCACGTATTACACGGTGCTTGTATATAGTGGGATTTTTGCAATATAACTTTTCCGGCTCATGTGTCCGAATGATCATTAGTCTTTTGCCGTCGTCTGATCGAGCGAGGAACCAGTTGTGCTTCCCTGTTTTTGGCAAAGGTGGTGTGATTACAAAGGGCAGTAACTGTAGGGACACTGCATCATATCAAAAAGGACATGCATTGTTAATGTAAGATCAACATTGTTCAGAGTATGAGTAGGATAATGCAAGAAATAGCATTAATATGTCCTTGTTGGAACTGGGAGGAAAATACAGGGAAATGTATACTGGGTTCAAAAATATAGAAGTGCCATGCATGGTTATACTCATGTTATCTCGCAATCGATTCTTCACAGGAAACTACCATGTCATGCATGTTCTTTAATCATGTTATGTCCTCACAAACAAATTCTTCAATGTAACTAACAGACCATGCATTGTTATATACTCGTGTTCTGTGGGCAAAAATTTTGTGAGGATATTATTCTATCCATTCATTGCTAAAGGGCGAATATAGGTATGTACACATGGTAAGCATTGCAGGATTTCACTACTTCCAAATATAGAGTTCTCCATATGCACATTTACTTCCCTAATGTATGGTTAGATGAAACTGATGACCCACAAGTGTAGGGGATCAATCGTAGTCCTTTCGATAAGTAAGAGTGTCGAACCCAACAAGGAGCAGAAGGAAATGATAAGTGGTTTTCACTAAGGTTTTCTCTGCAAGCACTGAAATTGTAGGTGATAGATAGTTTTGTGATAAGATAAATTTTAACGAGTAACAAGTAAATAAAGTAAATAAAGTGCAGCTAGGTGGCCCAATCCTTTATATAGCAAAGGATAAGCCTGGACAATTTCTAATAATGAGAAAGGAGCTCCCGAGGACACATGGGAATTATTGTCAAGCTAGTTTTCATCACGTTCATATGATTCACATTCGGTACTTTGATAATTTGATATGTGGGTGGACCGGTGCTTGGGTACTTCCCTTACTTGGACAAGCATCCCACTTATGATTAACCCCTATTTCAAGCGTTCGCAACTACAAAAGAAGTATTAAGGTAAACCTAACCACAACATTAAACATATGGATCCAAACCAACCCCTAACGAAGCAACACATAAACTAGGGTTTAAGCTTCTGTCACTCTAGCAACCCATCATCTACTTATTACTTCCCAATGCCTTCCTCTAGGCCCAAATAATGGTGAAGTGTCATGTAGTCGACGTTCACATAACACCACTAGAGGAAAAGACAACATACATCTCATCAAAATATCGAACGAATACCAAATTCACATGACTACTAATAGCAAGACTTCACCCATGTCCTCTGGAACAAACGTAACTACTCACAAAGCATATTCATGTTCATAATCAGAGGGGTAATAATATGCATTAAGGATCTGAACATATGATCTTCCACCAAATAAACCAATTAGCATCAACTACAAGGAGTAATCAACACTACTAGCAACCCACAGGTACCAATTTGTGGTTTTGATACAAGATTGGATACAAGAGATGAACTAGGGTTTTGAGAGGAGATGGTGCTAGTGAAGATGTTAATGGAGATTGACCCCCTCCCGATGAGAGGATCGTTGGTGATGACGTTGGTGATGATTTCCCCCTCCCGGAGGAAAGTGTCCCCGCCAGAACAGCTTCGCCAGAGCCCTAGATTGGTTCCGCCAAGGTTCCGCCTCGTGGCGGCGGAGTTTCGTCCCGTAAGCTTGCCCATGATTTTTTCCAGGGTAAAAGCTCTAATATAGCAGAAGATGGACACCGGAGGACCACTTGGGGGCCCAGGAGAGAGGGGGCGCACCCAGTAGGGGGGGCGCCCCCACTCTCCTGGTCAAAGTGCGGGCCCCCTGATGTATTTCTTTCGTTCAATAATTCTTATTAATTCCAAAAACAGGTTTCGTGGAGTTTCGGGATTTTTGGAGCAGTGCAGAATAGGTTTCCAATGTTTGCTCCTTTTCCACCAGAATTCCAGTGCCGCATTCCCCTCTTCATGGTAATCCTTGTAAAATAAGAGAGAATAGCCATAAGTATTGAGATATAATGTAATAACAGCCCATAATGCAATAAATATTGATATAAAAGCATGATGCAAAATGGACGTATCAACTCCCCCAAGCTTAGACCTCGCTTGTCCTCAAGCGGAAGCCGATATCGAAAAATATGTCCACAAGTTTAGAGATAGAGGTGTCGATAAAAATAAAATACGGACATGAGGGCATCATGATCATTCTTATAACAACAACATATATAGTTTTATCATATGATTTCCTATGCTCAAGTGACAATCAATTCACAATGTCAAGTATGGTTCAAAAACTTCATTGGGAACTAACAAACTATAATCTCAGTCATTGAAGCAATTGCAATTTATCATAACATCAGAAGGAGTCAACAATAGCGCTTTTCAGCAAGCTTACATACTCAACAATCTTGTAATCTTCTATAATTGCTAACACTCACGAAATACTTGTGGTTATGGAGTTTCAGCCGGACACTGAGAAAGATAGGGGCTTATTGTGTTGCCTCCCAACGTATTCACCTTTAGGTGATGTCAACAATAATAGCCCATGCTAACTAACATCCAATTGGATATATATATATATCATGATCTTCCAAACACGAGGAGCTTGCCAAAGGATAAAATGAAAAAGGGAAAGGTGAGGATCACCTTGACTCAAGCATAAAGTAAAAACATAAAGTAAAAGATAGGCCCTTCGTAGAGGGAAGCAGAGGTTGTCATGTGCGTTTAGGGTTGATGCACAAAATCTTAATGCAAAAGAATGTCACTTTATATTGCCCCTGGTGTGTGGACCTTTATTATGCAGTCTGTCGCTTTTATTACTTCCACAACAAGATCGTACAAAGCTTATTTTCTCTGCACTAATAAGTCATACATATTTAGATAGCAATTTTTATTGCTTGCAACATGACAGCTTACTTGAAGGATCTTACTCAATCCATAGGTAGGTATGGTGGACTCTCATGGCAAAACTGAGTTTAAGGATATTTGGAAGCACAAGTAGTATTTCTACTTGGTGCAAGGAATTTGGCTAGCATGAGGGGGAAAGGCAAGCTCAACATGTTTGGAAGGTCAATGACAATATACTTTAACTGAGATGTGTGAAAACATAAACCATTACATTGTCTTCCTTGTCCAACGTCAACTCTTTTAGATGTCATACCTAATGAGTGCTCCCAATTATAAAAGGTGTCCAAGATAATATATTTATATGTGAACCCCTCTTTGCTTATCACTTCCTATTAATTGCAACGATGACCAAGACTACGTTTATCAACTCTCAACAACTTTCATGCCTCATACTTTCTATATGTGAAGTCATCACTATCCATAAGATCAATATGAACTCTTTTCTTATTCTTTCTACTTTCTCAAGATTATAGCAACATAGCAAAGCCGTTGACTCAACACTAATCTTTATTATAGATAGCTCACGGACTCGATTACATAAAGAGATCACAAAGCAAAACTCAAACTACTTGATATAAAAACTTCAATCTACTAGATCAAGATACTACTAATAGGGTCGAACTAAATAAAACGATAAAGATAAGAGTGTGATGGTGATACAATACCAGGGCACCTCCCCCAAGCTTGGCAGTTGCCAAGGGGAGTGCCCATACCCATGTGATTATTTCTCCTTCTTCACGGTCGGTGTTATGATCTTCTTGGCGATGATGCCCTTCAGGATACGGTTCTCCTCCTCGAGCTTGTTGACTTGTTGTTTGAGGTCCATAATTTCTTTACGGAGCTTGCCCGTGACGGCCAAAGCTCCTTTTACCCAAGGATGCTGCATAGCTTCTGGAGAACAAGTAAAACTCTTTTTCAAATTTTCATAAGAAAGAAATCTAAAGTTGGAAGGGGTGACCGAAGTAGGGATAGCCAGGCTAGGTAGTTCCCCCATAGTGAATTCTGCTTGGGGACGAGAGGTAACTTCTTGATCCTCCTCCATGGCATCTATCCTTTTCAAATCAGCCTCCATCTCATCCTCCGTTGATGGTCCAAAGTGATAGGCATAGCTGTTTGCTCCTGGACCCGGTGTTGGGTGAGACACCCGACTCTCCCCGACTGACTCCTGAGAAGACATCTTGCTTTATTCTGAAACAGAAACAGCTCGAAACAAAAACAGAGGATATTTGCATGATACAGTGGTCAAAACCTTTGGGAGTATATATAATGAATTTTTACCGACCAAAATACGTAACATGCAAGAAAATGGAGTCCGGGAGGCACACGAGGTGCCCACGAGACAGGGGGCGCGCCCTCCACTCTTGTGGAGGCCTTGTGTCCCTTTCAGACTACTTATTTCTTCCTAAAATTCTTAAATATTCCAAAACTGATAAAAAATGCCATTGGAGTCATTCTGGAGTCGGTTTACTTACCGTACCACATACCTATTCCTTTTCAGAGTCTGGAACGTTCTGGAAAGTGTCCCTTATGTATTCCTCATGGGTTACGGTTTCAATAATATCAGTTTCAACATTGATAGGATTACCTGAAATATAATGTTTAATTCTTCGACTGTTTACCACCCTTGGACTTGTGCCTTCGAAGTTGTTGATTTTTATGGCACCAGAACGATAGACCTCCTCGATAACGTAGGGACCTTCCCATTTAGAGAGAAGTTTTCCTACAAAAAAATCTTAAACGTGAGTTGAATAATAATACATAATTTCCTACGTTAAACTCATGCTTTTGCATCCTCTTATCATGCCAGCGTTTGACTTTTTCTTTGAATAGCTTGGCATTCTCATATTCTTGGGTTCTCCATTTATCAAGTGAGCTAATATCAAACAACCTCTTCTCACCGGCAATTTTGAAGTCATAGTTGAGCTCTTTAATAGCCCAATATGCTTTATGTTCAAGTTCAAGAGGTAAATGACACGCTTTTCCATAAACCATCTTATAAGGAGACATACCCATAGGATTTTTGTATGCAGTTCTATAGGCCCATAATGCATCATCTAGTTTTTTGGACCAATTCTTTCTAGATCTATTCACGCCTTTTGCAAAATTAATTTGAGCTCTCTATTGCTCAACTCTACTTGACCACTAGATCATGGATGATAAGGAGATGCAATTCTATGATTGACATCATACTTAGCAAGCATCTTACTGAAAAGCACCATGAATAAAATGTGAACCACCATCACCATAAGATATCTAGGGACTCCAAACCTCGGAAAAATAACTTCTTTAAGCATTTTAATAGAAGTGTTATGATCAGCACTACTAGTTGGAATAGCTTCTACCCACTTAGTAACGTAATCAACAACAACTAAAATATGCGTATAACCATTAGAGGCAGGAAAAGGTCCCATATAACCAAAGCCCCAAACATCAAACGGTTCAATAACAAGAGAATAATTCATAGGCATTTCTTGACGTCTACTAATGTTACCTACTCTTTGGCATTCATCACAAGATAAGACAAACTTACGAGCATCTTTGAAGAGAGTAAGACAATAAAAACCACATTGTAGTACCTTGTGTGCAGTTCTATCTCCAGCGTGGTGTCCTCCATAAGATTCAGAGTGACACTTATGTAGAATCTGTTCCTGTTCATGCTCAGGCACACAACGTCTAATAACACCATCTACTCCTTCTTTATAAAGGTGTGGGTCATCCCAAAAGTAATGTATTAAATCATAAAAGAACCTTTTCTTTTGCTGGTATGTGAAACTAGGCGGTATAAATTTAGCAACAATGTAATTAGCATAATCAGCATACCAAGGGACAGTACGAGAAGCATTAATGACCGCTAATTGTTCATCAGGAAAACTATCATCAATAGGCAGTGGGTCATCAAGAACATTCTCTAACCTAGACAAGTTATCTGCAACGGGGTTCTCAGCTCCCTTTCTATCAATAATGTGTAAATCAAATTCTTGGAGCAAGAGGACCCATCTAATGAGCCTAGGCTTAGCATCTTTCTTTTCCATAAGATATTTAATAGCAGCATGATCAGTGTGAATAGTAACTTTGGAATCAACAATATAAGGTCTAAACTTATCACATGCAAACACAACTGCTAAGAACTCTTTTTCAGTAGTAGCATAATTTCTCTGGGCAGTATCAAGAGTCTTACTAGCATACTAGATGACATTCAATTTCTTATCAACTCTTTGCCCTAGAACAACACCTACAACATAATCACTAGCATCACACATAATTTCAAAAGGTAAATTCCAATCAGGTGGCTGGACAATAGGTGCAGTGATCAAAGCTTTCTTAAGTATTTCAAATGCTTCTACGCAATCATCATCAAAGACAAAAGGAGTATCTTTTTGCAATAAATTAGTAAGAGGCCTAGAGATTTTAGAAAAGTCCTTAATGAACCTCCTATAAAAACCAGCATGACCAAGGAAACTTCTTATACCTTTTATGTCCTTGGGACATGGCATCTTTTCAATAGCATCAACTTTGGCTTTATCAACTTCAATACCTCTCTCGGAGATCTTATGCCCCAAGACAATGCCTTCATTAACCATAAAGTGACACTTTTCCCAATTGAGGACGAGACTAGTGTCTTCAGATCTCGCAAAACTCGATCAAGGTTGCTCAAACAATCATCAAAAGAGGATCCATAAACGGAGAAATCATCCATGAATACCTCACAAATCTTTTCACAAAATCGAGAATATAGCCATCATGCATCTTTGAAAGGTAGCAGGTGCATTACATAAACCAAAAGGCATACGCCTATAAGCAAAAGTACCAAAAGGGCAAGTAAAAGTAGTTTTAGATTGATCCTTCACGACACACGTATTTGAGAGAAGCCGAATAACCATCTAGAAAGCAGAAATGTGTGTGTTTGGATAGTCTTTCTAGCATTTGATCAATAAAAGGTAAAGGGTAATGATCTTTCTTAGTAGCTTTATTTAACTTACGGAAATCAATTACCATCCTATAACCTGTAATAATTCTTTGCGGGATCAATTCATCTTGATCATTAGGAACAACGGTAATACCTCCCTTTTTAGGAACACAATGGACAGGGCTTACCCATTCACTATCAGCAACGGGATAAATAATACCTGCCTCAAGGAGTTTTAGTATCTCCTTTCTTACCACTTCTTTCATCTTGGGATTTAGTCGTTGTTGAGGATCTCTAACTGGTTTGGCATCTTTCTCCACTGTAATTTTGTGTTGGCATAATGTGGGACTAATGCCCTTCAGATCATCTAGAGTATATCCAATAGCTGCTCGGTGCTCCTTCACAGTTTTCAATAATCTTTCTTCTTCTTGCTCCGAAAGGTTAGCACTAATAATAACATGATATATTTTCTTTTCATCAAGATAAGCATACTTAAGATTATCAGGTAAAGGTTTGAGTTCAGTTACGGGATCACCCTTGGGTGGAGGGGATCCCCAAGAATTTCAACGGGAAGGTTATGTTTCAGCATAGGTTCCTGTTTGAGGAACATTTCATCTATTTCCCTTCTTTCCTTCATAAACATATCGTTTTCATGGTCCAGCAAGTGTTGTTCTAACGGATCAGTAGGAGGCACATCAATGGAAGCAAGACCAATAATCTCATCCTTACTAGGTGGTTCCCTATCACGAGGTTGTCTATGAAACTTAGCAAAATTAAACTCATGAGACATACCATCTATGCCAACGGTGATAGTATCTTTTTCACAATCAATCTTAGCACTAGCTGTATTCAAGAAGGGTCTACCAAAAATAATGGGACAAAAATCATCTTGTGGGGAGCCAAGAACAAGAAAATCAGAAGGGTATTTAACCTTCCCACACAAGACTTCAACATCTAACAATCCCAACTGGTTTAATGGTATCCCTATTAGCAAGCTTAATAGTAACATCAATGTCTTCTAATTCAATGGGTGCAATGTCGTGCATAATTTCTTTATGTAGATCATAAGGTATCGCACTAGCACTTTCACCCATATCACATAAGCCATGATAACAATGATCTCCTATTTTAACAGAAATAACAGGCATGCCTACGACAGGTCTATGTATCTTAGTATCTGGTCTAGCAATATTAGCAGTCTCACCACAGAAATAAATACCATGCCCATCTAAATCATCATCCAAGAGATCTTTAACCATAGCAATACTAGGTTCAACATTGATTTGCTCAGGAGGTGTATAAGTCCTAGTATTACTCTTACAAACAATAGTCGAAGCTTTAGCATGATCCTTTATCCTAACAGGAAAAGGAGGTTTCTCAACATAAGTAGTAGGAACAATAGGATCACTATAGGTGATAGTCTTTTCTTCAACTGTAATAGGTGCAACTACTTTCACTTCAATAGGGGGATTATATTTAAACCACTTCTCTTTAGGTAGATCAACATGAGTAGCAAAAGATTCACAGAAAGAAACTACTATCTCAGAGTCAAGTCCATACTTAGCGCTAAATCCACGGAAAGCATCGGTATCCATAAAAGATTTAACACAATCAAACTTAGGTGTCATACCTGACTCCTTACCATCGTCGGAACCCCAATCTTCAGAGTTGCGTTTAATTCTTTCCAATAAGTCCCATTTGAAATCAATAGTCTTGAAATATAAGAACCAAAGACAGAAGTATCGAGCAGGTTGCGATTATCAAGAGAAAGCCGAGCATAAAAGTTTTGAATAATCATTTCCCGGGAGAGCTGTGATTGGGGCATGAATATAACATTGACTTAAGCCTCCCCCAAGCTTGAGCAATGCTTTCTCCTTCGCGAGGCCAGAAATTATATATGTAATTACGATCACGATGAACAAGATGCATAGGATAGAACTTTGGTGAAATTCCAACTTCAATCTTTTATAATTCCAAGATCCTGTATCATCACATAGCCTATACCATGTCAATGCATCTCCCTTCAAAGATAAAGGGAAAACCTTCCTTTTGACAACATCATCGGGAATACCTGCAAGCTTAAATAATCCACAAACTTCATCCACAAAGATAAGGTGTAAATCGGGATGCAACGTTCCATCTACTGCAAATGGATTAGCTAGCAGTTTCTCTATCATACCCGAAGGAATCTCAAAGTAAATATTTTCATAAAGTTCAGTAGGTTGAGGAGCAACTCTTTGCTCTTCTGGTCGGGGTTAAGATACCCCGAACAAGCCCCTCAAAGGATTAGTTTCCATAGTGACAAGTAACAGAAAATTTCAGCACACTATATAAATGTTTCCTTACCAAGTTCCACTCACCAAAAGCGCCACACTCCCCGGCAACGGCGCCAGAAAAGAGTCTTGATGACCTACAAGTGTAAGGGATCAATCGTAGTCCTTTCGATAAGTAAGAGTGTCGAACCCAATGAGGAGCAGAAGGAAATGATAAGCGGTTTTCAGTAAGGTTTTCTCTGCAAGCACTGAAATTGTAGGTGATAGATAATTTTGTGATAAGATAAATGGTAACGAGTAACAAGTAAATAAAGTGCAGCAAGGTGGCCCAATCCTTTATATAGCAAAGGATAAGCCTGGACAATTTCTAATAATGGGAAAGGAGCTCCCGAAGACACATAGGAATTATCGTCAAGCTAGTTTTCATCACGTTCATATGATTTGCGTTCGGTACTTTGATAATTTGATATGTGGGTGGACTGGTGCTTGGGTATTTCCCTTACTTGGACAAGCATCCCACTTATGATTAACCCGTATAGCAAGCGTCCGCAACTACAAAAGAAGTATTAAGGTAAACCTAACCACATCATTAAACATATGGATCCAAATCAGCCCCTAATGAAGCAACACATAAACTAGGTGAGGGAGTCCTGGACTAGGGGGTGTCCGGATAGCCGGACTATCATCGTCGGCCGGACTCCAAGAATATGAAGATACAAGATTGAAGACTTCGTCCCGTGTCCGGATGGGACTTTCCTTGGCGTGGAAGGCAAGCTTGGCGATACGGATATGTAAATCTCCTAGCATTGGAACTGACTCTGTGTAACCCTAGCCCTTCCCGGTGTCTATATAAACCGGAGGGTTTTAGTCCGTAGGACAGACAACCATTACAACAATCATACCATAGGCTAGCTTCTAGGGTTTAGCCTCCTTGATCTCGTGGTAGATCCACTCTTGTACTACCCATATCATCAATATCAATCAAGCAGGAGTAGGGTTTTACCTCCATCGAGAGGGCCCAACACAGGTAAAAACATCGTGTCCCTTGTCTCCTGTTACCATCCGCCTGGACGCACAGTTTGGGACCCCCTACCCGAGATCCGCCGGTTTTGACACCGACATTGGTGCTTTCATTGAGAGTTCCTCTGTGTTGTCACCGATAGGCTCGATGGCTTCTTCAATCAACAACAACGCCGTACAGGGTGAGACTATTCTCCCCGGACAGATCTTCGTGTTCGGCGGCTTCGCACTGCGGGCCAATTCACTTGGCCATCTGGAGCAGATCGAAAGCTACGGCCCTGGCCATCAGGTCAGATTTGGAAGCCTAAACTTCACGGCCGACATCCGCGGAGGCTTGATCTTCGACGGATTCGAGCCACAGCCGGGCGTGCCGCATTGTCACGACGGGCATGATCTAGCTCGCCACGGACAAGACTCGAGGTCGCGACATGAGTCCGCTCTGACCCATAGTTCGGAGCAGACCGCGCAGATCGAGGACAGGTGGCTGGACACCGCCTCAGGAGCTGCAACTGCTACGGCGATGGAGCCGAATACTGACCTTGTCCCTTATAAAGCTCGTGACTCCGAGGTGCCGGACTCCTTGCCGGACTCCGAACCTCCTGCGCCCCTACCAATCGAATCCGATTGGGCGTCGATCATGGAATTCACCGCTGCAGACATCTTTCAGCACTCACCCTTTGGCGACATCCTAAATTCGCTAAAGCATCTCTTGTTATCAGGAGAGCCCTGGCCGGACTGCGGTCAGGATGGTTGGGATGCGGACGACGAAGAAATTCAAAGCCCACCCACCACCCACTTTGTAGCCACCGTCGACGATGTAACCGACATGCTAGACTACGACTCCGAAGACATCGACGGTATGGACGATGATGTTGGAGACTACCAAAGAACCAGCACCTACCAAGCATTGGAAGGCCACCTCAACTCATGATGTATATATGGTGGACACCCCAAAAGGAAGCGATAACGAGGAACAACGGGACGCGGCAAAAGACAATCCCGCCCACAAACAACCAAAGCGGCGACGCAGGCGCCGCCCTAAGCCCGCCTCAACAAAAACAACACTCCTAATGACCCAACAATAGAGCAGGGCAAACCAGTGGGCGACGAACATGCAACCAAGCAACCATCCGAACAGGACGAATCGGATAATCAATCCATGCCCGGCGAAAACAACAGTCCAGACGATCTCACGCCAGACACACCACCGGAGCATAAGAACCTTCACAAAAGACTTGCTGCCACTGCAAGAAGTCTAAAAAAGGAAAAACGGAAGCTCAAAACAGTGGAAGACATACTCAGAATGAGGTGGAGCAAAGTACTCAAGACCGCAGACAAATATGGCAATGGCCACCAATCAAAGAGCTACCCGAAGCGCAAGCTGCTGCCAGAATTCGACGAGGAGGCCATAGAGCCCCCATAGTCAAAAAGCAAGGAGGCCGCCTGGCCGGATAGACGACCAGATGACAGGCCAAAAGTGATAAGTGGCACCGCACACAAGACGACACATGATCCTCCTAAAACAGATGGCCCGGTCAGGTCCATTTATGGGCCAAAAAAGAGGGCCCCAGGAAGCAACACAACACGCCGCATATCCGAAGATAACGGCACGCCTAAATACAGGGGCGCCGCACACCCATGATGTTTCACCGATGAGGTGCTGGATCATGAATTTCCAGCGGGATTCAAACCCGTAAACATAGAGGCATACGACGGAACAACAGACCCCGGAGTCTGGATTGAGGATTACATACTGCACATACACATGGCTAGAGGAGATGATCTCCACGCCATAAAATACCTACCCCTCAAGCTCAAAGGGCCAGCTCGGCATTGGCTTAAAAGCCTCCCAGAAAATACTGTTGGAAGTTGGGAAGAGCTCGAGGACGCGTTTAGAGCAAATTTTCAAGGGACTTATGTCCGCCCTCCGGATGCAGACGATTTAAGTCATATAACTCAACAGCCCGGAGAGTCAGCGCGCAAATTCTGGAACAAGTTTCTTACCAAAAAGAACCAAATAGTCGACTGTCCGGACGCCGAAGCCTTAGCAGCTTTTAAACATAATGTCCGAGACGAATGGCTCGCCAGACACCTCAGCCAAGAGAAGCCGAGAACAATGGCCGCGCTAACAAGCCTCATGACCCGCTTTTGCGCAGGGGAAGACAGCTGGCTAGCAAGATGCAGCACCAGCGACCCGAGTACATCCGAGAGCAGAGATGGAAGCGGAAAATCACGGCGCAGAAAGGACCAGCGCCGAAATAAAGAAAAAAGCCGAAAGAACACGGCGGTCAACGCCGGATTCAAAAGCTCGCGGCCGAACAGCAAAACACTGCCTCTTAAGGACAACAGTGATGAGCTATCCAACTTTAACAAAATTTTGGATCGGATATGTCAAATCCATAGTACCTCCGGAAGGCCTGCAAACCACACCCACCGAGATTGTTGGGTCTTCAAACAGTCCGGCCGACTCAACGCCGAACACAAGGGGCTCGACGCGCCAAGTGAGGATGACGACGAACCCCACCAGCAGAGCGCTGGAAAACAAAAGACTTTCCCACAAGAAGTCAAAACAGTAATCTCACTTCATGTGATAATACGGAACAACAATGCGGCACCCGCCAAAGTAGGTGTCGCACGGTCCACCCCAGCGGAACCTTGAGATTGGATGTCAAAACCAATTACTTTCGACCACCTGGACTATTCCAGAAGTATTTGAAATGCAGGATGGACTGCTCTGATATTGGATCCTATAATCGACGGACTACAATTTACACAAGTCTCGATGGATGGCGGCAGCGATTTAAACCTGCTATATCCGGACACAATCCGCAAGTTGGGGATAGACCGTACTAAAATTCGACGTAGCCGCACTTCCTTCAAAGGAGTGACGCCGGGCCCTTACGCCAAGTGCACAGGCTCCTTACTACTAGAAGTTGTGTTCGGGTCATCCGACAACTTCCGACGCGAAAAACTAATCTTTCATATCGCCCCATTCAAAAGTAGCCATCAAGCACTATTGGGACGTGAAGCTTTTGTCCGCTTTAACGCAGTACCACACTACGCGTCTCTTACACTTAAAATGCCCAGTCGACGCGGCATCATATCATTAAAAGGACGTTTAAGACCCCGGACATGGCTAGACGAGTTCGACAAAAAAAGCTAGGGGCTCCCTAGCCACACACCCCTTTACATGGGGCTGTGTGTATGAGCAATAAGGAGCCAATAAAAGCTCAACCTTATTCATTTATTCATGCTTTTTTTTAAATACATTTTTGACACGATTACCTTTCAAACTAAGTTCCTCTCTTTTACAGATGAACAGCATGTTACACCCGTCAAGGATACGGCACGACGGCGACACAGGCGAAGACGTGCAGCAGGGACCCGTCGCAAGGATTCTTTTCAGATTAAATCCCTGCGTAAACCTTTCTTACTGTCTTTTGTTGATTCACATCCCACGGTTTTTCACCATAACCTACGAGGAGGTCAAGTTTTGGCATCGGCCGCGCCGAAATTCTCGCCTGCACTGGACACTAGGGGCTTAGGGCATTGTTCGCCCGTTATTATAAAGACCGAATACCTTAGGGAGTGTTCGGCGCCTCGAGTTAGGCCTTATATGCATCAGCTCGAGTCATGTCTTTGGTCAAATGTTGGGTTTGCCCGCTCCTGTGTTTTGCTGCCTTACGCTCCGTATCATCGGCTAACGCGCACCGGAGAACTATCGCGATTGTGCCCCGGTTTGGCTGGGCGAGTATCTTAGTAGAGAAAGCCGAAAACTGACTGTCATGATATAGCGAGAGACTGGTCAACCACTGGATCGACTATCGGAATGTTTAGAATTCCTCCGCTTTGACGGAGGACCGTTTCTCGGGCAGGCACATACGCGCCCCGAATTCGGAGAGCGCGGTGCCCCTAGGGGCTATATCGTAGCCCCACCTTCGAACTCCTATGGCTAAGTGAAAGTGATAAAGCATTATAGTCCGGTTGCCTCGTTTGCTACACTATCACCTCCTTCACAGGACCAAGACGTTGGATTAAGTGTGAAAATGCGCTATTTCGCAAACACCCCCGCACCATGTGCGTGGGTGCTGAAGCCGAAGACTGCCATTGAGGGAGTCCTGGACTAGGGGTGTCCGGACAGCCGGACTATCATCGTCCGCCGGACTCCAAGACTACGAAGATACAAGATTGAAGACTCCATCCCGTGTCCGGATGGGACTTTCCTTGGCGTGGAAGGCAAGCTTGGCGATACGGATATGTAGATCTCCTACCATTGTAACCGACTCTGTGTAACCCTAGCCTCCTCCGGTGTCTCTATAATCCGGAGGGCTTTAGTCCGTAGGACACAACATACATTACACCAATCATACCATAGGCTAGCTTCTAGGGTTTAGCCTCCTTGATCTCGTGGTAGATCCACTCTTGTACTACCCATATCATCAATATTAATCAAGCAGGACGTAGGGTTTTACCTCCATCAAGAGGGCCCGAACCTGGGTAAAACATCGTGTCCCTTGTCTCCTGTTATCATCCGCCTAGACGCACAGTTCGGGACCCCCCTACCCGAGACCCGCCGGTTTTGACAACGACATTGGTGCTTTCATTGAGAGTTCCTCTGTGCCGTCACCGATAGGCCCGATGGCATCTTCAACCAACAACGCTGTCCAGGGTGAGACTTTTCTCCCCGGGCAGATCTTCGTATTCGGCGGCTTCGCACTGCGGGCTGATTCACTTGGCCATCTGGAGCAGATCGAAAGCTACGCCCCTGGCCGTCAGGTCAGATTCGGAAGCCTAAACTTCACGGCCGATGTCCGAGGAGACTTGATCTTCGACGGACTCGAGCCACAGCCAAGCGCGCCGCACTGTGACGACGGGCATGATCTAGCTCTGCCGCCGAACAGTGCCTTGGTGGTCGCACACGAATCTGCTTCGGCAATTAGTCCGGAGCCGATCGCCCAGATCGAGGGCCGGTGGATAGACGCCGCCCTGGGGGCTTCAACATCCACGGCGATGGAGCCGAACACTAATCTTGTACCCTGCGAAATTCGTGATTCCGAGGCGCCGACTCCTTGCCGACTCAACCTCCCGCGCCTATCAATCGATTCGGATTGGGCGCCGTTATGGAATTCACCGCCATGACATCTTCCAACACTCGCCCTTTGGCGACATCCTAAACTCGCTAAAGCATCTCTCGCTATCGGGAGAGCCCTCGCCGACTATGGCGGTGATGGTTGGGTTACGGACGACGAAGAAATTCAGAGCCCACCCACCACCCACTTTGTAGCCACTTGTCGATTTATCTAACCGACATGCTAGACTACGACTCCGACGCCATCGACGCTATGGACGACGCAAGTGCCGAGATTTAACAGAACCAGCGCCACACGGCACTGAAGACCACCTCATATCGACATATATATGGTGGACACCCCAAAAGACGGGACGGCGAAGAAGCAGCGAGGCGCACTCTTTAAAGAAGCAGCCCAAACGCCGGCGTCGCCGGGCGCCGCTCTAAATCCCGCCACAAAGAAGAATGGAGATTCCGACACGGAGATAATAATACTCCGAGAGTGTGCGAAGACAATCCCCTCCCGCAAGACTCAGAGCAGGAGGATGCAGAAGCAAGCCCTCACGAGAGGGCGGCAGACGAAGAGGTTGAGGATCATGACCATATGCCTCCCTCCGAAGACGAAGCAAGCCTCAACGATGATGAATTCGTCGTACCTGAGGATCCCGTCGAACAAGAGCGCTTCAAGCGCAGGCTTATCGCCACAGCAAACAGCCTAAAGAAAAAGCAGCAACAGCTTCAAGCTGATCAGACCTCTTGGCCGATCGATGGACCGAGGTCCTCGCGGCCGAAGAGTATAAACTCGAACGCCCCTCCAAAAGTTACCCAAAACGCAAGCTGCTCCCCCGATTAGAGGAGGAAGCATACATACCTCCATCACCAGCGCACGATATGGCTGACCGACCACCCGTGGTCGTGGAGAGAGGCATCCAGCCCCCAGCCAAGACCGCACCCGGCATCGCTCCAAAAGTACGGGCCAAGAGGGAACGCGCGGACTTGCGAGACATATTGAGGACAAAGCAAGGCAATCCAGCTCCATCTACGGATCACGTGGGCGCCCCACGACCCATGACGAATACCGTCGCGCCGGATACAATAACCCCGGCCGGTCCGAACACAGCAGACAGCGCTCTCTCGAGCTGCGTCGCGATATTGCTCAATACAGAGGCGCCGCACACACGCTATGCTTCACCGACGGTAATGGATCATCAAATCCCGAAGGGTTTAAACCCAGAACATCGAATCTTACGATGGCATAACAGACCCAGCGGTTTGGATCAATATTATCTTCTCCACATCCATATGGCCCGCGCGACATCTCCATGCCATCAAGTATCTCCCACCCAAGCTTAAAGGACCAGCTCGGCATTGGCTAAACAGCTTGCCGCCAGAGTCAATTGGGTCTTTGGGAAGACCGAAGCCGCATTCCTCGACAACTTCCGGCACGCGTATGTGCGACCACCGACGCCGATGACCTAAGCCACATTATTCAGCAGCCGACGAATCGGCCGGACAATTACGACACGGTTCTTGACAAAGAAAACCAAATCGCCGACCGTCCGGACGCAGAGGCCCTTGCAACCTTCAAACATAACATCCGGGACGAATGGCTAGCCCGGCACAGGGCAGGAAAAGCCAAATCTATGGCAGCCCTCACATCATTAATGACCGCTTTTGCGCGGAGAGGACAGCTGGCTAGCTCGCAGCAACAATCTCCGCAAAAATTCTGGCAGTCCGGATACCAAGGACAACAACGGCAGGTCACGTCGAAACAAAAACAAACGCCGCATTAACGGCGACGATAAGGAGGATACGACAGTCAACGCCGGATTCCGAGGCTCTAAACCCGGTCAGCGGAAGAAGCCGTTCAAAAGAACCACTCCGGGTCCGTCCAATTTGGACCGAATACTCGACCGCTTATGCCAGATACATGGCACCCCTGAAAAACCAGCTAATCACACTAATAGAGGTTGCTGGGTGTTCAAGCAGGCAAGCAAGTTAATTGCCGAAAACAACGACAAGGGGCTGAACAGCGATGACGAGGAAGAGACCCGACCGCCGAACAATAGAGGACAGAAGGGTTTTCCCCCACAAGTGCGGACGGTGAATATGATTTACGCGACCCATATACCCAAGAGGGAGAGGAAACACGCACTAAGGGACGTCTACGCGATGGAGCCAGTCGCCCCGAAGTTCAATCCATGGTCTTCTTGTCCGATCACTTTCGATCGAAGAGACCAGCCGACCAGCATACGCCATGGCGGATTCGCCGCATTGGTTTTAGACCCAATCGTCGATGGATTTCACCTCACGAGAGTCCTGATGGACGGCGGCGTAGCTCTAACCTGCTTTATCGGGATACAAGGCGCAAAATGGGCATAGACCCTCAAGGATTAAACCTACAAAGACAACCTTTAAAGGTGTCATACCAGGAGTGGAAGCCAACTGCAGGCTCATTCACGCGGGAAGTGGTCTTGGATCCCGGATAATTTCCGAGCGAGGAGTTAATCTTCGACATAGTTCCGTTTCGCAGCGGCTATCACGCTCTGCTCGGACGAACCGCGTTTGCAAAATTCAACGCGGTGCCGCATTATGCATACCTAAAGCTCAAGATGCCAGGCCCTCATGGAGTAATCACGGTCAATGGGAATACGGAACGCTCCCTCCGAACGGAGGAACATACAGCGGCTCTCGCGGCAGAAGTACAGAGCAGCCTTTTAAGGCAATTCTCGAGTCCGGCCGTTAAAAGGCCGGATACAGCAAAACGCGCCCGGAGCAATGCCAACCAAGACCACCTGGCGCGATCAGAGCACGCGTAGCAATGCGGCCCCAACCCTCGCCCGCGCATGATCGCAAGAATAACACTCCGCGTACATCATTACGCTTTGGAGATACCATGGGCACAGGGGAAGGGGCACGATCGCAACGGACCCAGAGTGCGGTTCGACCACACCGGGGGCTCGCAAGTGTGCCCCCTTTTTATTTTTTATTTTCCTTCTTTGTGTACACAGGACTCCGTTAACCAGAGGCCCTGTCCGGCGATGAACCTGCCGAACTCATGATGCAACAGTCAGGGAAGAAAGAAAGCTACGACAAACACTCAGGTGGTCTCAATTACGAGCATTAAATTCGATTATATACACCAAATCCGCAGCTCACCCCTGAAGGGGGACATGTTTACTTAGTCCAAATCCCTTGCTTATCAAGACTATTTGTATCAGTCCGCACTCATAGCGCACTTCCTTTAATAAATAATGCAGCACTTTTCGATCGCAATTATATCACCTTTTATATATATGTTCATTACATGACATCTTGCACCCGTATATTTTGGTACGGCCGAATACGCCAGGGGCTTCTGTTCCCCAAATTATGGTGTGATAAAGTCCGAAGACATTCATAAGTGCGGCACCCCGAACTTATAGCATTATATGAATTGGCTCCGAATCATGTCTTGGGTCAATAGTTGGGTTTGCCTGGCTCCCACGCTTTGGTGCCTTACATTCCGCTCACGGCTAAGGTGGCACGGGAGAACCATCGCGATTGCGCCCGGTTGAGCCGGCGGCGCCTCGATGGAGAAAGCTAAAACTGACCGGCATGATAAGGCGAGAGACCGGTCGCTGTTCGAGAGTTTTTTCGGGTCCTAAAGACTCACGCCGCTTGAAATAAGTTCGGACAATGTCCGACGAAGCGTGGATAGCGCCCAGATTCGGTCTTCCGAATACCGGGGCTTCGCCAAATTTAAAATTATAGAATTCTATGGCTAAGTGAGAGTGTTCAAGCATTATAAGTCCGGCTGCCTTGTTCGTTGTGTTGAGCGCCTCCCTAGATGGACCCAAAAATGGGAACACGAGTGCTCAAGTTTATCCCGAACAGCCCAGCACTCGTGGCTTGGGGGCTGAAGCCAACGACTTGCCATCTCTCAGATTTTATAAACGGCCGCACAGAAGGTAATATTTTAAATTAAACAAGCGTTGCTTAACGCGCACATGAACAAAGTTTCAGCGCGCAGGATAATACATAACGAGTTTACTCAAAGATTACATTTCTGGGGCACTCATCCGCAATATCGCGGGCTCCCTTCAGGACAGTTTTATAATACATCTCGGGCGTGCGATACTCCTTGCCCGGTGGTGGTGGATCCGTGAGAAGCTTCTCCGCATCCAACTTGCCCCAATGCACCTTTGTGCGGGCAAGGGCCCGACGAGCACCTTCAATACACGCGGAGCGCTTGATGACCTCCACCCAGGGGCACGCATCCACCAGCCGCCGCACAAGGCCAAAGTAGCTCCCAGGCATGGCCTGTTTAGACCACAGCCGGGCTATAAGGCCCTTCATGGCCTCCTCAACTACTTTGTGGAGTTCGACCAGCTGCTTCAGCTGGTCGCTTGGGGGCACCGGATGGCCGGCCTCAACATACTGAGACCAGAAGACCTTCTCCGTCGAGCTCCCCTCCTCGCCACGATAGAACGCGGCGGCATCGACGACTACTGCCGGCAGATTGCGAACGCCTCGAGAGCTCGAATGCGGGTAAGTATCAGGTAGTTTACATTAACATGCCTGCTTTGCATGAAAAATGCCTTACCCGCCGCTGTCTTCCTTATATCTTCAACCTCCTGAAGGGCTTTATGGGCCTCGGCCTTGGCGGACTTGGCACTTTCGAGAGCCGAAGCAAGCTCGGACTCTCGAGTCTTGGAGTCACGCTCCAAGCTCTCATGCTTTTCCATGAGAGCCTGGAGCTCTTGCCGAACTTCCGCCACCCGTGCCTCCTGTTTTTCTCGCTCTGTCCATTCCATGTCACATTCGTTCAGCCATGACACAGCCTCCTTCGTGGCTGCCACCTCGTTAGTGGCCCCGCAATACCCATATTATCCTTGTTAACTTTATTGCAACCAAAACCCTTTTCTGTAAGGTAACTATTCAAAGTGGTGTTACTCACCTTCTTTGTCCTCGAGCTGCTTCTTGGCATGGCCGAGCTCTTGCTCGGGCCGCTCGAGATCCTTCTTCAACACTTCGACCTCCGCCGATAGTGTGGCAGAGGTCAGCAGCGCAGCCTGCAAACCCATATTGACATATTTTTAAGTACCTGCGTATATCTTGTTAGATCCTCATCCGCTTTTCTTTCCAACACCGAATCGAGCATCGAGGGCTACCGTCTATGTGGTATTACATTACATAATTTTAACTTCTTACCTCAAAGCCTGTTAAAAGGTTGCTGCGAGCTTCGGTCAGCCCGCTTTTGGCGAAGCCGGACCTTTTGAATCACCGCACTCATGATAGTGCGGTGTTCTTCCTCGATGGAAGCGCCTTTAAGCGCCCAACAAGCTATCCGGCGCCCGGTTGGGCGGAGGCCGCCGGTGTCACGGTCTTGCCCTTCTTTCGAAGGGCGCTTGCGGACTCGGAACCATCTGCGGGTTCCGATGTAGAGTCCGCACAAAGTCCGGAGGTTGCCGACGGCGCCCGAGCCTCCTCCGATGGGTCCTCTCGGGATCCCACCTCGGCGTCTTCGCCGGGCGCTGGGGTAGTGGCGGTCGGAAGTGAATCCACATTCGATGAGGCTAATGACCCGCTTGATGAAGCGGGAGATCATCATCGGCCGGACTACGCATGTAACGCGCATTAGAAGGACACTACGCGACACGAAAGAAATTACATATCAAGGATCCGGATACTTACGATCTTGCCGGACGCCTGGCCCTTGGAGACCATTCATCCTCGCCAACGATGGTGTTGGCGAAATTGTCCGGGGGGGGGGGGGGTAGTCCTCCCCCTCTTGGACCCTTCGGCCTCCCCTATTGGGGAAGCCTTCCTCTTCTTCTCTCCCTCCTCCAGGAGAGAGTCCTCCTCCTCCTCGTCTTCGGGGGAGGAGTCCGCGTCGTCGTCAGACGCCTGGTTGCGGGAACTCTTTCGAGTCCCCGCGGCCACCTTCTTGGCCTTCTTCTCCGGCACCACGTGCGGTGCCGGAACCAACAGCCCTGCTAAACGGGCGTTCTCTGGGTCTTCTGGCATGGGAGCCGGGCTGATGAGCTGCTCGGCCTTCTCCATCCATTCCTATCAAGGGAAATAAGGGAACCCTCTGAGAATCAACTTAATTACCACAAGTGTCCCGTAATGGGGTTGAATCACTTACCTCGTCAGCCGGATGCTGCGAGCAGAAGCCGCGATCTTCCGTCGCGGATGCGGGGGCTTCGGCGCCCTTGAACAGCACCCTCCAGGCACCTTCGTATGTCGTATCGAAGAGCCCGCTCAGCGCCTGGTGCTGTTCCGGATTGAACTCCCACAGATTGAATGCCCGTTCTTGGCATGGGAGAATCCGACGGATGATCATGACTTGGACCACGTCGACGAGCCTGAGCTTATTGCTCACTAGCTTCTGGATGCAGGCTCGGAGTCCCTTCACCTCCTTCGGATTGCCCCACTGCAAGCCCTTCTCTTTCCAGGAGGGGAGCTGCGTGGGGACACCAGATCTAAACTCGGGGGCCGCCGCCCATGTGGGCTTGCGCAGCTCGGTGATATAGAACCACCCCGATTGCCACCCCTTGATGGAGTCCACAAAGGCCCCTTCGAGCCAAAGGACGTTGGGCAACTTGCCCAACATGGCGCCTCCGCATTCCGCCTGCGTGCCCTTCACAACCTTCGGCTTGACGTTGAAGGTCTTGAGCCACAGGCCGAAGTGGGGCTGGATGCAGAGGAAGGCCTCGCACACGACGATAAACGCCGAGATGTTGAGGATGAAGTTCGGCGCCAGATCGTGGAAATCCAGGCCGTAGTAAAACATGATCCCCCGGATGAATGGGTGGAGTGGAAAGCCCAGTCCGCGGAGGAAGTTGGGAAGGAAGACGACCCTCTCATGAGGCCCAGGGGTAGGGATGAGCTGCCCCTCGTCGGGCAGCCGATGCGCGATATCGCCGGAAAGGTATCCGGCGCTGCGCAGCTTCGTGATGTGCTCCTCCTTAACGGTGGAGGCCAACCATTTGCCTCCCGCTCCGGACATATTCGGAGGAGGTCGAGGCGAGATGCACGAACTTGGGCGTTGGAGCTTGAGTGCGCAGAGATGGATAAGCAAAGGAGGAAGAAGGCGTAGGTGAGAAGGTGAATCCTTATCCCTTATATATAGGCGATTTAAAACTATCGCCCCCACCGGCCTGGTAAAACTCGCTTATCTCCCAAGCGCCACCATCAAGGGCGCGGTTGGGTTACCCACGTCCGTATTGATGAGAATCCCGGAATAAGGGGAACATGATCTCTGCTTCGACAAGACGTGCCAAGGAAACCGCTTCGCTAAACGTGCTGAGGTGGTACAGTAAGAAATAATTCAAGTAAAAGCCTGGTAGCGGTGTGATGTCACGCCGCATAATACGTCAGCAGATTGAACTGGTGTACGTTTTATTCTCTCTACGGTGGAATGTGGAATTTATTTTGCAGAGCCGGACACTATCCTGGTGTTCATGATCTTCTCTGGATTATTCAAGGGAGGAACCCGCCTTGCAATGCCGAACATTATGCGCGCCGGACTAATCGCCATTGAAGCCTGGTTCAGGGGCTACTGAGGGAGTCCTGGACTAGGGGGTGTCCGGACAGCCGGACTATCATCGTCCGCCGGACTCCAAGACTACGAAGATACAAGATTGAAGACTCCGTCCCGTGTCCGGATGGGACTTTCCTTGGCGTGGAAGGCAAGCTTGGCGTACTGATATGTAGATCTCCTACCATTGTAACCGACTGTGTAACCCTAGCCTCCTCCGGTGTCTATATAAACCGGAGGGCTTTAGTCCGTAGGACACAACATACATTACAACAATCATACCATAGGCTAGCTTCTACGGTTTAGCCTCCTTGATCTCGTGGTAGATCCACTCTTGTACTACCCATATCATCAATATTAATCAAGCAGGACGTAGGGTTTTACCTCCATCAAGAGGGCCCGAACCTAGGTAAAACATCGTGTCCCTTGTCTCCTGTTACCATCCGCCTAGACGCACAGTTCGGGACCCCCTACCCGAGATCCTCCGGTTTTGACACCGACAGCCATCTTTCAGGTTATACACAAGTATACATTAAACGGCCGCACAGGAGATATTTCAATACTTGAACGCACAAGTACAAAAAGCGCTTATATTATAAACATCGTTTTACAAACCATAAAGTTCATTTGAACACGACATTTTTTTAGCACTGCGACTCTATTACACGAGCACCACGCAGAACTTCCCCAAAATAGTGCTCGGCGGGTAACCGGCTCTCGTCCGAACCCTGGGTCGCAACAGCGGTGGCATCCATCTCTGTCCAGTGTGTCTTCACACGAGCGAGGGCCATCCTCGCACCCTCTATGTAGGCTGATCGCTTCATTGCCTTGATATGCGGCACCGCCCCAAGGAATTGCTGCAATAAGCCAAAATAACTCTTTGGCTTGGGCCTATCCGCCCAGACATGAGCCACGATATCCGTCATGGCAAGTCCGGACAGTCTATTCAGCTCAGCCCACTCGGCTAACCGATCGGTCAGCGGAAGTGAACGATCCGGACTATGGAATTGAGACCAAAAAAGCTCTTCCGTCTCGTGATCCTTCTGACTTCGGAAGTGCACAACAACATCTGCCGCACTCGCTGCTAAGTCCATATACGGATCCTCCGGACCCCACAGCTGGCCAAGCTGAGCGTACGTCGGATCAGAACCGCCACAAGAGCGAAAAGGGCTTGCCAGCCACAATATCTCCGGCCTGGCGCAGCTCCTCCTTTATAGCCCTCATTGCAGAACGGGCATCCTTGGCTTCGGCGGTGGCCTTCCTCAGGCCTTCTTGCTCCGCTCGGTGTTCCTTTTCAAGAACTTCATTGCGGTCGGTAACATCTTTCAACTTCACGGCCATTTCGCCATCTCCCCGCTTCGCGCGAAGGCGGCCTTTTCGCTTCTAGCTCTTCGCCGCCCTTAAAGCAGCCAAGATCACTCCTTCCGCATGCTCCTTGGCTTGAGCAAGTTCGCCCGAAGGCTCTCCACAAAGAGCGCACCATCCGCATTTAGCACACATGTTGTAAGGAGGGCTTAGGCTCCCTTACCAGTGACCACGGAGAGAAACCTACCTTGTGACTCGTCAAGTCGCTTATTGACCAGCGATGTTCGATATTCGCAACGCCGAAGTTTCCACTTTAGTTCAAGAACCCTATCAGTCCGCTAGCCATCGAACTATCCGCCACCGCATAGGAAAGGCGAAAATCAATACTGGATTTTGATCCTCGATGCAGCTGTCGTTCTCGACACCCTACCGAGTCTCGGGGGCTACTATCTATACAGAGCGCACTTTATGTAAAAAGCACAAAGGGTATGTCATTTTACGCACCTCAAACCCTCGCCAGAAACTCCCCGGCGGCATCACGCAACCCGCCTTCGGAGGATGACATTCTTTCAATCACCGTACTCATCGATGTACGGTGACCTTCTCGAGATAGACGCCTCTCAGCAGATCCTTCAGCTCCCCCGGCCGCACACCAGTTGGTGCTGAACTATTCGGCCCTGCCGGACTCGGGGATACCCTCCGTGATGACACTTCAGGCTCGTCCGCCCTATCCGATGGTGCGGCAGATGGAGGCGTCTCGCTCTCCATCATCTCCGAACGAAGCTCATCTGAGAAGGACGGAGATCCGAACTACAAGGTAAAAACTTAAGTTATCCTCAGAAGCACAAATAGGGATGTCCCTTATTACAAAACTCCCTTTTTCTACTTAGGCTCGCTTGAGGGCTGATTCTTTAGGGGAGACTGTGCGGCCGGAGCCTCTCCGGACGCAGGACCCTCTGGTGAAGATCTCTTCCCCCGCTTCGGGGCTTTGGCCTCCGGGATTTCGGAGGCGGTCCTCTTCTCCCCTTGGAAGGAGGGATTCTCGATCCCCCCTTCCTCAAAAGCCTCCTTGGTTGAGGCGGTAGTTCCTCTGTTCTCCCCTTCGCCTTCCTCTGAAGGCGCAACCTCCAAAGATCTCGACCAAGCACGGATCCGGCGCGGTCTCTGGGGGGGCGGACACCGTATCAGTTTTGCTTGCGCTATCCACTCCTGTTTAGAGGGCAATTGGTCAAAAGGCGAATCATAGAAAGGCAAACAAACGGTATGTCCGGACACGGAGCTACTTACTTGTTTATCCGGGCGATTGCAGCTTAGGCCGGCGTCCTCGGTCAATTCCGGACACGCCTCTCGTGATCCGAAGAACAGTTTGTACATCTCCACGGGTGTCGTACCCATGAAGTGTTGGAGAATTCGTGGTCGCTCCGAATTAAACTTCCATAGCCGGAGAGGACGATGTTTGCAGGGCAGGAGACGCCTAATCAGCATGACCTGCCTCACCACGACCAGATCGATCTCCCTCGCTTGGAGGTCTCGAATCCAACCCTGCAATATGGGGACGTCCTTTGACGGCCCCCAGTTGAGCCCTTGGCTTACCCATGACATCAGCCGCTGTGGAGGACCAGAGCGGAAGATGGGCGGCGGCCTCTGCTTGCTGCCCCTGGGAGCGGTTATGTAGAACCACTCCTGCTGCCACAAGCCGAGCTCCTCCTGGAAAGAGCCCTCGGGCCATGGAGCGTCGGCCCTTCTGCTTACAACCGCCCCGCCGCACTCTGTTTGACGCCCCTCGATCATCTTCGGCTCCACGTCGAAGGTCTTAAGCCATAAGCCGAAGTGGGGGGTAACGCGGAGGAAGGCTTCATGAGCGACAATGAATGAAGAGATATGGAGGATGGACTCGGAGCCAAGTCGTGGAATTCCAACCCATAGTAAAACATGAGCCCTCTCAAAAAGGATCCATCGGAAGCCTAAACCCCGATGGAGGTGGGATACAAACACGACATACTCGCCGGGCTCGGGGGTGGGAATGACTTGCCCTTTGGCGGGCAACCTATGCGAAATCTCGTAAGTCAGGTACTTGGCCTCTCGCAGCTTTAGCACGTCCTCTTCCATGACGGAGGAGGGCATCCACCGGCCTTGTAGGTCGGAGCCGGACATTGTTGAAGGTCCGAAGCACTCGAATCTGGGGCTCTGGGTGTTGGAACTCGGGGCGAGGAGAAGATTCGATTGAGGATTGAAGAGAAGAAACGAGCCTTGGTCCCATTATAAAGAGGGAGAATACCAAGAGCCGTCCCTGTGACCGTTTGGGACTCACCTCCGATAGAGGGGGCGTGGCAACGGGCACGGTTGGGTTACCCACGTCCGTATTGATGGGAATCCGGAATAAGGGGAACACGATCTCGCTCGACAAGACGTGCCAAGAAACCGCCGCTAAACGCTACCGAGGTGGTATAATAAAAACGATTCAAGTAAAGGCTTGGTGGTGGTATGACGTCATGCCACAAAATACGCCGGAGATTGAACTTGTGTACATATTATTCTCTCTACGGTGGAATGTGGAATTTATTTTGCAGAGCCGGACACTATCCTGGTGTTCACAATCTTCTATGAATTATTCGGAGGAGGAAACCGCCTTGCAATGCCGAACAATATGCGCGCCAGAATCATCGTCATTGAAGCCTGGTTCAGGGGCTACTGAATGAGTCCTGGACTAGGGGGTGTCCGGATAGCCGGATTATCATCGTCGGCCGGACTCCAAGACTATGAAGATACAAGATTGAAGACTTCGTCCCTTGTCCGGATGGGACTTTCCTTGGCGTGGAAGGCAAGCTTGGCGATACGGATATGTAAATCTCCTACCATTGGAACCGACTCTGTGTAACCCTAGCCCTCTCCGGTGTCTATATAAACCGGAGGGTTTTAGTCCGTAGGACAGAAAACCATTACAACAATCATACCATAGGCTAGCTTCTAGGGTTTAGCCTCCTTGATCTCGTGGTAGATCCACTCTTGTACTACCCATATCATCAATATCAATCAAGCAGAGTAGGGTTTACCTCCATCGAGAGGGCCCAACTCAGGTAAAGACATCGTGTCCCTTGTCTCCTGTTACCATCCACCTGGACGCACAGTTCGGGACCCCCTACCCGAGATCCGCCGGTTTTGACACCGACACTAGGGTTTAAGCTTCTGTCACTCTAGCAACCCATCATCTACTTATTACTTCCCAATGCCTTCCTCTAGGCCCAAATAATGGTGAAGTGTCATGTAGTCGACGTTCACATAACACCACTAGAGGAAAAGACAACATACATCTCATCAAAATATCGAACGAATACCAAATTCACATGACTACTAATAGCAAGACTTCACCCATGTCCTCAGGAACAAACGTAACTACTCACAAAGCATATTCATGTTCATAATCATAGGGGTAATAATATGCATTAAGGATCTGAACATATGATCTTCCACCAAGTAAACCGATTAGCATCAACTACAAGGAGTAATCAACACTACTAGCAACCCACAGGTACCAATTTGTGGTTTTGATAAAAGAGATGAACTGTTTTGAGAGGAGATGGTGCTGGTGAAGATGTTGATGGAGATTGACCCCCTCCCTATGAGAGGGTCGTTGGTGATGATGTTGGTGATGATTTCCCCCTCCCGGAGGGAAGTGTCCCCGGCAGAACAACTCCGCCAGAGCCCTAGATTGGTTCCGCCAAGGTTCCGCCTCGTGGCGGCGGAGTTTCGTCCCGTAAGCTTGCCCATGATTTTTTCCAGGGTAAAAGCTCTAATATAGCAGAAGATGGACACCGGAGGCCCACCAGGGGCCCAGGAGACAGGGGGCGCGCCCAGTGGGGGGGGCCCACTCTCCTAGCCAAAGTGTGGGCCCCCTGATGTATTTCTTTCGCTCAATAATTCTTATTAATTCCAAAAAGATGTTTCGTGGAGTTTCAGGTTTTTTGGAGCAGTGAATAGGTTTCCAATGTTTGCTCCTTTTCCACCAGAATTCCAGTTCCATGCGTTCCCCTCTTCATGGTAAACCTTGTAAAATAAGAGAGAATAGCCATAAGTATTGAGATATAATGTGTAATAACAGCCCATAATGCAATAAATATTGATATAAAAGCATGATGCAAAATGGACGTATTAGAAACCAACAGTGTGGTGCATGTTTCTACATCATGAAAATGAGGAAACTAACATGGCCATTGATACACTCATATTTAGTAGTAGTATATAGATTACTGTAAAATAAGGATAATATCCATATATTCCTAACCATTTGATTATTCAGGGTACAAATTGGCTATAATGACATGGTCACAATCGCATGAATTAACTCATTATAAATATAGCTGATTTACGGCGTCTCTAATACATTGCCATAGTTCTACTCAAATTCTGCTCAAATAGGGATATGCCAATCATCACAAAAAGTTCAAACAGTGTCATGGCGTCATCATTAACATGAGACGGAAACAACTTACACGCGCCGTCCCAGCAATACGTGGTGTCATCTGCTTTGTCGATCGCATAGATGATGACATTGTGTTCAATAGCATCACAGAAGTGTGTATCAGCTTTGATGATGATCCAATGCAAGCCGAGTTGTCTCCATCTAAAGAAGGCACCGGCATAAAGATAGGCGATTCCGCGGTCGAACAAGGCAATTAACTTGAAGTCTGCGTAATTCGCATGTCGTGTGGGCACTTGGCAGATCACAATCTTCTGCAAAACAAGGTCCGTCCAACTGACGTAGTAATCTAGATGACTTGGACCGCGATGGAATACTCTATATAATCCAACGGAGGAAGGATAATCTCATGGGAGGTCTGGAAGTTCACGAGCACCGACTTTTTACCGTCTTCTCTTAAGGCAGCCATCTAGTGGGAGTTCATGCCGACCCAGTACATACCTGCCAAGAAGTTTTGGGTGATGGTGATAGGATCAATGTCGAGGGAAATGATGTATGGCGACCCACTACATACCTGCAAAGAAGTTTCGGCTAATGGAGATCGGATTGAAGTCGAGGGGCATCATACACGCCTCCGTATCATGGTGAGCCAATCTCGCAAGACCAGATAGCAGCAAGCAGGGTGTCTTGAAAAGCTTAGGCCTTGCTTCGACGATGGTCGTGTGCATGTCCCTCGAGCATGCAGCCAGCCGCAGGGCGCTCAACATATCCATACACGAACAACAGAGGTCGAGGATGTCACTGGGGAGATTGCTCCAATCACGGCTCATATGGATGCTGCGCGGTTTGCGTTCAGCCATGGTGGAGTTTGGAAGGGGGCTTGATTTACGGGGGAGAAGGATGTCGGTGCTGGAGCGTCCAGCGAGGGAATAGTGGTACTGGGGGAGGCGAGTGAGGCGACAGTACACGGGGGCACAGTGAGATGGAGACGGAGATGGAGACGGAGAAGGAGATGGAGATGGAGTGGTGCTATGGGAGCGGAGAGGGAGACAGGCAAGGCGCCAATGTGCTGTACAGCGGCGGTGACAGACTGCACAGTGCATAGGGTGAGGCTGACTTTGGTAACCCGAACACGCCGCCTGGACTAGTGTCAGGCGCAGGGTGTTGTCACTTCACTGTGAGGACCGGTTGAATAGTATTTTGACCATCAAGTGTACCACAGTTGTACTACTACTACTACTACTACTACTACTACTACTACTACTACTACTACTACTACTACTACTACTACTACTACTACTACTACTAGTACTACTACTACTACTAGTAGGAACATGAGTACTCCAGTATTGTATAGCGGAAATAGGTCTCCAGTGCTAGCATGCCTGTTCACTTCATCATTCAGGTATCATCCATATTGCGAGCAGAACCAAATTCTCGTGCATGCCCAATCAACGCCCTGCCGCGATGCATGCAATGGTCGTTCTGGTGCATCAAGGATGGCATGCAGACCGTTCCACACTTGAGAAGAGGAAAAATGGAAAGGTAGAACGCGGCAGCAAAGGAAGAGAACGCTGGCTAACGAGGCTGGGAGGGGATCGAGTAGGAAGTTAATGCTCCACGCCTAAAGATTTTGGTAAAATCTGATTTTCATAAGGTGACTTATACTCACCTAAACGGAGGGAGTATTCCTTAACCAGAGAATGTTGTGTCTCCCACTCACGCGCTCAAAAAAAAAGCTACGACACATTTTTTATCTGTTTGCATAGGTCCCACCTATCAGGAAGGATGGGAACGTACACGAACAGGTACGACTCATCAGTCTACCCGCATAGCCTTTTCGTTTAGTCTACCTAGCCGTCTAATCAACTGCCTGCACGCCACTTCTCCCATTTACTTCTCCATCGGGAACCGATTCTCCTCGGCTTCTTCACCTCCCCTTCGTCTTCATTTGCATCCAAACCCCACTGTGCTCACATTGTTTTAACCTCTTTAAATAATCATCTACTACTTCAGTTAGACTAGCCATCTAATCCTAATTCTCCAAACCATAGCCGTCTGTTCCAGCGGTTCCAAATGGCGAAAGAGATCGAGATGCAGGTTTTTAGCGTCCAACATGTCCTCGTCAAAGGCTCGAACCGCATAGTTGCCACTGTCACCGTCCACCCAAGGGTTGTTCAGCAGTGGATCAACAATGTATCCAACTCCCTCTAAAAGGTAGAGACGAGGGTCATCGGTCTCGATGCAGAGTACACAGAGCGTGCCCCTGGGAAGATCCAGCGTGCCGCCGTCCTTCAGTTGTGCCTCGAAGATGATGTTTTGGTGTACCACATCATACACTCGCCCTCCATACCAGGTGAGCTTCATGATTTCTTGTCTCAAGAGGACATATACTTCTGTGGGGAAGCCATCGAAGGGGACAATCAGAAGCTGGAGCCGTACAACCTTGATTTGAAAAGCATCGCTGACCTACAAACCAGAATCAAAATTCCTGTAGAAGATTGTGCTAAACAGACACCATCCCTATTCGATGTAGCAAATTTTGTGCTCGGTACAAATCTTCAGAAGGGTGACGAGACGGTGGCATTAAGGTTGTCTGGATGGGAGAATTATCCCTTGACGTACGAGCGGATAAAATATGCTGCCCTCGATGCCCGTGTGTGTTTCGAGATAGCTGCAAGGTCCAAAGAGCTTGTTGCGAAGCCGTCTCCCACAGAGAAGAAGAAGAAGAAGAAGAAGAAGAAGAAGAAGAAGAAGTAGAAGAAAACGCTGCACCAGCAGGAGGGCATTATGGATGGATGAACTATTTCCACTCTTGTAAAAAAAATTATTCCCTCTCGGTGTATATTGATATAGATGGACTATTTCGATGGTGTGCATGTCTCTGGAATATAGTAGTAGCATGGGTCCGCTTGACTATAAGGAACTATTTATCCACATATATAGCTTTCTCTGCTCCTCCTTCTAGTGATCGGTATGCAGTGCATGTGTCTGTAGACATGACAGCTTGTCCATGGAAGTTCAACTACGGCGACCATCATGTTTCATCCCGCGATTCCCACGACGCCTCTCCAACCCACGGCACCACGCCCCCCCCCGACGTGCGCCTCACCCCTCTCGGCCGCACTGCCCCTCTGCCTTTGTGTGCATGACATGTGGGCCACCTAAAATGCGGCGAGCATCAAGTTTCTACCACAGCCACACGCGATTCCAACGACGCCGCTCGAACCCATGAAACCACACGTCCCCCGACTTGCGGCTCACCCCTCTTGGCCCCACTGCCCCTCTGCCGTCGGGAGCATTACATGTGGACCAGTCACCTATCGGGTCCACATGTTATTGAATCAAAGGTAGGAAATGTAACTCCTACGTCAGGGCTTGTGGTGCTCCCGCAGCACAAGCTCGTGCCAAACTCGAGATTTTTTCTTTACTATACATGCACGCAACGATTTAATGGACATTGTAATCTCAACATGTGATTGGGGAGCTCAAACTTATAAAACGAAAAGATTCAAAACAAATAAACTGGGAGAGAGGGAGTATATCGTAGGATGTGTCCCATACCAAATAAGTCCCCTGGTTTGTCACCACGAAGATGCGGTTAGAAAGGAGCACAGCGTCTTCCTACTCGTACGACAACAAATCGGCCACAGACAACATGGTCCGCCTTTGACCGCCATGTGGAAGGTTCGTGCTATCTTATTCAATCTCACCGTGGTTCCATCGTAGCAATTCATGTGGTGGCCCGTTGCATGGCTGATCCCAATGTTGGACAAAGGTTCTACGGGAACGGTGTCACCATTGTAAATGTAGTGCAAATTGATGTTGGTACCCTCCCGTACATATGCAAGCCAATCTCCACTCGCACCGAGCCTAACCTGTGAATTAGTGGGCAGGGGGAGAATTAGGAAATGGACACGAAAGTAGTCTTTAGAATGCATTTACTATGTGATCAAACTCATCTTACCTGCTCATCGGAGGAAATCCGAGTGCCCCTCAACGTCGGCATCTCAAGGGGCGTCAACTTGCAACTACAGCCACGCCGCGCTGGAGAGACCCCCAAGGAAACATCCTCGTGCGTTCCACGGAACATCAAGATGCATTTGTATGAGTAGTTTATCTTGTGAGAGAAAAGGATGAACGAGGGAAGGCCTCTAGAGATAGAGATGAACACTACTACTACCAATGTGCTAGCCCGTGCGTTGCGATGGATCCAAAGTAGTAGAATAATACTTGTTCACGTGCTTGAAATATAAACACTCTAGTTTTGATATACATGTCAGCAGACATGACCGCTTTTCCATGGAAGTTGAACCACGACGACCATCACGTTTCTTGTTTCTACCACTGCCACACCCACACGCAATTGCCACGACGCCGCTCCAACCCATGGCATGACGTCCCCCGATGTGGACATGGATCCTCTGACGTGGCTATCACTGTCTTGTCCTGCCTTTCCTTCGCTGACAGGTGGGACCCACGCTTATGGGTCCCACATGTCAGTGACAGAATGGTAGGATTGTTCGCGTTAGGGGATCCTCATCCCCCCGACGTGCCCCTCATCCCTCTCGGCCCCACCGCTCCTCTGCCTTTGTGTGCATGACATGTGGGCCAGCTGAGCTGTGGCAACCATCAACTTTCTACCACAGACACATCCGATTGGACGCAGTTTCCCTGCTCCGCTGCTGTGCTCCGATCCGTACTCCCGCACCATCGAATTTTCATCCAGCGGCTGTGACACATTTTGTCCCGGGCATCAATCCTCAGCTGGAGTACTTATGTACTATAGGTAGTACCCGCTGGTGTGGCCATCTACGCCTCGTAACGCCCCGACGCCCAGCTGTGGCACCCTCGCCACGGCCATGCCACCATCGGCCGGTTCATCTTGAACGAGTGAGTCGCGAACCACGCCACCACCATGAGAATGACATGTGGGCCAGCCACATTTAAGGTCCGCATGTCATTGACTCATAGGCTGGGCACTAAGCCACTGAAGTTCGGTCCCGTGGGCCCCGAGAGGAAAATGTAACTCCTGCGGCAGGCCTTGTGGTGCTCCCGCAGTACGAGCTCGTGCCAAAACTGGAATTTGTACTAGTAAGGTACACGTGCATTGCACGCATGATATTCTGGTGGTTTTTGCATTATGCTTCTACATGTGGAGTTTTCTGGATTCTAACATGTGGCAAAATCTGGTGGAATGTAAGGTTAGGCAAGTTTGATTCAAGCCACACCTTAGGCAAGCCACACTAAGGCCCCACATGACATACACACAAAAAATGTGGCAAGATTCCCTTAGGCTTGCCAACTTGTGGCTCTCATTTTGAAGAACTAATAACTTTGCCTAAGCTTAGTTGTGGCAAAGTTAGTCATGAATTAAGTTCAACCATGGAGTCTTCTAGATTATACATGTGGCAGAATCTGGTGGATGATATCCAACGGCCAGTAGTGCTTGGATTTGCCATCTTTGTACCGTTGGATTGGCTTCATCCAACGACCAACTTTCAAAGTTTTTCACACACTATATGGGGGTATAGATATAGATGTGCCGGTTCGTTGCAATGGATCCAAAGTATATCTATTTAGTGGAGTGCACTCTAAACATATTATCTATTTATTTTTCTCTAACCTTCCATAGCCATGCAACCAAGCCACATAAGCTTCATGGGTGCCCCCCACATCATATTATTCGTACTACGTTGATTGAAAAAAAGATAAATCACCCAAAACAAGATCTTTCCGTTTTTTGTTCCCACGATGTTGTGCCGTGCACGTACCCACTAGTTGTATAGTGGTAGTACTAGTAATATAGTATTAGGAGTACAAACTTGGTAACTAGTAGGAGTAGTACTAGTATGAGCCCCGTCTGACACCAAATTTCTTGGCTTCCGTGCTACAGCTAGATCTTCCCCTCGTTTCTGTTTTGCAACCCGGCGGCGGGCGGGGTGTCGGTTTGCTCAACGGCGGTCCCACATGAAAGTGAAAATGCTAGGCAACATGCCTTCCCTAAGCTATGTGTCGTGTCGGACGGGCCGTGTTGTACTCCCAATTCCTGGGCGTGTGGGGGTGCGACGCGAACGCGGCAGGCCTTTTCCTTTTACTAGCAATGTGCTTGTGCGTTGCGACGGATCCAAATTAGTAGAATAGTAGTATTTGTTCACAAACTTGAAAGAAATCACTATTGTTTTGATATACTCCTAATATATTACTCCCTCCGTACCTAAATATTTGTCTTTTTTGAGATTTCAAATGGACTATCACATACGGATTATATAGACATATTCTAGTGTTTCTAGCAAGATGCCCGCGCGTTGCACGAAGTTGATGGAAAAGGTAAGCACAACTTATAAATTGACGGATGGAGTACTAGTTACAGTGATGCATATAATTAAGCAAAGGAATCGCACATGTCGTTATTGACTGGAACGAGAATGCAACATCACAATAAGAATTAAGGCCACGATGATGCGATCGCAGTGGTGGTTACAGAAGGCAAGAAGAAAGATGGATCCATTTAACGCATTTACCTCCTCCTCCTCAACTTAGTGCGCCGGGCCACCGACCGGCGGCTAAGGAGCGGCGGCTTTTGTGGCGAGGTCGAGGTGCTTCTCAGCAAAGGCATCCAAGGCTTCCAGCCGGTTGAGGAAGGCCAACGTCGTAGCGTCCTCACTAGCCTTGTATATACCTATGTACACGATTTGCTCGTACACGTGGATGTGTAGGTCGATGAATTCTTGCAGCGCGAGGCGCCTCGCGGCGAGCGCGACCTCCAGGTGGACATTCTTCGTGGCGTCAACGGGATGTCGCAAGGCCACTAGTGCTTGAAAGAGGTTCCGGCCATGGAGGCCGATTAGGGTGGCAGGCAATGAGGAGCCCGGGCGCGTGGGCTCGAGGAGTACGGCGATATCGTCCGTGAGCTTATTGAGGACGGTGAACTTGTTGCTGGTGGCAACGATCATCTGGTCCAACTGAGAGTCGTAGTTGGTGTCGACGGCGGCCATCCACCAGCCGGTCTCCAACACCGTCGGGAGACGATCCTCGGCGCCATGCCGTAGGCCGGCGTCGTGGACCATCTGGCGCAGCCGCTGGCCGCTCACGCGCATCACCGCCATGGGTCTGGAGTGAGCTCTTTTGCGCTTAGTGTAGGTGCTTAGGCAAATGCTTAGGTGCGTACGATGTGGTAGGTGCATTGGAATGGAGGGGCGCCTTTATATGAGGGCAATGAGGGCAAACTGTGTTGCATTCACATCGTGCAGCCTCTTTTCCCGGACCTCCTCCCATTACTTCCCTCATGCATTAATTGAAGGAGGATGCATTGGCCGTTCAACATATAGGGAACCGCTACTCCTCCTCGCTCGCATTAAAGCCAGATCGGGAACTGCTGCTGCTCATTGTCAAATCAAATACTCCTCCGCCTAGGTGAGTATTAAGTCATCTTACGGAAAACCAAATAGTAAACACATAGGCGTGGTGCATTAACTCTCATGTTGTTTCTTATTTTTTGACATAAATAGAGGAATCAACCAAGAAGAGATGTGGGGCTTGTATGCTTTTAATGACTTGAGACTATCAAACATGACATGCAGTGGTCAGTTCGTTGCACAAGAACAAATACAACCCACGTCAGCACACATGCATCTTAGGCTGGTCATAGTGGGGAGTAACGTAGTATGTTACTAGTCTATGTTACTACCTCTATAGTGTATTGTATCATATATTAGTATCATAGGTGGTCTCGTTTATTGTCATGCATGACACATAGTAGCATCATATTTATTATGTTACGGTATCTACCTATGTTACTATAACCATCTCTCTCTTCTTTAATTGCCTGCCACATAAGCATGTTTCCGAGTCCCAAGCGCATGATACTACTTATGTTACCCCCACTATGGCTAGCCTTATAGCATCACATCCAATGGCTATAAAAGATGAATGAGACCAAATTATATCTCATCTAGATGAGTTCTAGCAAAACTGTATTAATAATACTTAGTACTCCTGCGCCATGTATCATATATTAGTATCATGTAGTACTTTATTTATTGCCATGTATGACACATAGTTCACGAGCGATGTCTATATGTACCACCTTTTTTTTAATTTCAAGTTTTGCTCCATGGCGCAATCCATCAATACTAGTACTACTGTACAAAAGTGGAGTATATACATTTTTTAAAAGGCTAGAGGGCGGGGCAGTCTAGCTCGGTCGGTTTCACGAGAGGCGAGGGCCTTTGTGATTTGACGGCTCATTACTGTTGTCAAATCGAATAGTACAGCACCGCCCGCTGCACGCCCAGCGCCTCCATTAAACCCCTCTGTTAAACCCGCATGCAAACCGAGAATCCTACTCCGGCCACACGTCCGTTCATGAGCGGGCCGGAATTAAACGCAACACCGCCGAGCTCCTCCCGCCCGCCTCGCTTAAACGAGGCCAAACGCCGCCAAGCTCCTACCGTCCGCCTCTATTTACATGAGGCCGCATGCATAACGGGCAAGAATCACACCCTCCGCCGCCCCCCGCCTCCTCCTTCACCATTTTCTCCACTCTTCCGATGGCTTCCGGCGAGCCGTTCTCGCATATTACCCGGCTGGGTGCCCGCCGAGCCCTCCAGATACGGGCGAGGCCGCTCGGTGCTTCACCAACCTCGCTGGCCCGGACGGAGCCGCTTGCTGCCCCAAGCAAGCGTGGTTCAAAGAACTCGCCGCTCCAGTTCAGCTCGATGAGGAGTGGCGAGTTGCTCCACGCCGGCACGGCGGCGAGCATGACGGTATGGGCGCCGACGCTGCCGTGTCGCATCAAGCGCCACCGAAGGTCTGCTGTGGCTATGCCTCCCAGTGTCGTGGGTGCGCCTCCGTGCTCAAGCAGCGCCATGCGGCGAGATGAAGCCGGTGTTGGAGAGCGACGAGTCGGTGGCCAGCTTCTCCGTGTCCGCCGCCATCATCGAGGAGAAGTAGAACACGGGAGGCCGCCGCCACTTGGGACCCTGAAGGCCACCGCCGAGGCGACGACCACGGATTCAGGTGGTTTCTTTGCTGCTTCGTCTCTTTCGAGGACCTTCGTCGACCCCGCAAGTGTCTAACGGACATGAGGAAGACAAAGGAATCCGCGGGCGGCCATTTAGAGCTAAAATAAGTCTAGATACATCCATTTCTAGGACAAGTATTCCCGGACGGAGGGAGTATTAATTATACAAGAGAGCCGGATTGGCACCTCTTAGTACATGTAAATGTAATGAAATCCATCATGTTTATATGAAGATCCGGCTTTTTTATATGAAATCCTTCATGCTTGTATGAAATCAGTCCATGTTTGCACGAATTTTATCTGGTCGGTTAGAGTTGTAAAAATGTATGCCGCTGGCATTTGATGTTGTCCTCCGCGGAAGGAAGTGGGAGGAAATTTGCCGGCTGCCGTTGGAGATGCTCTTTATGCTGGAAATAATAGAGTGACATCCAATCCATTTGAGTTAATTGCCTGTATGGTTGTCCCTCTATAAAAAGTTAATTGCATGTACAAAGGTACACGTGACTTGCGGTGGTGGCTACAACTTCTGCATGTAAAGTTAAAAAACAAGTCCATCCTTAATCTTGTATTCTAAGTACTGTGGGTTCCACTCACAAGACAAGATGCGAAAGAAGTATATATTAAATAAGTAGAGTCATATATAATATAAAAATCTAAAGTTAAAAGACAGAATTCAAACTCATGTCATCGCTATGTAGCATCCGCGCTAACCAGCCCAAAGACATTTTTGTTGTAGACCATTGTCGGTGTCAAACCGGCGGATCTCGGTAGGGGGTCCCGAATCGCGCCTAGGCGGATGGTAACAGGAGACGAGGGACACGATGTTTTTACCTGTGTTCGGGCCCTCTCGATGGAGGTAAAACCCTCGCCCCGCTTGATTAATATTGATGATATGGGTAGTACAAGAGTAGATCTACCACGAGATCAAGGAGGCTAAACCCTAGAAGCTAGCCTATGGTATGATTGTTGTAATGTATGTCGCCCCACGGACTAAAGCCCTCCGGTTTATATAGACACCGGAGAGGGCTAGGGTTACACAGAGTCGGTTACAATGGTAGGAGATCTACATATCCAGATTGCAAGCTTGCCTTCCACGCCAAGGAAAGTACCTTCCGACACGAGCCGAGTCTTCAATCTTCTATCTTCGTAGTCTTGGAGTCCGCGGATAATGATAGTCCGGCTGTCCGGACACCCCTAGTCTAGGACTGCCTCAAGAGCCTCTAACCAGGCTTCAATGACGATAAGTCCAGCGCGTTCATAGTCTTCGCGCGCAAAGGCGGGTTCTCCTCGAAATTCCATGTACCAGCCAAATAGTGTCCGGCTTCATCTCAATCTTGTGTTCCTCGGCTTTCACGCCAAATAATGGCCCTCTTCCACGCTGTCGCATCGAATCGCGAAAAGCCAGGGTGTCTTTTGCATTCCACCCCTAATTGTGCGAGCCGTCCGCCTACAAAAGAGGCAAGAATCCAGATCCAAACCGCACTGCCTTCCTCCCGAATATTCCATCAAGCGCCTTTGACCTAGAAATCCATTCCACCATGGATCGTCGACGCGGCTCTTCTTCACGCACTCCCAGCCCACCGCCGGAATTGGAGGAGGTGCTCTATTTCGCACAACGAGCTAGTGAAGCTCCAAACGGAGGGATTTCTCCTCCGCCTTATGGTCCCAATCCGGCCGGACTGGTTACTTATCAAGGTGGGAGGCAGCGGAGGACACCCAAGCCCCAATAAGGGGAGCGAGTGTGCTTTATCCCCTATCCGATAAGGGGCTCGGATTTCCAATACATCCGCTCTTCGCGGGCTCAAGTTCTACGGACTCCAGCTCCACCACCTCACGCCCGCCTGGCTGCATATCGCGGCTACGAGCTCTCTGTGAGCTGTTCTGGGCATCGAGCCCCATTTTGCATTGCGGAAGAGGTTGTTTTGCCTCGCACTCGCTCTCATGAGGGGTCCATATATCAAGTGGGCGGCGCCAAATATGGCGATCGCTGGGACCGGATACCTATTCGCACTCCTAAGAAGGCGTCCCAAGACTCGCCTCGGAGTGGTTTTATATAGGAGACGCCCGCTGCTGCACTCCAATCCGGATCGGCCTCCGGTTTAGTGCTGCTCCTTGAAGAACGCCACCGGGCGCCCATGAGCCCCCGATTGAGGAAGACAAGAGCGTTCATTACTTGATGGGCCGGATAAGATTAATGGCTCATTCCGGCTTGACCATGATCGGAGTCGTGGCGGCATGCATCAAACGAGGGGTGCAGCCACTACAATACAGAGGCCACCCCATGTGGGATTTCAACGGGGAAGACGATGCCACCCGGCACGGCCGCAAAGGGCCGGATTCAACCGAGGATCTGGTAAAGATCCTATCCGGCTTGTACAAGGGGGAGAAGGAGGACTTCCTTCCGACGAGCCCTTTGAATGGGTTTTCCATGATCAACCCTAGAGGATGGGTAAGTGAACACCTTAAAGGGCTCTACCCACGCTTTTGAAGTTTAAGCTTCTTACATTGTGTCTTCGGCGCAGGATCTACGCCGGACTATGGAGGACATGGTGAGTCCTGCTCCGCAACCCGAGGATCCAGATGGATCCCTGGGTCCGGCCTCCGAAGAGGACTCAGACATCGAGGTGGAGCTGATCGACGGGGTGTATCATCAGCTTAGCATAGACAATGCTCTGGTTGCCATTACGGCAGACTACCCCGGACTAAGTCCGACTTCCCAGGTGACCGCGACCGAAGTCCGGACACCGTTATTTCTTCCCTGCCAATTTCTGACCTTCGCGAATGATGGTATTTTGCAAGAAGCGCCTTTACGGCCGGAAGCCGAGCCCGCGGCTGCTGACCAACAAGGCCCTGTCCGAACCAGCAGGCGGAAAAGGAGCGTAGTGCAGACGGAAACGTCGCCGCAAAGGTATAGCTCGTATTCGAATTTTCAGAGCAACGTTCTGAGAAAACGCCTGAGTGCTCATGATCCTTGCAGGAGAAAAAGCGCTCGCCGGACTGCGAGTACAGGAATTGCCGATCCAACCAACACCGGCCAGGCTCCAGCGCCCGGCCTGGAGGGGGAGGCAAGCGCAAGACGCGGGCCGGATCCTTCTCCAACGGAGGATACCGGCTGCATCGTCCGCCACCAAGTCTGAGGTGGAGAGCACCATGAACCATAGGCGCCGCCGGATAGTATTTCGTGAAGCGTGCTTTTCCCCTGAGGCATTGGATGCCTTTAACGCAGGGGACGCGCATCTCCGTGCCGCTCAAGATGGTTTTACCAGAGCCACGGAGCAGTATGTGAAAGACACACGGGTAAGGGAATTTCAATGGTTATATACCAGTAGCCCCCAAGACTTAAAGTAGATTATACAAACTGATTTAAGGATCATTTGAAAATGCAGGCACTTACCGAGAAGAACGCCCAGTTGTCCCGGGAGCTGCAAGATTGCAAGGCCCAACCGAGGTCAGATTTTGCGCCGCAGGAGGAGATGCGAAGATCCTCCCGTAACACATTTTATTAACAAACATAAGCGCTGTGGCGGCGCGGCGCCGCAAGTCTAATAAGAGCATTCCAACAGCCACGCTGAAGCGACGCTGCTGTAAACGCAGGCTTTAGCGCTGCTGGACGTTTTGCCGCGCTTCCAGCGGCGGCGGAAATCACGCTGGAACGCTTCTTGTAGCGAAAGCGCCAGGCAAGGCCATATTTTGGGCACCGCTCGCGCGCACCTATAAAATGCGGCGCGCGCACGCGCCTCTCGCACCTTCTCTTCTCCTCTTCGTCTTTCGCCACGCCCCGCCACCGACGCGCCTCCGCTTCCAGCGCTTCCGCCACCGACGCGTCCGCCTTCCAGCGCCCGCCACCGCCGCACCACCATGCCGCCGCCGCCGAGGAGCGTCCCGCTACGCAGCATCCGCTGCGCCCACCGGCGTGTACACCGCGGAGATACGCTTGGCGACTCGTTCGCCTCGCACGACGAGACGGCGCGCCAGGCCGCCCACGCCAGACGACGCGGGCGGCGTGCCGCCTAAGCCGCCGCGCGCCGATGAATTTTCAAGACGGTACACGCCCAGCAAGCTCTCGACACGCTTCTCGCTTCGCTCGCACACAACGGAAGACCATGCGAGCACGCCGAAGGCAACGCCGCTTTCGCCGCCAGAGGACGAGAGGGTCATAGCGGACTGGCGCCAGCCGCCACCGGAGGACATCGCCACGCAGCAGGCTTCTCTCGGGCAAGGCGCCGCGGAGGACACGTAAAGGCGCCGCGAGAAGCGGTTGGAAAGGCGCTGCCGAAGGCGCATGGCGAATCGCGCAGTCCGCTATCGCAGCGGCAGGTGGGCGGTCGTTCTTCGCGCGGACGATGATCGGTGGCTGGACATTCGGCTAGACACCTCGGACGACACCGCCGAGGATGATAGCGATGATAGCGACGTGAGAGTAGTTTCTATCTAGTTGCGCCGTAGTTTATCTATGCTTTCTACTATATATCTAGTTGCATCGATGTAAAATACCTTTGTATCGCTTTTTTATTTTATGCAATCTATCTAGTTTTTATTTTATCTATGCTCGAAAATTAAAAAATGTTTTGTGCGCTGCATTTTTGGGCGCTCTTTGAGCGGATTTTACAAAGAGCTGTCGGAGCGGGCGAATAGCCGGCTGCCGCCAAACTGACATAGCGCAGCTTAACTGGTTTTTTGCGTGTGGCGCTATAGCGCGGCCGTTGGAGATGCTCTAATGACATTGCAGGTACCGCCGGACAAGATCCGGACAGGCAAGCATTGCTGCGCCTGCTAAAGGCCGGCGAGAGTGTGCTGAATAGGGTTCAGCAGGAAACGAACTAGCTCCAAGATGCCAACGCCAAGCTCGGAGAAGAGCTGAAAGGTGTTCAGGCCGAGCTGTCCGGCTCCGTTAAGGAGAATCAGCGTCTTCGTCGCGGCATGTATAGTAAGTGCTTAAGCGGACTCTTTTGAAAAGAAGAGTTCGGCGAGGAAGTATTTTGACATGATTTGTCTTGTAGGTATACTCACGGGTCGTCCTGCAGAGGAGATGCCCATATCAACGGGTGATCCACTTCCCGAACTGTTGCAGCTACTCGAACGAGTTCGGCAGGCGATGAGCGGCGTCGTTCAGGCTTTATGGCCAGCCCTCACCCCACCCGAGAGCCTCGGGGAGCTTGCAGAGAAGCTGCAAGGAGTGCGGCAGCGCTTCCGTTTGTGGAAGATTTCGGCTTGCCGTCAAGGTGTCAGGGAGGCTTGGGCCATGGTGAAGACGCGGTACAAGAAGGCGGACCACAACCACATGGCCGAAGTTGGACCGGTGGGGCCCGATGGGAAGGAGATCCCTGTGAGTTTAGTGTATAGCCAAGTAGAGTTGGATGCTAAATTTTCCCAACGGGACTATAAACTAGACAGCCTGTTAGACGGGATTGAGGAGGAATAGAATCAGTAAATTTGACAATGTATATAATCCTTTTGAAATGACATGTGAAATGCCTTCTAGCCGGATTGTAGATCGTTTGTCTTTGCCGACCTTTTCGCTTCAACCTCGGGACCCTAGAGTCCGGAGTGTGTCCGAATACCTCTGTGGTTGAGACACAACCGTGGTATGCATGGAGACCAAAGTAGGGGTCATTAGTGCTTTATCGCATAAGTGCCCAACTAGTTATGTTATATTACATGGTTAGTAAGAAACATCTTCCAGGGAGAATAGTTCCGTTAAGGGTTCCTTTCGCTGGGAGGTATGCCCTAAAGTGCATGTCCGGACTGCAAAGAGAGCAGTGAAACATCTGGGGGCAGATAGATAAAATAGGTAAAAAGTCATCTTTTAAATCACCGACCGAATATTCCCTTAAGAACGCTTAGCTTTCGCTTCACCCACCGAGGTACACATCCGGTCGACCGGCAAGAATAATCGCAGAGGTGCTCCTTTACCTCCTAGCCAACAATCGGGAACGAGGGTAAGCACAGAGCCGTGCAACCCAGCTTGGCCAAAACTTAAGTCATATCGATGCATATAATGGCGAGTAAAAGGTACATGTGGAAGCTTGACACATGTTGGTGGGTATGAAAACCCGTATAATTGAGCTTCTATAAAAGAAGCCCCCAGGAATAATGAGTGCGGATTGGCACATCATGCGTATGCAAAGAATGCGGAAATGGGCCCCATAAGGGCTTTCAAATAAAAAGGATAAAAAGAGAAATAAAAGACAGTCGAAGTGTAAAGTTTTGGACAGGGGAAGGGGACTAACTCTTAGTCCGGCGCTAGGCATAGAATCGCCGGAGGCTGGCTGCATTCCATGGGTTCGGCTCAAGTCGGTTATCCGACGCATTTCGCAGACGGTATGCTCCGCCGGTCAGTACTTGATCGATAATGAAGGGCCCTCCCATTTGGGCTTGAGCTTGTCCTTTTCTTGTCCGCAGCGAGAACTAGTTCACCAACATTGTAAGTCTTGGCCCGCATCTCGCTTTGATATCTTCGGCCTGCTGCTGATAGAATGCGGAACGAGCCTTCGCAACGCCACGCTATTCCTCCAATGTGTCCAAGCTGTCCTGCCGATCTAGCTCGGCTTCTCTTTCCTCATACATGCGCACTCGAGGTGAGTCTTGAATAATGTCGCAGGGCAAAACTGCCTCTGCGCCGTATACCATAAAGAATGGTGTAAATCCGGTAGTACGGTTAGGCGTTGTCCGCAGCCCCCAGAGTACGGAGTCGAGCTCCTCGACCCATTGTGTGTCGGATTTAGTAAGTGACCTTACTAGTCTGGGTTTAATGCCGTTCATTATTAGACCATTTGCTCTTTCCACTTGACCGTTGGTTTGAGGGTGATAGACTAACGCGTAGTCGAGCTTGATGCCCATATTTTTGCACCATGATTTAACCTCATCGGCTGTGAAGTTTGTGCCGTTGTCGGTGATGATGCTGTGAGGGACTCCGTAGCGGTGTACCACCCCTGATATAAAGTCTATCACTGGTCCGGACTCTGCCGTTTTGACTGGTTTGGCCTCTATCCATTTGGTGAATTTATCAACCATGACCAATAGGTACCTTTGCTTGTGGGTTCCCCCTTTAAGGGGTCCAACCATGTCAAGCCCCTGCATCGCGAACGCCGTGTAATGGGTATGGTTTTGAGGGCGGTGGGTGGCATATGGCTCTGATTAGCAAAGAGCTGACAACCCACGCATCGCTGGACCAAGTCCTGCGCGTCTGCCCGAGCCGTCGGCCAATAAAATCCTATGCGGAAGGCCTTTCCTACAAGGGCCTGGGCTGCTGCGTGGTGTCCGCCTAGTCCGGCATGAATTTCAGCCAGGAGGTTTCGCCCTTCTTCTTCGGAGATACACCTTTGAAGGACTCCGGTTGTACTTTTCTTATAAAGTTCTCCCTCATGGACCTTGTAGGCCTTCGATTGCTGGACTATGCAGCGGGCCTCATTTTGGTCTTCGGGAAGTTCCTGCCTAAGTAAGTAAGCTAGGAAGGGTTCTGTCCACGCGGCGATTACTGCCATTATGACGTGGGCGGAGGGTGTTATGTCATCTGCTGAATCATCAATTGATGCGGTTTTTTCCGGTTTATCGCTACCGACTCCTCTTCCCATAGTACGGATGGCTTGAAGAGCCGCTCCAGAAGATATTTGAGGACAGCATCACGTTTCGCACCGGCGCGCGCTGTAACGTCGGCAGCTTGGTTATTATCTCGCTATGTGATGGAATTCAAGTCCTTCAAACCGAGCCGACATTTTAGGACAGCGCTATGATATGCTGCCATTTTCGGATCCTTGGTGTCAAAGTCTCCGCTTATTTGGGATATTGCAAGGTTTGAATCCTCACAAGCACCTCTAGGCGTTGAATGCCCATGGAGACCGCCATCCGGAGACCATGTAATAGGCCTCAGATTCGCTGCATTGTTGGAGTCCGTGTACATTATTTGAAGTACATATCGAATCTGTATCTCCGTTGGGGACGCCAAGACGACGCCAGCCCCCAGTCCGCCAACATTTTGGAGCCGCTAAATGCATAGTCCAATTGGAATATGCGCCGTACTCTTTAGGGAGTTCGGCTTCGGTCCATTCGGCGACGAAGTCAGCTAAAACTTGTGACTTTATAGCTCGTCGAGGTTTGTAAGTTATGTCGAATGGTAGGATCTCAATCGACCATTTTGCAATTCTGCCCGTTGCATCACGGTTATTTATAATGTCATTGAGTGGAACTTCAGAGGCCACTGTTATCGAACACTCTTGAAAGTAGTGCCGGAGCTTCCGAGACACCATCAACACCGCATATGCTATCTTCTGATAGTGCGGGTAACAGGATTTGCAAGGGGTTAACACAGTGGATACATAGTACACTGGTTTTTGAAGAGGGAATTTATGCCCTTCTGTCTCTCCTTCGACGACAAGGACCGCGCTTACAACTTGATGTGTAGCTGCGATGTATAACAACATTGGTTCGCCCAGAGTGGGCGCAGCCAGGACTGGATTTGTTGCCAGTATGGCCTTTATTTCTTCGAGTCCGAAGGCAGCATCCGCCCACTCAAAGTGTTCGGCGCGCCGAGGAGGCGAGAAAGAGGCAGCGCCTTTTATCCTAGACGGGAGATAAAGCGGCTTAAGGCTGCCACGCATCCTGTTAATTTTTGTATTTGTTTGAGGTCCTTTGGAATATCCAACTGTGACAGAGCTCGGATTTTAGCCGGATTTGCTTCAATTCCTCTACCGGATACAATGAAGCCCAGCAACTTTCCGGCTGGTACGCCGAAAACGCATTTTTTCGGATTCAGCTTGATGTCATAAGCTCTGAGGTTCTCGAATGTGAGCCTCAAATCGTCTACTAGAGTTTCGACGCAGTTTTGTTTTGACGACTACGCCGCTCACGTATGCCTCGATCGCTTTTGCCGATCCGTGGCCGACATGTTTGAATCATGCGCTGATATGTTGCGCCGCGCTTTTAAGTCCGGGGCATCGTGTTGAAGCGTAATGGTCCATATGGAGTGATGAATGCCGCTATGCTTGTTCTTCTTCCGCCATCTTGATTTGATGATAGCCAGAGTATGCGTCCATGAAGCACAACGAATCGTGCCCTGCTGTGGCATCGATAATTTGATCGATGCGGGGGAGAGGGAAGGGATCCTTTGGGCAAGCCTTATTGAGGTCTTTAAAATCGGCTACGAGGCGCCAGATTTATCCTTCTTGGTACCATCACCAGTTTAGCTAGCCAGTCCGGATGCTTGATATCTTTAATGAATCCGCTTCCAATAGTTTGGCTAGTTCTTCTCCCATTGCTCGCCTCTTGGGTTCGAAAATCGCCAAGAGCCTGTTTGACTGGCTTAAATCCTTTTAGGATGTTTAGGCTGTGTTCTCGCCAACCTGCGTGGGATTCCGGCATGTCCAAGGATGCCGCTTAATATATCCCAATTTTCCCGGGAATTCGCGAAAGCGGCGCCTACTTGGGTTCAATTGTGCCCCAATGGAGGCCGTTTTGTTGGGTCCGTTGGATGGACCTGGAATTTTATTATTTCGCTCGCTGGTTTGAAGGAGGTGGACTTGGATCTTTTATCAAGTATCACATCGCCCCTGCTTCACCGTGAGAGTGCAAAGCAAAGTGAGTTCTTCCGCCGCTAGGGCTTTGGATAGTGCCTCGAGGGCTAGTGCGGCTGTCTTGTTTTCGGCGCCGAGTGCTATGTCCGGATCACTAGCGAGAGTGATTATTCCGCCGGGCCTGTGCATTTTGAGCTTCATGTACCCGTAATGAGGTATTGCTTGAAAATTGTGAATGCCTTCGCCCTAATATGCGTGATACCCATCGCTGAACGAGGCCACCTGGAACGTGACTTCTTAGGATCTGTAATTGTCCGGAGAGCCGAACACCACATCGAGTGTGATTTTTCCGGTGCAGCGCGCTTCCCGGCTAGGGATTATTCCTCTAAAGGTTGTGCTGCTTCGCTCAATACGGCTCCAATTAATTTCCATTTTTCGCAGAGTTTCCTCATAAATGAGGTTTAGTCCGCTGCCGCCGTCCATGAGGACTTTTGTCACCGAAAAGTCGCCCACTATGGGACTAAGTACCAGGCGGCCGGGCTCGTTGTTCGGAATGTGGGCTCGTCGCCGCATTGAAAGTAATAGCCGTGTCGCCCATGGATTTGCTGTTGCTACTTGGTAGACTTCGCGAGTTCATGGATTGTTCGTTGCATATTATTTGATGCGAAAGTCTCGAGACTGCTGATACCGTGCTGGTATTGTTGGAGTGGTTTCCCGGAGCTAGAAGCTCTTCGCCACTTTTGGCCACCTGCCGTAATATCCAACATGCTCGAAGGCTATGTGTTGGGACGGTTCCCTTTGTGCTGTGAAGCTTACAGGGTCCATTGAGCCATCCTCCAAAGACGGTTCCGCTTCCCTTATTGGGTTTCTGTTTTTCGTTTTTGCATCCGGGGCCCGAGTGTAAGGCGCCTGTTGGGGATATTACCGCTTAGTGTAAACCGCCAAGCTTGGGCCGGGTTAGCTCCGCTAGTGGTGTAATCATGGAAAGGCCCAAGGCCTCGTAGTTGGTTTAGAACTTGTAGCCGTAAACCGCCTGATGTATGACTTGTATTGTGTTAGAATAGAGAGATACCAACCGATACGAGTATGAACCGTTGGGACTCGCAAACCGACGGGCGCCACTGTATATAAGGGGCGACCGGCGGCGGTTCAAAGAGAGATAACCACAACTCGAGCCTAGGCGGCTTGTTTGCTCCTAGCCATCGAGACTACATCAATTCCATCACAACTAGACGAGGCTTTTACCTTCATCAAGGGGCGAACTAGTATAAACCCTTGTGTCTTTGCGTCCGCTTTAACCCCCCGCAAGTAAACCCGAGCGATGGCTCCACGACTAAGTCCTTACGCTTAGGACATCCGCCGTGACAAATCCACGACGCTTGGCGCCACCGTGGGGCTATCGCGACGATGGTTTGACGATCTTGGAGGGCAAGCTCAAAGGACTCGAAGGCTACGCCGTGGGCCGGATGACCAAAAGTCGTCGCGGCCGGATCTACATCGACGATGCTGGATGGGGTCCCGAGGCCGATTCAATCGAGTATGGATACCGGGTCCCCTTCGGCGGCATACACGTTTTCATCGGCAAAATCGGAGGGCCTGGGCCTGAGCCGGACATCTGCACCGACCACATCGAAACGACTCAGCGCGCGCGACCTGCCCAGGCTAAACCGGCCGTGAAGCATGTCTTCGTTGGAGTCACCCATGGGGGAGTATGACGCCGTTCGAGCATCGGTAGCGAGACCGCTTTACTCCGGCGATGAATCTTCAACAGAGAGACCGAGTCATTGTACCAGCCAGCGAGGATGAGATGATCAGGGCTGTTCCGACGGTGACAAGATTCGACCCCCGAGCCGCCTAAACCGGTTGGAGTGTTCATGGCCGCACGCAAGCAAAAAACTCTCTTCAACCGCAAAGAAGAATGCTTTTCGGTTCAGCAGCGGCAGCAGGGGGCAGGAGGCCCGGTGCGACCGCCGGTTCAAGTTCTCGCTGATCTGTTTGATGCACTAGCAGCGCCATGGCGGAGGATAATCCAGCAGATCAGAGGCTCATAATGCGAAATTGCGAAGGTGAAAGAGCAGATCACGCAAGCCAAAGCGGATCTAGTGGCGAGAAGGAGCGATGGCTGCAGAACGGGCGCTTTAGATGCACAAGCTTACAAACTCATGCTTGACCAGAGCGCGCCGCAAGAGGTGTTAAAGCGAAGTACGATCGCTACCGCCATCGATTTGACCCTAGAAGCCTCTTTTCGCACTTCGAGCCGACCCAAAGAACCCGCCCAAAGACAGGAGGTAAACCGGATTGAGGCACGAGGAGCAGGAGCGACAGTCCAACCGCGCCTGATGGAGCCTCCGCAGCAGAACACGGTGATTCCTCCGCCGGTACAGACGCCCCCGGGCCATTATTCTAACCCTATGGACAACCTTGTTGCGGCGGCTGCACGATTGGAGGCAATCCCCGTCGAAGGAGATTCCCCACAAGCAGTTGAGACACGCCGGGTTAAGGAGCTTCTCCGACTGCACCGATCCAACAGAAGCGATTCATACAGCCGCGATCGATTCACTTCTCGCCTCGCCCAAGCCGGAGCTACAAAGAAAGCATGGATGAACCGCCCTATCAAGTAACGCGGGACCGTGAAGCGCCCGAGGCAATCACCGATAGGCGGCGCTCGTGATGCTCGAGGAGGTGGTGGATCGGGCCGCACGCAGAGAGGCTGAGTTAGCAGCGCAGATGATGCGGATCAACACACACCGTTCGCCCTACCACCTTCGCCAGATCGAGTTACATCCGCTGGGGAGTACCTCGCTTAGTCCCCGCTTTACGCAATGTGCGCGCTCGCTTAAGGATTTTAAAGTCCCGCGCAAGGTGCCGAATTACACCGCAGATCTATCCTCAAGCGTGGGTCGAGAGTTATGAGATGGCCATGGAGATGCTGGATGTTGATGAAGCCGCGTGTGCAAAGTACTTCACCATGATGATGGAGGGCACAGCCGCATTTGGTTGAAAAAGCTTGCCGCCCAATTCTATCGGCTCATGGGATCGCCACGGGGCCGGTTTATCCGAATTTCAAGAATACATGTAAGCAGCCCAAGTCCATAGTAGACCGGGCGGCTTATGCTCAGAAGAAGGAGTCAACAACCCGCTGGGTACGCCGTGTCCGAGATTTTGCACTCTCTCGACCGGATCAATGCCGACTCGGCGATCATAACATTGGAAAGCAACTACCGGTTTGAGCCTCTGAAATTTAAGCTGGGACGATGAAGCGGTTCGCAATGATATGGGAACCCTCATGTCCGCTGGTAAAATATGCCGATTCAGACAAGACCAAGGATCCCGGCGATGATGATGAAGCAGGAAGGGAAAGAAGAACGGCAACTCCAAGCAGCAAGATTTCAAACCGGCGGTCATGGAACGGGGCAAGCGCAAGGCTGATGGTAACCCGGATTTCGTGAGCCAACACTAATGCACAGATGTAGGCTCGCGCAGAGGCAAGGCGAATCGGGGTCCAAATGCTAGTGCAAACCGCTTGAGTTACTTGTTGAATCAGCCTTGTCCCAAGCATGGGACGAAGGAATCCCCATCGAATCATCTTTGAAAGATCATATATTATGCAGGAGTTCAAAACTCCGATGCTTTCCGATATGACCAGGGTCGTGGTGGCTCAGTTCCGCCTTCCATGGGCCGGGTCAGACGGAGCTTCGTTCAGGCATAACCAGGCAATCTCAATAATCGAGTAATCAAGGTGGCCAAGCAAGCAGCAGAATAAGCTATCGAGCCAACCAAAGCAGCTTGAATGGCGGCAAGATTCATGTTTTCACAACCAGTTTGGACAAGCGGATCGAAGCTTCACAAACGGGCAAGAAACTCACGAACGGCTTTGCCACGGTATTTGCGCTGGTCGAGTAGCCTATCGTATGGAGCGAGAGAGGACCATCCCCGGGTTGATAATCCGGGTCACCGCTTTGGTGGTAGATCCTCGTGTTGGGGGCTATAAGTTTACTAAGGTACTTATGGATGGAGGAAGCAAGATCAATATATTGTATTATGACACTTTCCGTCGCATGGGTCTCACGGATAAAGATCTCAGACCGTCCAATACGGTGTTCCATGGTGTAGTGCCAGGCAAATCTGCTTATCCTATTGGTAAGATAGCCCTGGATGTGGCTTTTGGAGATGAGCATGATTCCCGGTCTGAAAAGCTAACTTTTGAAGTGGTGAAAATCCGGAGTCCATATCATGCCTTGTTTGGACGGCCAGCTTATGCTAAGTTCATGGCACGATCTTGTTATATTTACTTGCAGCTCAAAATGCCGGGTTACAAGGGAACGATAACGGTGCATGGAAGCCGCCGAGTCGCTGGAATGTGAGGAAGGAGATGCAGCTTATGCAGAGGCGGTCTGTGCTACGGAGGAGTTGAAATTTTATAAGGACAATGTTGATCCGCAGATATGACCCTTTGAAGAAACCCACTACAGAGCATGAATCGGATCTCAAGTTTAAATCGGCAATGAGACCAAGCTTGTTGACTTTGTGCCAAAGCGATTCGCCCAAGCAGTTCATCGTCGGTGCCAACTCGATCCCAATAGGAAGGCGCTCATCGAAGTTCATCCGTGAGAACCGGGACATCTTTGCATGGAAGCCATCTGACATGCCAGGTGTACCGAGGGAACTCGCTGAGCACACACTTAACGTGGATCCTAAGTATAAACCAGTGAAACAGTTTCTCCGCCGGTTTAATGAAGAAAGGCGCAAGGCCATTGGGGAAGAAGTAGCCAGGCTTCTGGCGGCTGGTTTTATCATTGAGGTGTTTCATCCGGAGTGGCTTGCTAATCCGTGCTGGTCCTAAGAAAACGGCACTGGCGTATGTGTGTGGACTACACAGATCTTAACAAGGCTTGCCCAGCAGATCCTTTTGCTCTCCCCCGCATCGATCAGATTATTGATGCCACGGCAGGATGTGAGCGCTTAAGTTTTTTGGACGCATACTCTGGATATCATCAGATCAAAATGGCGGTTAAGGACCAGGAGAAGACGGCGCTTATAACTCTTTGAGCCTTCGCTATGTATCTATGCCTTTGGGCTCAAGAGTGCCTGTGCTACTTATCGCCGTGTGTGCGTAATTGCTTGCATACAGATTGGCCGCAATGTGCATGCTTATGTAGATGACATTGTGGTGAAATCAAGGCAAAAGGAGACACTGGTGGAAGATTTGAAGGAGACCTTCACAACTTACGATTTATAAGATGATGCTTAATCCGCCAAGTGCGCTTTTGGTGTTCCGACCGCAAGTTATTGGGGTTCCTGGTGTCTAACAGAGGAATCGAGGCTAATCCGGAGAAAATTAAAGCCATCACCTCTTTGGCTAAACCGAAGTGTATCAACGACGTTCAACGCCTAGCGGGCCGGATTGCTGCGTTGAGCCGGTTTATCAGCCGCCTCGGAGAGAAGGCCATCCCCTTATACCAGATGCTAAGGAAGACGGATAATTTTGTCTGGAGTCCAGCCGCTGATGAAGCCTTTGAGGATTTAAAGCGGCAATTGGCCAACCCGCCTGTTCTTGCGGCTCCGGTTGATAAGGAACCACTGTTGTTATATGTGGCAGCCAATGCTCGAGCAAAGGAGCGAGCCATTGTGGTAGAACGCAAGGAGGCAGAAAAGAATATCCGTTCAACGGCCGGTTTATTATATCAGCGAGGTGCTTATTGAGTCCAAGCAGAGATATCCGCATTGGCGTAAGCTAGTCTATGGTGTTTTTATGGCCAGCCGAAGCTGAAACAATATTTCCAAGGGCATCCTATTACGAAGGGTTAGTTCAGCTCCTTTGGGTGATATCATACAAAACCGGAGGCGATCGGCGGATTGCAAATGGGCCATTGAGCTTGGGCCGATGGGCTAAAATATATACCAAGCGCGGCAAAGGAAGTCACAAGCCCTTGTTGATTTCATTAATGACCGGACAGAGTTACAAGCACCGGAGGAGAAGCCGGATCACACGCATCGGACTATTCATTTTGACGGATCCGCATAATTGAAGGCTCGGGGCTGAGTCGCTTTAACTTCCCCACGAGGTGATAAGTTTTGTTACGCTTCTCCGCCTAATGTTCCCTTGTACTAATAATGCAGCTGAGTACGAAGCCTTGCTCCATGGTCTCCGGATGGCTAAGGAGATGAATTTAAGCCGGTTAAGTGCTTCGTGACTCGACCGGTGGCTCGGCAAGTATCCGCACTTGGGATTCTAAGGACCCCTCATGGCTGCATATCGTCGAGAAGTGGATAATATTGCAGGTTGCTTCAAGGGCTATCAAGTGGATCATGTGGATCGCCGAAGAACGGCGGCGATGCTTTAAGCCGCTTGGGTTCTCGGCGTAAACCGGTTCCGCCTAATGTCTTTTGGACGCCTTGCACAACCCGTCGGTTCAGCCTCCCCGGTGAAGCGGATTTGGCAATTCCTGATCCGGAGGCTCGCTTGGTGGCGGCATTACATGCTATTCGGATTGGGCGGTTCCTTACCTTGCGATATGACTCGAGGAGAGTTGCCGACGATGAGGTTCGGCGAACGAGATAATCCGGCGCCCAAATCTATGACGATTATTAATGGTGAGTTGCATCATTGCGGTGTTTGTGTAGGCGTTTCAATGCTGTGTTTCCGAGGAAGGCTGTGAAATTTTAAGAGAAATCCATGAAGGGATTGCGGGCATCACGCCGTTCAAAGTCCCCGTGGCGAAGGCATTCCGCCATGGGTTTTACCGGTTAACTGCTCATGCCGATGCGGAGGACTTGGTCAAACGGTGCGATGGATGTCGAAATTCTCCAGCGTGCTCATGTACCGCACAGAATTGCGGATGATCCCAATAACATGGCCGCTTTGCACTGGGGCTGGATATGGTTGGGCCTTTAAGCGATCCAAAGATAAGAAGACCCACCTGTTGGTGGCAGTGGACAAGTTCACCAAGTGGGTTGAAGCGAACACCGCCAAGAAGTGTGATGCGGCAACAGCGTGCGTTCATCAAAAGGTGATTTTCCGTTTGGCTTTCCACACAAGATTACATCGACAATGGCACTAATCTGTCCAAGGAGCTATGAAAGAATTACGTGAACGTGAGCATATCCGCTTGACGATCGTCGATGGCGCACCCCCACCCAACGGCAAGCGAACGTGTTAATCAGAAATCTTGCGAGGCATCAAACCCCGACTTCGGTTCCATTACGAGAACACCAGGTGCTGGGTTGAAGAGCTCCCATCGGTACTATGGAGTATCAATACTCGCCAAACTGCCCATCGGCTACACGCCTTTCTTCATGATTTATGGAGCGTACAGCTTCTCCCAAAGGATATCAGCACGATTCGCCTGTAGCGGCTTATGTTGAAGCGACAACGAGGTGGCACGACAGACGCTTTGGACCTATTGGATGAGGAGCGTGATATGGCAGCCGCTCGCTCGGCGATTTACAAAAAGATCTTCGTCGTTATCACAGCCGCCGGTTAAGACCAGAGCCTTTCAGAAGGAGATTTGGTGCTTGCCTCATCCAAGACCGCACAGATATGCACAAGTTATCCTCGCTTTGGGAAGGACCCTTTGTGGTCGCAGAATCTACACAACGGTTCCTACTATCTGTTGATATTCGAGAGCTCATCTTCGACCTTACTACACTTGAGTCATCGGCTCGCTTTATGTACATAGCATGACAATGTATATATTATCTTCGATATAATAAAATCAGGCCTCACCTAAAGCGGGTCTCTGCTTTTCTTTTCATATGTGGTTACATGGAGTGCTTCATTTTAAAGCAGCTCCGTTTACCCTTTGACAGCTTATATTTATCACTTTGGGGCTTGGTCGTGTCGAACCAATGCAACACCTCTTGATAGGCTTAAAGCCACCAGATCATTTGGGGACACGGTCACGTCTCAACCGGTCACGCCTCTTGGTCGGCCAATAGGGCCAGCGCCACTTGGAGGCTTGGTCGAACCTGAACCAATGTCATGCCACTTGGCCGGCGACTGCCAAGAGTCTTTGGGGACCCGCCGACTAGCACCATCGCTACGCCTTCGGGGCTTGGTTGCGTCTGACCATGGTAATGCCATCTGACCAGCTCCATGAAGCTTTACTTTTGCCAAGAGTTATTGCCTTTGTTGCCATATTTTGACATACTTGGTATTCGATTTTTGTTGCGTTTTCAAACCGACGAATATTTTTATCCGGTTTAGCTGTCAGTAAGAAACTGACAGGACACGGTTTGGTATTACACCGCAGTTTTTCACTGCTTGGTTTACCTTTTTTCCGGTTCATCTTTATGGAGTAACACGGGGGCTTGAGCTGTTTCAGCACGCCTATGTGGGAGTTATCGTCCCCCCGGACGGTCACGGTTTTTTTTAAAGGCCTCCGCTTCAAGATTGGCTATGCCAGCTTCATGCCCAGATACGACAGGGAGTATGACTCAAACAAAAGTTTCACCTATGCACAAAGGCATATCCAGGAAGCAAGTTTTAACTAAGGCTATTACAAGGCAACACAATGCCCAAATGAGATCATTGTTTTTTGGGTTAAACCGCCACCGTTCAAGAACGTTCTTCATCTTCCGCCGCTTCAAGGATCTTCATCTCTACCCATCGGCTGGAAATCCACAAGAGTCCAACGATTCCCATTAGCGCTTGGAAAACAGCCTCTTCATGAATCGTAGACGACGGTTCATCGTCGAGCGTAAGTGTGCTTACGGATTGAGGGATCAAGTTTTCCGTTCAAATGTTGAAGCGGCACACGCTTGTTCTCGCTTATTATATTGGGCTTGGTAGTGCTCCAAATCGCTTCTTCCGCCAATTGACAAGCCAGCGGGCGATCGCACGGTTTATCGCCTGCAAGTCCTCTTCATCAAGTCCGAGCCGCCTTCCTTCACACCGGGTACCTTTGAGCTGCTTCCACGGATCAAAATCCGCACCTGTGCTTTGGCTCGGATCAAGGCGCTGATGGCTCCGGTTTGTGCAGCAGATTTCTTCACCTCTTCAATCCGGGAAGGAAGGATGGATAGCCGTTCAGGTATCTTGGATCGTGGACGGCGCTGGATTGTTGTGTGACATTGTGGTAATCACACGCTGGCTCGGTATATAATCGCTTCCACTAAAGTGTAGACAGCCTTCGCTTTCTTCCGCACGCCATCGCCCAAGTGCCCAACGCGTGCTCGCATATGATAGCAGTGATAGTTTTAAACCGAATAATGGTGCAGCAGAAAACATATCACACTTATTCACGTGGAACTTATCAAGATGGCTGCCGCCATAGAATGCACTTGCCGCTTCACGGCCGATCATCCACCACCGGTTTAAGGGCAGCTTCAAAGATTTTCGCCTGCTTGAGCAAGTTAGCCTTTTCGTGGCCTGCATCACTGCTTCCTTCTTCATGTTTTCCTTCACCTGCTCAGCAGCGGTCAAGGCACCGGTTAGCTCCTTCTTGGCTTTTTTCTCGTCTCGCCTGCTGGGTTTTCAAAGTCACCAGAATCGGCAATCCGATCATCCTTGATCTTCACCTCACCGCTGCATTGATAGCATGATCAGCCAACAATTGTTAAAGTCTCAACCATACAACACAGCTTATATGCTTGACACTTGGGGCTAATGTACCTTCAATCTTTCTATCTGCTAATACATGGCAAAGTCCTGTTGAATACGAGTATTCAACTCGCACTTGGGGGCTAATGGCTATTCGATTCTATTACAAAGGTGGTCGAAATTTTTGAGTACCGTTTGAAGTATGCATCGTTAAACCGCCCCGTGGCTATGAGGGAAGATTGCAAAATCTATCAAAGAAAATTATCAAGTCCCAGCTTTGATCAAAGATTGCAAACCAGGGCTTGGGGGCTACAAGGACTATTATATTTGGTAATAAGGAAAGGAGTGTTACCTCAAACTTGTCTCTCATTAGTTTCACCAAGCCAGCTTCATAATCACGGCCATCGTAGCCGGTTCAAGTATCCGCACGAAGCTCTTGGGCGCTTAAAGCGCATATGTTTCCAGCTTGGCAGCCCACTTTCCTTTGTTCAAAGTTGAAGAATCCTCCTTCAAGATGACGGGTTAGAGTTGCAGCTGCCTCGGTTCCGAGTGGCCTGCTCCAAGATTACAACATCGCTATCTTTCGATTCGACGGATCGTGGGCACAGCTGTTTCAAGAGGGATCGGAGGCTTTTCAGACCGAACAATACCGGCAAAGCGGATCAACAGACATTGAAACATTCACATGCCTCTCCTCGTGAATAACATCTTCTTGAACCGAGGGTCATTTGAATGTCTTCGTGAGGCAACATTTTCAGATCCGCGCCGCCATGATCTCAAGCGCAGCCTCTTCAACTGTTTTGTCCAAGCGAGCCTTCTTGCTGGGTTTCGCTTGGTTCAAGAAACAAAGATTCGTGAGCAAGGCGATATATTACGTAAGAAATCGAAAAGCATATGGTTGTATGAACTTACCCGACGGCTATCTTCAGCGGTGGTAGTTGAGTGGTGACGATTCGCGTAAGATGAATGGGAGGTGACCCGATAATCGGAGTCGGACGGATTAAGAGGTTGACGGAACAAACCCTTTGGAATTTAAGGCAAAAAAGGTTGGAAACCTCGTGTGGCGCTTTCGAGCCGGGTTGTTTAGTAAACCGCAGAGGTAACTACCTGTCTGGCTTGTCGGGTTGTGCGACGAGCTTCATGTTGCTGTGTCTTCATAAGAAGTTTGGGATCCAAGTAAGCAAGATGGTGAGAAAAGTTAACTTTCCGGTTTGCGGCGGCCAAATTTTGGTGGAGGCAAATTTGTTGAATCGAAGAGAGAATGGTTACCTCGCAAATCCTGCGTTGTTGGCTTCAAAGTCTATCCCGACAAGCATCGCCATCAATAAGACGGTAAAAACAAGCCAAGAGAATCAAGTTCCGGATTACCCACATCATCATCAATGGCCGGATCAGACGGAGCAGTAGTCTTCCTCTTGTGGGCAGATTTCTTGACAACTTTTGTTTTGGGCCGAGTTGGCCGCCCGGCTTTGTCCGCTTTGTCCTGAGAGAGTTTTTTGCTCCAAAACGGATTATCACCCTGGATAAGAAATAATTGAGAGTTGGACATATGAAAGTAACAACGGTCTTCATAATGACACGCCGAGACTTACCGCAGTGGTGTGTTGGTGGTGCAAGAAGGAGCTAAGCGGTTTGAGCACGAGGTGCTCCGGTTCATTCAGCATTCTCCTCATCAATCCGTAACTTCATCTTCGCACAGCCCAGCTTTGGTGTGTCGGAGTGGGTCATCGACGCTGCCGTATATCGCACATCAAACCGAACGCCGCTCAAAGGCAATATGCCCCAAGATAACCAGCAGCGTGCCGATCGATCCCACCAAACCGCTGGCCATGAAGGCTCAAGCTTGGACAGTTGTGGGGCATATCCGCTTCTCTTTTGGCACCAATCGCTATGAAAGGGATGAGTGTTGCTTAGCCGCCCGACGAAAGCCGTAAAGGATTTTCACCATCGTGGATGTGTCTTTGCAGAGAACCAAGTCGCTGCCCACTCTTTGGGGTGAGTATGGAGTTTGACGTGGGGATAAGTAATCTCCTTCCTCTTCTGGATAGCCATACCGCCTAATTCTGTATTGGGGCCGTCGGTGAATTCAGTGCGACGGTTTAGGTGGAAGAGATCCCGGAACAGTTCAACAGAAGGCTCTTCTTGCAGATATGCTTCGGACAGTACTTGAAAGTGGCACAGGTTGGTAACAGAGTTGGGGCCGATGTCTTGAGGACGGAGCTGAAAATTGGCCATCACGTCCCGGTAAAATTTTGACCCGGGCGGTTTGAAACCCCGGGCCAGGTGATCCGCGAAAACTACAACTTCTCCTTCCTGAGGTGTGGGAGGACATTCCTCTCCAGGAACCCTCCAATGGATTGTGTTTTGATCATCTAAAGCGCCAATTGATACCAGTTCTTTCAACTATGTCTCGGAGACGTGGGAAGGAACCCAGTTGCATTCGTACACCTGTTTGGCCATCATAAGATCTACAAGGAGAAGGATCCGGTTTAAGAAGGTGCTTATTATAGAGTGATTGATTTAAGTTATGATAAACCGGAGGCAGTTCCTATAAATCAGTGCGTTGTCAGTAGATGTCAGATACGTTCTGGCGGTTCAACAAGGGGACTAATGGTGTACCGATGCCGGCTTAGCAACTTTTTACTATGGTGAGTTAAACCGCCTAATCTTGGCTTCGAAGGTAATTGAAGTCATGGACAGAAATAGGTTTCACAAAAATTCATGATTACTACGGATCGAACGCGGGTTTTCAGAAAACAGGAAATGCGTCGCGGAAGTAAAGAAGAAACAAGAAGTGCGCTATAAGGTGTATGTATATATGCAGAAGATTTATGGGATTAAGATGAAAAAGTGCAGCGGATACGCAGGAGTCGTCGTTTGGTACAGAACGGGATTCATAGCATGACTCAAGGTTAGAAAGATGAAAATGTACGAAGAACAGGGCATGAAGCTCAAACCCTAGAAACAGATCTAAAATGAAGGAACAGACTGATGAAGGGCAAGAAGCTTACCGGAAACGGAGGAGATGCGGAGAAAGGTCGCAGCGTTCGCACGCATGAGCCGATGCAGCGCCTAGGACGGCGAAGTTGATGACGACGGCGGAGCTCCAAAGGCAGCGGCGCGAGGAAGAAGAAGAGGAAGCGAAGGGGAAAAGAATGACCCTTCGTCCTATTTATAAGGCAAGAAACTAGGTCAAGCGCCAGAATCCGTGGACTGCTATTAAGGAAGGCGTTATAAAGGATAAAACTTCAAGATGACGCTCATGCCGTTTACAAAGGACGAAGCAATGATGTCATGCCGTTTACAAAGGATCGAAGCAATGATGACGTGACGGTTTATTAAACAAAGAAGATGTCCAAGACGCAGTTACAGAAGGATTGACATGAACCAGTTCAAATCAACTGGGGCCTAATGTTGGGGATATTACCGCTAGGTGTAAACCGCCAAGCTTGGGCCGGGTTAGCTCCGCTTAGTGGTGTAATCATGGAAAGGCCCAAGGCCCGTAGTTGGTTTAGAACTTGTAGCCGTAAACCGCCTGATGTATGACTTGTATTGTAAGTTAGAATAGAGAGATACCAACCGGATACGAGTATGAACCGTTGGGACTCGCAAACCGACGGGCCACTGTATATAAGGGGACGACCCGCGGCGGTTCAAAGAGAGACAACCACAACTTGAGCCTAGGCGGCTTGTTTGCTCCTAGCCATCGAGACTACATCAATTCCATCACAACTAGACGTAGGCTTTTACCTTCATCGGGGCCGAACTAGTATAAACCCTTGTGTCTTTGCGCCCGCTTTAACCCCCGCAAGTAAACCCGTAACGATGGCTCCACGACTAAGTCCTTACGCTAGGACATCTGCCGTGACAAATCCACGACAGCGCCCTTTTGCTACGGACTGGGTTTGGGGGCGGATTATCCCAAAATTGATTTTCAGTTTTCCGGAAACTTTCCATCGCACAAGATTTTCGCACTATGGACGCCAGATCGGTGAAGCGCTGTAATTTCTGCGATCAATGGCGCTCGTGATTCCCTTGTCCGTGCGCTATTGCGTAAGATTGAGATTGCGCTTTCCTCTCGGCAGTCCTTTGTCCTGCCCATAACCAGAGGAATCGCCCAAAGAATGATGTACTATTTCAAGGCTCTTGCCAGATAGAGATAGATCGATATGTCCGGGCGGGTGGGTGGAACAAAATCCGGATCCCCGCCCGCCTTGGGGCTCAAAGGCCGAGGGGTTTCCGAATTGAAGCTTGGTTTGCTGGAGACAATCCAATGAGTCCGGGCGATGCATGATTTTAAGTTCAATGCTCGATCGAAGTCCGCCCCTCCGCTGGAATCCGCATGGAGGGTTCGGGAATCCGACACGAATTGTTTTCAGCACAGCAAAGAGTTGCCGTGTTGCTCCTCTACCACCGTGGACGGTGGGTGGCCCGGGAGAGTTAATCTCTCTCGGATCGGTTTTAAGCCCAACTGGTTGTAGTCCGTAGCGACTCCTGTGGCGGCGATGCGACCCAAGAGCTCGCTAATGTGACGAGAGCTCTATTGATCCAACTGCTCGACAGCCTTTAGGGCTGATGCGAAGATTGCTTCCGACGACTTGAGAAGTCATTGCCGGCGGGCGGCCGGACAAAGCGGTCATGAGAAACCACCAAGCCGAATAGTTTGGCCGGCGGCCAAGGCCCTCCGGCTAAAAACACCGCCTTTTGAAGACGGGTGGAGGCATCCTCTATCGGTGACGCATACGCAGGAACTCTCAATGAAAGCACCAATGTCGGTGTCAAACCGCGGATCTCGGTAGGGGGTCCCGAACTCGTGCGTTTAGGTGGATGGTAACAGAGACGAGGGACACGATGTTTTTACCAGGTTCGGGCCTCTCGATGGAGGTAAAACCTACGCCCCGCTTGATTAATATTGATGATATGGGTAGTACAAGAGTAGATCTACCACGAGATCAAGGAGGCTAAACCCTAGAAGCTAGCCTATGGTATGATTGTTGTAATGTATGTCGCCCCACGGATTAAAGTTCTCCGTTTATATAGACACCGGAGGGCTAGGGTTACACAGAGTCGGTTACAATGGTAGGAGATCTACATATCCGTATTGCCAAGCTTGCCTTCCACGCCAAGGAAAGTACCTTCCGGACACGAGCCGGAGTCTTCAATCTTCTATCTTCGTAGTCTTGGAGTCCGGCGGATAATGATAGTCCGGCTGTCCGGACACCCCCTAGTCCAGGACTCCCTCAACCATGCTGGAGATATATCTCCATGTCTACTCTTATATATACTCCATTCGTTCCAAAATATTTGTCTTTTTCAGATTTCAAATGGACTACCACATACGGATGTGTATGTAGACATATTTTAGAGTGTAGATTCACTCATTTTGCTACGTATGTCTTTTCAGTAAGGGGTCAGATTTGTCCTTGATTTATTTATGATGTATCCAGATGGCACTGCACCGCCAAGAAAAGAGGGTAACATCAAAATTATGGACTACTTTTTGGAGTATGTTGGTAAGGTCCGATCATAGTCACTTGTTGAAATCTCTAAAGATTTAATATTTCTCCGTTCGAATATTGTCATCAAAATGGATAAAAGGAAATGTATCTAGACGTATTTTAGTTTTAGATACATCTTTTTTTATCCATTTTGATGACAAGTATTTTCGGATGGAAGGAGTAGAAAAAAAGTTGGTGATGATGGTGTGCGTGCCATCCTGCAATATAGGCCGTCGGATTTATATCTAACGGATAGGAAAGAAACTATGGCAATTTTGCAAAAATATACCCACACGTCTCTCCATGTTTGCAGATAGGGCCTTCCTTTCAGCCTTTCTCTCACAATATAAACTACTCATACAAATGCATCTTGATGTTCCGTGCAATGCACAGGAAGCTAGCTAATTTCTTTTAAAATAGTTGCTGCGATAATTGGGTTGAAGTGATATATTTTATGTCTGCCCCGAATGATTTCAGATTCACTAGTAGTAACAAAGAAAAGGTTGCCTTGTTAATTAACAGAAAACAGGGTGAAAACTATCACATGAGGCCGGTAAAAACAAGGCACACTGGGTTCAGCGTCATCGTCACTACAGCTGTGTGCGCGCGAGAAGTCTACATATCGAGGGGGCTACCGAGCGAGGCACCGAGACACAATGTTTGAGAGAGAAACCAATTGACAAATTTTGATCAGATCGAGTTGTCACCCTTGTGCTGTTATTGTTGGGGGGGGGAGAGAAAGACGTATCAAGAGTGTGCGCGGTATGCACAGAGGCACAACTAGCGAGTGTGTGTGTGTGTGTGTTTGTGTGTGTGTGTGTTTGAAAGAGGAGTAGATAGATTATTATCAAGATCGATAAAGCACCCTACTCCTTCGTGCCGGTAGTGTGTGTGTGTATGTTTGAGAGAGAATCCAATGATAGATTAGTATCAAGATCAAGGTGTCACCCTACTCGTTCGGTGCCGGGTAGTGTGTGTGTGTATGTTTGAGAGAGAAGCCAGTCGATAGATTAGTATCAAGATCGAGGTGTCACCCTACTCCTTCGGTGTTGGGAAGTGTGGGTGTGGGTGTGGGGGGGGGGGCAGTGACACCCACCTATCTCTACTCTTATAAAAAAACAGAGTTGGTGATGATGGTGTTCCTGCCATCCTGCCATATAGGCCATCCGATTTATATACGACGGACAGGAAGGAAAATATGGCAATTTTGCAAAAAGATCCCACACCCCTCTCCGCATTTGCAAATAAGGCATTCCCTCATTCATCCTTTTCTCCCACAAGATAAACTTCTCATACAAATGCATCTTGATGTTCCGTGCAACGCATGGGCATCTTGCTAGTAGGGAGAAGGAGTTTGTGTGACACATATCTAGATATATTAAGGGATAGGTAGATAGCATATGTGTGAGAGACATTATTATACTTTGAGACATTAGTGGCTGTGGGTGGGCGGAATTAAAGGGGTGGGCGTGTTAGACATAGAGAGCGTGTGTGTTTCTATGTGAGAGACTTGTAGGTTGGGGTAGAAAGACGAATTTAACCCTGACGGAGGGAGAGAAATACACGAAGTGCGCGTGTGTGATTCCGATGCCCACGGGGAAATGAGATATGTATGCGTGTGAGAGAGATTCCACAATTCATTCACGTATCACTATCTAGCGATTGTGGACGTGCATCGCTTGAACATAAGTCAATATCTACTTCGTATCGTGGCCAAAGGTACAATATCGATTCAACGCTATAAAGATTGGACACTCACATATCACATTTTTCTATTTAAATAAACCTTTTCAGTTGTGCATGCCAAAGTTACAGTGATGTTTCTTCAAACAACCAATGTAGCTATCATGTACATGCACCATTGTTACTCTTGCATTCAAATTCATTAGTCTTGGATGATTTAAGTTTCTATTTTGAAGTAATATATGTAATATTCATATATGAATTCAACGGGTACGCAATTTATGAAATGGAGGCTATGTAATCATATGAGGTAACACTTTTAAGTAGCTAACTACAATATCCATTTCTTTTTGTGCGCCTCTACACTAACACGTCAATGCATTATGTTTAAAGTAAATAACCAATGGCACTAAATTATCTATTTACACGAGAAATACATAGGCTGAGCATTTGATCCCTTTTTTGTGAACGCGCCACTACACCTGCAGACAATTGGCGCCGCCTGTGAACGCCCGTTATCGGCGATCATCCCGAAGTTCTTGTCTTTTTTTCGTGGTGGACTTCACACCAGCTTATTAATCGCGACGTGTGCCCGTGTACACAGCCTAGCATGACCTTCCGCTAGCACGGTCCAAAATTAGTTGAAACCGGATAGAACGATCTCATGGGCGGCAAAATCTCCCGCCTCCTTCTAAAATTTCCGCCACCTTAATCTTTAGCATGCGAAATCCCCTATTGTCCTTGGTGCACGGAGACCAACAGCCATAATACCGCCTCATCTACATGATAGGTCGGGCTGCTTTGGTAACTTCGGTTCCCCCACTACACGGCACCCCCATATCCTCTCCTCCTACAAAAACGACTAACTCGACAAAGACCAGAGCATCTTACATCATGCCGTCCGCATTTCATCGCCTCTTTCTCCCTCCCTCTCAAACCCTAGACGCTCATCCACCGCGCATCATAGCCCATTCATCGCCAGCAGCGCCCACCTCGCCGGATCTGCTTCGAGGCCAGATCTACCCTCCCACCTCCCCTAGAAACAAGTAGACTGCTCATCCACCACTGTACCACAACCCATTCAGTGTCGGCCTTGTCCACGACACCGGATCTGCTTCGCCGGTATTCTTGTCAACCGCCGCGCATCTGCAGCGGCTCATTCGTACTCCCCACCGGAAACGCTTCGTCCACACCACCCGGAGCCGCCCCACCGACGCCCCCGTCGACGGCCTCTGATCCTCTTCGCCGACACCTTCCTCAACCCTACCGGAGCCGCTTCGCCGACACCTCCTTCAATCCTACCAGAGCCGCTTCGCCGACACCATCGTCAACCCTACCAGAGTAGCTTCTCCTATACCATTCTCAACTCTATCGGGGCTGCTTTGCCAACTCACAAGTCCACGGCCTCAGATCCGCTTCCTCGCACCCTCATCCAACCTACCGGAGCAGCTTCTGACGCCCCGTCCATTGCCGCAGATCCGCATCGTTGACACCACCCTTAACACAACCACCGAAGCAGCTTCTGACGCCCCGTCCACGGCCGCCGATCCGCATCGTCGATACCATCCTTAACCCAACCACCGGAGCAGCTTCTGACGCCCCGTCCACGGCCGCAGATCCGCGTTGTCGACACCATCCTTAACCCAACCACCGGAGCAGCTTCACCTACGCCCTCGTCCACAGCCACAGATCCGCTTCGCCCACACCGTAGTCCAACCTACCGGAGGCGCTCCACAAACACCCTACTCGACGGTTTTGGATCTCCTTACCGGACCCCAACAGCCAGCGCAGCGTCATCACCCTCGACGTTTCTAACCTGACTCCCACCGTCTGGAGAGATGCCAAGCACCTGCCACGGCCTAGGTACTTGTCACCTTTAAACCCGCCCAAAGATCACCGCCCGATGTACTTCAAATATACTAACCGGTCATTTTGTTACTCGTTATGCACCGCAAAACTACAAGGACGATGTTTCTTCCGGATCTAATAGCCCGCCAACCAAGATCCCGGATCGAGGCATTGCTATGATCTTGTAAGCGCTCTCTCTCTCTCTTGTATTGTTCTCAGGCTCGCCAAATGCTTTGCTAGGATTTTCACCAAGAATCCCTTTCTGCGCATAATGATTTCTACTACTAGCTGCTAAATTAGATATGTAGAAGTCATACATGATACTACCTCGTACCTCCGTTCCTAAATATAAGTCTTTCTAGAGATTCCACTATAGGCTACATACGAAGCAAAATGAGTGAATCTACACTCGAAAATGCAGCTATATACATCTGATGTGGTCCATACTGGAATCTCTACAAAGACATATATTTAGGAACAGGGGCAGTATATTACACAAAATCGTAGGTGGCATGTAGGAATTTCAGTGCACTAAATTGGCTCGCTTAGAGTGCCTGCTAGTCCAGCATATAGAGTCATGGCTAGTTTATGGTATGCACACAATCGTTAATTGGTGGTTTAAATATGCGCAAGGGATATGCAATGTAGTATCATGTAGAGATGTTTGAAATCAGCCGTGTCAACTTGCAGATAGGGTTACACAATGAAAAAGTACAAGATGTATGTGGCAATTTCATGGAACATAGCAAAAAAGGAGAGGCAGCGGTGAGCCTATACAGTGTGCTATGGTACGTCACTCCTCCATTGCAATCATCGTGACATGTTATTTGTAGGTCAGTTCTATTAGCCAAGTTTCTTAGGGACAGTTATTACGAGTTATCCTAAGAAAATAAGCACCTGTGGATATAAGCTCCATGTAATAAGCCAACCAGTTCTTTTCATTGCGTTTTCAGCTTATCTTTGGTATGATCAGTGGAAAGTATAGATTGCATTATATATTTTTCATTTTGCTGCCCATATGGAAATTAATTTGACTTGCAAACATCACAAATTGAACCCAGTGCAGTAATTAATATGATAGGAAAATAGACCATCACTATTTGCTCAAAATGCAAATACAAAGATACCATCTACTTGGCACAATCTACTTTGGTCAATGTTTTCCATAGAGATCCCATTGCCTAATTTAAACGAAGAACGCATGACCCACATTTAAATGAAGAACAATTATTTATTGAAATTCGATGGTCCAAGTGGCTAGTTATTATCATATAGCAGCACCACCTGAAAGCATCATATAGCAGCAGCAGCAGCTCATAGCAACTCATCATACAGCAGCAGCAGTTTGTAATTCATCATATACCAGCAGCAGCTCATAGCAATTCATCATATAGCAGCAGCAGGAGCAGCTCATAGCAATTCGTCATATAGCAACAACAGGAGCAGCTCATATCAATTCATCATATAGCAGCAGCAGGAGCAGCTTGTAGCAACTCATCATATAGCAGCAGCAGCAGCTCATAGCAATTCATCATATAGCAGTAGCAGCAGCTCATAGCAACTCATCATACAGTAGCAGCAGCTCATAGCAATTCATCATATAGCAGCAGCAGGAGCAGCTCATAGCAATGCGTCATATAGCAGCAACAGAAGCAGCTCATAGAAATTCATCGTATAGTGGATCGGAATGAAAATTTGGCAAAAAATCAGAGGAGATGCTCACCTTGTTGGATGAGCTCGTCCTTCAATAGCACCTCAAGGCCATGGCCTGGGAGGAGGGGAGGGGGAATAAGGTTCCTTCTGCCGGAGTGTGGCATCAGCCGTAGTTGTGCAGCGTCGGCCGGAGAAGTGCGTTAGACGAACCACAGTGGAGCAGCTACTGGAGACCATGAGAATGAGGGGTGGCGCCAGAGGGAGGAGCAGCCAGGGAAATTTGCCCCTACCCGCCGGCCATGTAGCCTAGCTTGACATAGCATCGTCGAGGACCAGGCCAGATGGGACCAGTGGCGACGGCTCGCTGGAGGAACCCTAGTGCTGCAGGCAGGGGATTGAGGTAGAAGGAAAGGGGAGAGGAGATGCAAGCGGGCAGGGCAATGAATGCTTGCGTGTTTGTTTTTACTTGAGGATCAGGTGTGACACGGGCGTCAGCAGTTGCATTTTGAGTGTAATATAGGCAGAGAACAGAGTCATTTCACTATTCCCCTTCCCTTCAATTTTTAGTGAGGTTCTACCCGAAACACCCCCCTCCAAAGCAAAATAAGTTAAGCCCAAGCCCATAACTCAAAAATGAATTCTTTACATCTTTTATGGCTTATTTTGACAATATGCCCTGAAAAGGCGGAATCGAACTGGCCCTTAACCGGCAATTCAATGTGCGTGCAATGATGAATCACTCGTGCCTGCTATCTGTACATTTAGGCATCATCATACATGGCATAACCTAATACATGTGCATTCCATTGTAGAATCTGGAATATGTAATGTTTATGTTAGTTCATACGTTGCACATGATGTTTAAATGCCCCTTAAATCTGGTCAGTCAAGTGATGGTCTTTAAGCCTCCTTCTTTGCTTATTTTCTTGATATGTAAGATTTGCTCACATATATGTTCAATTGCTTGTTTGCATTAGCCAGCTATACTAGGACTGTTTGCTTTGATTACTTGTTGTTCTTGACCGAACACTCTAACAGAGCTTGTCAATGATTTAAACACTAAGGGATGCTGTAGTGGGCCTTGTCTAACTCATAGGTGACATAAAGGTTTGGCTGTACACTACAGTAGGCTCTCCAAGAGTACCTGGAGATCCAGTTCGAAGGTATGCCTAGTTTTTACATAGTGCAGACATAGTAAAGGCTCATTTCATTGTGTGCAAGTGCAAGAGATGCGGCATGTTTCATTATGTGGTGTTTTTTTTATAATCTCATCCTTTTGTGTTCACAGACTGAAAAGTATGCATATTTATCTTCCAAGGAGACGAATAACTAGTTTGTGTCACCTTGCAGAGGGGGTGCAATGAAGATAAGATTGAGGATTTCCAAGTACAAGATGTTAGGAAGGAGCCTTTCAAGAGAAGTAGGAGCTGCGCTGAGCCTCTTCAACCTGCTAAGGTAAGTCACTGTATGCAACTCAACAGTTCAATTCCTTGTTTGTTTCAGGCATAGTTAATTTTCTCTTTTCAATTGCTTTATTTGTCCTCAGTTAATGAGATGCCCAAATAATCATGCCTGATGTTAGGTACTTGTATCACTATTAGTTGACATAATTAAAGGCCTTAATATTTAATTACTCTGCCGAAGTGTGCGTGAAGCTTTAAAGTCCATTAACCAACTATTATTGCATGATGCTCACAATCTAGTTTATACTACGCTAATGATTGTATAGTTTTGCCTGCTGTAGTATGTTTGTATGAAACCCTCTACTGTTCATTATGCTCCCTAAGACTTAAATTGAGGTACAGAATGGCCAACTGCTTGCTTACTTATACGCAACGTGCTATCTAAATTTGTAACTTGTCTGTGTTTTTGATTGGGCCCCAACATCATGCTCCTCTGGTGAGCTAAGAGAAATTTCTGTATGCAGGCTGCACAGACTATCTTTTTTTATAATTTTTAAAATATCACCTGCTTATGCTTCATGACGTGTAACATTTGTTTTGTGAAAGTGACGTATAACATTATTGTTAGTCTTGTTTTGCCATGTAGTACAAAATAGTGTCTTATTCGCTTCACTATTGTAACTATATTTTTGCCCCAGTCATGTGTACTTACAGAAACATTTCTGGATGAAGTGACATCAACACAAAAATCTGCGAGCAGTGCGGCATGGCCGTTACTGAATGATTATGGATTGGAATTGGAATGTGATGATGTTCTCGAGCATCAACTAGAGGTGGCAAGACAACGTGTATATGATTGTCAACGTATAATCAACAAGTTGAGACTGGACATGCAGGTATTATATGCAGGAGTCAAAAAAATGAAACAAGACACCGAGGTAACCATGAAGGAATTGGAGATTTTGCAGACTGAAATTTGTGCTATCTGAATCCGGCCAATCCTATTTTCTGAAGAGATTATAGTTCAAATGGAGTTAAGTTGATGCGCGTCCGTTATATATGAGTTGTATTTGCCCAGTGTATGTAATTTGCTGTTTGTGTATGCTTTATTATCACCTGTGCCAAACCATAATGCCCAGTGGATATAATCGGCTATAATTTCTTTATTGTATAGTGTAGAATTATTCTACCTTTCTATGCCTTGATCTCTTTGTTGTATAGTGTATGCTTTTTAGAGGTGATAGTATTGAGTAGGATAATCCTTTGAATATGCTATATCATTCAAACGGGGGCCAACCCGCCCGACCATGGCCCTTCACGGGCCGTCGGATCCATGGGCCATGTACGGGCCGTCGGATCCATGGGCCATGTACGGGCCATCGGATCCATGGGCCATGTATGGGCCGTCAGATCCATGGGCCTTCTATGTCTCGTAGGATCCATGGGCCTTCTACGCCTCGTAGGATCCATAGACGGGCCTTTAATGGAAACCGTACGTTTTATGGGCTGACCATAAAGGGCTGCTAATAGGCCGTATTTGGTGATGCTATGAAAATGGCCCAACAGACTAACGGTCCACAAACGGGCCGACTGTAACGACGGGCTGAATTTGGCCCACAAGCGTAAAATGACAAGAACGGGCCGTAAGTAACCGAATCGCGCAAATGAGCCTAAGAATAAATGGGCCTCGAAAGGCGAAAGTTAACTTGCTCGAAACGCCCAATGGAATAATGGGCCGTTAGTGGGTATAAAGTGTTACACTGTTCATTACGGGCCAGTTTCACCGCGGGCCGTTAATGGGTGTAAAGTAATATACTGTTCATATGGGCCAGTTTCAGCACGGGCCGCTAATGGGCCAAGAATTACAAAGGGCCTCATATGGGCCGAAAGACGTCATGGGCTATACATGGGCCAGAAATGAAAACGAGCTGGAATCATATTGGATGGCCCAGATGACGCTACTGGGCCTAATTCTCATAGAGCGTAACGGGCCTTGGGTTAGCGGGCTGTAAATGGGCTATATGCGAACATGCTGTTAACAAGTTTATGGGCCGCCCGCCACCACCAAGTCAAACCGCCGCCTTTTCACAGAATGGGCCACTATTGGGTCGTGCCACGGTCGACGATCATAGGCGCTTTTTGTCCAAAGGAGTGGATGACATCTGTCCCAATGATGAGCCGACACGTGTTTACTCCAGCCAATGATGATTTTACACGTGGAAAATCCCCATTGGTCGGGGCTGTTAATGGGTTATCGGATCCAAAACCCGACCCAATAGCTTAATGGTGTTCCGTTACGCTGGATGCCACGTGTCGGTCACCCTTGACGAAAGCATTTCTGTGACGCGCGATTTATCGTCATGAAAGTGGACACTTCCGTGATGATAATTTTGGTAATGTCATGGAACACTTCTACGACAGCACATGTATGACTATCTTGATTCTATCATAAAATCGTCATGGATGTACATGCATGACAAAAAACGCGACCTATTGTGACAAACACGTATCATCACGAAAGTGTACTTTTTTGTAGTGAAGAGATGAACTAGGGTTTGAGAGGAGATGGTGCTGGTGAAGATGTTGATGGAGATTGACCCCCTCTCGATGATAGGGTCATTGGTGATGACGATGGTGATGATTTCCCCCTCCCGGAGGGAAGTTTCCCCGACAGCGTGGTGGCAGAGTTTCGTCCTGAAAGCTTGCTTATGATTTTGTCCAGGGTAAAAGACCTCATATAGCAGAAGATGGGCACCGGAGGGCTGCCAGGTGGCCCATGAGGCAGGGGGCGTGCCCAGGGAGGTAGGGCGCTCCTCCACCCTCGTGGGTGGTAGGTGCCCCCCCTCAGGTATTTCTTCTGCTGAATATTTTTTTTAATTCCCAGAATGACTTTTATGGAGTTTCAGGACTTTTGGAGATGTGCAGAATAGGTCTTCAACATTTGCTCAATTTCCAGCCCAGAATCCCAGCTGCCGGCAAATTTTAGTTCAACCAACGTGCGTAATATTCCCTTGTCTCAAAATAGGTGTCTTAACTTCAGTAAAACTTTGTATTGAAGTTAGTACAAAGTTTAGACACTTATTTTGGGACGGAGAGAGTACTATAGAAAGATGTTGCTACTTTAATGGGATTACTGGTAACAACAGCTTTGTCAGAAATATTCCATATTCATCTTGTATTCTTTTGTAGGCAGATTTACCATTATTAACGAATCAACGGCCCTGTCCTGCCTGCGGCAACATGACCTTGGGAGAACACATATTGTGTATGTAATGTGGAGTTTTGGAGCACGTGGCCATTGGAGCATGTTTTTTTTTTGGAATGGCTAGAAAATGATGGTTAAAAGTCAAAAACAATTGAACATTTTACACAAATACATGTGCATGTGCTCTAAGTATCCATTATTTTTCGTTCAAAAATACATTATGGTATACGTTGTACAAAATAGACAAATTTTCGGCCCAAAGTCAGCAAAAAACAAACCTATTTTTTTGCATGTATTTGTCTTTTTTTATCTTTCACATGAAAGCGTGTTTATTGATGAAATTTTGCACGGCTATACTAGTATTCTATATACACAGGTACGCAAAATTTAAGATTTTTTGGAGCCGTAAGAATCAATTTTTCTGAACTTAAAAGGGGAAAATGAGGCTCCGTGATCCAAGGTGATTTTTAGGTGTGTACGCGTCCCTGATTTAAGCCAGTGCGGTGCAGGATTGGGAAGCTTTTGTGTCGCCGCATCGGCGCGTGGACCGACGGACTAACTAGTGCTGTGTCGCACCGTGCAAATGTTCCATTGTTCCACGCATTAGTGGGATGGGAACACACCACGTTTAGTCAGAAGAATCGTCTCTAGCCTTGTCGACGGTCACCCTATCCCCGCCGCGCGTCGTCGGCACTCACTCATCATATCCTCAAGATCGTCTCGCCGAATTTCTCAAAGGGGACTTGTCGAGCGCTTTTGTCCGTGGAAGCATTTTCTTCACCATTAGGCGCCCAAGGAGGAATGGCATTTTCTGCACAGGCCAAGTGCGCGCGGCGAGCACTAGCGCTGTCTAGCTTGTTCTTGTGCCTTCACCAGACCAAGGAAGAAGAATCTCATTTCCGAAGGGTGAATGCTATGCTATTTGTGTTGTGCTGGTCACAAGTTTGGCAGAGAGGAGCATGACCTCCCATTTTTAGCTTGGACCTGCTTATTCTCAGATCCATCGATATGTTTACACAGTCGAACGTACTGCTAGTTCAGACAAAGAATCTGTTCCACACAAAACAGAAAAATTGAGCCAAGAATCTGGTAAAGCAGCCGATGCAGTGAACCGAGTTTTTTTTTTCCTTTTTCTACTTCTGTGCAGTGGGTTTGATCATCTCCGTTGTGTTGTGCCAATAATGGGTGGACAGACTCGGCAGGTGACCGGCCTGGTCGAGGACATGTTGGCATCGTCCGGTGCACGCACGAAGGCAAGTGGCATTCTGGTAGGCCAACTCCAGCGCACGATCCCAAAGGAACATCCGTTTTGGGCTGTTTTCGTCCGTTTGGTTCTTGATGCGCCCAACGCGCGTCCGCACCCCAAATCATGTCCAGGGTGGACGTGATTAAAAAAAGGAAAAAAGTAAAATAAAATACGGAAAAAATATAAAATAAACGCAAATATAAAAACATAAACATAATTTGGGATTACGGCCACAAAACGGCCCAAGTTCCACAGTACACAGCCATAATTAACATAAAAACCCAAAAGAAAATTGCCGCCCGCGCGCTCCTGCCGTGCCCGTCGATATCCGTAGCCGTCGACGTCTTCTCACGCGTCGCCGTTGTCGTAGTCGTCGCTGACGAAGTCGACGTAGGCCGGCGACGTCCAGAGATGGGGCGGCGATGCGTGGTAGACGGGAGCCTACTGGAACGTGGGAGGTGCCTGCACCACCTCCTCCCGTGGCGACGGCTCGCGCTCCGGTGACCACGGCGGCGTGGGGCACCAGTTCACGCCCCCCACAGCGTCGGCCCTGTCCGGAGCCGTGCACGACCAACTCCACCGCTGGCCCACCAGGCCCGGGTGGAACGAGGCGGCGGGCTCCTCCTCCAGCACCTCCTCCCTCCTCTCCTCCTCCTTGACGACCACCATCTCCAGCTCGGGGAAGGCGACGTCGCCGGCGGCAGAGAGTGCCAGCGCCTCCTCCAAGCCGTCCCATTGGCTGTCGTCGTGCGTGTTCATGGAGTCTTCCATGACACGTCGAAGGAGCTGGGGCTCCTCCTCCTCTGTCACGCGAGGAGGTAGTGGTGGCGACGGAGAGGGCGACGGTGACGGCGTCGGCGTCATGCCGCGCACCACCCTACACCCGCGCACTTCCGGAGGGCTCGGAGCACGCGCGCAACGCTCACGTGGCCGTCGCGGCCCCGACGAGGTGCCGGCGAATAAGGAGACGCGCCTCGTGTCGTGCTCATCCTGGAACCAAGTGTCCCAGAGGGCGTGAGTCGACGGCATACCTGGGGTCGTAGTAGAGGTTCTCTGGCAGGAGTCGGCAGCGGCGTTGGATCTCCTCACGGCGCGCACGGCCGCTCAAAGGCACCAGAGGGATCGGCACCCGATCCACGAACAAGTGCCAGTTATTGCGCAGGTGCACGTCACTCCAGGGGCCTGGAGCGTCGTCCTCATCTCCCAGTAACGACGGCACACATCTGCGTTGATGTAGTGCCGGTCGTGCTCGCCGTCGGCCGCAGGGGTGATGGAGAATGCGGGAGGCGCGGGGGCCCTGCGTGGTGGTGATGCGGTCTCCTCTTTGACGCCGCGACGGCGGCGGCCTGAGGACGAGCCAGCCTCGTGGTCGTGCCCCCCTTGCGGCTGAAGCTCCACCGCACCATGGCTGCGGGCGGTCGGCAACCTCAACGAAGGGGAAGGAGAGCTAGGGTTTGGTGTCGGGTTTCGAGGAGGCCGCGGGTGAGTGGAGTGGGAGGTGGGCTGCGACCGGTCCACGGCTTCCCATTTAAGAAGGACGCCAACCGCGCACCTGGGCGGATGATAGGTGGGGTCGGCCGCGCATGCGCATTAATGTCGGGCGGTGGTAGGTAGGTGGCCGCCTGCCACGTGGCCCTGATGCGGACGAGCAACGCGTCCATTTGTTGTCCACTGCGACCCAAACCCGGCGAAAGTTTGCGCTTGAAATGGGTTGGCCCAGGCACAAAACGGACCAGATGGGTCCAGGCCGTCGCGCGCTGGGCCGTGGGGTCTGTCTTTTTTGCCCCAAACTGACGAGATCGGACGGGATGGGGTCGCGTGCTGGAGTTGGCCTTAGAGCATCTCCACTTGTTCGGCGCCTGAGGGAGTCCTGGACTAGGGGGTGTCCGGATAGCCGAACTATCATCATCGGCCGGACTCCAAGACTATGAAGATACAAGATTGAAGACTTCGTCCCGTGTCCGGATGGGACTTTCCTTGACGTGGAAGGCAAGCTTGGCAATACGGATATGTAGATCTCCTACCATTGTAACCGACTCTGTGTAACCCTAGCCCTCTCTGGTGTCTATATAAACCGGAGGGTTTTATTCCATAGGACAGAACAACAATCATACCATAGGCTAGCTTCTAGGGTTTAGCCTCCTTGATCTCGTGGTAGATCCACTCTTGTACTACCCATATCATCAATATCAATCAAGCAGGAGTAGGGTTTTACCTCCATCGAGAGGGCCCGAACCTGGGTAAACACATCGTGTCCCTTGTCTCCTGTTACCATCCGCCTAGACGCACAGTTCGGGACCCCCTACCCGAGATCCGCCGGTTTTGACACTGACATTGAGAGTTCCTCTGTGTCGTCACCGATAGGCTCGATGGCTCCTTCGATCATCAACATCAACGATGCAGTCCAGGGTGAGACTTTTCTCCCCGGACAGATCTTCGTATTCGGCGGCTTTGCACTGCGGGCCAATTCGCTTGGCCATCTGGAGCAGATCGAAAGCTACGCCCCTGGACGTCAGGTCAGATTTGGAAGTCTGAACTTCACGGCTGACATCCGCGAAGACTTGATCTTCGATGGATTCGAGCCACAGCCGAGCGCGCCGCACTGTCACGATGGGATGATTTAGCTCTACTGCCGGATAGTGCCCTGGAGGCCGCACATGAGTCCGCTCCGACCCTTAATTCGGAGCCGGTTGCGCAGATCAAGGACAGGTGGCTAGACACCGCCTCGGGGGCTGCAATCTCCACGGCGATGGAGCCGAATACTGACCTTGTCCCTTGTGAAGCTCGTGACTCCAAGGTGCCGGACTCCTCGCCGGACTCCGAACCCCTCGCGCCCCTACCAATCGAATCCGGTCGGGCGCCGATCATGGAGTTCACCGCTGCGGACATCTTTCAACACTCACCTTTCGGCGACATCCTGAATTCGCTAAAGTATCTCTCGTTATCGAGAGCCCCGCTGGATCTGCGTCGATGGTTGGGATGCGGACGACGAAGAAATTCAAAGCCCACCCACCACCCACTTAGTAGCCACTATCGACGATCTAACCGACATGCTAGACTTCGACTCCGAAGACATCGACGGTATGGACGACGATGCCAGAGACGACCAAGAACCAGCTCCTACTGGGCACTGGAAAGCCACCTCGTCATATGACATATACATGGTGGATATCCCAAAGGATGGGAATGGCGAGGGAACAGTGGAGGAAGACCCTCCAAGAAACAGCCTAAGCGCCAAGCGCGGGGCGCCGCCTAAATCCCGCCACAAAGAAGAATGGAGATTCCGCACCGGAGATAATAACACCCCGACAGAGCGAAGACAACCCCTCCAAAGAAGATTCAGCACAGAGGACGGAGAAGCCAGCCTCATGAGAGAGCGCGCATTTAAGAGGTAGAGGATGATAATTACATGCCTCCCTCCGGAGACGAGGCAAGCCTCGACGACCAAGAATTCATCGTGCCTGAAGATCCCGTCGAACAAGAGCGTTTTAAACACAGGCTCATGGCCACGGCAAGCAGCCTCAAGAAAAAGCAGCAACAGCTTAGAGCTGATCAAGATCTGCTAGCCGACAGATGGACTGAAGTCCTTGCGGCCGAAGAGCATGAACTCGAACGCCCCTCCAAAAGCTACCCCAAACGCAAGCTGCTCCCCCGATTAGACGAGGAGGCATATAAACCTGCATCACCAGCGTACAATACGGCTGACCGACCACCCCGTGGCCACGACAGAGAGGCCTCTAGGCCCTACACTAAAATCGTACCCCGACATCGCTCGAAAAGCACAAAGCCACAGGGGAACGCTCCGGACTTGCGAGATATATTGGAGGATAAGGCAAGACAATCAAGATCGATCTATGGATCGCGTGGGCGCCCCTTGATACGCGACGATATCCGTCGCGCCGGACACAGCAAGTCCGGCCGGGCCGAACATAGTAGACAAAGCTCGTTTGAGCTACGTCATGATATAGCCCAATACAGAGGCGCCGCACACCCACTATGCTTCACAGATGAAGTAATGGATCATCAAATCCCCAAAGGGTTTAAACCCGTGAATATTGAATCCTATGATGGCACAACAGACCCCGCAGTTTGGATCGAAGACTATCTCCTTCATATCCACATGGCCCACGGTGATGATATTCACGCCATCAAATGCCTCCCACTCAAGCTTAAAGGACCAGCTCAAGATTGGCTTAACAGCTTGCCGCCAGAATCAATTGGGTGTTGGGAGGACCGGAAGCCGATTCCTTGATAACTTCCAGGCACGAGCAAAGCACCACCAAACGCCGACGACCTAAGCCATATAATTCAGCAGCTGCATTTAATCGCCGCATAATTACGACACGGTTCTAACTAAGAAAAATCAAATCGCCGACCGTCCGGATGCGGAGGCCCTCGCGCCTTCAAACATAACATCCACGACGAAGTTGCTTGCCCGGCACCGGGAGAGAAAAGCCAAATCAATGGCAGCACTCACATCACTCATGACCCGCTTATGCTGGAGAGGACAGCTGGCTAGCCCGCAGCAACAACCTCAAGAAAAATTTCGCAGTCCGGATAACAAGGACCGCGAACGGCAGTCGCGTCGCAACAAGCACGTGACGCCGCAGACACGGCGATAATACCGAGGATACGGCAATCGATGCCGGATTCAGAGGCTCCAAACCCGTCAGCGGAAAAAGCCATTCAAAAGAACTACTCCGGGTCCATCCAATTTGGACCAAATACTCGACCGCCGTGCGATACACGCACCCCAAAAGCCGCTTAATCACACCAAATAGGGACTGCTGGGTATTCAAGTAGGCAGGCAAGCTAATTGCCGAAAACAATGACAAGGGCCTGCATAGCGAAGACGAGGAAGAGAGCCGACCGCCGAACAATAGAGGACAGAAGGGTTTCCCCCCACAAGTGCGGACGGTGAACATGATATACGCAACCCACATACCCAAAAGGGAGCGGAAGCGCACTCGTGGACGATACGCGATGGAGCCAGCCACCCGGAAGTTCAACCCATGGTCCTCCTGCCCGATCACTTTTGATCGAAGGGACCACCCCATTAGCACCCGCCACGGCGGATTCGCCGCATTGGTTTTAGACCCAATCGCCGATGGATTTCACTCACCGAGTCCCGATGGACGGCGGCAACAACTGCACTGCTTTCAAGATACAAAGGCGCAAGATGGGCATAGACCCTCAAGGATTAAACCCACAAAGACGACCTTCAAAGGCGCCATACCAGGTGTAGAGGCCAATTGTACAGCTCGCTACATCGAAGTGGTCTTCGGATCCCCGGATAACTTCCGGGCGAGGAGTTAATCTTCGACATAGTTCCGCTCCACAAGCTATCATGCTCGCTTCGGACGGACCGCGCTTGCAAAGTTCAACGCGTGCCGCACTACGATACCTCAAGCTCAAAATGCCAGGCCCTCGAGGAGTCATCACGGTCAACGAAACATCAACACTCCTCCGAACGGAGGAACACACAAGCTCTCGCGTAAGTACGAGCAGCCTCTTAAGGCAATTCTCGAGTCCGGCCATTAAGCGGCCGGACACTGCTAAACGTGCCCGGAGTAACCTACAACAAGACCACCTAGCATGTCCCGAGCACACATAGCAGTGCGGCCCCAACCCCAGCCCTTGCAAAATATCAAGACCGGTACTTCGCGTACATCATTACGCTCTGGAGATACCATGGGCATAGGGGAGGGCACGACCACGACAGCCCGTATCGCGGCTTAACCACACCAGGGCTCCCAAGTGTGTCATCCTTTTTCCCTTTTTCTTTTTTTCTTATCCACAAGACTGCTCACTAGAGGCCCTGTTCGCAAGAGACCCGCCAACTCACGATGCAACAGCCGTGGAAGGAGAAAGGCTACGATTTAGTATCCGTGGTCTCCATTACGAGCATTAAATCTTTTTTATACACCATTCCGCAGCCTACCCCTGGAGGGGGACATGTTTAATAGTCCCATCCCTTGTTTACCGCACTATTTGTATCGTTCTGCATTCATGGCAGTATTTTTTGAATAAACAATGCATCACTTTTTGCTTATAATTGCATCCCTTTCTTATACATATGTTCATTTATGACATGTTGCATCCGTACACTTTGGTACGGATAAATACACCAGGGGCTTAAGTTCCCCACATTATGGTGTGATAAGTCCGAACACTTTCACAAGTGCGGCACCCCGAACTTATAGCATTATATGCATCGGCTCAATCATGTCTTGGGTCAATAGTTGGGTTTGCCCGCCCCATGTTTTGGTACCTTACGCTCCGTTATATCGGCTAAGGTAGCTCTGGGAGAACCATCGCGACAGCGCCAGCTTGAGCTGGGCGAGCACCTCAATGGAGAAAGCTAAACTGACCGTCATGATGAGGCGAGAGCTGGTCGCTGTTCGAGAGGTTTTTCGAGTCCCTAAAGACTTATGCCGCTTAGAGCGAGGAACCGCTTTGTCCGCCCAGCGTGGATAGCGCCCGAATTCGCCTTCCGAACACTAGGGGCTTCACCAAATTTAAAATTATAGAATTCTATGGCTAAGTGAGAGTGTTCAAGCATTATAAGTCCGGTTGCCTCGCTCGTTGTGTTGAGCGCCTCCCTAGATGGACCAAAATGGGAACAAGAGTGCTCAAGTTTATCCCAACCCCCAAAGACTGTGGGCATGGGGGCTGAAGCCAACGACTTGCCATCTCTCGATTTGATAAACGGCCGCATAGAAGGTAATATTTTAAATTAACAAGATTGCTTAGCGCACATGAACAAAGTTTTCAGCAGCACAGATAACAAAATGCTAGTCTACTCAAATATTACATCTTTGAGCACTCACCGCAATCATGCGGCACCCTTCAGACACCCTTATAATACATTTCGGCGGCGATACTCCTTGCCTGTCGGGCGGCGCTGGTGTCACAAGCTTCAGGCATTCATCCTGCCCAAAGGCACCTTTGCACGGGCAAGGGCCCGACGGCACCTTCAATGCAAAGCGGAGTGCTTGATGACTTCAACCCATGGACAAGCATCCACCAGCCGCCGCACCAGGCGAAGTAGCCTGTGCATGGCCTCCTTGGGCCACAAACCAACTATGAGGCCCTTCATGGCCTGTTCGCCACCTTAGGACCTCGACCCACCTGCTTCACCTGGTCGCTAAGGCACTGGATGTCCGCCTCAAAGATACCGAGACCAAGACCTTCTCCGCCGAGCTCCCTCCTCGGCCTTGTAGAAAGCGGCAAGATCGTACACGCCGCAGGCAGATCCGCGAACGCCCCGGAGAGCTCCAACCTGGCCCTTGTGGGCTTCGCCTTAGCGGCTTTGGCACGCTCAAGAGCCGATGCAAGCTCGGACTCGAAGTCTTCGAGTCGCGCCCAAATTTCATGTTTTTCCACGAGCCCGGAGCTCTTGCTGTACCTCCGCCACCCGCGCCCCGCTTCGCCCGGCACGCTCCACGGCCGCATTACGTTCGTCGCGGACACCGCCTCCTTCGTGGTCGCCACCTGCTCGTGGGCCCCGGAGTACCCACGCTATCCTTGTCATTTCTCTTGCAACCAAATCCTTTTCTCAGAAGGTACAACTTTAATAAGGTGTTACTCACCTTCCTTGTCCTCGAGCTGCTTGGCACGGCCGAGCTCGCTCTCAACCGCCGAGGCTTTGCTTCAAGGCATTGACCTCCACAACAAGGTGGCAGAGGTCACAAGCCAAGAGCCTCGCAATACCATATTTACATATTTTTAAGACTCCTGCGAATATCTTTTTAGATCCTCATCCGACTTTTCTTCCGAACACCGAACCGAGCATCGTGGCTACTGCCTATGCGGTACTATTTTACATATATTAAAATTCTTACCTCAAAGCCTCGTTAGAAGGTCGCTGCAGCCTCGGTCACCTGCTTTTGGCGAAGCTGAACCTTCAATCACCGCACTCATGACAAGGCGGTGTTCCTCTTCGACGGAAGCGCCGCTGAGCGCCTCCAGCAAGTTATCCGGCGCCCGGTTGACGGAGGCCGCTGGCTCATAGTCTTGCCCTTCTTATACGGCATTGCCGGACTCCGAACCACTTCAGTTCCGTGCGGAGTCCGTATGAAGTCCGGAGGTTGCCCTGGGCACTTCGGGGCCTCCTCCGGGTGGGTCCTCTCGATCCCACCTCGGCGCCGCTTGCCACGGGGTGGAGGCGGTCGAAGTGAAGTACTATCCTCATCCGACGAGCCCAAGGACCCGCTCACGGCGGGAAGATCGCCCTTGGGCGGACTGCGAGGTTGTATCGCGGCATTAGAAAGACACCGTGTGGCTAAAAGAAAAATCATGAAGTTATTCGGGAGTCCGGATACTTACGATCTCGCCAGGCTTGGCCCTTGAGGGCCACTCTCATCGCCCGCCGACGTATGCGGACAGTCCGGGAAGGGTCCTTCCTTTCTTGATTCTTCGCCTCCCTCGCTAGGAGGCCTTCTCTTCTTCTCTCCCGGGAGAGGCCTCTTCTTCTCCTCCTCGCCCTCGTGGGAGGAGTCCGCCTCGGAGTCATCGGACGATGAGTCCGATACCACCTGACGCCGGGAACTCCTTCGGGTTCCCATGGCCTTCTTCTTGGCCTTCTTCTCCGGCACTATGTAAAGTGCCGGGACCAGCAGCCCTGTTAGACGGGCATCCGCTGGGTCTTCTGGAAGGGGAGCCGGACAGTTAACCAGTCCAGACATCGCTTGCCAGGCCTTTTAAAGGTGTTGGGAGTTTAGATCCCGCATAAAATCAAAACATGAAGAGCAAGTGTCCCATAAAGGATAACATGGCTTACCTCGCCAGCTGAACGCTGCGAGCTAAATCCGCGATCTTCGGTAGCGGATGTGGGAGCTTCGGCGCCCTCGAACAGCACCCTCCAGGCATCTTCGTATGTAGTGTCGAAGAGCCCGCTCTAGGTCCGGTGTTGTGCCGGATCAAACTCCCACAAATTGAAGTCCCGTTGTTGGCAGGGGAGAATCCGGCGGACGAGCATGACCTGGATCACGTTGACAAGCTTGAGCTTCTTGTTCACGGTGGTTTGGAGACAGATCGAGTCCGGTCGGCTCTTCGAACTACCCCATAGCAGGCCCATCTCTTTCCAGAGGTGAGCCGCATGGGGATGCCAGATCTGAATTAGGGGCTGCTTGCCCATTTAGGGTCACGCTGACTCGGTGATGTAGAACCACCCGATTGCCACCCTTTGATGGTTTCCCACGGCGCCCTCGAGCTAAGTGACGTTGGGCATTTTGCCCACCATGGCGCTCTCAAGACTCCGCTTGGTGCTCTTCACAACCTTCGCTTGACATTGAAGGTCTTTAGCCACAAGTCAAGTGGGGCTGGATGCAGAAGGAAGGCCTCGCACACGCCGATAAATGCCGAGATATTGAGGATGAAATTCGGGCCGATCGTGGAAATCTAGGCCATAGTAGAACATGAGCCCCTGACAAAGGGGTGGAGGGAAGCCCAATCCATGGAGGAAATGGGAAGGAATACCACCCTCGCATGGGGCCGGGGTGGGGATGAGCTGCCCCTGTCAGGGAGCCGGTGCGCGATGTCGATGGACAGATATCCGCATCAGCAGAAGCTTGATGTGCCCTCCGAACGGAGGAGGCCATCCACTTGCCTCCCGCTCCGGACATGGCTGGAGAAGGTCGAGGTGAGATGTGCGGACTTGGGCGCTGGAGCTTGAGTGCGCGGAGATGGATAAGCAAAGGAGGAAGAAGGCGTAGGTAAAAAAGGTGGATCCTTATCCCCTTATATATGGGCGGACGAAACTATGCGCCCCCACCGGCCTGGTAAAACTCGCTTATCTCCCAAGCGCCGCAATCAATGGCACGGTTGGGTTACCCACGTCCGTATTGATGGTCCCGGAATAAGGGGAACACGATCTCTGCTTCGACAAGACGTGCCAAGGAAACCGCTTCGCTAAACGCGCTGAGGTGGTATAATAAAACCGATTCGAGTAAAGGCTTGGTTGTGGTGTGACGTCACGCCACAAAATATGTCAGCAGATTGAACTTGTGTAAATATTATTCTCTCTACGGTGGTATGTGGAATTTATTTTACAGAGCCGGACACTATCCTGGTGTTCACAATCTTCTATGAATTATTCGAAGGAGGAACCCGCCTTGCAAGGTCGAAGACAATATGCTTGCGCGGACTCGCTGTCATTGAAGCCTGGTTCAGGGCTCTTGAGGAGTCTCGACTAGCGGGTGTCCGGATAGCGAACTATCATCATCGGCCGACTCCAAGACTATGAAGATACAAGATTGAAGACTTCGTCCGTGTCCGGATGGGACTTTCCTTGGCGTGGAAGGCAAGCTTGGCGATACGGATATGTAGATCTCCTACCATTGTAACCGACTCTGTAACCCTAGCCCTCTCCGGTGTCTATATAAACCGGAGGGTTTTAGTCCATAGGACGTAACAACAATCATACCATAGGCTAGCTTCTAGGGTTTAGCCTCCTTGATCTCGTGGTAGATCCACTCGTACTACCCATATCATCAATATCAAACAAGGTGAGTAGGGTTTTACCTCCATCGAGAGGGCCCGAACACGGGTAAAACATCGTGTCCCTTGTCTCCTGTTACCATCCGCCTAGACGCACAGCCTCGGGACCCCTACCCGAGATCCGCCGTTTTGACACCGACAATACCCAGGCCTCGAAATAGTGCTCTCTCGGGGTGAGCCGACATTATTTTCGGCGTGGGGGCGGTCGGGTTCCCACTCGCCATCCCAAGTTGGCCCACCCACACCTTTTGTTGAAAACCAATTCGATTGAATTTGGACGAAATTCATTCATATTTGTACATGCTTTGAAGGACATAACCTAAAAAAATGTAAGACTACACTGCCGCCCGCTGCCGCCGCCGCCATCCCGAGCCTTCTACATGCCGATGAGGTTGTAGAAGGTGGTGTAGTCGCCGCCTTTGACGTCGTCATCGTCGTCCTGCACGCCGCCGCCGTCCTTGCTGCAGCCCTGCCCTGGGTCGGCTTGGTGGACGATCTTGGTGGGCGGAGCCTTGTCGTCGCTGTCCTCACACTACTAGGGAAAAGCCTAGCAGCAGCGTGGGTTTTAGGCCTATCAGCAGCGCGGGTACCCACGCTACTAATAAGGCGCTACAGCTAACTTATAGCAAGAGCTGGTGCCACCCGCTATAGTTAACGATAGCAGTAGCATGGGTAAAAACCCGCGCTACTACTAATCTCTAATCTCCGGAAAAAATTTGAATTTTTTCGAATTTTTTTTTTGATTTTTTTCAAAACTTTCAAATTTCTGAATTATTTTAACTCAAATCTCTAATCACCCCTCATTGCTGCTCAATTTAATCTCTAATCACCCCTCATCATTCCAAATCATCTAACTTCGCGAACGGTCACCCATCCTCTCACTACTCCAGCCTGAGCACACTTAACTTCCGGGTTCTATTCTCCCTCGTTTCCAAGTCTGCACTTGTTGTTTTCCTGACAATAGTAAGATGTCAATCCTATTAACCTCAGGAATTTAGCTTGAGCATGAAGTCACACATTTCATTGTTTGAGTTGGAAACTATTGTTCTAAAAAATTAGTAACACTAATATTTCTTGAATAATTAGTTTGACCACAGTTTGACCAGATTTGACCACAGTTTGACCAGATTTGACCACAGTTTGACCATAGTTTGACCAGATTTGACCAAAATTCAAAAAACTAAAATAATTATTTATTAACACTAATATTCTTGAATAATTAGTTTGACCATATTTTGACCAGATTTAACAAAAATTAATAAAAAACTAATTTTTTTTTGAATTTTTTTGCCTCCAGATCTTAAAAGCCCCGTAACTTTTTTCGGTTAGGTTTTTGAGGATTTTAAAAATGTTTAACGGGGTAGCCCCGTTAAATTCGGATGTAACTTTTCGAGTAGATGATTTTTCATATAAAAACTTTTTCATCCGAGTTCGTATGCAAAAGTTATGGCCATTTTACAAATTTCTAGAGAGATTTTGCAAATAAAGTCGAAATTCATATTTGTAAATTTTCCCAATAACTAGACCACATATCACATGGGAAACTTATTTTCTTTTATTTTTTGACATTTTTATCATTTTCTTTTATTATTTTTTAAACTGAAAAAAGGCGGTCCACTGGTGGGGTAGATTCACAAATAGGCCATACCAGCGTTACTACTATGGCGGGGCGATTAGCGATGGCGAGGTTTTGACCTCGATACTACTAAGTTGATAGCGATGGCGGGTTTATAACCGTCGCTACTACTATGGCATGGTCGAGGGGCCTTAGTAGTAGCGAGGTTCCCGCACTATCGCTATCAACTTAGTATTAGCGAGGGTTAAAACCCGCGCTACTACTATGGCATATCCGGGGCACGTAGAGACCGCTTAGTAGTAGCGAGGTTACAAACCCAGCTGCTGCTATCAACTTAGTAGTAGCAAGGTTTAAAACCTGCGCTGCTAGTAGTAGCGATGGCGAGGTTTTTAACCTCGCCGCTAAGATTCTGTGTATAGGCTTTTCCCTAGTATTGTCAAGGAGCATGACACTGCCCTCATATTGCGGCCGCGCCGCCGAGCGGTGATCTCCTCGAGGGCACGGTGATGGTGCTCTATCTCCTTGTGGACGTAGTCGTCCCGCGCCCATCGGAGGGTGGTCTCATCGTCAACGGCCATGTCAACGTGTTCCTGCTTCACGACGCCGAGCGGGGTCCCCGGCTCCCTCTGCGGCCTGACCAGGCGGAGGTGCCTGCGGGGAGGAGGGGAAGGGTGGCGGCGGCCATTGTTTATGACGAGGCCACCGCCACCATAGGCTCGGCCTTGACGGGCTCGAGCTTGACGTTGGCGGGTGGCACTGCATCGGAGGAGCGGGAGGAGGAGGAGCCGCCCGTCATGTGCCTCGGCAACCAAGAGTTGCCGCTCTGGCGGGAGACCGGGTGAAAAGATCGATATGGTTGACTAGAGGGGGGGGTGAATAGGCAACTAACAATTTTTAAGCTTTTCTTTACCAAATTAAACTTTGCAACAAAGTAAGTTGTCTAGATGTGCAACTAAGTGAGCAACCTATATGATGCAATGACAACTAGCACAAAAGCAAGCAATGGATGTAACACAGGTAGGCTTGCAAAAGTAAAGGCACGAAATAACCAAGAGTGGAGCCGGTGGAGACGAGGATGTGTTACCAAAGTTCCTTCCTTTTAAGGGGAATGCGTCTCCGTAGAGCGGTGTGGAGGCACAATGCTCCCTAAGAAGCCACTAGGGCCACCAGATTCTCCTCACGCCCTCACACAATGCGAGATGCCGTGGTTCTACTATTGGTGCCCGTGAAGGCGGCTACGAACCTTTACAAACAAGGTTAGCAATCTCACAACAATTGAGGCTCCCAACAACACCACGAAGCTTCAGCACAATGGAGTATGGCTTCGAGGTGACCTCAACCATCTAGGGTGCTCAAACACCCAAGAGTAACAAGATCCGCTAGGGATAAGTTGGGGGAATCAAATATCTTGTGGTGGAAGAGTAGATCGGGCCCTTGTCACCCAATCCCGAGCAAATCAACAAGTTTGATTGGCTAGGAAGAGAGATCGGGCGAAAATGGAGCTTGGAGCAACAATGGAGCTTAGAGATGGAAGAGGTGGTCAACTAGAGGTAGAAGACGCCCCTTATATAGTCATGGGAAAAATCCAACCGTTATCCACATGTTCAGCCCGCAACACGCGGTACTACCGCTCCAGGGGCGCGGTACTACCGCGAGGCCGCACGGTACTACCGTGGCGGACCATGGTACTTCCGCGACAAAGAAGACAGACGGACTTGCACGACTAGGGGCAGTAATACGCTTATGCGGTACTCGCTCCCCCTTTGCGGTACTACCGCAAGGCGAGAAAGTCATTGTTCGGAAGGGCGCGGATGAAATAAATTACATCCGTGCCTATTTCCGCTGAAGATGAGGTGGTACAAAAATCCGACGCGGTACTACCGCTCGCGAGGCGCGGTACTACCATGGCAGGCGCGGATGTAAAAAATTACATCCGCTGCTACTACCGTGACGCTGCGGTACTAGGTAGGAGGGTCACGATCGCGACTCGGGAGTGGTACTATCGTGGCCCCCGCGTACTACCGTTGATGAGCTGGTATTATCAGGGGTGCGGATGTAAAAAATTACATCCGCCCCTACTACCGTACCGGAGTGGCACTAGGCCTGGGAGCCGCGGTACTACGGCTCCGGAGGAGCGGTACTACCATGACCCACAGCGGTACTACCGCTGGTACTTGCGGTACTACCGCAAGTACAGTAGTAGTCGTCAGATTTCAGCACAACGACGATAACGAAGAGAAGCTCCAAAGTGCAGGGAAAGGTAGGACAAGTGTACGTGTTGATTCCACCCAAACCTTTCCGACGCGGACCCCCTCTTAATAGTACGGCTCTCCTATGACTCAAATCCACCAAAGAGAAACGTAGAACAACGCCGACTTCAATAGTCTCTGAGTGTCGGTGTACTAAAGTAGGGGTACCTTAGTACCCCGAACTTGTGCACGGGCAGTCGCAGCGCCCCGCGGCAAGGCTTGCCGGGCACCCGCCAAGACCCTCTGTCATTTCCTATTACTGCCATTCAAGAACAAAGTATTAAACTAAGAAGACAAGACCCCGGCAAGAGAAGCTTGCCGGGAAGGACAAAGACCCCGGCAAGAGGAGAAAGTATTAAACTAAGAAGACAAGACCCCGGCAAGAGAAGCTTGCAGAGAAGGACAAAGACCCCGGCAAGAGGAGCTTGCCGGGAGGGCCGACCAAGATACTTCAGGGAACTTGCCGCGACGCCCCGCATGTCCCGGCAAGGCACGGCGAGCGACAAGCTTGCTGGTGCGACAAGACGACGGCCGCGGCAAGGCGCTTGCCGCGGCAAGGCTGCCACTCTGCACCCGAGCTCCAGCAAGATCCAACGACGTGTCACCCCAGGGCCATCCCAGAGCACGTGGCGAGGCTACCGTAGCCATGCGGTGCGAGGTGGCGCGGCGACAAGGAGGCCATCGTGGCGATCGGTGGCGCCCCTAACGGTCGCTTCCTTGCACCTTTGTTGGGGCGACGGATGGGCATTAAATGCCCTTGTCCCCCGCCCGTCGAGTTAGGTAGGGGACACTGCTGGACACTATTGTACCAACCTCGAGTTTTACCTTTACGCCTCTTTCTACGCCAGCCCGCCGGTGACCCCTTAGACTATAAAGGGAGGCCCATGCGCACGAGAAGGGGTTCGTTCATTCGACACATCCAACACCACTACACGCGGCGCTCTCTTGCAAGAACAAATACAAACACAAAGCAGCAAGAGGAGTTTTATCTCCCGGAGAGCTCCGACCGGGTAAAATCCTCTGCGCCGCCGCCACGATCTGCTCAAGGCGCCCTCCGCTCCTTGCCGACCGAAGGGCCCCTGCCTCATAGATGTTCGTGCTCCCACAGATCCCCACGACATCTTCGCGCCCGAGTAGGGGGCGCGAGGTCGTCGCGATCTCGATCCGACGTCTGCCAAGGCTACAACAAAGATCTTCATCAACATGCCACCGAAGAAGAAGTCTTCGGAGGTGGCCGCTCCGTCTGCGACCGTCCGACCGCCACCGGAGCAAACGGGCAGTGGGGTGGACGCCGGCGGAGGAGCGGGCGCCAGCGGGGGGACTCACATCGTCACCCGGTCCAAAGACAAGGCCCCGCAAGGTTCAGCATCTGCACATCCACCGCACCCCTCCCAGGAGGTGCAAGATCGACAATGCCACGGTGCTCCTGGCGCTGTGCTCGCGTTGGAACAAGGCCAAGCTGGTGGGTCGCGGACGCTAAAGGCCAGCGCTAGCTTAACACGCCGGGCACGAGCGCAGTAGGCGGCTCGCCGGTCGAGATGCTGCTCCTTCTAACACTGTTAGGGAGTTTGAGCATGTCTCATACCTCGCGTCGCCGCCACCGCCACCCAAGACTTCCAGAGGAAGCGCCGCCCGAGCCCAGCTGCTTTAGACTATCCTCCAAATACCGACAAGATCGACGATCGAGGGCAGCCATTACAGCCTCATCGGCCGCTTAACGCGCATAAGCCCCGCAACCGAAAGCACGCTGAAGCCCGGCAAGACGCCCGAGCGCAAGCCGACGCAGAACAAGACCGGCTGGGGTGCTACCACTGCACTCCCAGCCCCAAAGGCCAAGATCTCCAACTCGCCGGAGCCAACCTCGACGCTGACTCCACCGCCATCGCCGGACCCTTGAGCTCGCCGTGATCAACGCCAAGTTCTTCAAGAACGACGGTACGAAGACGCCAGACTCGCGATCGCGTGAGAAGAGAAGCGGCGTCGATCTGACCAGTAGCTGGCTGGGCCCTCCGTCGATATGCAAGCGCCCGAGGGAACGGACGACTTGTCCGACGCTGCAACAGTTGCCCTGCGCTCACCCGTGAGCTGCGGCAAGTCCAAAGGCCTGTAACCAAGAACTTCAAGCTGACGCGCTTCGAGAAATACGATGGCAGGATACATCCGCCGAGTTCCTCGGCGTCTACACCATCGCGTGCAGCTGCCGAGGACGCGATGAGAAGATCCTTGCCAACTACTTCCGCCGGTGCTCAAGCCCAACGCCGATCTTGGCTCATGCACTTGCCGGACGGCTCCATCTCTTCATGGGCGGACTCGCGTCATCGCTTTGTCGGTTTTCACAGCGGCCACAAACCCCATGGCCAGAGAGCGATCTGCAGATCTGTCGCGTCGAGAGGAGGAGAGCCCTGCGCAAGTACATACAAGAGGTTCAGCTAGTGCGGCGAACATCTCAGACGTCCACCCTACCGCGGTTATCGCGCGTTCCACTGAAACGGCGAATCAAGCAGGATGAGGGAGGAGATGGCGATGTGCAAGATCGAGATGTCGGCGAGCTCTATGCTCGCCGACAAGTGTGCACGGGCCGAGGAGGGAGAAAAATCCCGAGAGACTGCAGGAGCGTAAGGGTCTGACAAGTGAGGATGCCGCCTGCAAGGAAGAACCGGAGGCGAACAACGTAAAAAGAAAGGCTAAGGATGTGCTAGTGCCGAGCATTCCGCAACGGTGGCGGCTCGGCAAAGGCCAAAGCCGATGACTCGGCGAGGCTGTGGTAGCCGCCGACAAGGATGGCTCCGGAAGCGGTATTGCAAGATCCACCGCACCAAGGGCCATGACCTCCAAACCTGCAAGAAAGTTGAGCAGATGGCGGAGCTACAGAAAGCTGAGTACGAGCGCCGCGACAAGGAAAGAGCCCAGGGAGGTGGCGGAGGATCCGGCAAGAAGCTTCCCGCCCGGGAGGGCACTGCATAAGCCAAGCAGCAAGCAGAGACAGCCTCTGTGCCGCAAACAAAGACGAAGATGAAGATGAGGATGATGCGATGGAGGAAGATGAGACTGATGACCAAGAGTTTCAGAAGGCAACAGAGGTTTTGTGCATCGACGGCGGTGCTTCTCTGCACACCTCGCACCGCCAACTCAAACACTGGGCGCGAGAAGTGAGCGCAGCAGAACCGTCCGTCGAATCGCGCAAGCCTCTCAAGTGGTCCAGCACGCCCATCATTTTCGACGTTGAGGATCACCCTGATCGCATCACTGCGGTCGGGTGCTTGCCAATGTTGGTTTCCCCAACCATCCGCAACCTCAAGGTCACGAAGATGCTGGTTGACGGTGGGGTCGGCCTGAACCTGATTTCCTCCGCAGTGCTCAAGAAGCTCCAGATCCCCGACAGCGAGCTCGAAGAGACCGGCAGCTTTTAAGGAATAAACCCGGGAAGGAGCAAGCCAAAGGGGAAGATCACACTGCAAGTGACGTTTGGCAGCGAGCTGAATTTCAGGACAGAGAGGGTCACATTTGACGTCGCTGATTTCCCATTGCCCTACAATGGGATACTCGGCCGACCAGCACTTGCCAAGTTCATGGCAGCCTCTCATTACGCCTACAATGTGCTCAAGATGCCTGGTCCGATAAGTGTCATTTCCGTCCAAGGCGACAAGAAGGATGCACTTATCTGCACCGACAAGATTTACCGGGAAGCAGCAGCCCGCAGAGAGCGCAAGCCACTTGCCGCCAAGCTCCCGTGGGAAGAAGAAGGCCAAGTCCGGCAAGAGTAGCTCTGATGCCCACTCCGGCAAGCGCACCTCTTTGGAGTGCTGCGCTACCGTCGAGGACGCACCATCGAGCTCCACCGGCAAGTGCAAGAAGGCAAAGACAGTTTCACAAGAGACCAAGTCCGGCAAGCGCAGCTCTGGTGCTCACCCCGACAAGCGCGCCTCTTCAGAGTATTGCGCTGCCGTCGAGGACGCACCATCGAGCTAGAAGCGCAGTCATCCTTATATTTCTAGATTATGCTCCTTGAACGGCCGTACCTTGTATCGGAAACCTGTGCGCGGAGGAACCGGCTCGTGGCTGAGTTGCGCCCTTACTTTGTTTCGAGTCCGCTCAACAAATGAAAGTGCGCTGCAACTAGCCCCGACGAGGTTTCTTGCCGGAGGCAGCACCGCCAGCGGGCTGCTGATGTTCCGCACTCAGCAAGCGTGCTCGCGCCGGCAAGTTCCCTAAAAGCATGGGGTAGAGATATACAAGGGATGGAATCAAGTAAAGGAGATAACATAGCAGTTGGCGTCGTTCCAAGAAGCGCAGCCTTGCCGGGACACAGACAACAGAAAAGCTAAGTTATCCAAGTCTGAGCACAGGGCCCAGCCAGTTTTAAATTCTTATGTTATATTCCTTGAACTGCCGCTTTGTATGGAAAACCTGTGCGGCGGAGGAACTGCTCAGGGCTGAGTTAAGCGCCCTTACTTTGTTTCGAGTCCGCTCAACAAATGAAAGTGCGCCGCAACTAGCCCGACGAGGTTTTGTCGAGGCGGCACCGCCAGGCAATGCTGCGATGTTCCAAGACTCAGCAAGTGTGCTTACGCGCAAGTTCCCTAAAAGCGTGGGGGTAGAGACATACAAGGAAACGACAGAATAAAGGATATAACATAGCAATCATTGCCGAGAGTGCAATCAGTTTCAAATCTTAAGGTTATGTTCTCGAATGACCGTGCCTTTGTATGAAAAAAAACGTGCGCGAGGAATCAACTCATGGCAAAGTTGCGCCTTTGATTTGTTTTCGAGTCCGCCAACAATACAAGTGAGCTGCAACTAGTTTCGACGAGGTTTCTGTCGGAGGCAGCACGCCAGCGGTTGCTGATGTTCCGACTTAGTGAAGCGTGTGTGCCGGCAAGTCCCCTCAAAGCGTAGGGTAAAAACATACAAGGCACGTAATCAAGTAAAGGGCATGACATAGCAAGCTTTGCTCAGAATAAAGTTATATATTACA